>WBSA01000005.1:1200000-1800000 GCA_009828645.1 Calcarisporium arbuscula
TGGGTCGCCGGCAGATGGTATCTTTCTTTTCTTTTATTATTGGCATTCTCAAGGAGTCATATCCATCAACAGACGATGTGGTCGAGGGCGGTGGTTGAGAATCTGTGTTCCTAGGCTGATCAAGTCTCAGTGGATGAAGAGCAGCTCTATTTAGTATATTAGGAGGAGGTCTTGTCACAAGCGTACTCCGGAGGCTAGCCTCGTCAGTGTCATCTGCCCTTATGGATCGCGGTGCATTTCGTCTGGTGAGGATATTTCTCTCAATATCCGCCAGGCTACCCTGATTGGAGGGATTGGCTAGCTCAGCGTTCGGATGGGCCCCCTCTTCCTTCAGGGTATATGTAGGATAGTAGAAAAGTGGAAGAGATTCGATGTTTGACGGCGGGTACTTGATCGAATCTGCAGCCTCGGGTGAGAGTCGTTCTCGAAGGCGCCGCTTTGGCAATGGTCGGATTGGTCGGTCGGGAAACAGAGATGATACAGTATCCGGCGACATCATTTCACTATGTTCTGTTCGCAGCCAAGACGTGCGCCTTGTTAGCCAATACACAGCTAGAATACCAGCAAAACCAGCCATGGGAAGCTGTCGAGTAAGGAACAAGGTGGTGGTCCAGCAGATGTCTAGGAAGAGGCTTGCCATGCGGACATTGTCTCAGAAGCGTTGGAGGTTGAAGGATTGCAGTAAAATCAGTACCGAACAGCAGCTGTAGGCAGGTGGCTGGTCGTCTCCTGGTGGTGGCACAGAAGTAAGAAAACGAAAGGGGGGAAAGCGTACCCATCACTCATCATACATCTGGTAGTACTATCCCACACAGCTCGATGGTTAAAGACGAATATTGATTGCAGCAGCTTTTGAAACCCCCAACAAGCGTGTCAACGCAAGGAAATGCTATTCTTCGAAAGATTAGGTAGGGTAATCGCTATGTCGCTGTAAATCTTCTATGGCAAGATGCAAACATTCGAGTTCGGACGGCAAAATCTTGAGGCTACTCGTCTCGGTCGGGCTGCAATGTGGTCTGTCTCTCTGGTGTCAGAACGTGCACACGTCATCGGCCTGGATACACAACAAGGGGCGGCAAGCTCAGCACCGAGGATAGCATGACGGCCAGGTGCTAAGATGGTGAGGACGCTGGCATCGTGGGAACTCGACGGGCCGGCCGTGGCGAGAGGCAGAGGTCGCCCTTACCGGGTTGATTGTCACGAAGCCAAATGAGGGACACCTCGGTCCACGCCTGAGTTTCAGGCACCACGGTGGAACGGGCTCGGTCGCCGGGTCGCCAGCAGAGGAAGGAGAGATTGCAAATCAACGTGAAGCCAGTTCCCGCCGTAGAAAGGGACAAATTTGAGCAACGAGGGCTTGGAAGAAGGTGGAAAGGCACCACACACTTTGATTGCAAATGACAGGCAGCATTAGATACCAGCAGTAACTACTGCTGTGTGATAGGAGGCGGTTTAGTGCCCAGCCCAGGGCCAATTAGAGGATTAGGTAAGCGTCCTGATACAGGTGGGATGGATGTGGGAGGGCATCGAAAATGGTCACGGACTCCCGACCCACGACTGGGGAGGAGACTCCACTGACACTCGATATGAATTGTCGGTGACCTTGACAATCCATCTCGGGGCCAGCTTGATGCGTTATGGCCATCATAGCAGCTGTGACAACTTCGAATGCTGGATATGTCTCCTATAGGTTGCATTGGAAGGCATGTCAAACGAGACCACATCAGTCATGACCAGCGTGCGGCCCAGCTTGAGCACCGCCATCTAGCGGCTCGGATAGGTCACTGATAGGGCATCGGCGCGGGCATCATGGCAATTGCTACTGAAGTGCAGAGCACATTCAGTTTCAGGCCGATGGCATTTCTACGAACCTGAGAATCACCTCGTCGACATTCTAACCACAGATGCACAGAACTTCCCGATAGTGCTCTGAAAGCTACCATATCCTGCATCCAGGCACACAAATGCAACAATGCAACGAGCCAATGACTCTCTCAACAGGTGCGTGCTGAGTCGGGACATTGACTAGGTGGAGACTCCACTTGCGTTTGGTGAAAGGTAGCCCGCTGACCAAGTACCACAGTACCAGGGCCGCACACCTCTCTGCTGCATCTTTCAGTGGCATGCACCAGTACTGTCTACATGCCAGCCTTCTCGGTACCATAGTCCCTCTGGCGGCGCCAACCTTTAGCTCCTCCAAAACATATTGCCAAAAGCACCAGCAACAAAAAGTATTTGGCGGGTAAATTCCATGGTAGCGCTGCAACCACAGTGCACCACTCACTGGTAGCACAACCCACCACCACCCCAGCTACTGAGGTCCCTCTCGCTCTGGGCGACCGGTCCTCGTCCACAGTCAGAGGCCCTCCTCTCCCCTCTTCCTCTTCCTCTTCCACCTCTACTCAGCTACTTTCTCGTTTCTGCCATGGGCGTGTTCCTTAGTGTACTGAGCTATCCTGTCATGATTACTTTTCAATCTTGTCTCGTTGCAGACTGTTCTTCTCGCTGGACGGCCCCCTCTCAGTGACCGGGTCGCATTTCTATTCCCGCCTCGCCGTCGCCCGTCGCGAGCACATCTACCAGCACACAACACGCACTCGCACTCGCACGCTACCTTCGCTTCAACGACTAGCATTTAAACCCCTTACCTCAAGTCCTCAACATTTAGGCGTCCGAAATCACGTCGCCTTCTTTCTCACGTGTTCCATTCCCCAGCGGCTCATCCCAAACCTTTCACGCTCCGGCGACGACAACCCTCAATGGCGCCGCCCTCACCACGACGTTCATCTCGAGCCCGTGTACCCAATTCGCAGTCACAACAGTCCTCAGTGTCATCGGGCACATCCGGCCGTCTCGAGCGGAGCGCTAGATTGCTCAACAAGCCCTCCTCGGGGAAGTCGACCCCCAGTGCTTCACTATCGTCGGAGCCTCTTGAGGACCTAGACGATACTCTACTCGGTCGCAGACGGAAGCGAGGCCAGGACGACGAAGTAGAAAAATCCCTTATGCCTGGATCACTAGAAATGGTCAATGGAAGCGACGACCTACAAGACGAGGAGGACGAGGCTGTTCGCTGCCTCTGTGGCTCTGAGGAGTACCCCGGGCGTCCTCCTGTGGACGGCGCTGACGCTGACTTTTTCGGTACAATCGAGCTCACCGATGACGTGACCGGCTTTTTCGTCCAATGCGACATATGCAAAGTCTGGCAACATGGTGCTTGCGTGGGCATCTTCAGTGCCGAGAGCTCTCCAGAAGAATATTTTTGTGAGCAATGTCGGAAAGACCTCCACATCATGCACACAGCGAACAATGGGTAAGCAATGCTTAGTACTTGTCCTTATGTCGAATTTATTTTCGCTTGCCCAAAATCATGGCATGATGTTTTCCATTTTCCCGTTCCAGCTGTTCTATCGATCAGACTTTTACAAACGGTCACTGACGGACTGTGGTTCATCTACAGGCAAATATACTCCAAGTATGTTCCACTGCACCGGACGTCTAGAGCAACTTCGCTAGCGAGCTCTATCGGGAAAGAAGGTACCCGTTCGCCGAAAAGTGTTGGAACCAGAAGCGCCCGAGCTGAGGCGCTGGCTCAAGCTTCGAAACGACGGTCAACCATGAACAGCCGCGATGCTGCTTACGACGATGAGCAACTACGACAAGCCATAGAAGCCAGCAAGCAAGCTTCCGGAAGTCAAGAGTCTGTGGAAGGTACTCTGAGAAGAACAAAGCGAGGACGTAGTGACAGCGAAGAGTAAGTTTGTCATGTGTTGGCTTCCCTCTGCATCGAGTGACTAAAAGCTGACTGGCTCCGAGGAACAGCACGAACGTGAAACGCCAGCGGACAAGCTCTCGCTCCATATCTCCCCCAACGGAGCAGACAGTGCCTCCGAGCCGTGACGATACCGATGATGAAGCAAAGCATTAGAAATGGTTTGAAAAAGGTTCGAAATCATAGAGGTCAGAGAGAGAAGTCCGAGAAGGAGGATAAGGACAAGCTACGTCAGGATGCCGTTGTCAAACGCAAAGGACGGGCCGAGCGAAGACGGGCAGAGGGTAAGTCGAACTAACCAAACCCACACAGCGAAGTAAAAAACAATGAGGCTAACAAGCTTCAAAGATTCAGATTTGTCAGAAGAACTGCCCCTGGCCAGTATTAAAGCCCCGGTGAACAGGAGCACGGAAACACTCAACACAGTTGTCGAGCCGATGCCTGCTGCTCAGACCACGCCAGGCACACCACCTACGACACACCCACCGGCTAGCAGCTCACACAAGAGGGGGGCAAGGAGTACTCACAAAAAGGGCAAAGGCAGGAACCAGTATACTAAAGATAGGCCTGCGGATAACGACGAGTCTCCTGCCCGATCTATGTCGAGGGACATTCAGAAGAATACAGAGGAGACGAATAGCGGACCGTCTAAGCCGACCCCAACCGAGAGCAAACAAGCGAACAAATCGAAACCACCCATGGCTAGTAAAATGAGCATGCTGGATATGAAGCGTCGCGTTGCGGCGATTATGGACTTCATCTCGAGGACGCAGGTTGACCTGGCAGCGGAAAATGGATATGACAGCAGTGGGCAGCTATCTCCGCAGACAACCACAGCTGCTACAAAGGACGATGCGAGATTAAATGGCGCCATGTTGGAAGAAGCCGACGAGCAAGGATTCAAAGACTTGAATTGCATAGAAATGATGGACGTTCTGACACGAGATATGGTCAAGTGGCAGAACCAATATTCATGACGAATGCTTGAATGGACTTTGTGGGATGAACAATCGGCGTTGTGATGATGTTTTTTTTTACTGTGCTTTTCTGAGCACGCGGACGAGCAGCATGATGCTCTCTGCTAATGGCGTTGGGTGGTGATCTATTTCGAGCGGTTTCCTCTTTTGTTCCTTTATTGGACTTGTTGCGTCTGCAGATGGGATAGCTCACCGGCGTCGGGATCAACCCGGGTGCTTCTCCTTGTGTTCTACTATACCCATATACGCTATACTGAGCTTCTGAAAAGCTCTTGGTTTATGTAAGCTTTGTGGAAATACACACAAGTACTATAAATAGAAAATAGTACAAATTTGAAGTGGGCTTCATCCTCTAGGTGTATATATAAGGGTATTGGTGATGGTAACAGGTAGTATACATAAAACGCCAGAAAACCCAGATGTCCCGAAAACATGCAACCATTGTGCCTCCCGCGAGAACCGCTCATTCGCGCGTCCTCTCCTTCTTCCTCTCCTCCTTCTGCAGCTTCTTCGCCTGATGAAGACTAAGCAGCGGCTCAGCCAACAAGGCCTCGTGCGCGCGTATCTGCTCCTCGGACAGGTCGTCGAGGACATACCTCCCCATCTTTCCCTCCCGCCACTGCGACAAGACCCTAGCGGCGGCTTCCTGCCAATTCGGCAGACCACCCGTCTTGAGCTTGCCCTCACGCTTGGCGACGGCTGTCAGGAACTCGTTTATTGTCGTTTGTCGGCTCGGTGTAGCGCCTGTAGATGGCTGGGTCCCAGAGATTCATGCGGTAGAGGAGATAGTCGGCGAGAATCTCATCTGGTATAAGCCCTTTTTTAATCCCGTGCGCGAGTGCCACCTTGATCATGGTCTCGCCGTCCTCGACGTACGGCTGGAATATTCCCGGCGTGTCCAGGACGAAGACTCCGCTGCCTACGCCGCCCTTCTCCTCCGACTCAATGACCCGCACTGTGGTGCCGACCTTACGCGTGACGCCGGCCTGATCGCCCGTCTTCGCAGCCTTGGCTTTCTTGCCTGGCGTTCCCGCGGCGCGCAGGGCGTTGAGCAGGGTGCTTTTACCCACGTTGGGCATGCCGACGACGAGGGCGCGCATCCCCGTGAGGGAGTCGAGAGATCGCGCAGCATCCTTGAGCCGCTTCAGCAACGACTCCGTGGTTGCCGGCCTGTTCTTGTCCCAGAAGACGACGCGGTCACCGTACAGCCTGCGCAGCGTGTTGCGCGCGTATGTGCTGTCTGCGCCGAGGTCGGATTTCGTGTAGACGATGAGGCGCTCACGGCCCGCGACGGTATTTTCGAGCGTCGGGTTGCGCGTGGAGAGGGGGAGGCGGAAGTCGCGGCATTCGAGGACGATGGAGATGGTGGAGATGACCGTCTTGATCTTGTTGGCGCCGGCTTGGTGGTGGCCGAGGAAATAGGTCTTCGGGATAGAGGAAGGAACGCCGAAGGAGGCGCGGGGGATGAATTGGGCCATTGTGGTCACGTATGTGTGCAGGATGGTTTCATTTTGTCTCGGTGGCCCGATTGTAGAGCGGCCGTGAAGTCGATACTACTACCGCTTCCCAATGTCTGCTCGATCTGAGAATTTGACGTCTGAAATGCCATGTCGAAAAGGAGCTTGGTGAGGTACGTAGGTACGTAGGTACGTACCTCCTTGGGTGTACCCCACGAAGGCACGTGCCGATAAGAACATGGAAGCGACAGCAGCTCGACCGATAAAACGGACTGACGTCAATGCGGCAGCCGAAAAAGGGAAGGCACGGCTTTGGCCGCTGACCAGTCCAAGTCGACGACTCTCCCACGAGTTCGCTGGTGAGCAGGGTATATCGACGCACACGACTTGGCAGAGAGACGATATTGCCATTCCGACACTAGCCAGCCCAACAGAGCGTTCTCTGTATAGCTGACTCGATTGACTGAACCCATTACACTGCCGCGTAAATTCGAGGCTGCTGCTACTCTCTTGGCACAGAGTGCCTGGTGGCAGAACATAATAGCGGGGGAATGAATGAGTGAAGTTAGGGACGAAAAATGACGACTCTCGACTGACATTGGGGGTGCTTTTCTGCGCTACAGAGTGCTTGGGATCTTCACCACCAGCTTCATCATACAAGCACAAGTACGCATTAGCCCTAAGAGCAACCGGTGACCCTTTCAATGACAACACCACCTCACAATCCCACCCCCAACGGCGATGGCGCAAGTTCAGCCCACGACTCGGGCAATCATCCAGCGAGGGCACGACAGTCAGGAGGCGACCCGCCCGCCTCAACCGCCTACTCAGAGTCAGGTTCGCGAACTCGCCATCGAGGACCAAGCCGCATAGGGGACGAGGGTGAGCAAGATGATGCCCACGGCCCTTCAGACACGGCTGAAAAGCCCAACGGCTACTTCGGTCGCGGAGGCAAGCTTCGGCCCTTTCGCCTCTTGAGGCAAGACATCGTCAACCTCAGGAGCCGGTACGTCTCAGACTGGCAGGTGCTCAACCAGCAGGTCGTCGCCAGCGCCGTGTACATTTTCTTCACGAATATCCTCCCCGGCATCACCTTCGCGAGCGACCTGTACGTCTTGACGGGCCAGTCTTGGGGGACCATCGAGGTTGTGTTCAGCACGGGGCTATGTGGCATTACATTTGCGCTGTAAGTCTCTCGTGAATTAACAACACAATGCATCCGCGTAGGCAGGCATATATATATATATATATATATATGTATATAGTGAGCCGTGCTAACGTGATGCTTCTTCAAATGGGCAGGTTCTCAGCGCAGCCGCTTACCATCCTCGGTGTGACGGGTCCGTTCTCCGTCCTAGCAGAGAACATCTATGAGCTATGTGAAGAACACTTCCATGTAAGTCACCATCCTCACTGTTCCCCCCGTATCTACTCACCGACGCAAGGTTGCCTTCCTCCCCGTCATGGCCTGGTCCCTCATCCACGCGGGCTGGATGCACTACCTCCTCGCCATCTTCAATGCCCACGACTGGACCATGCAGTACGTCACCCACTTCAGCGCCGACATCTTCTCCCTCCTCAACAGCGTCATCTACTTCCACAAGGCCGCCTTGGAGCTCAAGAGAACCCACTCCAACGTATCCCTCACCGCCTTCCTCTACGCTATCATCGGCGCCGTGGGCACGTGCCTCCTCGCCATCCTGCTGTCCACGGCCAACTCGTGGAAGCCCCTCTTCCATCGGTACGTCCGCCTGGGCCTAGCAGAGTACGCCGCAGCCATATCCATCATCCTCTTCATCGGCATTCCTCACATTGGCGAGCTGGCCGGGCTAGACCACGAGCGCCTGCAGGTTCAGACGACGTTCCGCCCAACAAACCCGGAAAGGACGACGTTTTTCGTGCAGTTCTGGAGGGTCCCCGTTGAATGGGTCTTCCTGTCCATGATCCCCGGGGCGATCATCACGGTGCTGTTTACTTTGACCATGAGATTAGCAGTATCATCTGCACGGTTCAGCGCTACGGCATAAGGAAGCCCGGGGGGTTCGCCTGGGATATCGTCTTGCTGGGGACAACGACGATCCTGTGTGGCATATTGGGCATCCCGCCCGCCAACGGACTCCTCCCTCAAGCGCCGCTGCACTCCGAGTCGTTGCTTCACTACGTCGTCGAGAGCTCCCCAGAGACAGATCAGCCCGGTGGCGAGGCAGCCGACGCACCACGCCACGTACCCAGGACCTACGAGCAGAGATACTCGGCCTTCATCCAAGCAGCCCTCATCCTCATCTTTGTCGCCCCGCCACTGCAGAGGCTCCTAGGTCTCACCCAAACGTCCGTCCTTGCGGGCCTATTCATGTTCATGGGCTACCAATCCCTCTCCGTCAACCCCATCCTGGAAAGAGTCGTCAGCCTCCTCTCCCAGTCCTCCGAGCTCCCCGAGCTCCCCCGCGGCGTTTCCTGGGGAGGAATCCACGCCTACACCGTCACGCAGATCGTCCTCACCGGCATCGTGTTCGGCATCACCCTCACCGTCGCCGCACCCGCATTCCCCCTTGTAATCATCGCGCTTGTCCCCGTGCGCCTCACCCTCATGAACCGCATTTGGTCCCGGGAGACGCTCCGCGCGGTAGATGGGTGGGCATGCCGCGCTGGCAAACCCGAAGACGTAGACGAGCCCCCCACCGCCGCTGCGCCGTATTTTCTGGATGAGGAAAAGGCTACTGGTGCTGGAGCTTAAGGAGACATGGGAGGGATCCGAATACGGTTTGAAGGGGAAGAAGGAAAGAGGACGGAAAACCATGTACAGCGCATCTAAACGAGCAGACGAGGCTTCGTCGACTTGGGAACTTGGGTTGGTTCTATAGGCGCCACTGATATTCAACACCATATACGCACGATATAGCACTGCAACAGCCAAGACGTAGGAGCGAGAGGAGCGAGATGATGACGGCCGCACACATTCCGTACTTTGTAGGCCAATCTCCATTAACTCTCTGCAACCACAGTTCACATGCACCATCCCCAATTATTGAACGCCCAACTCCACACGACCAACAGCGCTACAGCCACCCGACGTCACTTAAAAACTCCCCTGGACCAGTGGACTGCCTTTCTTCAATGACGGCACGGAGGAGCCTCCCAGGCCCGTCAAAACCAACCTCCCATTGGAGCAATGCCCGGAGACGGGCCGCTAGTGCCTCGTTCGTTTTACGTTTGCTGCATGCCGTGCGTCTTAGTCCTTAGCTGCCAGCCACATCGTGTGGAGGTGGACTCTCGTCTTCTACCCCATGTTTGTTCTATATATAATACACATCACTCACCTCATTATTCCTGCATTCATCAGATGCGTATAGTAGCCGCATCTCTTCGCTCAGTAGTTTAGCACGAAACAGCAAGCCACGCTCCGCACCTTGCACCCGTCGCCATGCCCTTTTCTGTTCAGGGCAAACATGCCGTCATCACCGGCGGCGCCTCAGGTACGAAACCCATCGCTCGCAGCCTTCATCCCGCCCAAATACAACCACAGACCCCCATCTAGCACTCCCGTGACGCTCTTCCTCACAAGACTACAGGCATAAACCTCGCTACCGCAAGCCTCCTCCTCAAAAATGGCTGCTCCGTCATCGTCGCCGACCTAAACCTCACCCCAGAGCTCCAAACCCTCCTCACCAACCATCCTCACCCAGACCCCACCAACAAGGGCCTACCCTCCGCCGCGTTCCACAAGACAGACGTAGCCTCCTGGCCACAGCTCACTTCCCTCTGGAACAAGGCCCTCGAGACCTTCACCACAGTCGAAATCGTCATCCCCGGCGCTGGAGTCTACGAGCCCAGCTGGTCGACCTTCTGGAATGCGCCCCGCACCGAGACCAACCAGGACTCACCGTCGCGGGATGCCGCCGATGCGGACCCCGGGTCCACTACGCCCTGTTAGATATCAACGTCGTTGCGCCAATTCGCCTGAGCCAGCTTGCCATTGGGTACTGGACGCAGAACAAGATATCGGGCAACTTGCTCCATGTGGGGAGTGTGGGTGGCTATACGGCCTCGATAACTTCCCCACTATACATCGCGAGCAAGCATGCTCTCCACGGCTTCGTGCAGTCCCTCGGCGGTCTAAGGGACGAGCTGGGCATCCGAGTTAGTGCCGTGGCTCCCGCTGCCCGTCAAGGTAGGTAAAACTTGACTTCATTCTCCTCACGAGTCCTCAAAACTGCGAACCCTTTCCACTGACACTAACTTTGCAGACGGCTCTGTGGGTAAACCCAGAAAGAGGGCACATGATCACGGACGAGCCATTGTGGATGTCTCCTGACGAAGTAGCCCAGAGGATGCTAGAATTACTGACAGAAGATGCGTACGGAGACGGCACGATACTAGAGGTCACCCCAGGAGCAGTCAGAGTTATTCCCATGTTTGGTCTGCTGCCGCCAGACCCAGGTGCCCTGGCGATCCGAGGAATGGGCGTTAGACAGCAGGAGATATGGGGTGACCTGAAGTCTCAAAAATTCATGGTCTAATGCCACATGAAGCTAGATAGATAGATACAGCGGTTCTCTTGCACCCTATTTTCGAGTTATATAATAAGCTCACAGTCTATGACAGTAATGGATCTTCGGAAAATGGGTGTTACGCGGCAAGGATGTAAACACACTCACGGAAATCTAAAGGATTTGGAAAGGATAAATAATGCTTGTGAATCCGAGAGCCTTGTGTCCTGTCCCAGCTCTCCAACACGAAATGAACACAATGCCTTCCCAGACACGTGAAAGTGGTCAATCTGTAGCCCGAAAAAGTCGACAAAACAGGCCCTAGATACTGCGTACGATGCGGCCACAAAAGGCCAAAAACAATCGCACGCGCCCAAATCTTCTATCAAAATTTTCAAAACATTACCCTCCTCAGAAGCGGTTGATGCGTCCAGACGGTTACCACCATAGTACCTCTTCCTAAAATCCCCCTCTACAGGCCAGGATATGAATTCAAAGACGGCTATAGCCGCCCATGTTATCGTGAAATTGTGACAAGTAATAAAACAAGTTTTTACATCTTCTCGATGAGCTTAAACACATGTGGTGTTGGATGTGAGGTAGGTGTGCAAAAAAAGAAAATGAGAATTAGCAGAGCTTTGAACAGAGCAACCCCCAATTTTGGCCAGGAAAGTGGCCCAAAGAGAAAATAATAACTTAAGTCGTAATGAGATGAATCGGCTTTAAAAAGAGCCGTATATTTCGCGTAAGCCGGGCTAACGATGTCGCAATCTTCTGTCAACATAGTTTCACGCCCAAGCACAGCTGTACGCTGTCAAACTTGATTGATTATCTTCTCCTTCTTTGCAAGTCCAAGGAAATTTCAAGGAATGTGATTCCAAAACGTAAGTCGATTCGGATGCGTCGTCGCTCGTCCAGACATGGGAAGAACAAGTTGAACGATTATCGTGTATAAATAGATATTGCTGATATGTAGTAAGAGTAATTCCTCTTTTCGATTGTTGTTGTGGGTGTTCGGTCTATCGAATATTCTTGAATAGGTCATTGCCGAGGCCGCCTTCATCCTTGTCCAACTCAGACAACTCGGGTATCATGGGCGGCGGGGGTCCAGATGGTTTCTTTGGTGCCGTATTTGTCGATTTCACTTCTTCGAAGGTCATGGCGCTCCCTCTTCTAGACTGGCCGTCGCTCCCAGATCGGAGACGTCGAAACCAGCCACTTCCACGCTTGGATTTTCGTTCGCCGACGACGCTTACTCCACCGCGGCTGTCGGGCCTTCCTTCGCTGGGCAGAGGACCGCTTTCACTCGTCTGCAATTGCCCCTCTGCATAGGCGCTGTTCAACATATTCCTACTGAAGAGACGACGGATGCTACCCGGACGGGTGGATGGGGCTGGGCTCAATGGAGCATCATCGGCTGGGCGCTTGGTGCCAACTACGCTTCCGTTTGTTTGTGCTGCAGTATTCTCGACGCCATTGCTCGCCTTTGTTATTCCCGTGAGTGGTGAAGGTGTCCGCGGCGGCGTAGGCACCCTCTTGATGGGGGAGGCTGGAGGCGGAGGAATATTGGTTCCGTCAGTGATGCTGCCAAAGTTGAGGTTGAGAGCAGGCAGCTCAAAGCGCTTCCCGGTGACGGTATTGGTGCGAGACGCCATCTTTGTCCGAGGTAAGATGGAGGTTTTCCGGGGAGAGAAAATAATACGACAGATGAACGACGTGACCCCAGGTAGAGAGAAGGAGAAAGAAAGAGAGAAAGGATTGCGGATATAGAAATGGGGAGAAAGAGAGACGTTGGGTCCGAACCAGAAAGGGTGGAATGGACTGAGTGGACAGAGATGGAGGGGGATGGCTGGCCAAAGTCGACGTCTCAGGCGCACCAGCAATTCGAAATCGACGAGAGAAAAAAGAAGCTTCGCCCAGTCTTTGTCTCGAAGCGAAAGAAGAAACGCGCAGCCGACGGGAAAGGAGAGAGACGAAGCAGCAGCTAAGGGTAGGTAGAAAACTGGAGCTCTCTGTGTGGCTTTTCTGGGTGTTGCAAGGGTTCACGGACAGTTGAGTGGCGCTATCGATGATGAGTAGTACCTGGGCCGTTTGTCGACCACTGAGAGACGCTGGCGACAGAGGATGCTCGAGGCTGGGGGGGTGAAGGGCGAAGGTAGGGGAGCGCGTTGTTAATCTGCAGTGGTTGGAGATGTAAGACTGAGCCAGCTAGCATATTCTAGCTGATGCGGCTTGTCTGTCAAGATGATGAAGTTGACCATGTTCAAGTAAGACCACGGCTCACAAATACCCAGCAGAGGTTGGTTACAAGGCGGCACAGACGACTTTTTGAGAAGGTGCCCCGCCCAGTGCCTACCAAAGCAACCATCCGACTAGCCAACCCACCGTTTGCTTTGTGGAGCTTGGGTCAATACAGTTAGTTGGAGGGTACACCTACAGAAGACATGTACCGCTATGTACAGGGCGCCGTCCAGCCCCTTGGTAGGGCCGGGGGGAGGTTCCTGCCAGTGGTTGGTCTTCCCCAATGGTGGGGCAGTCCAGAAGGAGACAAGAGCGACCCGAAAAGGGGTGTGAAAATAAGCTGGCGGAGAAATTTACTCTTTCAATGCGATGCCTGAGCGGCTTATTTCTTACCTCAATGGCTTGGGAAACTTGTTTTCCACGTCGTATGCTAGGATCTTGGGTTCAATGCAGAAGCTCCGTTTGGGTCAATGCCAGAGTGACTTGCATTGCTTTTTGGGAACCTGGTTGGCTAAGGCGGTACCGACTTTATGCTGTGCGCAGTGATGGTTGATAGCTCCTACCTCGCCTGCTTACAGGATTGTGGTACGCAGCAGCAGTCAATGGGAGAAATAGCAATTACGGCATCCGGCTCCAGGATGTTGTTTGTCAACGGGGTACCTCATGGTACCTTGTGCTTGCCACCTCGACGGTTGTCCTAGGACTCTGGGAAGCAGCAAAGTATCCGTAGGGTGGAGCGGAGGGCCTCGGGGGTCAGTCAGTCCCCAACGGCGGCTCTACCCGATTGGAGCAAACCCATCTGACCAGTGGACGAGCCCTCTGAGTCTGAGCTTCAGTGCCACCCGAGCTACCAGCACGGTGCTGACAGTACGGACAGGCAGCGCGTGCTTATCGCGCCTTGTGGCCCGACTCTCGTGAGGTAACGCGACCCCTGCCATATTGCACTCGGGAAACCAACGGTGCAACGAGAGTATCGAGTGCTACTGGCTGCGTAGGTCCGGGAAGAGGCGGGGACAGGTCAATTAGCGAGCTTGGAGAGCTTTGGGGGGCACCGAACAGGGGGAACAGGGGAACAAGACAGGTAGCACATCTACCGCGAAGCCGACATCGAGATTAGTGGCCGTCAACAATCTGCACATCCAGTGGCTCGATGCTCAAGAGCAGCCCGACCGAGACAGTACCATGCAGGTTATATTACAGATGTATGAATGCAGCCCGGCGCGCCAGCCACGCTTACACAAAGTGACGCAGGCGTCCCTGCAGACAAAGAAACAGCCAATGCAGGTCCTCATTCACTGTAGTTTCGTCACCAGGTCTGTTTCTCATATCTCTACAGCGCCAGGTCGGCTTCCAGACCCAGTTATGATCTTGATTGCTACGTCGTACTATAAGCGCGCTGCCCAGCTGTTTCATCCCCCATTCATCCCATCTCACCCTTGCCTTCCAAGCTTCCACAACGTTTCTACGCATTTGGTGGCGCCCCAGCTTTGCAGCTTGCGCGCCACGGCCCTGCAAGACACGCTCACAGGCTACAGCCCGCCTCTGCTGCACCTGGTTTCAAGCCCATGGAGCCTAGCCTGTCTAGAGCACCTGATAACTAAGATGAATGTTTCAATATGCACAGTGTAGCTCCCAGCTCCATACAAACCTCGGCATGCTCAAAATCCTTCATCAGACATGCTGACAAAACAGGCTGTCAAAGGAGCCTTTTTCAGCCTCTGTATCCGTACTCCAGACTTGACTACCCTGGACTGGGACATCATGACCTCCAGCTTTGCAATCAAAAAGAAATAAACCATCCTCCAAATTGGACATGATTAGGCCTGCACTGCTCCGCATCAAGCACCTGGCAGCCAATTGAGGCGCCTTGGCCGTCTGGCCCGGTGCCACAGCGCGCTAACGCATCAGCAACGTCATTCTCACCACATGCCGAGCTCCAACCGACCACTCCAAACCACCGCAGCTAAAACAAAACCCACCTCACCTCTTCAACAACACCACTCCAATTAACCACCATGGTCTTGCATTCCACTTTCCGGCCCCTGGCCACGCGGCTGCAGCGCCCATCGTGCTCCGTCTCGCCCACCTACCTTCTCCGCCAGACGCGGCGCAAGTCCGGCCCATATGGATACACACAGGCGAAGGCCCTCGTCTTTTCCAAGAATGGCGAGCCATCAGATGTTCTAAAGTAAGCTCCCTCCATCTCACGGCCAATTCACCAAATACGTATCCGCATGTTCTGACTCCCTCCCGCACTTAGGCTTCACTCTCACTCCATCTCCCCCAGCATCCCCTCCTCGTCCGTCCTCGTCCGATCCCTTGCCGCAGCCATCAACCCCGCCGACATAAACACCATCCAAGGCACCTACGGCTCCAAGCCGCCCTTCACCTCCCTCATCGGAACATCAGACCCCTCCGCCGTCCCCGGAAACGAAGGCGTCTTCGAGGTCCTCGCAGCGGGCGACCCCTCCTCGCCGCTCAAAAAGGGCGACTGGGCCATCCCCGCCTCATCCCAGTTCGGCACGTGGCGGACGCACGCCGTCGCGGGACACAACGAGTTCCTCAAGATCAATAAGGAAGGGCTGACGCCCACGCAGGTAGCCACCGTCAGCGTCAACCCATGCACAGCATACCGCATCCTGCGATCGTACGGGCCCAACGCAGGCATCAAAGCCGGACTGGGCATGCGGCCCCTCGAAGTCGGCAGCGGAGAGTGGTTCATCCAGAACGGCGCCAACTCCGGCGTGGGCAGAGCGGCCATCCAGTTCGGCAAGCTCTGGGGTCTGAGGAGCATCAACGTTATCCGCGAGAGGGACTCGCGGGAAGCCACCGACACCCTCAAGAGTGAGCTCCTCGATCTAGGCGCCGACGTCGTAGTGACGGAATCCGAGCTCCTATCTCGAGAATGGAAGAACCAGCTCGCCGAAATCACCCGCAACGGCCGTGAAGAAATCAGCCTGGGCCTGAACTGCGTAGGCGGCAAGTCTGCTACGTCTCTGGCGCGGTCCCTCGGCGAGGGTGCCACACTCGTGTCCTACGGCGGCATGTCGAAGCAGCCCGTTGCGCTGCCGCTGGGCCTTCTCATCTTCAAGGACACCCGCTTCGTTGGGTTCTGGCTATCCAAGTGGAATGCCAAGGACCTGAGTGGTCGTAAGCACATGGTTGACGATATCCTCGATCTCATCCGCGCAGGCAAGTTCCGCGACGTGCCTGTCGAGGAGGTCCCATGGAACTGGGAGACGGAGGAGGCTCCTCTCAAGGAAGCTGTGCAAGGCGGGCTCCAGGGATTCCGTAAGGGCAAGGGCGTCTTTGTGTTTGGTGAGACGTGATGCGGCGGTGGAGGCAACATGGGTGCAAGAACGGTTTATGTATTGTGGAGTCATGTAATATCATGTTCCCGTGTACGAGTGAAACAGAATGCGTGGTTCATATAGCTCCAGCTGACCCCTGTGACAAGGAGGTATATATTATGCCTAAAATTAAAAGCGGAAAAGACATCGCTATCTGCTATCAATACTCCTTAGTGCCCGAGTTCACTAGGCCCTAAAAGCCTGTGCCCATTCATGTAATATATCAATCACCACCGGCGCAAACGCAGACATGGCATCCTCGATAACCCTCCCAAAGTACAGGATCGCCTCCTCCTCACTGAGCTCCAGGTGAAACCGTTCCCTGACTTTGAGAACCGCCTTGTCGGGCTCGATTCGTATGTCCGGGATGTTGGCGTGCACCATCAGGCTGAACAGGTTGAGGATGAGGTTGGACGACTTGCGCAACGCCGTGTATGCCAGGAAGCAATACTGTCGAAACTGCCTGTAGTGCTCCGACTGTACGCCACCCATGCAATCCACCATCTCCTTGGTCAGCTTCATCACCGGGGCGAAGGGCTTGGGATCTCGACCGAGAATGAAGCCAAAGTCGGCGTGGAAGAAGTGTCCATCGGGGGCGAGGAGTAAGTTGTCTAAATGCCGGTCACCAACGCCGAGGATGTAGGTTATTACGCAGTACCCGGCACAAGATCGGACGTAGGTATCTATCGTTTCTGGGCGGACGCCAAGTGGCTGCTTGGCGTCTGGGTTGTGGTGCTTCAGGAACGACAGCGCCGGGTTGTTCTTATACTTGGCAACTATACTGGCCAGGCTCTGTGATTGAACGAACTGAGAGGCACCGGCGGTTGTGCTTGTGGCCAGAATCTTGTATGGGGATAGCTTGAGATCGAGATTCTCCTTTTGAAGAAGCTCATCCATGAGCGTGATGATTTGGATCACAAGCTGGTCCTGCCTCAAATCATCACCAAGTTTGAAGATGATGGGATAAGTGCCCCCCGCGGTGGTTTTAAAGGTGCATTTGATAGGGTTCAAGGACGATTTAAACACCGTGACCTGATCTGGAATAATGCCAGTGACCTTGATGGACGGGTCGAGGGGCATCGCGAGTGGCGTTTCAAAGGCAACGAGCTCGTTCTTTGGATCCGCCAGAAAATTCTTGACCCGGTCCGCCTTCTTGGCCATGGACTCATTGGACACTCTGACCTCGCCTGCAATTTTGGACAGAACCGCAATCATCTCAGCTTGGCGCAGCAAAGTTTTGCGGTTCTCGTTTCCATCTGGGTGCGTGACGAGCTCGACCATGAACTCGTACGCTACCTTTCTGTAAATATTTCGGTTGTCGGCGCCTTGCTCAGGGCTCTGGTCGTCACACTCAACCATGAGATACCAATGGAAGTAGTTCCCCAGCATAAAATTCGCCGCGGCGCGCTGAATGAGGAACCGGGCCAGCGAAGAATCTTGCGTGCCGTCTTGGTCAGAATCTGTGGATATATGCTCATACTTGAGAGCCTGTACCAGCTGGAGCAGGTATAATAGCAGTTCCTGATCATCCGATTTCCGCAGCCGATCCACAGCGTATGATCGCACGCCAGGGTTGTCAAACGACGGGCCGAGCAACTCGAGAGCATCATCCACATCGATCTCGGTCCAGCGGGAGAGCACTTGGATTGCCTGTTTTGATTCGCTTTGGTCACTCCAATTGACCGACTTAACAAACTTGGTCAAGGCTCTCTTGTCTTTGGTCAGGTGGTATCTGAACTTCCACACCAGGTCGGTCTCTTCGGGTGTCAAGACGTGCGTTGGCGAATACGACGTTATCTGGTTCAGTTCATCGCGAACCTTGGCGTTTGGCTTCAGGTCCTTATCCAGAATCCCGTGGCGATGAGAGCTTCGAAACAGCCGTCTGTGTTTGGCTTCGGCGGGATTATCCCTCTGACCCACCTCCGGGTCGTACACCTTGATAAGGCGACTGCCGAAATCTGCCGAGCTTCCATCCAGAGCGTTGATGCCGGGGCCGAATTGCACCTGAGGCTGCTGTGGCGAGATTGGCTTGCGAGCTTGAGAGGAGGGGGACTGCAGATATAGGAGGAGGATCATATTCATGATCCGCGAACACCACGGGAAAATCAAAGCGCGGCAGCTCCACGTTGAGAAGAAAGGCGCCGGGAGGTGGTGCCGTGTCCTCGGTATCCTCAGTTTGGCCCAGCCCATTGTTACTGTCTCTATGCACAGCGCGCTGCCTCTGCAGCATTTTCATGGAAGACTTGGCAGCCTGCAAGCCGCGCTTCTCAAAGCTCCTAAAAACGAGCTGGTCCAGCCAATCCACTCGTGGGATCTCACCCATCTCGTGCTTCTTAAATAGCGCCTCCATTCTATCCAGCTCTTCTGCATCCTTGTCCAAAATTGACGTCTCGGCGGATTTCTGCCCTCCCTTCTTCGCCTTCTTCTTCTTCTTCTTTGACGCCACAAACGCCGGCGTCGTGGTGTTATCCGTTCCATCAGCGTACTTGTGTCGGTGAACCATACATTTTTGACGGCCCTTTTGCACCTGATTGTCGTCGTCGAACATAGGCAAGGTCGTGCCCCCAAACGGTATTGTGTGACTCAGCCCATGTTTGTCCCCGGATGGCGATAGATCCCATATTGTGATGGCGAGGCAGGCGTCGGCGGGGAGAGATTTGTAGGTGATTGGTAGCTGGAGCCATTCGTTCCATCTACGTCAGAGTGTTGTTAGCGAGAGCGTAGGTTTGGAGGTGGAAGTCGTCTGAGCTGACATACTTTCTCTCCGACCGAAAAGCCTTGTATGCCGTTTGGACTGGAACGGTGAGCGGCTTGGATCCAGAACAAACCTGGACGGTGACGTAGAGGTCGGAATGCGGACTTGGAAAGGTCAGCCAGCTCCTTGCACCCGCCAGATTGCAAGGCGGAGAGAGTCTACCTCGTGTTTGACCCTATATGGCGGAGGTCATCTCGACTCATGAGGGTCGAAAACTTTACTGGCGGCTCGTCGCCTTCCAAATTCATTCTGTACTCCGGGATCAGCAAAGGGCCAAACGTAGCTCTTGGAGGGGCGCGTGTTGTCGCACATTCGGATGCTGACGGGATGGTCAACATCTTTGGAGCCCGCAAATGAGAACGGGTCCATCCTCCCATATTCTGTCATGGTTGCCGATGCTTCATACCATTCTGGATGGGAACTGTGGGCGGTATGCCTTTCGTGCCGTGCTTGGTGTTGTCGCGAAGTTCCAGGAGCTTGGAGGTGTAGGCTCGGAGATTCAGGCCAGAGTCATTAGCCGCCCCTAGTGTGGTGCCTAAGCCAAGGCGTCCCTAGGGTACCAGCGATGGAGAGTGGGGGAGGGGCAGTAGTTCGGGGCATCTCGATTTTCGGTTTAGTCCTCACGGGACAAAACAAGCACTCGCTTATAGAAATAACACATAAACGCCTAAAATAAGCGACGGCCCAGTTGATGATTGAAAATGGGCTGCGAATTGGTAACACAGTCTCGTTCCCAAGACTATGGGGGACATTGAATGCCAAAGCTAAGCTAGGCGTATTCAATCTCGGCTCTTGGGCTTTCAATTCAAGATCAGGCGCGATAGCCTAATGATCGGGTCCAGAGCGACCAGCAGTTAACTAGCCGCATCCCGGCAGAACAAGAAAGCAAGTGCCAGCAAGTGTTTTTGCTGTTGATATTGGATAGTGGCCGTTTGCGACATTAGCGTAGGGGGTTATAGATCGTCACCCCGTACGCGCTGGGGGCCCTATAAACTGGGAAACCGTGGTTTACTGTCTCGTGCTTTACAAGAGGATTTCTAAAAAAGGACGATTGAGAGCATCTTTTGTTCTGGCTATTCCCAACATCATTTCCCTTTGGAGGAGTAAAAGTGTTTGAGCAGTTGTGAGTGGTCATCGGCTTCTTACATGCTGAACTACAACAGCGACTCATACCTTGGGCGGTTTTAAAAAAAAAAACTGAATCATCTTGTGGGGCTGGCGTTGAACCAGTGGCTAGTCATTCGATCGTCGCATTATCGATGGTCAACGTGCAGATGGCGATGTAACGCAGGCAAAAGGAACCATCATATTTCAATTATTAACCACGGGTATACGCCGAAAACACAATCTCTACAACACCACCCCCCTCATTCGTTTCTTGGACAGTTCCATGATGCCAACATTCAAACGTCAACTTGTCAACTCCCGCCCCCGTCGCTTCTCGCCAAATTGAGCAAAAAAACCAGCCATGTGGCGCGGCAAAGGACAATATCCTACAGCTTCAGCCTTCATTTCTTGCCCTGAATGTGCCAGGCAAACACCTTTTGAAAGACCTCCTTTGCGTTGCCCTCAATCACATCCCCGTGGCAAGGGATCAACGTGGTGACAGTCCCACTTGTCAATCACCCGCACGCTCTCGTTATAGCTGGGGCGGTTCTTGGCCCCAAGGTACCAGTTGAATCGCTTGATCCACGTGGCATCGCCCTCGGTGGTCTGCACGCCGTTATGAAGATCTTGTCGGCCAGGCCAAGCGAGGCCCGCTGCCGCCTCTGGCACCTTGCTGTACTGCTCCTTGGCGGGGAGGTTGAACATGAGGTCAGCCTCGATGAGCGTCTTCTCGGGTTTGTACACGACGACGAGCTCCTTGTTGGCGTGGCCGTCGACGTACTCGTAATCAAAGTCGGCGTCAAAGTCGGCGCCAATCTTGGTGTCCTTCTTGGTGGCCTTCGTGAAGACGACGTCGAACTTTTCGTCGCCAATCTTGGGGTCGTTCCTTCTGCGAGGCGCGCTTCTCCGGCAGTCCCTCCATGCCAATGATCTTGGCACCAGGGTACTCCCTCGCCCACTCTGAGATGAAGATTGTGATGCTCAAAGTCGAGGGCGACGATGTAGGCGACATTGCCACCCATCTCGGCGACCTTGGCCTTTGTGGACTCGGTGAGGGCGACGGGGGAGAAGACGGCGAGAGAGCCGGATGTGAGCTTCACTGTGAACCGTGCATATTAGCCTGGTGCGCCCCTTGATTCTCCAGGTGAGCTGGGTAGCGGCGCGGGTGAGAGACATACCGAGGGTTCCACGACCACCGATCTTAATCTTGCCAAAGCGGGAGAACGGCACCGAAAAGGTGACCACGTTGGGCGAGACATTGCGGATGACCATGACATCGTCAGGGTTCGAGGGGATGAGCTGTGCGGACATGGCGACTGCTGTGAAAGAGGGACGGGAAGAGCGACCACTTATGATTGTGAGGTTGTTGGTGGTGACGGTGATGGTGGCGGTGATGACGGTGAGTCTGAGAGTCAGTCTTGGCTGGTGTTGATGGCGTTGACGTTGTAGGTGTTGCTGCTGATGATGGTGTAGGAGAGGCGGGGAGCGCGAAGGGTGTGGAGGGCGAGCTCCGAGATGTTATATACCGGCAAGAGTCAACGAGGCGCAAAGCCAGCAGCGGACGACAGCCTTTGGCATCGATGACGCAAAATTCTTTCGCGACGCTCGGGAACGTCAAGCGTCCCAGAGAAGCTAGTTTATGGGGGTCGCGGCACTTTGGATGATTGCGCCGATTAGCCTGGAGCTAGTAAAGTCCACCAGCCATCCTATGATGGTATCATTGACAAATTACGGCGTCGGGGTGGTGATGGGGCGATGGGGTGCGTTGTTGGGGTGCGTATTAATAAACTCACGATGCGCGTTGGGATGGCTGTATGGAGCAGCATCGAAGGTGCCATGGCTTCTTCCCGGCCCCTGCTCCGAGGGAGGCGCAGGCAAATGCAGGTATTTCTTCCGGTGATTGTCAGGACGGGGAAATCAAGCGTTCTGCCTTTACTCCACCTTTGGCTTTGTCAAGGGGTGTGTAGCGGTCGAGATGGCGGGAGAATTAGATTCAGGATCCGTCCGTCTTGGGTCTTGGGTCTTGGGTCTTGGTGGCACGACTACTCTGCAAATGAATGACAAGGAAGGAGCAAATGACATCAACGCTAGCTACCTAATCGCCGGGAATCCTCCTCGTCGTGCTTATTTTTTAAGTGGAGCCTGTCGCTTATGGAACACTCCACGCACTCTGAACAGTAAGCAGCTGTTCAGGTCCAGCGGTTAGTGGTTCAGTGGTTCCGTGGTTAGTGGCTCCGTGGTTCAGTGGTTAGTGGTTCAGTGGTTCCGCGGTTCAGTGGCCCAGTGGTCCAGTAGTCCAGTGGTCAAGTAGTCCAGTGGTCAAGTGGCTACGGGGACCTAGCGCTGTGGGTGGATGCTGCCGAGGCTCGGGCTCGGGCTCGGCGCCGGCCGAATCAGGACCTACGGACTTTATCCAAAACCCTGCATTAGGGCGAGGGTGACATCTCCTTGGGAATGCGATATTCCAAATCGGAAGACGTGCCTTATCAAGCTTCTTCGGCCGAGTGGTCCCATCAGGCAGGCTCGACCCGTAGGCCGAGGCCGAGGTCGAGACAGTCCCGTGGTCCAGTTGGAGAAGACGGCGAGACGCCGCGGACACAGAGCAACGTCGGGGACAAGGGGGGTTGCAGGCTGCATGGCATTTGAGGTATTCCAAATACGATGCTGCTGCTGGGAGGCTGAAGGGCTGGCCACGTTTTTGCCAAAGTCTCGGAGACGGGCTATGACGCGATTGCAGGAAATGCTGTAGAATCGCGTGCGAGCGCCTCGTGTTTGTCGGAACTGGATTCGGCGGCGTGGGACGTTGTTGATAGCACAAGGTAGTGTGATTGGAAATAACATTTGCAGTATATTCGAAGACGACGTCTTGCGAAAATTTCATTGGAAAATACGTCAATAATAAGCAGTCCCTCCACAGCCATCCGACCTATGCATGATACAATAAATCCAAAAACAAAAACAAACCCTTGGAAACTTATGGGGGAACCTGTTTTAGGTACCTAGATAGTACAGAGTAGATACGCCCCCCAAAGACCCAAGCACCAGTGCTCCTTGGACGACTTCCACCCGCTCACAACCCACGTGGTCGCATATCCCACCCACAGAATCCACGTCTGGCAAACGGCATTCGCCCACCGCTCATAGTCGCCTTGCTGCAGCATGAGGCTCGCATCGATCCCCATCTCCGGCAGCCACGACGAGTCTGGGCCAGACTGGACGAGCATGTAGTTCCTCGTCTGGCCGTTGGCCGACAGCCAGATGGCCCTCTCTCGCTGAAGGGCTACGTGGCGCTGGACCGTCATCCATAAGAGGCAGCCTCCGGCAATCAGGCATATCCTGAACAGGGAGACGCCCAGGACTGTGCGGGCAAAGCCTCTAGCGGCCGCCCACGCGGTGATGCTGCCGGACAGTATCTCTCTGGCCGGGTTAAATCCTGCGATGCAGATGGACTGGACGAGGTGGAGCATCGCGAAAGCCCGCTGCCAGGCAGGCTTCAGCATCTTCTGGGCCAAGTTGACGCCGCCGCAGAGAAGTGTCACGACCAGGCTGACGCCGCCAAGAGGCACCGCCATGGCCAGACTGACGCCTGCGACGAAGCCGGGTCTGACAGCGTGAAGCAGCGCGAGGGCCCATTGCCACCCAAGCTGCATCGTCAACAAAAGCTTGGCCAGGGGCGAGAGTCGCGCCGTGACATGCTGCTTTGCGCCGTCGACTTCATCACTGCTACGCAAATCAAACATCGCCTCAAGCCCGAGCTCGCACTCAGCCTCAGGCCCGGGGTCAGTCTTGGACCCCGGCCAGCCATCTCCGTCCTCGTTTTCTGTAACTTGACTCTCCTCCCCGCCCTTGACTCCATCGTCAGTCTCCTTAAAGTCGTCCGAGCTCCTGCTCTCGGTAACCGCCTCAGCAATCTCTTTGTAATCGTGCTCGGCCTCTCTCACCATCCGCCACAGCTCATCCAGGCCTTCTCCCGGCGAACTCTCCTCGTCCTCGGCACACGGCATGGGATCCAGTACTCGCGGCCAGGGCTGCTGATCTACGGTGTCTTCTGTGACAAAGTCCTCGCCGAAAATGACTCTCATCAGTCCAGGCGTCCCGCTTGCTGCCTTGAGGAAATCGACGATTCGCTTATACTCGCTCATGGCCGCCTTTACGGCCGTGAGAAGCTTTCGGAGGCTCTGGTTCTCGCTGCGCAGCTGGATATTCGCCATGGTTATCTCAACGGCTTGATGGTTCCCTTTTCGCAGCGTCCGTATGGTATTTTGTACGGTATCACCACCCCGGTCGTCGTCATCAGACTCGTCACTGGACTCAGCATGGTCCACGAAAATGGAAAATTCATCTGCCACCGAGCGTCCCGGCTGCGAAAACAACCCATGCACAGCCAAACATTCATCGTCTTCAATGTCGAATATCGTAGGGGGGCCATTCCGAGACTCCGGATCATCCCGATGGCTGCTCTGAACTGGCTCTTCTTCCTGTGCGACAGTGCTCCTGCTGAGGTTGGCGAAGTCTTCTTCATCGAGGGAGTTGAATCTCTCCAGGAGGGTGTTGAGATCAGGTTCAAGACCCTTGACGCCAGGTGGCGCATTCGGGATTCTTAGGTTACTTGGGACAGCCGACAGATCAGCCTCCCACGCCAAGGGATCCTCCTGCCCGTTTGCACCAGGCGCCGGCTCGTCTATTGAGTCACTTCTCGACTTGAAAATCGAGTGTTGCGAGTCGAGTTGCTCAGGGCTCCCAACCACACTACCTTGGTGCCGATACGCGTATTTCAGATGGCCGATTGGCTCAGTAAGACCCCCCACGAAAGGTCCCCATGGCTTAGGCGATGACCTACCGCAATCTCGACAGGTACCAAGAGGAGGTGTAGGTTGGCGCATTTTGTCGATCCAAGGAGCCTCGATTTTTGGAGCAGGCATGTGGATTTTCTCAAGGAAGCCGGGCGCCTCCTCTTCTTCTTGGGCGGTAGAGGCGTGCGCCCCCGGTCCAAACGTCGAAGACCTCTTTACCGTCTCCAGGTTTAGCTGATACCTCACATCTCTCACCTCTTTCTCAAGCACGTACTCCCTCTCTCTGTAATGCTGAACTTCGCCCCGGAGGCGGATGATCTCTGCCATGTCCCCCTCTCGCGAGTCCACGCTCCCAGCAGGGGAAGCAAGACGCCGAGTGATGGCCTCATTCCACGCGAGCCGATATATGGTCGCATGAGCTGCAGACATGGCCGAACAAAGCTCCATGGCTTGGTTATGCAACGCCTTAAAGGCCCTCCCTCTATTCTGGCATTCGACGTGGTCACAGGCCGGGTCCTCTCGCGCCATGTCTCCGATCCTACCATTTTGAACGTCTGTGTAGAGCGCATCCGCAACTTCGGCAACGGCAGCGACGACGTCGGCTACTCTTGGCTGTGTGCCACGGGGTTCCGGGTCGCCATATTCCCACTCCAGGTGCTCCTGGCCTTCGTCACCAAATCCAGGAAGTCCTCGAGGTCTGTTGGAAAGGTGCGTAGGGTGTAGTCTTGCGCTCCATCCGAGGAGGACAAGTCTGTTGATGACATTTTTGATTAAATATATCTGAGAAAAATTGCAATCACTCGGTGGGGGAAAGAAATAGGATTAGAAGCTGTGTGAACTTTCGAGAATTGCGTTTACACGACCATGCCCAGTCGGCGGGCATGGGTGGTGCTTCGTTTTTGAGGACTGCAAGCCAACCTTCATCCATCCGATACTAGTAGTGAGTGCTGTTCACTCAACCGAGGGTGGGCCCTCTTAACGACTGCTCCCTTTCATTGTAGACTTTCATTGTAGATTATTCCACAAAGACGGGGGGGGTGCTAGGTTGGTGTTGTGTCTGTGCCTAGCAAAAACCCTTGTCAACTGGGGTTCAAAGAAGGTTGAACAGGTGCATAATTAGATCGAATTAAAGACTTTGTACAACAAGGGGTCGTGTGGTTATTATTCATCATCATAGACTCCAAGGGTCTTGAGTACATGCTCCCAGAATAAATCGACAGTCCTCGCCTCCGTTTACACCCACCAACAAACAGGATGAACACATACACTGCCAACGCCATTTGACGGCGCCTCCCAGTAGTCACAGACTTACACCCGCTATACGCCCAACTCCGCATCGCAACATATCAACTGTACCATCCCCTTGCTCCTGGTCCGCCGTGTTTCGCTTCCTTCCGGTGTTCAATCAGGGGTTCTTTCAACCCGAAGGTCTTGATAATATCTTGCCAGGTTCCCATATCCATGGACAAGATGGCTTGGTGTTTTGCTGCACCGTGTCGGCGGCTGCCTTCGTCATCCGCTTCGTCGCGATCTACGGGTGTGCACGCACACTAAAAAAAAAAAAAAAAGTCGTAAAAAAAGTTCACGGTACAGACACAGTGTAATGGAGACTTAACCAAGTTCTGGGAGATCAAATTCGTCGAAATCAATCTCACCCTCCCATCGCGTAATAAAAGACAGCTCACAAATAGAACATGTTCTCACAAGTCTGCCCAAACGACTTTGGATTCACCCAAAACGCATAAGATCAATGCCTCCTGTGCTGCGCAACCCGTGCTTGTGCATCAGCCGCGTCTTCTCGTCGTCGTCCATGTCGTCCTCGATCAGTTCGGCGACCGTCTCCTGTGCCTCAGCCTGTGTTTTGTGCAGCGGTTGGAGGATCTTGCCGCATATGATGGCTGGTCAGTACATTTTCCCGTTTAGCGAGGCTCTCTCGCCAATTTCAGCACCTCGGGTCGCGATTTCTGGTGAGGTTATCTGGCCGGAATCGCGCGATTCCTTTCCTGTGTGTATCCTTGCGCACCTTCTTCTGCCACGGACCAAGGGACCTAGAAGGAAGGCCTGGCAGAGCTGGCCGCCTGATAAACGGCAAGCAAGGCCGACTTTCCGAGATGCGGCCAGTTCACTCATGTCTCCCTCATCGCCCACGTCGTCGTCGTCGTCGTCGTCGTCTGCTCGATTCCGGGAAGCCATTCTCCGTTGCCTTTGGGTACTTGAGAGCTCGGGGGCATCGTCGTCAGAGATGCCCCCCCCTTGCCTCATATACGTAATGCATTTCGAGACGAACTCGTCGACATCGATCCCCTGAGATAGACTACCTTGAGTGAGGCGCAGGGTCTTGCGGTATGACAGGTCGGGTTGTGCTGACTAGGAGTCGGGGAGTCGATTGTGGCTTCGGTGGTCTGGCGCAGTTTCTTGGACAGTTCATCCGCACGTAGAATGGCCTCGTGTAGGCCGCGAGAGTCGCCTTGCAAGTACTCCTCTGTGTTTTCGGTGACGTCGCGAAGAAGGTCTCGGAAGCCCTTCTGTACCTGGCGTCGCTCTTCAAGTGGCTGATCAGGGTCGTACACGTCGTCATCCCCTTCTTCGCCTTCCTCGCCTTCCTCGTCGTCCTCGTCGTCCTCGTCGTCCTCGTCGTCCTCGCCATCTCGATCGGGCTCGACAGTTCTCCGTCGATGACTTGACTGCCCGCGGGTTGTGTCATTGCGCTTCCTCTTGGTCCCGGAAACACTGCGACCGTTCGCTCTCTGTCGCATACTCAGACTCGCCTGGGCCGAAGGGGGAGCGTCGTTCAACGGTGAAGGCGACGGAGTCCGGGAGACTGACTCGGCGTCAGAGGCAGCTTGTTGGCGGGTGGGCATGGTAGAGGCGCATTTGTGGTTTTGACAGTCTTGGGAGGGGCCGCACGAGGAACGGATGAGAGGAGATGGCCGCAATGGACAACCACGGGTCTGCGTGTAATACAGAGTAGTCTCTAGTGTTTCACTTAGTCCTTTGTGACGTTGTTGCTAGCTGCTGCTGGTGGGGGTGTTCGTTAAAGGCACAAATAATCGCGTCCAGGGAACGCGCCTGACAGCGCCAAAACCCGCGCCTCGATCAATTAAGCCACACTTGGCGAACCTGGTAATCGTTGCAAGCTGCCTACCCTATATGAGCGCAGTTCAGACGAACAATGAGATGTTTACTTGCAGTGAAATGATCTAGGAGAGGTTGGTATATGATTCCCGTATGTTACAATATATGTTTAGTTATGTAAATCTCTCATTACAAGAGTTTCCGAAGTTATATGCTTTGTTTGATGACAGGACTCGAGGCCGACTCTGTTGGTACTTGCCGAAGCGCAGTGGACGGTGTAAGTGCAAGCCAATGCCGTATGTTTGCGTAAGTTGATCAGATGTATGTTGGGCTGTGTGACTGCAAACATTATTCGTCAATGTATCTACATGTAACGACAATCATCTGTGTACTGAACCCCGAGGCTGCTGATTAAGAAGACATGCTACTACACGTAAGATGTTCTTTCACCGACATCGAACTGATAGGTGTGGTGCGACTTGCATGTATCCTGCACCATCCGTGGGTTATTTTACTCCATGAACAAGGGTCTCTTGCTTCTTTCCATATTCTATCTGACTATTGCGGGACTAGTATTGATATCACGCTCTTCTCATGCCGTCAGTTGGGTTTCCAAGCCACGGGTCTTGGTTCTCGACAAGTTCAACGCCGGCCACTGGAACAGCAATGACTGTTCCGCATGGGTCTGTCCCCAAATGGCATGTCGCACAATGGCAAACTATTTTGGTGGTACTCCATGGAAGAACCAGCCTTCAGTCCTGTGCACGACGTAATAAATCTATTAGACCCTGCATTGGCGTCGCCCAGCCCAGCCCATTCCAGGCTGTAGCTCACCTCCGGCTGCATGGGCGGCCTCTAGAGCAGGAACAGAAACGAGAGATTTTAGGAGAAGAGAGAGTGCTGATAGGCACGAGGGGCATGGCCAGGAAGGGGTCTCACCACACCATCATGAGCGGTAATCGGGGATCATGGGAAGGCCGCGTGCCAAGGTTGGTGATGGTGTGTGGAACTTTTGGAGGCACGGCGGCCAGCCACAAGCAGTACCTGTGCACCCGCACCAACCACCAAATGTGCCTGTTTTTTATTGGGCTGCCCTATCTGTCCAGTTGCCTCGCAGCTATGCAAACAAAGTGGAATGGGCTGGGAGTGCAGCGAGAAGAGCGGCTCAGGAGGGGAAGCGGAAGGTGACTTGTGCGGGTGCTGCAGCGTGGTTGACAATAATGTGGTTTGTCCAACTTCCACCAACGGACTCACTGGTCTGGAGAGAAGCTCACCCGTTCAGCAGTTCAAATAATCACTCACCACTTACATGACGCAAGTATTGAGAGACGGAGCCAGAACCGCCTATCCCGGCCATAGTCATCGTCGATGATGGAAATAAAGAGCGCAAAACACAACGCTAGAGCAAGGAATGAGCGCTGAGTGAAGCAACGCCGCCCACTTTTCCAACAACGCAGCACATCTATGTTGTTTGGCTGGCTATTGGGGCGCCAGCGGATACGTATCGCATCATCGCGGCCCACTGGAGCAGGGCGAGGCAATGCGATTCACGCTACGTGGTATGCCTGTGTCATCTTCGGATGCACAAATAAGCCTGCCTCTCCCTTGTTGCTGTGCTCTGTATCACCGAGCTCTATTAAGCCGAGAGAGCTGCATGGACAAGCCGGTCTGAGTGGTTAGTTGGTGAGCTGGCTGGATAGGGCAGTCAGCAATCGCCTGGAACCGCTGGGCCGCACGCTCACTTGCGCGGCGTCGAGCCCCGCCAGCACTGCTGGCGCCCTGAGAGCAGACGCCAGCTGCAGGTGCCAGGTGGTCCATTTATCATCGGTGGAGGCACGTACCTAAGCTCGCGATGGGAGTATCGATTATGTGCCTTACCCCGCTATCAGTTGACCCGCCGTCCCACGTTGTAGCGGCTCATGGTGGGTGGATGGGAGGATGAATGAGGGACAGCTAGCCAGCCTAGGCGGCGTGGCAGCATGGGTCAGTGACAACTTATCTACTTTCATGTCTATTCGCTCTAGCATTCACTCGCCTCGTCACGCCCCAAGGCCGTGTATACGGAGCACAGCGCCATCTGGGCATGAACCGAACCGCCTGACCCCCTAATGGCCTCAATAGAGTTGCGTCTACAGCAGGCGTGAGGCCAATGAGCAGCCTCTTCAGCACGCCGGCTGAACCCTTCAACGCCCGTAGCTGCAGCCACTGCCTGCGTGGATGCCTCACGTCGTGCAGCGACTCCGTCCAGCTGGTGGTGTGCTTTGCTGCCTCGTCGTGCTTGTCAGGTCGTCCCCAAGGCTGCCCCTGCCCTATCGCCTCGCCTCCCAACACTGGCTCCGATGGGGAAGCTTGGCCGTGGGACCTGGACAGAGCTGATCTCGGCCCTCCACCCGAACCGTTGGCGCACCGCAGTGACTGCTCTCTCGGTATTGCCAGTGTCCTCGTGCTCCCCCTCTCCATGTGGAATGCCAAAGCTACACACTCGAGTAGTGATATCACGGTGCTGTCACTGCAGCTAGCCTAGCCGCGCCGTATTTTCTTTGTATTGTCTACGTAGCTACGCCATGCAGAACTTGGGCCATGGCCATGTGTCAAACGTGACGCGGCGATCCTCAGCTTTTGTTTGCTCTTCCTCAGCTGCTCTCCCAAATGGCGCGCAGCCTCTCTCTCTCCTCTCCCACCTCGCAACATCACGGCTTCAACCTCTCTGCTGGAGCTTCGCCTACCATTGCCAGCCCGTACCCAGCAAGCAATAGCACGCCCTACGCGCTGCTGTACGCCATCTCGGACGGAGCCATCCCCGTTCGCCCACATCCACAGCCCCCTTGCATGTCCGTTTATCCGCCCCTCTGCATGACAAGTGGTCCTCTCTTCTTGGCCTTCTCTCTCTCTCTCTCTCTCTCTATCGAGTTTCCCCGAAGCTTGCGTGGTCTATATCCACCGAGTCTCTCCCATCATCTCCTCGGATCTGGGGACGAGCCCAGCCCCGCCTCTTTCTGATACGAGGGACAAAACGCTGCTCGCTGTCTGTCTCCAAGGACTCGCTGCTCTTGCAGTCTCATGAGTTCTCGAGTTCTCGAATAGCTCCCGTTCAGTTATTTATTCGCCGTAGCAGGGTCTCAAAAGCACATGATTTGCACCGTCGTATTCTCCTCTCGTACCCTCGTTTGATTCGGTCTCTTATATTGGACATTCTGTCACCATGACGGTGTCATTTGCTACCCCTCGTTACAGCTCAGAGGACCTTGATGCGGCCTCTATTCGCTCAGCTGCGCCATCTTACAGTGAGTAGCTTTCCTTGACTTGGATTCACTGGGAAGATCCACTGGGTTCTGCAAGTGCTATGAAATTGAAACGGGCGAAACCCCATTCCGGGCCCGTAACTGTCTGTGACTGGACTATCTGACATGATATATAGTCTCTGAGGCGCCATCATACCACTCAACCCTCCCGCATTCTGAAGCTGCTCCCGCGTACTCGCCCCGAACCGAGAGAGCCGGCGCTGCTGGGCGGAGCCAAACCACGGCGCAGAGGCAACAGACGATTGGACTGCCTCCCATCCCCGCCATCCCCTCCCAGAACGTGCCCAGCCTCCACAGCTTTCGTCTCCCTACTTGGTCCACGCAGAATGCCCCAGCGGCTCGCCAGTACCGTAATGTAGCCGAGCGTCGTATCAGTGATGGCAGATATAACCAGGCCGTCGACCCCATCAGGCGTTACACTGGGATGGCAAAGCCAGAGCCTAAGCCGGCGGAGAATCAGGACCAGGAACTCCGACCACTTGAGGACCCGTATCTTGTTGGCGAGACGGCCGCGGCGCAGGCTCGCCGCGAAAGAATCTCTCGCGAGACTGGCGAGGACATTCTCCAGAGAGAGGATAAGCAGTGGGACTGGCTCCTCGGTGCGTTGTAGCATATCCCGGCCGCTATGGGTATGGCAAGCCCTTGTAGTATATGCTAATATAACCGAAACAGCTCAAATGAAGACTTGGGAGGAACGTGAGAGAAGCTGGGCCAGGTTTCGCCGCGAGACTGATTTTCATCAGCGCAAGAAGCTCTTTCACCGCGGGGCAGGTCACTGGATGCCTTAGAAAAGGGGGGTGGGTGCTGCGAAGTTAGGCTTCCTTGCTAGTGCAGCAAGGCCGTCCGCTCGTTTTTGCAAATGAATAATGACATGAAGCATATGCCGGCGTTGTTTGTTATAGATTTGAATCGGGAGATGCGTCTTTGGGATATTGGTCGTCATCTTCACTCTCTCCTTCTGTGTTTACGTCACACGAGTGTTGCTGTTTCAATCTGGCACACAACTCGGGCATTTTGCTCCTGACATGACGCGTTTTGGGGATTCAGTATCTCGGGAGCATAACAAATAAATCACACTACCATGACAAGCACTTCCATCCGTATCTGACAAAAGCTCTGTTGGGCATGGGCAATCCATTGTAAGCCATTGGAAAAAAATACAGATCTAATAACTCTTTCATCTCTGCTTCAGCTTCAGCGCAATGCCTGCCGCGGTATACATGTACACGTTCCCAAACGCCATACCCTATGCAGCTATTAAGACATATATCCATGCCGCGGATGGCGGCGCCATATTCGTAGTGCCCTAGGCACCAGATATCGAGACTCTTGACCGTGGCTCGGTTTCGCTGGCATTCAACCCTTGCTCTTGGAGTTGAGGAGCAGCGCAACGATGAGACTGCTTCAGGGTTAGTTTGAAGGATGTATAGTGCTCTTGGGGGAATGCTCACCCATAAAGACCCAATACTTCGCCGAAAATAAGGATAAGGATCATGCCGACATAGACCCTTGACTGTTCCATGTACGCGCGTACGCCCTTGTCGCCAACGATGCCGATGCAGTAGCCTGCTGCCAGGCCGGTCATGCCGACGCAAATACCGCAGCTTAGATGCAGGATTCCACTGGTATATATTAGGTTCAGGTTCGGATATAGGGGAAGTGTGGGACACGAACTCGAAGAGAGAGTAGCTTTCGTCAGGGGACAGGTCTTGAGCGATGAGAACCGATATAACGAGTGAGTATACGGCTATGATACCAGACATGACCACCGGAATCAGAGACTATTGGTGTCGTTAGAGAAGCGGTTGACATGTCCGGGATGGGACGTGCGGGTCGAGTATACCTTCATGATAAGGTCTGGTCGGAATGTGCCTATGCCAGCAATGCCAATACCGGACTTTGCGGTGCCGTATGCGGCGCCGACACCTATCAAATGGCTGCATTAGCATTCATCGTAAGGGCGAGTTGGAGGAATCGTAATAATGGAGGCGCCTCACATCCGAAGAACATGGCTGCTGCGATGCCAGCCTATGACGAGACACATTAGCATTGAAGTCGCCGGTCGTCGTTTGGACGCGAGGTATATCGTACCATCCCGATGAAGGGGGCAAACTTGGGAGCGAGAAGTGACTCCATGGTGAATCCGCTGGTGGTCGCCGGATATGTTGCGACAGCAAGAGGGGAGTCAGGGTCGATCGACGTTGATGATGGAGCTTCGCAAGTGAAGGGAATCGCCTTGAAGCCACTCTGATGGGAAGCTCGATACAGACTAAGCTGGCGCCGTGGAGAGCACCAATGGGAGGCGAGCAGCTGCCTCGTCTTGACACGTGACTTCTCAGACTGGGCTGGCCGCGGTGATTGGCTCAGGATATTGACCCATCCCCTGACTCAGAGTCACGGAGGGGTTTGGGTGACTTTGGATTAGCCGGATGGTACCTGACGGTTAGGTTCCGATATCCTCTACTGAGGTACGGGAATTGAGAGTTGGAGGCGGTCCCCCCATGTAGCTAGGTTTTCAATTCATCATCAATCTCATGTGAGTCTGAGCTCAGGGTTCGAGAACAATCAGGCCAACGGCGACTAGTGCACCTTGGGGTGAAGTTGACGCGTTGCCCACGCTCTTCATCTCGTCACTGCGGGAAGTCATCTTTGTGGGCAGCAGAGATACTCCGCCGTGGGGTACTCATCCTGGTATCGGGTACCCGACGGCTACTCCCATCGGCGGGCCTGGTACCTTGCGCACAGGCCAAGCGTAAAGCTAAGCCTAGCACACAAAGAGAGAAAGAGAAGGAGCCTGCTGTGAGTGTAGTTGGCCCATGGAGTAACAAAGTACAAGCACAGCCAGCCAAGGCCCAAGGACCATATTGTAAGAGAGGGCCGGCCAGACGAGGCGCAGTGAGGCAGTGAGGCAGAACTAGGCACAGCATTGGCACTGGCTGGCACCAACACCACCAACAAATATTTGAACCTCCATCATTCAATCTGCGCTCTGCCGTGGATCTGCACCATCCTTTGTCGAGACTACGGGCGGCTCCTTTGATCTTGACGGCGGTCCTCACCCGTGCCAATTGCTCATTCCACCGTATATCCGTTATTTGCCCAACGTACGCTACCGTCCCTGACCCGCCTGCATCTGATTTCCTCTCCAGGATTGTGAGCAACGACCCTCGATCAGGCATTTTTGAAACCTTTTCACATCCCAGCGTCGCTGTTCCCGGGGATACGCCTCACACAGGAGGCCTGCCATCCGCACGTGAGCAAGGCGACAGCCCCCCCCCGGCCATCGAGACATCGAGAACGTCTCAACGTCGACCGACGGCGGCGCACCCGTCGACGTCGCCTGTCCGGAGACCCGGCTAGCGACGATTTTGTGCTCCTGGTTGCCCGCGGCCCTCGAGGTATCGCATCGGTACGTCTTTCTTCACTACAGTCTCATCGCTGCCTGCTGGGCTCTCTCACATGCTTTGCTAACGGTGTTCTCTTGCCGATGCAGCGCACACGATGGCGGATTATCAATATGACCCTCGAGCAGCTCCGCAGCGCCCACGCGGCTACCCTGATCCCAACCAACGTCCCCAGCGAGAAGACGCCTTTTCCAACATCTTCGGCGCAGCTCCACCCCCTGGGAGGTCTCAGACGATGATGACGTCCTCGGACTCGGGAAGGACCCCCTCCATGTCGTCGAATTCTGGCATGCAACGACATCCACCTCCCCGGCCACCGCCGGGACACTATGGTGAACGTGAGCCTATGTCCAGGCGGCCAATCGATCCTGCCATGGCGAATGGTTACTACCAGGGACAGCGTTCATCGTCTGGAGGACAGCAGACCTCACCGTATCAAGCGCAATACTCGCAACAGCAGCATGCTAGGCGGCCTTACCCCGAGCAGGGAGGAGCACCCCCGCCACGGCATGAGCCTCGTGGTCCCCCGATAGCGGCGGCCGCGGCGAGGCATCAATCCTCCAGAGCTTATCCCGGAGGTCCCAACCCGGCGATGAATAATGATCCGTACAGATCACAATCGCTCGCATCTGGTCCGCGCCCACAAATGTACAACCATCCACCGAGCTCGTATCAGCAACAGTCGCCGGCGAATCAATTTCGGCAAGCTCCCTACGCTAATCATGGCTCCGCAAGAACTACGGCACAAGGAAGGGTCGTACCAGAACGCCACGAAGACAGATCCATGTCTATGACGGGCTCGCACTATCCTCAAGACCGGGATGCTCATCAGACAATGAGTGGCCGAGTCATCCCAAATCGTCGGGCTCCCGACATGCCTTCTTCGACAAATGGCTATCCCGCACAAAATGGATTCCAATCTGCTCCTGGTAATCAAACGCGAACCGTGAGCATGGCCTCATCTAGTGGACTGCCTGATCACTCTAGGACGATGTCAATGGCCTCTAGCATAGCGCCCACCATCGCGCCCTCCGAATCGGATACCTCGACGCTCGTTGGACGACCATCTCGTAGCAAGTCGGTCGATAGTGAGCGTCCGGCCACAGCCACCAAGATTCGGCCTCCACTGGTGTACCCGGCTCTCATCTCCAGGGTGGCGGATTGCTTCCGCGAAAAGATCATTATCGGTGACCGGACAAAGAACGAGCTCACCTACAAGAATGCATTCAGCGGCTCCGAGGCCGTGGATGTCCTGTCTTATATCATTAGGACTACTGACCGAAACTTGGCGCTGCTCCTGGGTCGGGCCTTGGATGCGCAAAAATTCTTCCACGATGTCACCTATGAACATCGCCTGCGAGACTCACAAGCAGAGATGTATCAGTTCAGAGAAACCTTGATGGATGAGCCGGAGGAAAAGAACCCTGTCAATGGTGTATTTGTCTTGCTATCGGAATGTTACTCACCAACATGCACGCGAGACCAGCTCTGCTACTCCATCGCCTGCCCTCGGCGATTGGAGCAGGTTTCTAGGTTGAACCTGAAGATCAATCCCGGATTGCGCAAGGATATTTCTGCCAACGTGAACGATGACGAGGTCGACCAGACAGACGAACAGAAGCTTTGGATCAACTCGGTTCCTAAAGAAGTCGCCGACGCTGTTGGGGAAAGGGAGCAAAAGAGGCAAGAGGTTATATCCGAATTATGCTACACCGAGCGAGACTTTGTCAAGGACCTGGAATATCTCCGTGACTTCTGGATCATGCCACTGAGGTCTAAGGTGTCACCAATTCCTGTGCAACGTCGCGAGAAGGTTGTCACCAACATCTTCAGCAACATCGTTGATCATCCCAGCATCCATACAGTCAGTTCCCGATTCGCAGCCTCTATGACGGCGAGACAGCAGAAAGATCCTATCGTTTACAATGTTGGCGACATCTTCCTCGAGTTCGTGCCTCACTTTGAGCCGTTCATCTGGTATGGTTCTAGGCAATTGGAAGGAAAATTCGAGTTCGAGAATGAACGGTCATCAAATCCGTTCTTTGCTAAATTCGTGGATGAGATTGAGCGGCGAAAGGAATCCAGGAAACTGGAACTCAACGGCTATCTCACCAAACCAACCACACGTCTAGCCCGATACCCCCTCTTGCTTGAGAATGTTCTCAAGTACACCGAAGATGGCAACCCGGACAAGGAAGATATTCCCAAGGTTTTGACAACCATTCGAGACCTGCTTGGCCGAGTAAATGCCGAGTCCGGAAAGGCGGAAAATCGATTCAACCTTCGGAGGCTTCACGAGCAGCTTCGATTCCGGCCAAACGAGCGAGTTGATCTGAAACTGACCGAGGAAGGCCGCGAGCTTGTTTTCAAGAGTCAGTTGAAGAAGTCGCCCACAGACCCTACCGAGATCACGGCCTTTTTGTTCGATCATGCAGTCCTTCTTGTTCGGATCAAGCAAAATGGAAAGAATGAAGAGATCAAAGCCTACAGGAGACCCATTCCATTGGAATTGCTGTCCATTCGGGAAATGGACGAAGTTATCCCGTTACAAGGCATCAAGCGGTCATCATCAAGCTTGATACCATCAATAAGGGCGAACAACTCCGATGTCAAGAAGGGTGAGGGGTGGCCGATTACCTTTCGCCATCCTGGGCAAGGCAGGGTACGAAGTGACACTGTACGCCTCAAACCAGGCCGCGCGGAAGAAGTGGCTCGAGTACATCGATACTGCCCAACAGAGACTTCGAGGTCGTGCCGACTTCATCAACACCACCAACATCTCCAGTAATTTCTTCGTGGGTGCTAACCGTGTCAACTGTGTCACGCCGTTTGGTAAGCCTTTAACCCTAACATTGGACTACTGTGTGCCCTTGAGCTTACAAATTTGTGATAGATGGTGGACGTAAACTGCTCTACGGCACAGATAGCGGCATCTACTTGTCAGACCGTAAGAATAAGGAGCAGATACCTCGTAGGGTGCTGGAGACAACAAGCGTCACGCAGATTGATATTCTTGAAGAGTATCAGCTGTTGCTTGTTCTGTCCAACAAGACGCTGCAATCCTACTCCATGTCTGCACTCAACCCTGATGAGCCAGCACTGTCCAAGAGGCCCAAGAAGATTCAGAACCACTGTAGTTTCTTCAAGACGGGCATCTGCATGGGCAGGCACCTTGTGTGCTGCGTCAAGTCGTCAGCCTTATCCACAACTATCAAGGTGTTTGAGCCGAACGATGCTATGACCAAGGGCAAGAAGCAGAAGGGTCTTGGAAAGTTCATGGGCGGTGGTCACGATGAGCTCCGACCATACAAGGAGTTCTATATCCCTACGGAATCGTCTTCAGTACACTTTCTCAAGTCGAAGCTCTGCGTGGCATGTGCCCGCGGCTTTGAAGTTGTGTCTCTCGAGACGCTTGAGACACAGTCCCTCCTCGACCAGGCCGACACGTCGCTTGACTTTGTTGCGCGCAAGGAAGGAGCTAGACCTATCCACATTGAGCGCCTCAACGGAGAGTTCTTGCTCAATTACTCGGAGTTTTCGTTCTTTGTTAACCGCAATGGGTGGCGGGCGCGACCCGAGTGGCGGATCGACTGGGAGGGATCCCCCCAGAGCTTTGCTCTCAGCTATCCTTGGATTTTGGCCTTTGAGCCTAACTTTATTGAGTTGCGCAATATTGAGAACGGGGCTGTACATATTGTACCACATAAGAGTATTCGTATGCTACACAGCAGCACACACGAGGTATGTGATGGGATGAATATTCCGGACGACGAGGACCGCGTTGAGTTGCTTCACTTACTAACGAGAGACAGATCATCTATGCGTACGAAGACGAACGTGGAGAGGACGTGGTCGAAGCCATTGACTTTTGGAAGAGCAACCGTCGTTCAGAAATCGTCAGCACTGCCTTCTCTTCTCCTCCACAAGGAGGATTTCCAACACCTCGATAACTGCAGCGTATCGTATTCCTCCTTGCACCGGCAATACCTAGACTAGAATCGCTTACAGGAACTCCTTTCTTGTATCACTTGATGACATTTTTATTTTTTCTAGCCGTGGGTTTTGCGACTTGTTCAGCACTGACTGGGAGCGAGCTACTCGAGCGACATATCGATACGTGCATGATTCTTTTCCGATTGCCCGAACTAGGGCAGCTACAGTCTTGAGACGGTGGGGGATGTAAGGGCTGGTGGTGTGATGTTTGAAGCGAGGTCCTTCTCGTTTACTGGAAGGGATAGTTCTGTGTATAGAACGGCAGAGGTACGGAATGGTGGCAATTCTTGCGTGGCTCTTATCTACGTGGAATGTAATTGGTTTGAATGCGAAATGCCGCGCCGTTCTTCTGCCGAGCGGGAGCATTGGCCATCGCGTCGTTATGTGACGTGGACGAAATGACAGGGTGAAGAGACACAGCGTTGAAAAGGAGAAATAGAGACGACAGCGTTACTGAGGCAGAAAGATATGGGAGCCTGCGGACTGTGTGCGCGTGCGTGTGTGTGTGTGTGTGCGTGATTAAGGGCATTTTTTTTGGTGGCGGCAGCGTCGTGGATAATTGAACGGGGGTTTATAATTATATATGCAAACCATCAACATCGAACAAGTCTTTGAGTAGCAGCGTGCGTGGCCATTGCCCCTGTATTGTGAATGACGCCCCTGCTTCAAACCCTTCGCCCTCCAAACCCTCCCGCAAGTCTAATCTGTTCATAGTGGCCCTCATCCTTCTCATCCTCAAATGCATCCACGATTCGCCCCTCCACAACGTCCACAGCCGCCCACCGCTGCTCTCTCCTCCTCCGCGGACCCTTCCCCCCCTCCCACACCCCAATCTCATCCAGCAGGACCTCTACCGCCGTCACGAACCTCGGCGACGCGCCTGCCGAGATGCTCCCGCCGCGGTCCCCCCCAGCGACTGCCTCCGCGTCGTCTTTCGAGCGCGGGACCCGTGTGCACAGTAAGTGCACGTCCAGGAGCTGCGAAAACGTAAGCCCGAAACTAGGCTTGTTGCGACGAGATGCCGTGGCTGACGCGGCGGCGTAGGCGCGCCCAGGGACTGGCAGAGACGGGGGGTTGAAGATGGAGCGGAGTGTCGGATCGGGGTGTCTGGCGGGCTGGGCTGCCGCGTCGGTGGGAGAGGGCGTCGCGGCCGTGGAGTTGAGCAGGAGGATGAGCGGGCGGGAGGACAGGGCGCGGGAGAGGTATCGCAGGTGCGAGGAGAGGAGCTGGAGGGCGGTGCGGGCGGCGGCCTTGTCGCGGTGTGTGAAGAGGCTTGTCAGGAGCGTTGAGAAGTGCGTTATTAGGATTATGCCGGGGAGGGCTCTGGCGGGGGCTGTCCGTGTGGCTGGATCGCGTTCTTCCTGTGGGACGGGCTGCTTGGGGTGAGGCGGTGGTGATGCATCATCGCCATGGCCGTCTTCATTTTCATCGTCCTCGTCCTCGTCCTCGTCCTGGCTGTCCTGGATTTCACGCACAGGTGACCGTGGCTCATGCGTCCGACTCGTAACCTCACCCTCCTCACGAGGCGCCTTATCCACCGAATCCAGCAGTCCTTGACGACCGTCCTCAGAGACATGTCCTGCGTCGTCGGGCTTATCCAGATCAGCTAGCACCTCCCACAGCCCATCCATGTCAAAGACCTGCGACAACATCACACAGTCAAGGCACTCCCTCGTCCTCCTCGCAACCTCCGCCGGCTCGAGGGCCGCAGCATCCTCCCCGCCACCCGCGAGCCCAGCCCGAATGCCGTTCCTCAGCGCCGCCAGCATCACGCTCGTAGGTTTGGGTGTGATGACTAGAGCCCCGTCAACCGCGCCATCGAATATGGACTGCACAAGCACCTGCAAGCCCAGCTAACGTCGATATCAGCAAGAGGAAGGCCAGTCGGAAAGAAAGCACATCCATCAAAACTCACTGAAACACCAACTCGATCCTCCTCCTCCGCACTCAGTCCAACCACGCACCCCCTCTCGAACCCACCGGCGAGAACATACCCATCCAAATCCGCACACCCGCTCCTACATGCGCCCAGCGCCTTGACTGCGTCGCGGCGCCGTGTCTCTTCGGCAGCGAGGACAGACGCCGCGATGGGCTCGAGAGGAAAGTGGGAGCTGTTTTCCGACGAGGGCACGTCCATGGCTGGCTGCTCACTGTTGCTGTATTCACACTCACGTGAGGTGGGGAGAAGGCCACAAGTAAGATGGAATAGAAGGGTAGACGGGTGGTGATCTTGAACTTTACAAAAGATAGGATACTAAGCGATATTAAAAGATTCCAATGTCTTTGGAGCGCGGTGGTAATTATGAGGGAGGATGAAGATGATGATGTTTCCGTTGAAATGTGGAGTGACGCCTTGTCATTGATCCCTAGTTGTCTTCCCTCTCCTAGCCACAACTCCATGACAGGTCGTTGTAAACAAATGCACCACGGCTGCTAGTGATAGTAATCACTCACACAGTCTGTTGCTGTATCCATATAGGAAACGCTACCCAACTTAACTCTACAAGCTGCCTAGTATGAGTAGCTGTTGAGTATTGTCGTTGGGACTTACACCAAGACTCAAGTAGTATTCTCCAACTACCAACTTCAAGATCTCGCTTGCACTAGTACTCGTCAAAACGCCAAAAAGGTATATTTGGAGAGGTATATAACTTCCTCCACTCAACAAAACGTCTCCCACATTCTCTCCTTTCTATTACTGCGGCTGTAACACTGTCGTAAGCAATAGCAGTCGTCATAGTCGTCTTCATATTTGGGATATCTACTCTTCCAAGACCTCCCCCAGTCCCTTGTTCCTAGTTTGTGACATCCCACCCGGCCAACGCAACCAGGCCACCGATTAACCCATTCCATCAAAATTGTCCTCCATCTGCAACGCCATGTCTTCATGTTTTGTAGCTGCACCATGCTCCTCGACACACTTGCCCCCCCTTAAACGGCCGTTCCAGGTAAATCTTGTTGGATACGAGGCTTGCGCCCACCTTTCAAACTCTTCATCCGGCCTAAGATGCCAGAGGATTTGGGCGCGTCCTCTCCAGGTGAGGTCGCATCAATCGTTGCACGACGCTCTAAGTGCTCTCCAGGGAAAGGCGGTGGACTGGCTGGTGACTGACCGCCGTCGCGTGGTCGAACATTGATGTTCTCCTCTCCCTTGCTAAAGTCAGAAAAGAAGGGGTTGGCCTCGCTTACGCCTGCAGATCCGGCACCAGATGGCATTGGATCAGGGGTAGACCGGGAGTAGACGTCCTCAGGGTTGGTAATACGACCAGAGGGGCTGAACTCTCGCGGTCCCTTGTTGATGTGACGGATCCGTTGGGCTAGGGACTTCTTGCGCTGCAGACCCCCCGCCATCATTTCCTGCGTACGTTCCTGTCGCTGCCGAGCAATGTCCACCCGGGCGGCCGGTGTGCCTTCTAGGAAAGTCGATGTCCCCAGGCCGTCGCTTTGGTCTCCATGGATAATATCCCCACGTGCAACTGGGTCAAATATAGGCGCATCACCTTTGGACTTTGATGCCTGCCCATGCCTATGTCTGGCGCTACCAGCATAGTCACGGAAGGCCTCATCGCTGCCGTGGCCCATGAAGGTATTGTGATCAAACTGGGCCGGACCGCCGCCAACCAGGGAATTGTTGAGGCTGTCCTTAGGAAATGCCTGCATCGGTGCTCGTCGGCTGGTGTTGCGGTTTCTATGAGGGTTCAGAGCATCAAAAGGTCCGTCGTGGTGGAATACTAGCATGCGGTTAGCAGGGAATGATTGGCAGTGTGAATTGCTGAAAGACCTACGGCCGGTTCCATAGATACTGGTGGCATCAAGCTGATCAATGATGTCCATACGGCGGCTTGGTCGCCCAGGCTTGGTTCGGCCTTTGCTGTCTTTGCCGTCCTTGCTATCCTTTGCATCCTTGCCATCTTTGCCGTCTCGTGCCTCTTGGCCTTTGCGATCTTCACGACCTTCGCGTCTTTCTTGGCCCTCCTTGCGGTCTTTAGAGTCTTCCTTTGCCTGGGCTTGGCGCCGGCGCCTCGCTTCAATCATTCGCTTCTCCTCCTCGGTCAGAGGGAGATTGTCCAAGTCAAGTACGGACGACTCCGAGTTGCGTCGTGGGCGGCGGGTAGTCTTTCGCTGTGGAGACTGAGCCGGCCCTGGCCGACCGGATGGCGGAAGCATTCTTCGAGCTCTCAAAGCTTCCTCTTGGGATCGGGTGGGTCGATGGCGGCTGCTAGGCGCACCAGAGGGAGGTTGATCTTCTCGTCGTCGGGGAGCCGACGTACGATCTGTTGGGCGATCGGACCCTCGTCGTTGTGCAGGTGCTAACATGGGCTGCTTCTCGGCAGTCTTCTTGTCATCGAGTGTGAGAGAATCCTGCAAGGTATGTGTGTTAGCCCCAAACAGTTTGAGCGTTGGCGTAGTTCAACTTGAAGACCTCATTGAAAGAAATGTAGAGCCATCAAACTTGACCATCGCCGGGCAACGACTGTCGTCGCAAGTACAACGTACAAAGATGTCCTCCGCGGAGAGAGACTTGGAGTCTGACGTGGCTGACATGCCCGCAGACGATCTCATTGTTGATTGTTGATCAAGAAACGGGTTTCGTGATACAGGTCGGGCGGAAGGAGCCGGCGGAGGAGCGTAAGGCGGGGGGTCGTCAAAAGGAGAGGTAGCGGAGGTTCGAGAAACCGGAGCATCAAGTAGGGATGGGGACGTTGCTCGATTGCGGAACGGATTGTTCGAGGAGAGATTAATGGTGATACCGCCAGACTGTTGTGAACTGGGGCTCGGGAGTTGATGTCCTAAAGTTGGGCGTAATCGTAAGCAGGTGAAGGTAGGCTTGTAGTCTCGAAGCGGCAGTTAAAAGGAAACATGAAACCAAGTTATCTCCCGGTGAGTTAAAGGATGCGGTAAGAGATCTTGGTGGATTCAAATTAATGCACGATGTTTGCGTTCCTTGTTTTGTTCTTGTGCGACTGGAGACCCAATGTTTCGAAACTAGGATGCTCCGTGGACTAAACGCTCAACGCACTTGACAAGGGAAGCGGGAGGAGGGGGGGGGCAAAGGTGGGAGGGAGGCAGGTGATGACGTCCTGGCATTGCAAGTATGGGCGGGATGACTTGGCGTGATAGGAAGATAAGGGAAAAAAAAGCTCGTACCTGATGGGAAAGACGACATGATGAATCAAGGGATGCGGGTATGTTGATCTCGTTGCGTGGATTGTAGGACTGAAGATCCCTAGACAGGCCAAAGTCTCGAGGCCTGTCGTTCTACTAGGGAGCGAAACACGGGCTTGAGTTGCCGTGACTCGAATAAGACACCGTGATTGTCGACGATACGAGGGCCGACACTGGCTGGCTGACTGGCGCTTTCTTGCTTTTCGGGGACCCGTCTCTGGTATTATTGACGCAGGCAATCTGCGAGAAGCGCAGGGGGGCCCGAAGCCAAAACAAAGGACAGCGGGCAGCGAGGGAAGGGCGAGCGACCAAAGGAGGCGGCGATCGTGGCTGGCGGTGTCGAGTCGGCTACCTGCGCCAGTGCTTCACAACAGTCGCAGATGTATGAAAATTGTACGCTGGGCGTCGCTCAAGGTGTGGGTTGACTGGGGTGCTAAGAAAGATGGATATCGTGGTTTAATCAAAATGAGATTGTAGAACCGCGACTCTCGAGGCACTTGGGCTCCAAGACTCGGACACTCTGAGACTCGGACTGACGGTGAGAGCGTCTGGCGATGCGAGCTGTGTGTGAAAATGGGCAGGAGGGACGAAGGAGGGAGAGATGAGAGGGAGCGAATGTCTTTGGATTCCCCTAGTAGGGATTCCCGTCACGGCAAGTCAGCCAGTTCTCGAAGAGAGAGTAGTTATGTATGTATGTACGCGTGAGCCAGCAGAGTGCGAAGTACTGCGTACCGTGCTTGATGGTTGAAGTGCGCAGAATTGCGCTGTAGCTGGTACCTGGGGGGGGGGGGGGGGGTTGCCTGGAGATGGAGGGGAGACACCAAGGAAAAGGTCAAAACGCCAACTGGCGGGTTCGTTTGAGACCGCTGCTAAGTTGTACAGCAGACGGAACACAGGAGACACGGCAGCCAGTTTTCGCCTTTACTTTCTGTTCTCGTGCCTGACCGTGTTGGGGTTTGTCTTGGTTGAGGATTGTGAGCGAGTAGTTTGGTATGTGGACAAGGTATATTAGATGGTGCTTGTGCGACGAGGAAGATGGCGGGGGCGGCGATACGAAGCAGGGGCAGCAGGCCAGGAAGAGGGGGAACAGACCCGATTAATTGATATTGATGGGCGGTGGGCAGTGGGCAGTGGGCACGCACTGGCGGTGGACTCAGACTGGCGAACTGGCCCTGCTGGCCTGCTGCTCTCGGCTGCCACTGGTGGTCTGTCTGGCTACCAAGTACAGGCCATTGCTGCCCTTCTAGCCAAGGCTGGCCTAACCCGGATGGTGGCGGGTCAGAGAGACAGCCATCCATCAGTGGATAGCCGCGCCATGGTCACTGCCATGCCCCTCCGCCCTCCGCTGATGGGACGGAGCGTTGATCTCAGGGGTTTGGCGCCCAGTCACCCCGCCAAGTACGAGAGTTGGAGCGCTGTGGGCGGGAGATTTGGGCGGCGGCATTTGGGCTTTTGGGAGTCTACAGAGCCGAGGAGTTGGCCGATCCTCAGGCCAACCAGCTGCGACGGCGACGGCGACGGCGGTCGCTCCCTGAACCCACCTGTAATAGGGACCTGTACGCGGCCTAGGTTACCCGTACGCCATCATTTGACCCAAGCATAAAGATGGGCAAGTGCACATGTAGAGAGTGGATCTTTGGCCTCCACCGTGTGTTTGGATCACAAGCGTTAGGCCAATCACCCACTGGCAACTCATCCAGGTTGCTTGCCGACGCCTCACTTGTGCTCTACTCGCTGACCATCCCTCGAATTCTTCCACAAGTAGCGGGTGTCAGTGGCGTTGGCGTGATGGCCACCTTGCCTGCTGGTTTGGACGAAGACAGACGTCGGCGCCAAGTTTTGCGGACAGCTGTACGAAGCATCAAAATGGCCTGCGCTGTTGCGGTGAGAATAGAGTTGCAGGGGACGCCCAGCGCCTGCCGTGCTGCAGAGCCACTAGGCCACAGCCTGGGCGAGGGCGCAGGCTCGTACCCTGGGGCTTCGGGGCCGCCCAATCACTTTGCCATGCCGCGGTCATTACGAAACCGCTTAGGTGCTCATTCTGGCGTTGCAGTTCAGGGGTCTCTCTAGGGCACGCCCCGTATTAGTCCCATTAGTCCTGCACGCAGGCTAGTACACAGCGATCCCTGACCCGATGCTGGAATCCGACTCAACAAAAGATTGTTTGGTGGCGGCGAGGCGTCGAGATGCAAGTCCAAAATCAGCTCTGGGGAAAATCTAAATGGCTCCCCAAAAATGGCGTCGACGAGGGAGGGGCCAAATGCAGCGTGTGGTTCCGTTTGCGTGCTTGTTGGTTGCAACCCTCCCATACGAGAGCACCTCACGGCGTTCAACGCAACTTTGATTTGGACAGTGGGTATCGGCACTGGGGACTGGGGTAGAACGGAGAGTGGCTTCTGACAAGACGCCCAGAGAGAGAGGACAGGCTGATGGAGGCTAATTAAACGAATAATACGACGTCGATGCCCTCTCTAACCTAACGAGACAGGTTGTAACCTGAGGCAGGTAGCGTTTTGCGCGACCGCCAAAGACAGACCTGCCTGTGAGAGTGGGAAACCCGAGCCAAGGTTAGCGAGGTCTCGACTGCATTGTCGGAACTGCAATATAAACCTATTCAGGATGATCAAAGAGAATAGGTCAGATGTGCGAACGACTGCTCCTGCAAGGTAGTAATACCACCTTCCCGTCTCCGGTCCTCCAATCACTTCTGGTTCTAGACCTGAGCCTGAGGCTCTGGCGACTTGTTCTAGACCATGTTTCAGGTACCACAAGGCACGCCCGAGAGTGCCACAGTACGTACTCCGTATATTGAACATTTTCACGTAAAATAAGTCATGAATCATGGTTGTCATGCTCAATATATTGTTGAGTTTATTCTTGGTCTGAACACAGTCTGCACACAAGATGCACACAAGATGCACTTGCTGACGTCGCATACTCAACTCCAGCCACGGGCCGCGAGCCACAGCGAGGTTGGGCAAAATCACCAGCCACACACCGGAAATTAACGGAGATTCTATCAAAATGCAAGCCGATAAATTTCCGGAGATACCCTTTCCGCCATGGTCAAGGGAAAGGAAGAAAAAAAAAAAAGAGCTCCCAGGAAGGTACTGATTAATTGCTCAATTGAAAGCTCTCGTTCTCCCAATACACACTCTGTAACCCTTTGGGGAGGAAACAACCGGGATCGATTGAAATATCGTCGTTATACCCCAACACAGCCTGTCCACTGATTGGCTGCCTGGGAATCATGCTCCGAAACGTGTCTGGCAGAGCCGCGACCTCGGGCCTTGTGACGAAGGCGGCGTTGGTGCCTCGGGCGTCTGTAGGTGCTGCTGCTGCCTCTTCAGTGACATCAAGTGCATCGCTGCCCACATGTCAACTGCGCACCCCACATATACAACAACAGCGTCGCCGCCTCTCGGCATTCCTTGGACCATCTCGCATCACCAGCACGAGAGGAAGAGCTTTCCATACCACCGCTAGCAACATGTCCCCCACACGAACCGAGAGCGATGCCTTTGGCGAGATCCAGGTCCCCGCTGATCGCTACTGGGGCGCCCAGACGGAGCGCTCGCTCGAGAACTTCCGCATCAACCAGCCCCAGGACCGCATGCCGCCGCCTATTATCAAGGCCTTTGGTATTCTCAAGGGAGCTGCTGCGACTGTCAACATGCGCTATGGACTGGGTGAGTTGTGTTCCTTTGCTTGGGGATTGCTGCGTGGGGTGGGGGTAAAAGAGGGGGAGACGCTTCGACGGACAACATGAGAGATTTCTGTCCAAGAGTCAATGGCTAACACGGGACAAAAATCTGGATTAGACCCCAAGATCGGACAGGCTATTCAGCAAGCTGCCAAAGAAGTCGCCGACCTCAAGCTCCTCGACCACTTCCCTCTCGTGGTCTGGCAGACGGGTTCCGGCACCCAGTCCAACATGAACGCCAACGAGGTCATCTCTAACCGAGCCATTGAGATCCTCGGCGGCAAGATGGGCTCCAAGTCACCCGTCCACCCCAACGACCACGTCAACCGCAGCGCCTCCTCCAACGACACCTTCCCCACCGTCATGCACATCGCCGCCGTCCTTGAGCTCGAGGGCGACCTCCTCCCCGCGCTCCGCACCCTCCGCGCCGCTCTGCAGGCCAAGGTTGACGACTTCGAGGCCAAGAAGATCATCAAGATTGGCCGCACACACTTGCAGGATGCTACGCCCCTGACGCTGGCGCAGGAGTTCTCTGGCTACGTTGCTCAGCTCGACTTCAGCATCAAGCGCGTGGAGAGCTCGCTCCCTGACCTCAGACTCCTGGCTCAGGGCGGCACTGCCGTCGGCACTGGTATCAACACCTTTGAGGGCTTCGCTGAGGGCATCGCCGAGGAGGTCACCAAGATGACCGGCACCGAGTTCAAGACGGCACCCAACAAGTTCGAGGCTCTGGCGGCGCACGACGCTGTTGTCCAGGCCCACGGCAGCCTCAACACCCTCGCCACCTCCCTGACCAAGATTGCTCAGGACATCCGATACCTCGGCAGCGGTCCTCGCTGCGGGCTGGGCGAGCTGTCCCTACCGGAGAACGAGCCCGGCAGCAGTATCATGCCGGGCAAGGTCAACCCTACGCAGTGTGAGGCTCTGACCATGGTGTGCGCGCAGGTCATGGGCAACAACGTGGCCACGACCATTGGCGGCATGAACGGACAGTTTGAGCTGAACGTCTACAAGCCCCTGATTATCCGCAACCTGTTGCACAGCTCACGCCTGTTGGCGGACGGCATGCGTTCGTTTGAGAAGAACCTGGTGGCTGGACTGACGGCCAACGAGGAGAAGATTGCCAGCATCATGAAGGAATCGTAAGTTAACCTGCCGCTCCACCTTCTGGCAAGTCCATGTATGCTAACACCGTCCAGTCTCATGCTGGTGACGTGCCTGAACCCCAAGATTGGCTACGACATGGCCAGCAAGGTTGCCAAGAACGCGCATAAGAAGGGTCTCACCCTCAAGGAGAGCGCCATGGAGCTGAATGCGCTGACTGAGGCTGATTTCGATGAGCTCGTCAAGCCCGAGCTGATGGTTGTTCCCAAGGCCTACAAGCTGTAAAAGCTTGCGGGATGGGTGTCGAGACTGGGGTTAGTTGTTTACAGTTGAGTTGACTAAAAGGTCGTGTTGAAGGGGGGGGAGTCAACTAGACGAGCAAGTCGACCTGGTGTGGTGTATAAGTAGTTTACGCGAACAATCCTAACAAAAAAACCTGTATACCACCAATTATAAAACATTTCTGCATTTCTGCCAGGTTGCTGATGTCATCTCTCCCTTTTGGCCCAGCGGTTGACAGATGGTTTCACCGTCTCTTGAGGATCCTCGACGACAAAAAAGATACCCGAAGCAAGCCCCTTTCGATGATGCGAGTCGGACAAGCGCGCTGGACTCACGACATCAAAGCCACGGCAATCCTTACTCCAGGTTATGTTCGTTGACATTCTTGATAGCATATTTATGGGATCATTATCTTCCCACTATGTACTGTTTGTTGAGTTCTTCCCCAGTATATACGACCTGCACATAATATATACACGTGACATCAAGCCTCTACGCCTTGCCAACACTATTAGCGAACCCCTCAGGACACTCTCTAATCTCAATCACGTCGTTGAACAGCCTCTTCTCCTCGTGCGTCGCGTTCGACGCCACAAGGTCGTATGTGAGCATGTATGTGCCCAGAGGCGGGAACTGCACCACGTTGTACAGCGTGTAGTTGGCGCCCGGGACGGTCCCGACCTTCTTGAAGTCGAGGGGTGTTGATGCAATCACCGGCACGAGGGCGTCCACCGGCTTGGGGAGCTGGAGCCTGCCGCCAAGGGATGTGAGTTTGGTGTCGTCGCGAATCTGGACGTGTCAGTAGGGAGTTCGAAATCACGTTGGATGAGATATCGAGTGATCTCAGGGGTCAGGGGTCAGGCATGGCAGGCAAACTCACAGCAACCGTCAAGTTGAATGAACCGTCACTAACATCAGGGCGGTTATGGCACGACAGAAGCGGCTGTGTGACAATGCTGTCATCAAAAGGGAAGCCGTTCCCGCCGTTGGTGTGCATGGTGCTCTTGGTCGTCCCATTGGTCGTGTCAATAACCTCGACGTCAAACGCCGAGACACCTTCGGCGAGGGGGATCTCCTTATCAAAGATGTACTTCTTAAACACCGGGTAGCTCCCGAACTTGTAAACGTTTCGCGACCACGAGAACTCCTGCGCATCGGCGGTTAGGCAGGTGCTGTTTTCCTTGGAGCAGTCTCCCCCTGAGCGCGGGCGGAAATGGATCTTGACTTTGCGACCTGTGTCGTCGTCGAGGGAGTTGTGCCTGTCAATCAGCTGCAGCGCCGCGAGATCAGGTCAGCCCTGCTATTGCTATACGAGCGAAGATGAGGAGGGTGCTTACCCTAACCATACCAGTCATGTTGAGCGTGGCAGTATGCGGTAAAATAGTAGCATACAGGCTAGACGGCTTGACAGGAATAATGTCAATCACCTTGCCGAGCGTCACGCTCTTGGGCACCGTGTTGATCATGCGCTCGAGAAGGTCCCGGCAGGTGTCTAGGAAGAAGTCATTGGAAGCCGCCATCTTTTTGATGAGCTCTCCACCGTCGGCGTTGAAGATTCGGTGGTCCGACCGCGTTGTCTCGTTGTGGCCATTCGCAAGGGGGTTCTGCGTGGTGTTTGAGACGAATTCACTTGCGCTGTGAACGAGCGTTAGTACCTTTGGTTTGTATCCGGGCTCGTCTTTCTCGACTCACACTTTGTTATCAAAGGCGTCTTCTCCGACGGTAGATGTGTCGAACATTATCGTGTTGTCGTCGGTGGACTAGGTATCACATATAACATATTAGCCCCCCTGACCTGCGCTCTAACCCAAGCATGAAACCATCACGGCCGGGGGGGGGGGGGGGAGAAAATCATACCGTGTCGTTGACGACATCCACAATCTCAGGGAAATCAACTCCATGGACACCTCCAAGCGTATGCCCACACGCCACCAGGCCAATCATCTCCTCCTTGTTGAAGCCCTGGCGATCAAACGATGCCACGTGGCTATCCAAATCCTCCTCCGGCTTGGGAACTCCCGTGGGACCTGGCCCCCCAGCGTCGACTCTCCCGCCCCGGAACGGCAATACGACCTTCGAACCAGAACATCCACCGACGGCAAACACAGCGCCCATGGCGATGAGATCAGCCATGGAGGAGCGTGCCGTCATGTACCCGCGCAAATTGAACAACGTCTCGTTGAACCCCTTTCCGGGGTTGTCGTCACGGTCCAGCTCAAAGCCAATAGAAGCGTCAATGCCACCCGTTCCGGCAACGACATCGGCTGTTGCCATATCATGGTAGGCCGTACGGATCCATTCGGCTGGGCCGTTGCGGCCATCGCCAAATGGGACGTTGCCGCAGGGCACGACAAAGGTGGCGGGCGTGTTGATGTGGTAGCCGCTGTGCTCGTAGAGAAAGTACTCAAGGATATCGATCTTGTCGTTGGGCCAGATGTAGTCCTTGTCCTCGGCGTATGCGGCACCAGTCGCCGCCAGGCGGAGGCCGGCGAGCGCCAGAAGGAGGGGGTTCTGGGGTATCATGACGAAGATGGCGTTGTACGGCGATTACTTATTGGTATCGGATCCTACTTTCGTCTCTTCGGCCTGTCGTCGTCCGAAATCTGGACTATATGACTGGACAGGTGGTTGTCAATGATGGCTCACCAAGATGATCAATCTATCTGCATTAATTCCGCAGATCGGCCAGGGGAAACGGTATTATTGACAGTTACAAAACTTCCCATTCATCAATGTCCCACTCGATGCCGACGGTTTGAAAATCCCACAACTGAAGGTCGGAAACAGTATTTATTAACACGCAGAAACTCGCCCATCCACCAATGTCCGCTCGATGCGGAGGATTTACAACATCCCATGTCCGGAGGTCCCATGGCTCGCGATGAGATGAGCCCGTCGGAGATACTACGTAGCATGCATGCACCGCGTCCTACTTCTTAGCCTAACAAATGGGAATAGGAGAATAAACTGCATACAGATCCGCATTACAGACGGCCAAAGGAGCCATACTCCCTTCCCGCCGCCATGGTCATGGCAGCAACTCACTCCTTCGATCAGTCAGCCGTGCGCCGCCTCCAATTATTCCCATGACATGCCCATGGCGAGATGCAGGTCCATGCGCGAGCTCAGGGTTCAATTTCAATTGCGCTCACTGCCGTTGGTCAGATTTACAATTCTCCATCCGGGCGCAGCTGCCATGCCGTGTAATAGCGCCGAGGAGGATCGCCGCCATGGCGCTACGATGGATCGCAGCGATACGTAAGCGCATTGAGCGATGATAGATCCTTTGCCCCGTTGGGGCCATGTGGCTCAACTTAAATCTTGCTGCATCTCATCTGGGGGTTCGGGTGAATGCCGTGGCTAGACCGTTGTGATTGGTAAACGCGACCACGACGGAATACTAGCTCCACGCATACCAACTCCAATAGCCCATCTCCAGAGTCCACAGTATCATGCGAACTAGCTCCGTCTCAGTCACAGGATGAAACTACCACGGCAGCTTCAACGGGGTCGACAAGTTCTCGCCGAGCACAGGTTCAGCAGTCCCGATATCGCCTATCCGGGGACAAGTCGTCAGCAATATTCCTATAGCTCGCACGAAGACACATTGCCTTTTCCAACCCGCCCAAACAACAACAACAACAACAACAATAATAAAGAAAAGTTGGAGGGAACTGATGCCACTTACGCGGTCCCCTGGGAGCCCAATACTCGCCCGACTTGGACGCATCCAGCTTGTCGGTCCATTCAATGAGGCTCTCGGCGGCCTTTTCCGGCGTCACGGCTGCGATTCAGGCCCGTCAGTAACGCTGTAGCTTAAAGAGAGATGAAGAGACGCAGAGAGAGAAAACAGGGTGTGCTGCCGGGGTGATGTAGCGCCAGTGACATTAGACAGACACTCACCTCCGCCGTCGTCCCAATACTTGTCAAACCCAACCCCAGCCGTCATCTCGGTCCTCATAAACCCCGGGTGCACAATGCTGACAATGACCCCCTGCTCCGCGAGATCCAGACTCAGCAGCCTGCCCACCATGTTGAGCGCCGCCTTGCTGGCATGGTGCGCGTAGTTGCCCCCGCCCTCCTTCTGGTGCCGCAGCGCGATGCTCCCCGCCTCGGACGACACGAGAACCACCCTCGAGCCAGACGCAAGCAGGCCAGCGTGGACCAACCTGTGGATGACGAAGACGGGGGCTATGGCGCTGGTGGTGTACATGCGCTGTTCTTCGGCCCAGCTGGGTCCCTTGTCTAGGGTGAGGTCCTCTGTCGTGAAGTGGCCGGCCGTGATGATCTGTCACGCGTCAGCTCAGTCGTCCTCGCCTGCCAGGACTCGCCCGTCTGTCGTCGCTGATATGCTCTTGTTTCCATAGCTGCGAGACCAAGACTCACCACTGTAGACAAAGGCGTCTCCCGCGGAAGCTGAGCAACGAGCGCATCCCCGGACCCCTCATCCAAAAGGTCAATGCCTGTGAGCCACTTGACATGCCGCGGGAAGTCCTGCGGGGCGCTGTCGCTCCTGGCGGTGCCGTAGACGGCGGTCTCGGGGCGGGCAGCGTACTGCTTGACGAGGCTTGAACCGAGGCCCCGTGTGGCTCCCACGATGAGCGTAGACGACATGGCGATGGCGATGGCGATGGCGATGTGGTGCGCACTACGCGGTCGGTGGAGTTCCCTGTGGTGTTTTCGGGGATCTGTTCTACTTCTTTGCTTTGCGTCCGTGGACGTTGGAATCTGTGAGCGGCGCAGGCTGACACGAACCAACCAGTCAAATCTGCATTGAATGATGGACAGAGCCGAGAAGCGATGACATTGTCAGCGTTGCCTCGAAATGATGCAATCCAGGCCAATCCGTCCACGCCCAGTGGCGGGGTCGCAACCTCACACAACCACACACAACCTTGGTGCCGTGAGCGCTGGCAACAAGGCATGGCATGTCTGCTTTGTGCAAGGCCCCAAAATCCCTCGGCAATCGTATCTCAAGTACATGCGCCCTATTAATTATTCTTTATCTTGATCCCACCAAGCGGTAACGCCATGTCCTACCTGTTACGCACCATGACTTACCCAGTGGGTGAGGCCAACACCACCATCCTCAACATTTGCCACGTACAACGGGGGTTATCTCATTGTACAGTATCAAAAAGAGGATGGGAAAACCACCAATTATGTTTTGGCGTTGCTGCCCGTTGTGAATGCTCCAAATCTCCTCCAAATCAAACAACCAGTGTGGCGTTGTTCGGTCCATACAAAATGCAGGTAGGGCGCAACATACATACGACCGATGTCGTGCTTAATCCCAAGACACACACACACACACACACACACACACACACACACACACACACACACACACACAATACTATCCAAACACAGTAGACAACGATGCCAGAGTAGAAATGACCCACACAGACCACCGCCGCATACTACTTCGCCTGTGGCTCCCTCAACCAGCTGCCTATTCCGCCGGCCGTCCAGAGCGGGGCCGTCCCGGCATGACTCTTCGCCGCCAAACACCATGTAAGACGGGCCAATTACCACCACGGCATCTCGACCTCCATACGCACTCCCTCAGACCATCCGTCCTTCAACATATATTTCAATCCCAAATGTCTCAATGAGCCATTGACTCCCACTTCACTCGCTTTCTCCCTTGCCCCCATTTCAACCTCGTCATTCTACAACACCAACGCCAACTTTCATCGACGCCAACAAATCGCCACGGACCAGCGCCAAAATGGCCCAGCCAGCCCCCAAACTATCCCTCACCTCAAACCAGCTCTTCATCCCCTCCCCCAACCTGATGATCTCCTGTGGCTGTGTCCCAATCGACCTCAAAGCCCAAAAAATCGCCATCCTCCGCGACGCCTCTCCCGCGTCATCCTCCTCTTCAGACCCCTTCCCAACCCCCCTCTACCAGCTCCCCAAGGGCCGCAGAAACATACACGAATCCCACCACGCAACCGCCATCCGTGAGACCTACGAAGAGACTGGTATCCCCTTCGCCCCGCTCCCCCTCCGCATCGCCACCCGCGCCGTCCCCAGCAAGGAGATGCTCGCGGAGCTGGGCCCAAACCCAGAGGGCGTCGACGTCATGGGCATTACGGACAGCATCATCAGCACCGAGCCCTCCGCTGTCTGCGCCTACCAATGCCGCAGCACCCTTGCCTATAAGCTCGTCTATTGGTATGCCGCCCAGGGTGACTCTACTGCCCAGCCCGCCGGCGATACCAAAGACCCTTGGGAAAGCCACCTGCGCCTGGAATGGGTCGATGCGCGAAAGGCAGCCAGCTACATGACGGATGAAGCTGATGGTCAAGTCATCGAAAAAGTGCTGTCAGATGTGAGAAATACCGGTTACGACATTTGAGGGCAGACCGAATGCACTCGCAGTTCTCGCATTTTCTAAACCAATCGCCTTGGAAGACGGGGTCACAGCTTGCATTTCTTCAAGGAACAGGGGAAAAGACTCATTGAAGCATGTGTGGATTCATTATTAGGAAGCTAAACTCTATACCAAGTGCCAATTACGTGACTGTCCATCCTGACTCAAACTATCAAGCAGACGCGCGACTCCAGATGATTGGAAACACTGATTGATCCGTGGGGCCATCCGTCGTCAGCACGCCATTTTGATTACTTCCCACAAGAGTTGTTGTCTATCAGATGCCAGTATTTACTGTTCTGTCTCTTCAACTTCTCATGACGTTCCAGCTTTTTCGTAATCGTCTCCTCTGCCCTCTCCCTTGCCGGGAAGCCGTCCAGGCTCATCGCATACGTGCCGACTGAGTGAGCCACGGCCTTGGAGTTGGTTTCCAGGAATGACAGGTTGATATTTGCTAGTGTGTCATTGTATTTATGATAAGTGCCATCGTGTGGCTTGCCTACTTCTCCCTTGCCATCGTGAAAATGCTGTGATTGCTCTTCCGTCAGGACATCATCTGCCCCAGTCAGGAGTCCGCCGCAAGGTACTCCAGCATTTAGAAAGGGCCCGTAGTCGGATCGCCCGTTAAATGCACTGGGTATTGGCTTTATATGTTTGGAAGAGAAATATTCTTGGTACATGTGTTCGATTTCGGTTGAGCCTGCCCGAGCTGTGGGGTGAACGGAATCAGCGTCCCCATCGTGCCTAGGAACACATTAGAGCGGACCATTGACAAAACGAAAGAGCCAACTCACGTAGAGAGAATGCCATTTCTAGAGGCAAGCATGTCGTGGTTGAGGTACATGCGAATGTTCATGAGCTCTCTGTCTGATAGAGCTGCCACATACTGGGTTGATCCCACCAATCCAATCTCCTCAGCCGTCCACCATGCGAATCGGACTTTGTTCTTCACGGAGAATTTGGATAATTGTTTCGCTACTTCTAGAAGAGCTGCGCTTCCGCTGCCATTGTCATTGATTCCTGGTGCACCTGGAGCCGTGTCACTGTGCGCCCCCAACATGACGACATTGTTGCCGTCTCCACCAATTGTCGTGGCGATGATGTTGTCACTGATTCGAAGTTAGAGGCTGAAGTGATGACAAAAATTATAACAATGAAACGAACCTTCGATGGTGACACATGTAAGTCTGGATAGTGAAATTGGCTGTCAAACTCTCCTTCCCTTCGAGAACTGCTTTCATCACAAGTGCCTCTGCTTGAGGGATGCTCATTGTCGGAATTGTCTTTTCCAAGTCATGATCAATATTCTAGAGAGAAACGTCACGAGGATTACCACCATCGGCATCACCAAATACAACAAGTCCTTGCGCGCCAGCTTGGCGGGCAATCTCTGACTGTTTAGCAAGGGAGCAACCATTGCCTCCGTCGAAATTCCCCTTGATCAGACCAATGTTTCCTTTTATACTCTTGGGCCAGTCCCCATCCTGTATTTGGTCAGCCTACGCAAGGAGATCTCAGAGAATCCAGGAAAGCGGGCTATTCTTACACCATCACACCCGGTCGAGTTGGTCCACACCAATGACAAGCCTTCAAGTGAGGCTGCCTTCGAGAAGCGCGCAGGCTGTGAAGGAATGACCTCGTCTACTGAAAGAATCGATCCACCTCTTCTGAAACCACAAATCTCAACGGGCTGCCTCTTGATTTCGTAAAAGCCTGTCGAGTTAAGGACGTCATATATATATTGTATCGTTTTGTTGTGAGCCCAGGAAGTTGCTAGTCTTGCCCCGTCATCACTCGCATTGGCGAATGTTTCAAACACTTTTTCATGTGCAACGACGCCCCCAAAGGTCACGGCCCTCTGCAAAGTCATCTAGAGGATCTAGTTAGGTCTCAATCTTTCTAAGCGTTGTTCACAGCAAGTCAATGGGGCATTCTCACAGAATTGACGAGTGGTGGAGGACGAGGTTTCCGTCCCAACGCATGTGCCCATAGGACAGGAAGCCAGAAAAAAGATGAATGCATGATTGACCAGTTGATGATGGATAAATGATGCCTGATAATCGATAGTCGATAGTCGATATTCTGCTTTGAAGATGTTTGGGTGGAAAGGAGAAGGTTGTTTGCTTTGATCGCGGTGGGATGATTGCTGTTTTAGACCAGCAGTCAGTCCTTCCCGCCTGGTTGTCCAGAACGAACATCTTTATTGGAAAGGAGCGAGTCTATCTCTTTCGAGGTTGCCTTTGAGGTCCGTACCTTCCAATGACCCTCATTCGCTACTTCCACTATTAATGCTAGAACATAACTAAAATACTTCTGGCAGTTTCATCTCGTCATGGACCTGAGGACGTCCCGCTCACGCCTAGATCAATGCGTATCATATACTGGACTTGTCCAAGAACCTGCCTGATGAATGTATTGCTCTCTCCTACATTATCTAAGTCTTTACTCATGCTCGCGTTTCAACTCATTGCAACGCCATGTCGTCCTCTGTTGAGTCCATGTACACCGGCTTCCCCGAAAGGCGGCCATCCAAGGCCACCACAACGGTTGCGACCCTGATATGTGCTTCTAAAAAACAACAAGTCAAGAATTCAGTCCTCCCGTGTCTCATCATCACTCCACAAATCAAGGCTTAACCCTCAAATTCCACAACCCCAGTCTTCGCTGTCCTATCGCTCCCCCCTGGTCCATGTGTTCTTCCATCCACAGGCTCCATATCTATCAGACTCTGCCCCTGATCTTTGGCGGACGCTCCGGCTTCCGCGTCTGCACCGTCCAATAGGTCTCGGTCTGAGCTGCGTACCGATCGGCGTTCAATATCAGCGCTCGCACCACTAGTACCTTTTCTCACTCCGACGGCAATGCCGACATCATCGTCGTCGTCGTCTTCGTCATCGTGTCTCTGTCCAGGCAAGGCATTCTTCTCCAGCTCCTTCTGCGCCTCGTCCATTCGTCTCCGCACCTCAGTCGCCACTCGCATACCGTCCGTGACAATAGTGTCCAAGACGCCTCGTAATCCGCGGCCAGCCCCCGGTGGTGCAGCAGGGAGGGAAGAGGGTGGCTTGGTACCGAAGCCAAGGCTGGAGAAGGTGGTGAGTGATGGAGCTCCCGGGATGGGTGTGCTTGCGCTGTCCAAGCCATCAATGATGTGGAATGATGTCGGGAATGAAGACTCAAAGAACTGCTCGAGGAGCTCATCCGCCAAAACAACCATCCTGAAGGTCGGTAGCGTCATGTGAAGTGGGTGTGCGGGATCTAGCGCAGCGTTGGCGGCTTCAGACTTTGCCTTGGACACGCGACGTCGAGAATCAACATGGCCGGGGTTTTGTGATTCATCTGCAGGCTCAGGCGTCAAATCAGACGCCTGCTTCGCCTTCTTTGGCGTCCCTTGTGGAGACTCTAGGCCAAGAAGATCTTCTTCTTCCCCTTCGTCTTCGTCATCACCAATAGTAAAGCCGTTACTCTCAGATGCTTCAGCTGTTGATGCGAGGCTGCCTTCCCGTCCTGGTTGCTTGGATGATCGGGATCTGCATACTCGAAAACAGCGTCTGATGAAAAGCACTCACACTTCCCAAGAACCGCTCGTTAGTCGTAATTCCTGGCGGTGACAGTCCAGATTGAGACTCATGAATGCTAGTAACATCGCCGTCAAGAGCGAGACTCGAAGCAGTCGGGCTCAGAGATCCTTCCAGGCCACGCCGGGACAAAAACAGCAGCGCCTCGGATATACGCAAGATACCTTCACGATCCACCTTTCCATCGGCATTGTCGTCGTAGAGCTCGAAGAAGTACGTGATTGTGCCCATGATATCACGTTTGCCCTTGATGCCAGCCAGACCAGTGACGACATTTTGTAGCGTAAGAGCCGAGTTGCCATCAACGTCCCACTTCTTAAACAGTCGTCGCAAAAACTCGTGCTCGGCAGGCTCCGGGCCAGCTCCCCACTCGGACATGACATCAGAGGCCGGCCGGGCGCTGTGGAACCTGTTTCGCATGCTTCTCATGCATCAAGACGGTGTCGCGTTTCGACCTAGACGGTGAGTCGGAGATGGCCCACTTGGACATGCTCGCCAGAAACTCGCGGAAAGCGTCATAGTCCATGAGGCTGGTGCTGGGGCCAAGGCCAACGCGCTCCTTCTCCACTTGATTTTGCTGCCGCGGAAAGTATTTCAGATGCTCGCATCCTGCTTGACTTGGCTCTTCCGCTGCTTCTCCTCCTGAATCATGCTGTCCCGTTGTTGTCGCTCGTAGAGAACACGGTAGAAACGGTCGTACAAAGCGCCCAGATCGTCGGTACTGAGAAGCTTGCTGTCGGGCCCTAAGTTGCGGATGGCGGTCCGCTTCGCGAAGTTCTCAATATTATTGAGCACCGCATCCTTCTTCTTCAGCCGTAGCGTAGCTCCGTGATGCTGCTATGCGTGATGCCGGAAAACTCCTTGAAGGCAACAACCATGAGCTCTTGAAAGCGCGTGACGGCGCGCAGCTTCGGGTTCTCTCGACTTGGGGTGGGCGGAATCGTCGAGCCTCGCAAAGTATGACTTGAGCACAGATATAAAAGCGCCGTCGTCCGCCGCATCCAGCAACTCCTCTCCATTTATTCGAAGAATAGCCAGGCCCACCTGGAATAGAACCTTTGGCCCCTCGACAAAGAAGACATCCAGGACCCTGAAAGCAAACACAAGCGGCATCGAGTTGATATACAGTGACAGGAACCAGGGCAGTGAAACAACGGAGAGCTGAACGTCGCTCTTGACGAGATGGTCCCACAGAATGGGCATGGTCTGCTCCACCAATGATTCAAACACCTTCTGGTCCAGGAGCGTGCCATACATGGTGGTCGAGTAGTACCCCGGCACCAGGCGGTCGCAGAGAGTAGAGAGTAGAAAGAAGGCCTGGGACTCGGACATGTATATGAGGAGAGCAGCCACCACAATGTTCATGGCTTGGCAGTAGCCGACATCGGTATTGGTCCAGCTGTACGCCGTCAATACGCGACGCAGCCTACCAATGCCATCCTCACTCTGAAAGCCAGGATACTCTGGTAAGCTCCGGGTCAGATCCTTCTCGATCTCGTCAATAGCGAGCGCCTCTTGTCCCTCATACTTGGCCAGAGTCTCCTGCGTATAGCGTGGGCTTCTCCAGTCGCAGGTACCAGAGCCAGAGGTCAACTCCCATATCTCGCCCCTCAATCGATTGGGGCAGGCCAACTCGGATGAGCTATGTGAAAGGTGGCTGGTCGGATTGATGGTTACGTTGCGGGCGGCCGTTGTCGCGCAGGATACTCGGCCCAGAGGCGCATCTTGGCCCTGTCCCGCAGCTTCTTGGGGTCGCCCGGATATCGAAAGAGCATGCCCAGCCCGGCATCTGGAGGCTCCGCGTTCTTCCTCTCCTCCGTCCGTAGGAGATGTTCCGAGTAGCACTCGGACACTACTCGACGCAGCTTGGCGACATGGCCAACACCAGAACGGAGACCTTTCTTCAGCCCATCGCAGAACCTCTCGCAGGCTTGCCTGGAGCCGGCTAGGTGAATCGTAATGCGCTGTTCCCTCGCCTCCGGGACGTCTTTGGCAGAGGTGGACTTGTCCTTGGGGCTATCGGCGAGCAGACCGTTCCAGGTGGTTATGGCCAGAGCAAACTGCGAAGAGTCGCCCCCTCTGATTAGCTTCATTCAGACGGACAGAGCGGAGGGAGGCTGGGGGACGGTACCTGGAAGTTCTGGCTGGTCAACCTCTCGACCCTGCGGATGGCACAGAGGGGAAACGTGAATCCGTTTCCACTCGGGCCGCCGCCGTGGGTCTGGCCTGTGAACGCAAGAGATGTGGAGGTGCTGGCGGCCTGGGAGAAGCTGGTAAGGGGTGGTGGAGAAGCACATGTACGCATCGGAGAGGTGAAGCTTGCCGGTGTAGTGCCAGCCCCGGTCGTGATCTTTGTCGCCACGGGGGGCATTGGCAGGCGGGATGGTCAGCTCGGCATTGATCTCGTACAGGGGCGTCTGGCTGGCGGGGAGGCGGAACTGATTCTGGAACAGCGAGGGCCTTGGAGGGGTTGCGGTCCGAGTTGGAGAGGTTCAGCCCCTGGGTTGGGATCGATCAACTGCTGGGCCTTCTGCACGATGCTCGTGAAGTTGGAGAACATGGCCTCGATCAGCGGCGCATGACGGTGCGCTCCGGATGGGCAGGCGGGTGAGTCGGCAGCTGGAAGTCGAGACGACGGACGCGAGGCGACGACGACGGTAAAGGGGACAGGGCGGGCGGACGGTTGAGTCGCAGGACGAAGCGGTTGGGGGGGGGGGTGGGTAGAACGAGCGAGGAAGAAGACACAAGTTGAAGCGCAGGATATGGAGGAGGCGAGAGACAGAGGACGCGATACAAGCCGGCACAGCGGGCAATGGAAGGCAAAATGATGGTGATGGGAGGTGCTTGGTAGTCACAGCTCTGGAAAGTGGTGATGGTGAAGTGGAGGCACCGGGAGAGTTGGCGGGCGGCGGGTGTGGGCAGTGCCTCTGCAGCAGCTGGAATGGAGCCCAGAAGCTAGAGCAACAGCGTGGCCAATGTATCTCTGCACCCCGCAGGTATGGGGCCGGTACCTGCGAGGCACACTCTACTCGTCACAGATGCGCGTATCAATCGCACCCGCCAAGCTGCCAGCCAAAGGCGCACTGGATTGCCAGGGAAGCGGGGTGCTAGTTACTGGTGCGCACCGCTGCTGGCACACTGACATGCCCACGACGCTACGGACAAGGCATGCAGCGGTGCTGGGGGCCCCGGCTAGCTGCCCTCCTCCAGCGGAGGGTCTGTGGGTGCGATACAGTGGCTGCGGCCCTTAATAAACGACCCAGCAGCCTAACAGTCCGGGGCAGACGCGCTGTACGAGGCGTCGTCCTCTGTACGGGTATAGATAGCATCAGATAGCATCAGCGGCTTGGCGATGAAGCGGGCCTCGCAAGGCTACCACTTCGCGGTGAGCGGCATGTCGATATGCACCTCACGCCGGGGCCTTGATTGCCTGTCGGCAGATGCCTCTCGTCCAGCCCCTGAGCCGATGCCGCGTCCTGATTGGTGCTCGGCTTGATGCCGTTGGTGCAGCCTGCGAAGTTGTGCAGAGGCAGTAAGGAGACCAGCGTCTCCTTCCCGCTGCATCTCGAGCCTACTACTGTGAACCGTCCGTCTATCGTTGCGATTGCCCATATAGCTCGTGGCTGCATTGCAGCAACCCAGGTGCCCTAATCCTGCCATTCCTCACGCCACTCCCAAGGGATATATGCCATTTGCTTCCAGAGTCGAATTGCCGCCGTCTCGCAGCCCCCCTCCCCCCCAAGTCAGACACCTGCGCTGACCATCCATCCCAGCATGTCACAGTGGAAATAGGCACGAAACGCGCCGACGTGCACGACGTCGAATAAGCGCCGCGTGGGAGACAGCTGGACAGACTGCGCGACGGGTGAAGGCGCGGATGCAGAGCTCGCACGGCAGGCGTGAGTCTCGGAGTGCAGATATTCGTCGACATGCTCAGCCTTCGCGTCGGACAGCAGCAAGGCAGCGCTCATTGGACCGGCGGTGTCTCGCCTGCTCCCGCGTTTGGCTCGCTCTCCTCCCCCGGCCTCCCCCGGCGGTGTCTCGTCATGTCAGAGTCAGGCGTCCGAGGCTCGAACACGGGATGCCGCGGAGGGGTACTGCTCGTAGGACGTGACTCGATGCGAGGTCATGCCCCCAGCCCAACGACACGACCGCTGGTTATCCAGCGCATCGAGGTAGGCTAGCGCTCTGTCAGTCTGCAGATGGGGACCGCGATAGTAGACCAACCAACCAACCAACAGCATCTTGGTCCCCTCCTTCTCTGCAGTAGCGCGAGTTCGAGCTCCGTCGACAACCTCGACAACCTCGACAACCACGGCCGCTGTCCCATCTTCTTCCTTTTGACTTCCCTTCCCGCTGAATATCCCATTGTCCGTTTGATGACATCGTCGCATAATCCACGACGCCCCACCGCGTGTCATCGAACAGGCTCTCCGTTTCAGCATACGGGTTGCCTGGGGAGCCTGGAGCCTGGACCACCCCGAGCTGCCAGCGTGATATGATGCCGCATGGCTGCTAGCACGACGCCCTGTTGCTGGCAGTGGGTTACAGTGGCTGCAGTGCTAATCGTGCTGGGGATGGCGGCCCTGACCGACCCTCTGTTGCGTCATACCTGGGGGGCGCCTGCTCCCCTCCACCCCGCCACCGCCGCCGTCATAATTAGCGAGCGCCCGCCTCTTGGACCTGCCAACTAACGGCTACTACCCGGCGCTGGCAGTCCACCCACCACTCTATCCAAGGCAGCTCGCCTTCTCCGTCAAACAAACCATCGACGCCCCTATCCTCCAACGCAACGCGGCCACGTTCCCTGTCGCAGCTCGACAGCCAGAGAATCCGAGTCCTATATTGCCGTTGGGCGTGACGTCCAATTTCTTGCCACCGCCGAGACCTGCTTCCCCCCGTCCTCGTACCACCCAAAGCCGCTCTCCACTTACACCGAACCACGACACCGCCGTCATCGCCTCAGCTCGCTCAACTCGCTCCATCGCTCCCATCACCAGCTCAGCCTCTCGCCTCGACAGCTTCGCTTCCCTCTCCTCCATCGCCCCCTCCGATCCAACCCCCAAAGGGTTCAATAGAGTCGCCGCTGAATATGCCCATCGCATGCCTGGCCTAGTCTCCATATCTTCTTTCCTCGTTCCCGTGGTGCCGGTCGCAACCCATCGCCCTCTTCGCACCATTCTCCTCAGGCATATCGACACATGCGCCCGGGTTCGCAGTCCATCGTCCCGGCGGCCATGGATCTCAATTGAATCTCGCCCAAAACGAATCCACACGCCACGTAGTCGGCGGTCTGCCAGCTCAGGATACTGCCCAGTCGAGTCCGGACTGGCATCCTCCCCCGAGTGGCTTGATGGCGGCCACCGTTGGCGCATCCCAAGCGAATCGCTCCCATCCGGCGACATGGGCTCAGTCGCTCCATCAAATTCTGTCAACGGGCCACCCTCGGATCGGCCTCATCATGGTGCTGCGGGGAGCGGCGACGGCTCGGCAGATGCCTTGCCGCCGTGTCGGCAAGTTTGAGCCAAAAGACTTTAGGCTTGTCCGCACGCTAGGCACCGGTTAAGTGCTTGATTCACCTCCCACTGCATTCTCTAGCATTGCACTCGGCTCTTTTCTCTGCTGTCTGGTTCTGCTGTGCTAACCCTGGACTGCGCCTCAGGAACCTTTGCGCGAGTCTGCCTTGTCCGCCACCGCCCAGCGACACCACCCCCCTCGAACAGCACGCGAGCCCCGGAGATCTACGCCCTCAAGACTCTCCGCAAGACGGAGATAATCAAGCTCAAGCAGATAGACCATGTGCGCCACGAATGCGCGCCGTCCTCGCCGACCTCGTCGCCGGCCACCCCTTCCATCACTAACCCTCCTGGCCTCCTTCTCCGACCGCCGACTCGCTCTACATGCTCCTCGATACGTGCCTGGCGGCGAACTCTTCAGCTATCTGCGCAAGTTTTCGCCGCTTTGACGAATACGTCGCCCGCTTCTACGTGTGCGGAATATAGTCACTCGTGCTGGCAGACCTCCATGAGGCACAGGGCGGTGTCGCCTACCGCGACCTGAAGCCTGAGAATCTGCTGCTGGACAAGGATGGGCACATCAAGCTCGTGGACTTCGGCTCGCCAAGCGGCTAGGCCACCCTCGATGGGAGAGCCGTGAGACGTACACTCTCTGCGGCACACCCGAGTACCTGGCGCCAGAGGTCATCCAGAACAAGGGCCATACCATGGCCGTGGACTGGTGGGCTCTGGGCGTTTTGATATACGAGTTCCTGACAGGGATACCCTCCATTCTGGGCACAGAACCCGATGGACATCTACAAGCAGTGAGCACCAGCATTCCTACGGTTATCTGATCGGCAGCCTGGTTGTCGGCTGTGCTCGAGCCGCTGCATCCTGCTAACTCCGCTCAGGATTGTCGAGAAACCAGTCACATTCCCCCACGACCCCCCCAATATCAGACGAAGCAAGGGACATCATCCGCTCCCTCTGCACCGTCGACCGCTCCCGACGCCTCGGCAGCATCAGCGGCGGCGCCGCCCGCGTCAAGTCGCACCCCTTCTTCCGCGACGTCAATTGGCACGACCTCATGGACCGCGCCACCTCGGGGCCCATCCTCCCCCCTGTCCGCTTCGCTGGCGACGCGCAGTGCTTCGACACGTACCCAGAGGACGACGGCAAGCGCGACGAGTACAACGCCCTGAAATGGCGCAAAAGTATGACCATTATTTCGAAGACTTTTAAGTGTGGTCCGCTGGATAGACGGAGGTGTTTGCTGCTTGGGTGCCTGGGCTGGTGAACATGAGGTTACGCTCCCTACCACTATTATTTATCTTTAGGGCTTTCTGCTTCTGGTTGTAGTTTTCTTCCCCAGTGGGCAGCATCGGGGTGGTCAAGGAGGAGGAGGAGGAGGTGGTGGTGGTGGTTGGTGGTGGTGGTAGATGTGCAGACGAGACCCATCATTGACACCAGGGGTCAAGAAACAAACAAACAATGGCGTATTTTTGTATTCGGGAAATTCTGGGTTCCTCCACCCATCAGGGGGCGAGGGGGGAGAGGAGGGGGGGGAGGTTGATATCTTTGCTTGCTTCTTTTCTTGCATTCTCCCCCCAGGCATGGCGACGCAGGACATGACTGATGCTCACTATCCCCTTTACGCGCCGCACTGCAGAATGCCGGACATGGTGATAGCTGTTGGCCTGCAAATATTTGGCTCGCGCAACAAGCAGTCTTGCGTTTGGACACTTCACGGTACATAGCTGGCATTAGTTCCATCTTCCGAGGAATGAGCAATGAAATACGGTGGCTTTTCCTTCAGGATTTAGTCTTATTATGTCGTCGTCGTATTAACACCGTCCCATTCATTACTCGTGCTCGCACCGCTTGTGATGCCACCAGCCCATTAATTACAACAACCTCGTTTCAGCCATTACAACCGGGGGGGGGGAGCCCCAAAAATCGCGTAGCATTACATCCGCATCAACCGCAATAAAAAGTAAAGTGAGTGAGGAAATAGCAAATGCTCCCAGTAGGCCGCCATACGCCCCTGCCTGTGCCCGTGCCCGTGCCCCGAGCCCCGAAGCTAAAGTCATGATGATGCTCGTCCCAAATGTAAATGCAGTATGCCACACGGTTCTAAACCCTCTCTCTCTGTTTCTGTCTCTCTCCCCTGGCCCCGACGCAATTCCACTTGAAGCTGTAGTATCTAAACGGCAATCAAAAAGAGGAGTGTACGAAAAAACGCCTTCATAGCCCATTGCCTGCCAGTCTCCATCTACGCCACGGATCGATAAAGGAAATAGCCGCCAACGCCAACCGCCAGCAGGGAAGCCAAGAAGTATGCGCCCTCCCTGGTGCTCCAGAATAACATGCTCCACCCGGCCATCAGCTCACGCCGCCTTGCTGCAGCCCTGCGCTCCCACGCCTCCGGATCAATCTCGATGGGAAGTCGGACGCGAGGGTCCGCCTCAGCGCCTCCCAGTCGAACGGAGGCGAGCTCCGGTGGAGGCGCCATGTCCGCTGGCGATATGAGCGGCACATCCACACGCAGGAACACGGGGCGGTGGTCGCTCGAGCGCATCAAGGGCAGCGCGTCGTAGGCGCGGACGTTGATTTTCAGATGCTTGTCTGCGCTCTGATCCTTGACCCAAGTCGGTATGTCCAAGAACAGCACGCGATCCGTCCAACTAGGATACCGGTGCGGGGCGAACTTCCACGGCACCTCCGCCTTGCCGTCGTCCTCCTTGTTGCCAGGCTGCGTATTCGGCAGCACGTCGTACTTGTACGTCGGTGGGAATTTCACCTCCGCCTCGGTCAAGCCATGCAGCGTACGCCCAGCATTCCTCTCGCGCGTCAACTGATCGAGCGGGAAAAAGGTAGGGTAATAATGCTCCGACTCAGGATCCATACTTGGGAAGGCCGCATACGGTGGCGGCGACGTTGTTGAGATGCGATAGTTCAGGTCTCCACCGACGAAAAGATGCGAGGATGGTTTGAAGACGGAAATCTCATGCAGCTCCCGCCGTGCCCGGGCATGCTCCTCGTCGTACTGCTCCTCAAGCAGACGCACACGCTCCCCTTGGCCGATGCCCTCGCCTGCTCCCGCCGATGCCGCAGCAGCCGCGGCCTGGCTGCCCTGAAGCCTCTGCATCACCGTCTCAGGGTTCTTGAAGGTCAGGCCACGCATAATCGCAGCCCAGTTGGCATTCCGCCGAGCCAAGTTCCACTCCATGGCCGCCAGATGCGTCGCGACAAACGTCAACTCCGTCTCCTCGCCGCCACCGGCGGCATAGAGCACGCGCAACCCAACAGCGCCCTTGTTCCCCATCTCAGCAGCCCCGAACCCGACCTCGGCGTCTTCTATATCTCGCACGCGTGTAGGGTCCCTGGCGTAGAGCATCAAAGCCGTGTAGCCGACGTTCTGGGACCGAACGAGCGTGTATGGGCCCTTGGCGTTCGGCGTGGGTGTGGCAGTCAAGAGTCTGTCGTTATCGCTGCCGCCGCTGTACTGCTGGTCGGCATCGTGTCGAGTCGCCGCGAGGTTGATGGCCTCGCCGAAGCGTGCGAGGTACGGACGGAGGAAGTAGTCGCCTACGAAGGCGTAGCTCATAGGTGCCACCTCCTGCAAGGAACTATTCACACGCCGGGTCAGCAAGCGGCCGGTAAACGCTCAGAGGCACCACCGAGGGAGAAACGTACAGGACAACCACCTCCGGTAAGCTGGTGGCATTTTGCTCAAACGCGGTCTGCAAATGTACGGCAAAGGCGCCAGTGCTGACGAGGGCTTTCCCACAGTTGAACGTCAAAAACAGCAAGTCTAGAGTAGACGGCGCCATGATGGCAGACTCGCCAGCCTCAGATGTGAAAATGGCGGGCCGCGAGTTTGCTCCTGCGAAAGCCTGGCCGTAGCTCACTACCACCGCTGTGCCGCCGCTTCAAGCCCAGCAAAACGAAGAGGAGAGGCGGAGAAGGACGGGAAGAGGGAGCGTGGCGGAGAAAGAAAATGAAGGCGGAGGTCCGAACGTTGAAAGGCAAAGTCGAATCGAGTCCCGGTTTCCAATTGATCAGCGGAGGGGCTGGAGTAGTATTATGTATGTCTGGGCAATCAATCTATGAAGCTGCCAGGGGAGGGATGCGGCTGCAGCCGGGCTCTGTGGAGGTGGGTGGGTGGTGGGGTGCTGCAGGTAGACGGTACCCCCTCGCACGCTCGCTCTAACAGGTCAGCTCTTCTCCGCCCGACGAGCCTCGCAGGGTGTATTGTATACCCCGTACACACCTGTGCCAACCCAACCATGCCTAGCCTCTAGAGACCTCAGGCTTTATCTCTGCCTTGCCTTGATCCGTCGACTACCCAGACTGAGTGCAGCCTTGGGCGAAGTGGGTTCCTAGCAACTTCCAGCTTCGGACAAACACTCTCTGTCAAGATACCTATTGGTGTAAGTAAGTGCTAACCAAGACTGCTGAACATGCCGGGCTGTGCTCGGGCGTCTAGGGCAGAGAGAGCTAGCTTCCTAGGTCGGATTGGAGCTAGAGCAAGCAGCTGATGGATGCTAGCAACGGCTGCTCATTCACGTACGCGGGTGACGTGGAAAAGAAGACGAGGTAACGTTGGGAAAGATGGCCACCTCGGTGCGTGGTCAAAAGAGGCAACCCGCCAGAGTCCCTGATGGATCAGTACAATTCAACAAGGGATGGGCCATCAACAGACCTCTGCTGGCAGGACGCAGGCATACCCAGTGGTGTATATATATGTGTGTCTATATATGTGTGTCTACATATGTGTGTGTGTACAGAGTATATATACAACTATGCCTACGGAGAATATATATACGCATTTATGCACATTGCACCAGCACGCCCAATCACACCGTACCGAATGTCATTCACCCGACAGAATGTCAGCCACCGCACCCCTGTTAGTTGCCTCCATTTGATCAATCGACTACTCCGTCCACCTGCACCGTAAACTACAAGGGGCAGGCAAGAGACATATGATATCTCTCAACAGCGGGTCACTCACTCTCCACATACCGACCCCGTACGGTTAGTTTATTGCCTCGACACCGGACGCGTGGTGGCTTAGCGCTTTCCAAACCATGATGTGCTTCGTATCACGGAGGCTTATTGAGTGCCCAGTTGCGCCCGGGTGGACTCGTCGTGTGTGTCATGATGGGCATATGAAGAAGCCTGGCACTCCACTCTTCCATTCAGCCCCCAAGGCAAGCATGTAGTGCGTTCAGCATGGATCGAATGATGGAACAATGTCTACAAAATGCGTACGAGATGGACATGTGCCTTTGTAGCATCTGCCTAGAACAAGTTTGCTTACCAGGTGCGCATCAGCACACTTCATCTGGTCGGATGTCATGCTCGCACGGAGGCCATCGCGCTAAGCCCACATCCTCAACCCCACATGTGACCTCGTCATATGCCTTCTCACGGGACCGACGTCCGAGACAGAACATTCACATTACGTGGGTGGTGTGCCAAGCGCTCCCTGCAATCAGGCATCTTAATCCTAGATGCTGGCCATGATTCACTACGCAAATGCAAGCATATCAATGAGTGAGCGAATTGCCGTGTATAATAAGAAAAAGCAGACTAAAACTCGAATGCGTAAAACTATCTCAAGGATGATGACTTGGGCCAATTTAGCAAGTTCAATTCACAGCAAGGGTTGCCATGTTGAAAGGACCCCAGTAATTATCGTGTTTTGCCACTGGGCCGGGTTCAATACCCGGCGGACTTGTCATATAGTTGGGCCAGTGGGCACACTGATGTAGGGAAACACTTCGCAAGTCGACCTGGAGAAAATCCACTAGTTTGACAGATAGCACAACCCGTCAGCGTAAAGTAGTGTTGAGTTGTTTGTCCCGACCGACGTTGCATGATATCCGACACGTAACCTGCCTGGCGATATTACCCTCGTGACATTACTAGCCGCGAATTCCAGGCCGTGGCCGTGGGCAGCTCTCCCTTGTCTAGGGCTCCAGTATCAAAAGTGCAGGGTGTCGTTTCCTCTCCTACTCTCCGTCCAATTCCACCAGCTCCATGACCTCCCCAGAAGCTGCCTCCGTCGTGCCAGTCCAAAATCAAGAATTCGAAGGGGGTAGAATCGTGATAACGTAGTATAAGTGATTAATGAAAAATGGAGAAATGCCCAAGTCTTGCCGGCGCAGTGGTACCGCAACGACTAGGCCAGTATCGCCAGTGGTTGCTTCATTAAGAATTCACAGTGCTGTCCGGTGCCCCCTTTGAGCACCGAGAAATCGCCATGAAATTCCTAGGCCGAGAAGCAGCCAAGACGATAACCCGCCAGTTCGAGTCCGCCGGTGAACCGGTAGCAGGTCACCGGGCGTGCCGTTCAGATGAGTCCCAAAAGACAACAAGATGCTAGCAGAGGGGCTAATAAGCCGTTTGGCTGCTTGCTAGAATCTCGCGTCATTTCGGACCACCCAAGCCACGCATGAAGTCGTCAACCCGAAGATACGTCGAAGAACGAAATACGGCACTGCGAAATAAAATGAAAATGAAAATAGAAACACAGGCAAGACCGAAATAGAGATCCAACAAATCGACAATCGTGGCCTGCAATCAAGTAGGCCCGCCTCGGTGACCACTGTGGTGGTGGTCGAGCTTCAAGTGTCCGAGGTGTCGATGCAATAGAGAATAACTCCTCATTGTTGGCCAACTGGCCGCCATTCAAGATTTGTGTTGAGACGAGGGGGATAACATAAACCATTGCCCAAATCATTTCGGTCGATAGCTGCCAGAGGCGTATCCCGCTCCCTTGGATGCAGAGCGAAGCCTGTTTATCGTCCACTGAGTCAGCCATACTTGTCAGCAAAATTCCCTTCGTTCGGCCAGCGGTATGAAGCACTCGAGACGCGCGGAAGGAAATCGATTCCTTACAAGGAGCTGTATGGGCTGGGCTTTGGTTTTTGTAAGACACTCACATCCTGTCGCTTCCGCCGATGGCACGGTTGGTGTCCGGAGTGTCTACACCAGCACCAGATCCACGTTCCAGCATCTTGCGGGCGTGAGCTGGGAATAGCATTGGGTTTGGCGGCTCCAGACTGGCCAGCGGCAGCATTCGTGCGGGTGGCACGGGCCTTGTCCTCGTCCTCGGTGGCGTGGCCAGCGGCCTGGGCAATGGCCTGGGCGTTCTTCTGGTACTTGTAGACGGTCCAGTCAAAGACGTAGTCGTACTGGAATCCCTCACGGACAAAGAGATCCTCGGAAAATCTTGCGGAGGTAGCTGTAGTCGGGCTTGTCATCAAAGCGGAGAGAGCGAGTGTAGTTGAGGTAGATGGCGAACTCGTTGGGGAAGCCGCGGCACAGAACCTCGGTAGGGGTTGTCATCTTCTTCTCCATGATGCGGTCGTACTTCTGCTTCTTGGTGGCAGCCTTGAGGCCCTGCCAAGGGAGGGAGCCACGGCAGAAGTAGAGCATGACGTATCCGAGAGATTCCATGTCATCACGGCGAGACTGCTCAACACCGAGATGGGTGTTGATCGAGGCATAACGGGCAGTTCCCGTCAAGTTCTTGTTCTCACGATACGGGATATGGAAATGAGTCTTGGGGTCACGGTACTTCTTGGCAAGACCGAAATCAATCACGTTGACTTGGTTGCCGCGCTTGCCGATACCCATCAGGAAGTTGTCGGGCTTGATATCACGGTGGATGAAGGACTTGGCGTGAATGTACTCGATGCGAGAAATGAGCTGATCGGCAAGGAGGAGAACTGTCTTGAGCGAGAACTTGCGATTGCAAAAGTTGAAGAGATCCTCCAAGCTAGGGCCAAGGAGGTCGAGCACCATGGCGTTGTAGTCGCATTCGGTACCGAACCATCGAACGAAGGGGATACCGACTCCGCCGGCGAGAGACTTGTAGACGCGGGCCTCATATTCGAGCTGGGGATGCTTGGCCTTGACGGATTCGAGCTTGATGGCGATCTCCTCGCCAGAGATGATGTTGGTTCCGAGGTAGATATCGCCGAAGGAACCGGAGCCGATCTTCCGACCGATGCGGTATTTGTTACCGACACGAAGATCCTGATTAATTACGTCAGTTGAAATGCTTGGTAGCGAGCCACCACCTCACACGCTTGGCGGAGATGGCGGAGATGATGATCAGTGACCAGCATTGCGGTATCGAATTATTCGTGGGGAGGCATGATGAGATTTGAGGAGAGTTGAGAAAGGTCAAAGAGTCCAAAAAGTTAAAATCATTCGCTAGGTTGCTTCTATTTAAACGCTTCTTCTGCCTTTTGAGGGTGATTTTGGCTTGAATTTTTTTTTGGGACCGCCACTTTAAGACCAGGAATACATGCAAGACAGAAAATGGACACGAGCGAATTTCGAGTTCAACGTACCATGGTAGTCATTTTGGCAGATAGAAAGCGAGTGCTTCGTTCCACTCGGGAAAGAAGTCGACTCGTAAAATTAGGCTAAAGCCGTAGATGGAAGTGGTTTGCAGGCTGTTGTGGGCTGCTGTAGATTGAGTCAGTAACGAGCCGTAATGCGAAATGATGTTGACGAAGGAAAGGCTAGGTGATGATGATGACAGATGATGAAAGGGTCAAGAGATGATAATAGGGTGATGAAACGGATGTCGGGTATTATTAGAGTGGGTATATCAAGGCTTTTCTTTAGGGGAAAAGTGAGTGGAGGCGAGTACGGGGCGGCTACACCGCACGCCACTAACAACACGGCAGCACCAGAGGCGGCGGCGTACAGGGCGATCAGGACAAATGGGCTTGAGGGGGGGGGGAGGGGCCTTGCGTGGGTTCGCCAGACACAACTGCAACTTGCACCTTTGATGGAGTCAACGCCCAAGGTGGTCGGTCTCTGTCGGGCACAACTGCTCGCCGATGCTGGTGCTGCAGCTGCAGCAGCTGGGTAGCATGTGGGTAGGAGGTAAAACAAAGGCAGAACCACAGAGCTCCGTGAGCCATGCACGAGTGCAGAAAGTGGCAATGCATGTGAAGAAGAAAGGGGACGACTTGTACGCATGTTACTCACCTGCAACGAGAGGAGGATGGCGTAGTTGAGGCGGTCAAAATACACCAAATGCACGTCGACGGTGGGGGGGGAGGCGGTGACGGACGTCGTTCAAGGGGATGCGGGTTATGTTGTGAGGCGGGGAAAAAAACCGTCGAGGAGGCTCGAGATGCAGGAGAAAGGGCTTTGTACGGTTCGGTCGAGCGAAGTCGGTGGCCAGGAGTTGCGTTGCCAGACCAGACGAAGCTGCTCTCGGGGAGAAGATGGTTGGACTATCGGCGGTGGTGGCGGTGATGGGGATCGAAGGTTTGTGAGGAAGAGGAGAAGGAGGTGAAAGCCTGAGGAGATGGGGTTGGGGGGGCTTGAGCCTTGATGTGGTGGGCGGAGTGGAGATACGTATTGAAATGAAGGGAGGGCACACAAGGCGAGCTGGCGAGGCGAGCTGGCGAGGCAAGGCACGCCAAAGGCACAATGAATGGGCGGGAAGCGGCCTGACCGACTAGGGATACAGAGGGCCCGGACCAGTTGGGATGGAGAAGCGCGCCCTTGGCCCAGCCCAGGCCAAATTTGCCAGGCCCGCCCGCCTCTGGTAGCTAACACCAGGCTGCCTTGGTTGCTTTGGTTGCAACTGCACTGACGCTGGTGCTGGCGCTGGCGCTGGCACTGGCACTGGGTCAGGCAATAATAGCAGTGGCAGCTAGACCGCTGGGCCACTCGTCGACTGGCATGGATGGGCTGTTGGTGTAGCTACGCGCCCGCTGGAAGCCGCCGGTTGGGGGCCGGCGTAACCACCAAGCATGTAACTACGGAGTACCGATGCCACCACGCCGCGGCGAGATCCCCGCCAGCTGCTTGTCAAGTGGTTGGGTGCCCGACGTCCAAAAACCAGATTGCCAGGCTCCTAGGGCTTGCCGGTGGCGCTGCCTCTCGGCGCACTGCTCGTTCTGGGCTGTAGCCTGTAGGATGTGGCCGTGGTACGGAGGATTCTGTCGCCTCAGGTCACCTGTTGGTGTTGAGAGGCGGCTCAGATACTCCGTACATACCTGTGAAAGCGCGGCTGGCGGTGTGGCCTTCAGCCGTGGGCTGCTTTCGTCGTGGGTTGGGCTGTTTGTGCGTTCAGCTAGCACGCTGTTTCCTTTGTCTCACTCTGCTCTCGCTCCCACAAGTAATTACCTCGCGCTACACTGCCTCATTCTAGTTGGAGAGAGTCCGAGAGATGCTTTTGTCTGCTTTCAGTGAGGATTCCAGCAACTCACTGGCCTACTGGCCTGACGGGTGACCCGTTTTTTTTTTCCTTTCTTTTTCTCATCTTTTTCGAGTAATGATATCCGCCGATGAAGGCCAACCCTCGCAGCCCGCCACAATGGCTGGGCGAGATGGAACTGTGGCTAATTGCCCTCAAACTGCAATAGGTATCGCTCTGTGAGGAAGAGGTCTCTGGAGTACTTCGCGCCTGGGGCTACGTCAAGACATGACTCTCGTCACGAGGTAATTAGTAAAACGAGAGCAATGCTACTTACTCCCTGCAGACGGGCCAATTCCATCGTGGTGTTCAAGTATTGAATCCCTCGGCCGTCAGACTCAGGGCATTCAATGCATTTCGGCGTGTTCACACATTTGTGCGCTCGTATTGTTATATTGACTCTGTCGATCGATTTGTCCAGAACATCGCCTCAGCGGCGTTCGGGGCTCATTGCGGGCCTCGGCCACGAACCAGATGGCCAACGAACGAACTCTGCCCACCCTTGCCGAGAGTCGAGACTCCAGACCCTGACGGGATGGCCCCAAGCAGAGCCCCCATCAACTGAACAATCTGGAACACGGAGTAGCGAACAGTGATGGCCCAACGAGGCCCCCAAACGAGAGAACAAAGAGGGCCACCTGCGATGATGCAGTCGTCATGCACCCCAAGTCAGTCAGTGCGTGGTCAGTGAGCAGGAGAGTGAACCCACATTAGGAATACTGTGTAGCTGCCCCAACCCCAAACCTGCCACAACAGCGCTTGTTGGCAGTTGCGAGTCGTGAGTCGTGACCAATGCCTGAGTAATGCAGACTGCCAAGCAACACAAGAAATACGTACTTTTGACAACACTCGTCAATGCTTCCCACTTGGGCTGTTGGGGGCAGGCATCAACAAAATCATCAGGCGTGCCCATCCGGAAGGACGGCAGAGCGCAGATAATCGCTTGCCCCTGTATCGTTACATTTACGGCCACGGCCATCAATCCATCTGACTCTGATGCCGATCTTGCACGAGACGTCGTCTCTCTCCGCCGAACTGCAACACACCGCTTGAGGCGTGACGTCCAAGCACCATCGGCCAACAAGGGCCGTTCAACCAAGCCCCTAGTGCTAAATAGACCGAAACCACCACCGTCAAGTTTGTCAAAAGCTGGCGTCCAATATCGGGAGCGTCACTCTCCCGTTCCACCCGTCCTCCTCTTGGCCGTCAATACAGACGTACTGGGGCCAAAGACCGAGGTGGTTGCAATTCGTCAAACGGCCAACGAAGGGCTGCCCCTCATCATGCACTCTCAACTAAGGCCCTTGGCATCAATCAAGTTTCTGCACCCGAGGCTCCGGATGTTCCATCAATCGGCCATACACCTGTTCCTCCTGACACGCCCTAGTAAGACGACCGCCACGGCCGTGCATAGTGCCTCAAAGCAGGAGTTCAGGTGACCGACTGAAGCTACGAATGTGTCCGTTTGTGCACCGTCCATGGCCCTGCACAAATCCGGCCCCGAATCACCTTCTGTGCTACTGCGCAATTAGACATCAAATGTCAAGGTGCGCCCTCTGGGAGATTTGCTCCTGAATGTTGCAGCCATACATGTCACAGGGCAGTCTGCTGTCCATGAGGTATAACCAGACCTTTAGATTGTGCATTATCCCCGCCCTCACTAGCACTGACACTGAAGCGCCGCATCACCGCATCACAAGCACAGCGTGCGGGGAGAAAAGAGAGGCAGTGAGGCAGCCAGTAAAAGCTCACCATGACAGATCAAAAAAATGGAAACAAGCCCATACCCGACGAATGTACGCGGAGTGGGTGATGTCACATTTCCGTGCGACGGAGCTGACTCGGAGAGCATTTCAGAGGCGCCTGTCACTATCCATCTCAAGCTTCCGATCAGATAGATATTCTCACGGGAACACATCCACACCCACCCTCATCAGCTACCCTACCTCGCGTGGCAAGTAGGCAGTAGGCAGTATGCAAGCATTGCCCGACACGGAACAGGGTGGGCAAAGAGACAGAAGCACAGCGTTTGAGACGTGGTTCGCCCATGTCGGCAGCCGCGCATGGCGGCAAAACCTGCAGCGCGTCCAATCCTGGGCAGAGGTGCAGCCAAGGTTTTCTCAAAATAGCAACAAACCCACACAGACGGGTATTGTCCCCGCAGAATCCGTCCATTCCGTGTAGGTGCGCAGGTTGATACTGCAGTAAATGACTAGTTTGTACTCTTGCAGCCTGTTAGCGATCGTCTTAAACGTGTAGCAGTAATGGACACAGTGAAGAATGGAATCAAGCTCGACCGATTCCAAAGCCCCTGTGCTCCCATTCCCGAGTAGTAACTTCCTTTGCCCTCCCCTTTCAACCAAGCCGTCGACCAATCCAAGTAAGCATATTGTAAAGCCGTTAACATTTTCACAGCATCCCAGCTCCATCCGCCGAAAAGCATCAGCTGCCAAGAGCTGGGTGTTTCGCTGGACAGACAAGGCAAGACTAGTTACCAGGCAGAATACCCCAGCAGAACGAGCCTCATATGTTCCAAGGTGCCGCCATCGAGTATACCATTGGTTTGCACAGCGACAGCATTGCATGATGCCTCCTCACCATCCACCCGCATTGGGTATTGTTGTTGTCTGAAGACCTGGTCGTGATAGTAAGCCTCTGCTGCTGGGGTGTGAGGACTACTAAATATGCGTCTCTCTGCTATCCGTCGCTCTGCTATTTCATCTCCCCTATCATTCCCACCGTTAAACCTTCAAGAAGGGCAGAAGCAGCCAGGCTGAGTTGTCATCGCCCATTACTGTGCCACCAGTTCCAGTCCACTTCATCTACAATCCACGGCTCTACATCGCCCACCTCAACGCAGGAGAGAGAAGGAGCCGCAGAATAGAGCATACAGCTTGAACGAGATGCTTATGCAATCTTTCAGGTTAAATGCGTTGCGCTTATAGGCATCTACACAACAGACGCCTACTCCTGCGAGGTGCCCCAGCTGTGCATTGGCCAGGTACCGGTCCTGCTTTGGCAGATTTCGTGAAAGACGATGGTTCATCCAGCTCTTCGTTCTTCCTATTGGCCTATTCCTCCAATGCTTCCAACTTGACGCGGTTTTTTCTCCTCAGTCTCGCGTAGACCATGGTCCTTAAGTGCTGCGTATGGCACTTGGACCGCTCCCTCCGGCGTTGAACGTCCATCGCGAGTTCTTTGTTTCCTTGGGGAAATCCGACATTCTATCTTCGAGGCTTGTCGGGTTCAGGAAGCTTCTTGTCGAAAAAGTCACAGAATACGTTGGCGATGTCGGTGGGATCGTGCCACATGGCGACACCAACGGCCATGCCCGTCCTGTTGATGTCAGTCGTCCCCGCCTCAGTATTCCATAAGGTATACCATTCCCTTCTAAGCTGATCACGGATACTGCTGGTTCTACTCTTCTCATCCAAAAACGTTCGCAGAATTCAGCATGCATCTGCTTATTCGTCTGGAGTCGTGGCCGGTAATCCATAGTGGAGGAGTAAATCCTGATGATGGCAATCCAGGGCCATTTCTTGGCCGCATCATCCGTGTTTGCCCACACACCCGGCAGCCATCTCCGCCGGCATTTGCTTCTGAAAGGGGTATATGGGTTATCCATCTGCCTTGTATCAGCTTCTTTTTCCCGCCAGCCCGCGGCCATACCATTGAAGACATCCAGCAAGCGGTCTTCGCGCTGAACGGCATAGAGTATTTTCGCCATATTTCCACCCTGAGCTTGACAACGGCCGCTTCATACTAAATCACCTGGATTTGCAGTACCGTAAAATCACCATGAATGGAAATCCACACGCCCGAGGCATTGTTGACTGGGTGCTGCAAGTACCGTTCACGACAAGTATTTGGCATCAGAGATCCATGGAGGGAGGCTCCACCTCCTAAGCTCGGCTAGGACATCAACGGGTTGATGGTAGAGGCTCCTTCGATGCTCTTCTTGAGCGTCAATCAGTTATTTCTTATTTAGTGATTCGCGTCGGATGAGATGCAAGATGAGAAACGACTGTCTTGTCTTGCCGCTAGTTTTGGTCAATCTGGCATTCCCTTTCGAGAGCAAGGAGCTGTGCCATGAAAGCTAGTCGTAGCTAAATCATGGATGAAACCGCGTAGACCAACCCAGCACTCTAACCACAGCATCTGCAAAATGTTCGGAACCCAAGATGTAAATGGGCGACAGATGCGGCCATCTAGCGTTTCAACCAACGCCTTCAAATCACTCAGGCAGATACATCCGCGAGTCCAACGGCAAGGAACTCACGGTATTGAGAAAAATAAATGACTGATGTGTCCAATGTCTTTGATTTCTAGTAAAATGTCTCCCTGTACTCTACGCTGTATGATGCGTCGCTGCCCAAGCTGTATCCAAAACAAGGCAAACAAAACAAACAACACAAACAAAAAGTCGACTAGCTTCCCCATGAATTAAAAATTTCAACTTCCAAGACCACTCCGAAATTAGAAATATATATATATATATTTATCTAAGCCGTATGAAACACGACCCACATGTTGTGTTGTCACTCAGCAGGCGGCAGATACTTTCGATCCGTTCAAATCCAAATCTCACCGCCTCGGTGGCCCTGGAGCATTACCGTTCCACTGCCACGAGGGATATCCCCCTGGCGTCCCTGGAGGGGGCATGCCTCTCTGGGGGGTAGGCTGCTGGCCAGGCGGCGGACGAGGCGGCTGCGGCGGTGCATAGGCCGGTCTGTATGGCGGACCGGGCGGCCCTTGCAATACCGACTCCAGCCTGCTCTCAATCACTTGATTCGTCTTATCGAGCCACCTCTTTGCGGACGAGGAGCTGAACAGTCTACTGGACTGCGACGGCCGTGGTGCTTGAGGCCCCATGGGAACATAGTTCGTCTTGGGTGGGGGAGGATACGCAGCGGCATTGTAGCCTCTCCCGCCATAGTTTGGCATTGGCATTGGCTGCGGGCCCTGTCCTGGTGCCGGTCTTGGTGGGAGAGGCGGTGGTAGAGATCCCTGTGGATGACCTGGAAGACCACCCTGTGGGTGCTGGCCAGGTGGCACACTGCCGTTCGGGGGTGCGTATGTTGCCTGCTGAGGATACTGAGTGTTGTAGACTGGCGGCGGCGAGTGATACTGCTGGTGATGCCCTGGGGCGGGTTGTGACTCGGGCCGCGGAGGGCCATAGTTGTACGTGGCAGGCGGCGAATGTGGGCTAAGCTGAGGAGTTGTCGCGGCGTGGTGAGGCTGCGGCCGCGGCGGGTGAGGGGGGGCATATGCCGGTGGCCCTGAGTAAGGCGAACCGCCTGGGGCTGGTGTAGACGACGACGAAGGTGTGCTGGCATACGTTGGCTGTGGGACGTGGTACGGGGACGTCATCGGCGGTGACATTGGAGGCGGCGACATTGGGGAAGCTGCAGGCGACATGACAGGCGGCGATGTCTGGAACTGGGCAAACTGATTCGGATAAGGGGGTTGGGGAGAGGCTGGCCCGGGTTGATATGCCGTGTGATGATGTGCTGCATGGGTTGGCGTCGGCGAACTGCCAGCACTGCCAGCAGAGCCATGAGAAAATCCGGGAGTGTGCAGCTGGGGGACAGCAGCTTGCTGAGCGGGAGCAGGTGACTGAGGCTTGGACATCCCCGGTGCCGCGTGCGTCTCTGGCTGTGTCGTCGCACCCTGCGCTTCTCCGGCGGCATCAGGAGAGCTCGACACACTCGGGCGAGGAGACTGTGATACATGGAAGTGATGCGGCGCAGCCCCTGACGGCAGGTGTCCCTGAGCTCCGCTGCCGGGCTGGAATGTTTGGCCCTCGGGGGGGGGAGCATTGGTAGCAGCAGCAGCAGCAGCAGCATCGGCAGACGCTGTCACTGGTGAAGCTCCCGCCGGCCGGTATGGCCGGTACGGAATCGCAGTAGTCGCTGGTGACGCAGGCCCAGAATGCTGTGCCGTCCCCGCACGCGCTGGCTTCATGGCATCGTGATCTGGCGGCGGCGCGTACGCCTTGAACGCCGAAGCCGTTGGAGAAGATAGAGGGGAGTTTGGTGGCCGCGTCCCTTGCGCTGGTGCGGACGTGTTCGCTGCTGATATCCTCGACGCTTCCGAAGAGGCTTGCGGCTCCTCACCAACCGGCGGCACGGCCTTTCGCGTCACTGGCACTCTCTCGACCTTCTTCTCGTCTGCTGCCGTGGGCTCACGTACAGGCAACCCCTCAGCCGCCTCGCCGTCTGCTGCCGTTCGAGCAACTCGGGGATGCACCGTCGCCCGAGGCGCCGCCTCATCCTCGTCCTCAGGAGGTCCATGGTACGGCCACGGCACAGCGGCCTCGTGCACCTGCTGCGGAGCCTCGTCCGACAGAGGCGCCGTCGCCTCGCTCCCTCGACCCTCCGCACCCCCCTTGGGACCAGACCCGACGTCCTGATCCAGGTAGAACGGCCATGGGTTGGCCGGCTCCGAATTATACGCCTGCACAGCCGGTCGGTTCGCCGTCACCGCCTGGCGCTGCTTGTCGGCCTTGTGCTCCGCGTCCTGCTTCACGGGCGCGGCCTCGGCAGGCATCTCAAACACCAGGCCCCCATCCGGCGAGGCCAAGGCCCCCGGCGGGCCTGGTATCTGCATCGAGCTCGGCGACGAACAGCGGCGGAGGGTACGTGGTGGCGTGAGGTCGGTGATTGTGCGCCATGGCTCAGGGAGCGAAGGCGCGGCGGCCCCCCTCCCTCTGACGCTGGCAACCGGGGGGGGAGCAGCGGTGGATTCTGCAGCGTCTCTCTTTGTCTCGCTCGGAGAGTATTGCGCGCGCGCGCCGCAGAGACCTTGGGGTGTTGCGGTTGATGGCCCTTCGTCGACCTTGGGCCGAAGGGACTGACTGGGGCAGTGGGTTTGCCCAGGCGGTCGGCGGTCGGGGTGATTGGGCGTCGCTCTGCAGGGGCGGGCAGGCAGGTTTTTGCCTTGTTCGATCTGCTCTCCCCTCCCTATCCGCGTCTGATCCCTTGGTGGGTGTCGACCCTTGGCGAACGTCAGCCCCGTTGTCTGCTGCGCGCAGTCAGATGGAGAACAGACGAGTGGGAGGCAATCATGATGGGTCGAGGCCCGCACCGGCTGAAGAGGAACGAACAGACAGGCACGCGTCTGCCCCGTGCGCGCCAAAATGGATCTAGATTGAACCCAAGTCGGGGCATCCTGCCCTCCCTCATCGTCCAACAGCAGCTAGGTAATATACGGCCGCCCAGCCGGGTCTAGTCAAAAGTCTAACCACGGTGCTCGTAGTACAGTGGCGATAGGGCTGTCCGTCCTCCTTTACAGGCGGCGTGCCAGCCTACAGCTCTGGGCTCTGGCATGGCGTATCGCCTAGACCATGCCGTCTCGCGCCAGCGGCTGCTGCACCAGGGTGACAGTGTGCTCCGTACCACCACCATGTGGCATGTAATCCGCAGCCTGTAACCCGCAGCCTGTCATCTGCAGCCTGTAATCTGTAGCCCGTCATCTGCAGCCTGTAATCTGTAGCCCGTCATCTGCAGCCTGTAATCTGTAGCCCGTAATCTGTAGCCTGTAATCCGTAGCCTGTAATCCGTAGCCTGTGGCCCGTTGCTAGCCCCTAGGCGCGTCTGCAGCTGCCCACCTGCACCTCTTCGGCCGGTCCCGCCTCTGGGTTCCATTTGCTCCACGGACCCATGCATGACCTGGGTTGCATGGGGCTGCTGCTTCTGGACCTTTCTAAATCCATAATTTATCTAATTCGTAGATGGATGCAAGTTGCAAGGCCGCCGACGCATGAACACCACGACCAGCCGTCACTCATAACACAACAAGCCACCACGTAAACGGCATGCTGCGTAGTTGTCCCGTATTATTCAAGCTAATCAATCTATACTCTCTTTGCATGAGGAGGCTGTCCCACCCGAGGGAAAGGAAAGCCCCTGTCTTTCATCGTATCGTCGTCGACGCTTCATTCCCCTCTCCGCCAGAAACCTAATCTCAAATCGCACGCACGCTTCTCGTATGCCAATGGGACCAAAGTGCCGATCCGAGCCTCAATCTTCGGTGGTGGACATTCACCAGGAACGCCCCCGTTTCCAGACCCCCAGCCCTTGCCAATGCGCATCTATAGTTGCAAAAAGCCAGTACATACATTTATTCCGTCTCGCATATGCACACTCCTCCGCAGACCAATGCCAGTTGCACCGGCAATACACCCGCACGCCATCACATTACTCAATCAGTCCTCCTTTATGTCGTCGCCAGATCGTTTCCTCCTGTCACTCCATCTGCGCTTCCCAGTCCGCATCCTGTAATGAGACGAAATCACGTGGTTTTCATCCATGCTACTCTCAATCGCCGCACGGGTTTTCGTGCGGTAGCAGTCCACTCAACATGGCATGTCAGCAAAATCGTCTACCTAGGCATAGGGGCGAGGAGACTCACACGCTCGTTGAAGGAAGACGGTCCTTCCCGTGAATACCCGGCTCTGCAGCCAGGCCATTCGATATGCTAGGTTATTCAGACGAACTTCCTTCTTCCTGGCGGACCTTCTCTCTCGCGGAATGGCATATTCTTCATTCTGGGCATCGCCTACTGACACCCTGAGCCTCTCGCTCGTCAACGGAGAAACCCGACGGCGGGTCGTCTCTCGACCCTCGGTGTCTTGAATGCCGTCGTCTGAGATGTCATCCGGGAAGAAGCGTGAGCCCGTTGCGCTTGGCGGAGGGCTCTGCATCTCCTGGGGGAAGTAGCTGCGCGGAAATACGCTGGCACCCTTGCGGAAGCTATCCGGGATCTCGTTGGTGTCTACGCCATCGAGCGTCACTCTCACGCGGAGGCGAGAGCCCCGCGCGCTGTCTTCTACGAGAATGAACTTGCGTTTTTTCGCATCGGGTATGTCCGGAAAGAGGCCGTCTTCCTCGTCCACATGTGCATTGGGTCGACTGTGGTGCCGAGCCGGTACGGAACTGCCAGCACGGGGGACCATGTGCTGCATCGGCGCGTGTTGAGGATTTCCCGGGTACCCCTGACCGGAGAATCCCTGAAATATGTGTGCCGGCCTCACGTCATCCCCACCCACAATGGATGCCTGTGTCGAGGGGGCCTGGCTCTGGTCGTGCTGTTCCCCGTAGGAACCGTCACCTCAAAACAACAAGAGCGTTAGCTTATTTCTGACCACAAAGAAAGCGCGAGTCAATTAGAGTGTAGGCATGACGTGGTGATCTTGCAACTTCAGGATCACGAAAAGTTGGGAGACGCAAGGTCCAAAAGTTCCCTTGGTTATGAAACTGGAGTCCCGAAAACAATGCAATTTTTGAGTCCCAACATGGGGATAGAACTTTTATAGCCTCACGGCAGATTGAACTCGTCTAAGAGTCGCGCGAAACCAGCAGCAAAGCAAAAGACTTGACAGCAGCGGCCACAGAATGCGACGTTATGGTAATGTACAGGAATGCGCAAATCAAAGGAGCATCTGTTGACCCCCCTTGCCGATATAGCACACGGCAAGAACGGGCAATATGAAACGGTACAGGCCACCGTGATCCGTGTTCCTCGACAATGTGAAGCAAAAAAAAAGAAGAGCAGATGTTACAGAAACCCATATATCCCAAGTCTCGAGCCGTCAAAAATCAAACATGACAAAGGAGATGTGGGAGGAAATTCCGCAAGATGAGGGTGAGCAAAAAGACATATGCGGAGGTGTAATGTACTTTTTGGCAGATGACAGGGTAACAGGGTGATTTGGTATCATTAAATCAACACAACAATGGCTGTGGTGCGGTGCAGACGTGCGTGGTGCGGTGCAAGACGCAGGTGCGCTGTATGGAGGCAAAACAAGCGGTACTGAATGCAGCAGATGCAGAGGGGTCATTTCACATCTGATGGAACATACCGACTTCATCTCCTCCACCCGGAGCGCTTCCATCAGGGTGACCTCCCGCGTGGTGGTGGTGCATCGGTTGTCCCATGTTGCCCATGCCGGGCTTGACCATGGGAGGGCCCGAGCCAGGGCCCATGGGGCCAGGAGCTTGCGGCATGCCGGTCGGCCCGCCGGGTCCGGGCATGTGAGGCGCGGAGCCGGGGTGCGGTGAGGGCTGGACCTGTTTGCGGTTGTTCATCTTCGCCATGCGGCGGACGCGACGACTCCTGAGCCGAGGATCCTGGTTACTGTTGCGCCAGCTATCAACCGCCCTCTGGATCAGCCCTCGCTTGCCGCGCAAGGGGACATTGAGCTGTGCAAGCGCCCACCCAACCCTGTTGCAGTCTGTCTCGTACATTAGGCGGTTGCCCCGATACTGCTCCTTCGGACAACATGCCCGGGGATATACACAATTCTCCTGCTTGAATTCGGGGGACAGCTCGTCAGTGTTGACAGACTCCACGTCGCAGCGGATGGTGTACTCCATCTTGACGCGGTCTCTAGAGTATTCGAAGGCGATCCATTGAACACCGTTGCCGTCTTGCCTGACGACCAGGGGCGTCGTTGCGGGAATCGGCCCGGGAGCCGCGTTGGGATTCACGCCTGCGCCTGGATTGCCAGGACTCTGCAGCTGCTGGGCATTCTGCTGGTGGTGAGCCTGCGGCATTGGGGACGTCTGAGGCTGCTGCTTCATCTGCAGGGGCACCTGGGGCTCGAGCTTGGGTCGTGGGCTGCTGGTCATGCCCGACTGGGCGTGCTGGGCGGCGTGCTGGACGGCATGCTGTTGCGCCGCGTGCTGCGCCGCGTGCTGTGCCGCGTGCTGTGGCATCTGGTTCTGGGGGGCCGTGTGCGACATCATCATGTTGGGCTGCGACGTCATGGAGTGTTGCGGGTGCTGCGCGTGTTGCGCGTAGGGTGAAGGGGCCGCATGGTGACCCATGGGCTGGTACTGGTGAGGCTGCGGCTGATAATACATGGACTGCTGCATGTGCTGCGACGGCGGCTGGCCATATAAGCTCCGGTGCTGGTCATGCTGCGAGGGCGACGCTACCGATGCCGGTGAGTTTGACTGTGGTGTGTGGTATGACATCGGCGGGTACGGCGGTCTGGGCATCTGTGCTGCGGCCATCATGTCGGAGGTGTCTGTGGGAGGCGAAGAGGAGAAGGGGTTAGTCGCAGCGAGATATCGCGAGATGCGTCCTGCTGGCGCGCGCTCGAGGGACGGGGCAAAACGTACCTGCGGATGTGTATCCGCTGGTGGCACCTGGGGTGCTGTACGGGCTCGGGTGACTGTAGTAGTTGAGGTTGTCCTGCGTGCTGGGTTGGTTGCCGGCTTGGTAGTTCTGCGGGATGGAGTGAGTCGAGGGATACGCGCTCTGGTGGTGCTGCGGTTGCTGCTGCGCGTGAGCCTGCGGGTGATGCTGCTGCTGCTGCTGCTGTTGCTGAACAATGCTCGAAGGTCTAGACAGGTGTTGGGGAGGAGGGGGGCCCTGTTGCTGGTGGTGGGGATGATGCTGCATAGAGACAAGACTTATCAGTAAGACATCGACATGAACAAGAAATTTCGTGAACTGGCGAGGAACTCTGTTGACAAGAAGACAAGACGTGTTTGGTGTTTTATTCAGTTGCTCGACAGAGTCAAGGTCTGGGGAGCTGGTGTGGAGTGGGCCATCATCCCCTGACCTGAGGATGACTGGGATTGCACGGGTGAGGCGTGCTAAGCCCAGAACGATCAACGCGCTGATAAAGCAGCCAAGGTCTGGCGTACCGGTACGCCAGGCGAGACAGAGTCTGAGAGGGACCGGGAAGCAGGAAAACGACAATGAGGGCAGGGAGAGAGGTTCAGTACCACTTGGAGGCTCGATGATTTCGGTCTGAGCAAGAACCAAGCTCAGACGCAGAAGCGTCGCGAATGAAGGGCGGCGTCGACGGCGACAACAACAAGAATGAATGTAACGAAAGGCTCAGGAGCAGCCGGTGCCAACGACAGACAGCAGGATGACGATGAGGGTGGGGTGGACGAAGATGAAGAAGAGCAGGGGAGCAGGGGAGCAAGTATTTGAACATTCGGGGCAAGGTAGGATCTGGAGTGGGTGGGGATGCAACGAGCTGATGCCATACAAAGTACGGAGTACCTCGCGAGGCACTGCACATGGCAGGCAGGCAGGCCAGATACGTACATTGCACGTAGGTGCAGTGCAGGTGCAGGCGGGACAATTACCAATCGTGAGAACAGCAAAAGGAGGCGTTGGCGGCGACCAGGGCTCGGGGAGATGCCGGCGGTTCAGGGTTGGGAGAGGCCCAAAGCAATGCCAGAAAACAAGATGCCAACAGGAGGAAACAAAGATACAAGCTTCTGCCCGTTTCCTGATGCTTTTATTAGGCACGTCGAGTCTGATGGACTTTGCAGTACAAGGGGCCCAGGAAAGGGGGGTGGGAGGCGTGTGGTGTGTGGTGTGTTGGAACTGGGAAGACCAAGGGTCGGCTCCAGCAGACCACCGAAGAGCGAGCGAGCGGGCGGAGCGTCACCGTGCCAGAGTGCTTAAACGACCACCACCACAGCAGTCCCTCCACACCCATGACCGCACGCTCTCCACCGCCACGCCAACCACCACCATCACCACCACCACCAACAGCCAGCCATGGACTCCCGCTCCATGCCTGGTGGGCCAGTGCGCTAGCGCGCAAGTCGCCAGGCAGGCCAAGGTACCTCGCCATTGAGCCACTGGCGCATGGAAGAAACGTGACAAGGGGTGGGATGGCACTTTGATTAAACGGCCAATGGATGCGCCAACGGGCACAGCCAAGGAGCGCCATCCCTAGGATCACTTGCCCAATGGGGCACTAGAGCCCCGGGGCTAGTTGGTGGACCAGGATTCAGCCGGGATTGGCTTCATCAAGACGCCGCAAAATGAGGTCCCCTCCCAAAGCCTCTCAGGCCCCCCCTGCCCCCCTCCCCCCCGGCCTAGCGGTGTGGGTAAGATGAGAACCACAGACTCCTGTGTTTTCCCACTTGGGCCAAATTGTTTACCTCGCAGGACGGACGACCACAGGGCCATCCGTCCCCAAGCCAAACCGGCCAAGAACGAAGGACAGTGGCGGTGGATCTCCGTTGTCCCTTGTCTCGCCCGCGACATGCCAACAGCCAACAGCCCAGGGCCAGCAGCAGAAGAGAGCCAAGTCGGACATCTAGACAAGACGTGTAACGGTTGAAGAACTATGTCTTGTCCACCACCGACCGCACAGGCGCCACACTTTCGTCTCCGACGGCGTCTGCCTTCCGCCGCCTGCCTCGTGCTTCTCGTGAGCGGCTGCTCTGCCTCCGAGCCTCAGGCCCTCGATGAACCCAGCGCGAAGCATGTCGCCTGTCCGTCTTCTTCAAGAACAGACTGCAAAGTACTGGGTACAGCGGACAGCTTCTTCTAGCGTCTGGTACAGTGCCACGCGCCAGCCGCTGAATCAGACAAGTGGGTGCTCGTCGGACATAGCTCATCCAGCTGGTCAGCCACCTCTCATTGGCGACCCCACTAGGGGAAGCCCCCGTGCACCCTGACTGGTTCGTGTAGTAATTGTAGTGCACTCTGATGAGCACTGGCCAATCTCCACCACCAACACCTTTTTCCACGTCGTTCCTTTGAGACATTCGACGGCCGAGTCCTGATCGCCAGCGAGAGAGGTTGAAGCAATGGGCGCGACAATAAGATGAGTTGACCTGCACCTTTGCTCGGCCCACTGTATCTGTTTGTTGTGCCCAGCGAGTCGTGACACTGTCGACGCCTCGTCGTACCTGGGGAGTCAAGCCTCACTCACAGCCGTTGGCAGCCGACTAGGCGTGGTTCAAGGTGTACTTCTGCTCAAAGCCCCACGTCATGGCTGAGGCAAGACGCCTCCAGAGACATCCATAGATCATATGCATTGATGGGCTGTCGGGGTTGTTGGGGTCACTAAACCCCAACTCGCATGCGCTCCCAAGTATGAACAGATGATCGAAACCCCGTCAGTGTGGTGTTCCGCGTCGTATCTGTATGCCTCCCCAACTATACAGGTCGCGCCTCGTCTGTATCACTCGGGTTGTTGGCCCACCCCTCCCCTCCCCTGTCCAATGCGGGCACCCTTGGTCAGAATGGTGAAACAGGAGCAACCTGGTGAAGCCCACAATCGAGTCCTGACCTGGTCAGGCTTGCGACCAGGGTCTTGTATGAGCCAGGAATAACAGTCCTAACGGCGTACCTGCAGATTGCTGATATCCAAAGAGTCTCACTGAGACACGTTGTAGAGCAATATTGGCGGTTTATCAAACTTGACGCAACCGATCATAGCCTTGCAAATGCGGTGTGCGCACACAAACTATGCGTATCGATAGGAATATCCGTATAAAGATGTTGACCAATGAAAAAAACCGATAGCGGACAATGCTCTGATAACAAGAAATGAGATACGTACCGCGTCGTTCACGGGTGTACGAATTTGCCGGTGGGTGGCCATGACGCCTATGGTGAGGAAGTCGAAAATGCCAAGGCGTCGGGCTAAAAGCTATGAGAATATTAACCAAACGCCATCGCAAATAGCCATCTCTGATCTTGAGGGCGCCGGCGGATTAAAAAAAAATGTGTGTCTTGAAGCAGGGTCGGGGGCAGCAACCAACATTGCTGGTCCTCTTTCCATGTGCTGGGATCGCTGCGTCGGGGATTCTGCAGAAACATACCTATTAAGATGGTGCCTCGGAAACAAAGGTATGCTGAATGAGTAATAAAATGGGTTGCTTCACGTCAAGTTAAAAAAAAACTGTCAGTTTTTCCTAGTCCATCACCACAAAGATATGCAAACTCAAATCTCGCTTGATGATAACCGCAACTTAAAACACACCGACATGTGGAAGATTTTGGTTGACGAAAGAGCTGGCCCTTCTTCGAGACACCAATAAAGTCGTGATTGAAGCATGCGAGACTGAAAGACGGGGAACAGGACTGTGTATTGGTAGAGACTAACATACCTATGTGCAAAGACTGGTTCAAGTCGGCAGGTATATCGCCAAAAGAAGTATATGCAAGACAACGGCATGCAACTCCTAGCACGAATCTGCTAGTAGACGACGACGGTCTGTGAGGCTGAGATGCGTCTACTAGGAAAGACGGTCTCTCTCGTCACAGAGGGTTACCGTCTATGGAGTACAAACGTGTTAAGAAACGTGTGGAAGGGGATACCCCAGTACACCGCGTGTGAATGTTCTGTTCAACAGGTCAGCCTTATGCAGGTTCACGCGTGGTCGAAGGCAGGCTTCGACAAGGACCAAATATGTACCTAGGAAAAAAAATTGGCGTCGGGAAACGCGCCAAGACGAGGAGCGACGAAACAGTGCTGCCGCTGTGGTGCTATGGTGATGAGAGCTCTCTAAGGCGTGTCAGAAAGAAGGCCATTGAAGGCTCGTTCAAGATTTTCCGAGAGGCAAGCACGGCGATGAGAGTGAAGGAACGAAAATAACAAAAGTCGGTTTGCGCGCAAAACAGTCTAGGTCACCCTCAGTAGGATCTGCCTAAGGGTTCGCACCAAGCACTATCAGACTGAGTAATACCAGAGGCAGGCATCTCTAGGGAGTCCCTCCTTAGTCAGGCACCAGAAGCCTGCCAGGTGGAGGCTAACTCGTCCGTAGTAGGTCTAGATACCCCGTATTTTACGAACCTAGGGGGAGTCGACCACTCTGCTCCGGTTGGCAGCGGCGCATTTCCAAGAAACCGGTACCCCAGTGGGCGGCCACAAGCAGACGAGACGTCCGGTGACCGGGGGGGTGGGAGACACATCAGGCAATAATAACCATATGGTGGTGTCCGTTGCCGATAATACTCTGCACATCGCTTGCCACTTTGGTAGGTACGAATGGGAGTGCTGATGGCATGTAACCTACCGAAATCCCGCACGGTACGACGGCCATGAGGAGAGGTATATGTTGATGAGAGCTCGTCGACAGGTTCATCATGGGTCAGAATACGATGAAATACTGACTTTCGGGTAATATATTGATCTCGATTATCAACGCCGTCAAATGGATGGCCGATTGTCGAGCGTCAGTCCCCTATCGCTCAATCAACGAACGTTTCTGCGCTGACAGGGACAGCTAGATGCCTGTCCAGTCGCCCTGGTCCTAGCGACTCTGTTCAACGGGGACAGTTGCGGACCCCGTTGGTGTCAGCGGGTCAGCGGTTGGGTCAGCACTAAAATCCCCCAGTCGCACTCCGTATCATGTACCTAGAGAGCGGGAAGAAACTAACCCATGCCTCCTCCTCTCCTTGGTGCGGTTGTAGGGGGCAGGCAACTTCGCCAGTTCGTCCACCACATTAAGCACTCGCATATGCTTGCTAATGTGCCGCTGATGGCATGGCATGCCCCGTGCAGGAGATAGTCGCCATTGGGCGGGCGGGCGAGCCGCGTGTTGATGGAGAGAGCCCGGGAGACAAGATTAATGCCACGACGTGCGTCGATTTCTCACTTTGCAGCCACCCGAGTCCTGTCTGTATACAGGTACCTAGTTACCCGAGATAGGTACTTGGGTGGCGATGGTAGGGGTTAGAATACCCGACAGGAAATGTTTCCTAATAATAATATCTGGGCGCATGAATGCACAGGAAATAAAGTACAGCAATCTCCAACATAACCCGATGGCTATGGATAGCCACCTAATTACCTACCACTCTGCTTTTAGGAAGAGTGTACGTAGTAAAAGTAGAAGGCAAACATGAGAGACGTCCAACGAACTCCAGGATCAGCCGCCGAGGATATGTGATGCAAGCCAACAACCTGTCAACACAGCAAAAGCGATTGCCGACACCGACAATCCGGAATGGCTGTGGCCAGGATTACCTAGGCTCACTGCGCGTGCAAGCAGTGGCACACACGGGATGGCCGGGATTAGTGGCCCCATAGGCATGATCCAGGGAGGAACAGACCACCCCTTTTTTAGAGTCTGACGACGTGGGCTGGGTGTGTGTCTCTTTAACGTGTCTTGGATGGGAAGACGAACGTACGGAGGACACAGGGGCCAACCTAGAGCCCTGCTCCGTAATGTACCTACATGTGGGTTTGTTCAAGAAGCCACGCTGACGAGCGTGGACGAGAGTGGAAGGGCAGGGCAGGCGTGAGCTGCAATCGTCATTACGGCTTGCCGGGTGGGTATCATCGCAGGTCGCAGCCTCTCTCCAGTCTAAGCTTGGATCCAAGACACCACCAACAGGGCAAATGGCGGCGGTGGCGTCAGTAAGATAGCTCTGCATCTAGGCCTGCTTTGAATATGAAATGCCACCAACTAAGTTTGCAACATAATTCAGATGAGGACGAATATGGCAATCCCACGGCAAAGTATTAGTAACAAAATAAGGGAAGACACACACACACACCCCCCCCCCCCCTCTCTCCCCTTTCAATGCCCACTGCTAGTCTCGGCCTTCCAGGCAGGCAGGCGGAATAGAGCGGCGCATAAAACGGGGTGCTCGTCTCCTCGACCCGTATAGTATTGGGACTCTTTCCTCCGAAGGCTGCAGCGGTTACTTCTATTAAATTAGCGTTACCCAGAACTGTTTGGGTGCAGGATGCAAAGGTGAGGTAGTAAATACCTGGACGAGAATACTGCAGGCATGTATTTCAATCCGTCGTACCTAAACAGGGACCATCGAAGTTATCACCTCTAGTCCAGGATAGACGGAAATAAGTATTCTTTTCACCTACCACCTACCTACAGGCTACCACCCGCCTTGGGCACGGATGCGTAGCAGAGGTTCCGCACACTTCAGATTTTTGGTGGGCGAAAACACTCGTAGTGGTTCCATGCAAATGCCGCCCATAATTTATCTCTTTTGCATGGTGATTTTACTCACCCGCCGTGGTCCGCCGCATGCGGCATGACCTTTTAGGGATGTTCGAGGCGTAAGTAGTTACTCTATTTGGAGGTGCTCATTCGGCCTACCAGGGACATATGTATATATACATGCACATAACATCTATAGGGTAGCAGTCACTCTCCGTCATTTAAGTAATCTTTTTACTTTACAGTTCCGACAATAAATGGATGCCGTCAACAGTTAGACCACTTTGGAGCAGTTGCATTGCATATGCGACCTGTGGTAAACGCAATAACTAAGTGTTCCACTACTAAGTGAGCGTGAGGTTCAGCGGCGGTTTAGCTTGCATGATGACGTGTTAATAAACGTAGTGGGAAAAAAAATCTGGGAATACAATCAATTACTATTGGAGCAGGGGAAAAATCACCACAGTGCACAAATATAGGACGTATAACTGAACCATATCATCATCGCTAGCAAGAGGGGTTGAATGTAACTCTCCAAGCGCGCGCATTGAGAAGCTGGACCGTATTTCAATGCTCCCCACGATATCTATATTAGGTGCGCTAACATAGTCCAAAACCTATTTCGACAACACGTCCCTTACGAACCGACGGAACGGTTAAGGCTGCTGGTTGGTGCACGTACTACTGCGTGTTACCATGGCTGTGTGGTAGACAATGCAATTGGAGGGAGCCAGCAAGGACCATACATGAAGACCTTGCTTCGGCCGATGCATAAGCCCTTGTCCCTCCCTGGTCCCGGCTGCTGGCTTGCTCGTGGCCACCCTGGAGGCCGGGAGACGTTTAGAGTTGCAACGGTTGGCCAAAGAGTTTGGGCACCTAAAAACGGAGCGGTGGGCTGCGGCTAACAAGGATATGACATGGTGGAGAGGGACAGAGAAGGGGGCCTCGGGGGAAAGCATCCTTGCGTAGTGCTCTGGGCTCTGGGGCCATCCCCCCTGGCTTGAGAGGCAGGCTTGACAGCTTCATCACAGAGGAACCGCAAGCCAACAAGCCTCTCGAGTCCACCACCCGGAAGTCTGGGGTGGCCCATGCCCATCTGGAGAAGCCCCAACTGCTACAGGGATGATGTTGTGAATCTGCTAGCTAAGTAGCACTTAGTGCCTCTCGCAATGGGGAGGAGCCATGATGCAGCCTGATATGTCATGATGGCACTTCGAATAGAAACTGGCAATAGAGTCAGGCTGAACAGGTCAATGACAGCTGAGGAATGATCGCAGATGTGAGGGCATGAGAAAGCTGGCAAGTCGGAAATTGGTAGCTGTTTGGAAGCTCGATGCCTGAAAAACGGGAGCCATCGACACTGGGCAACACTCTTAAGAACATGCAACTAATGATGCCAAATTTCGAGGCTCAAAACGAGCCTGGGAATAAGGCTGGAAACAAGGAGGAGGGAAATGCCTGCCCGATCTACAAAAACATCACCAAGGGATCTGCGAGACATTGGGTGGCTAAAATGATAGGATACTGGACTTTCACAGTTTCACCAATCTGTCAAGCAACCCGAGGTCAAAGTTTATCGAGGTTTAAGTTGTACGCAGCTTGTCTGCCTTGCCTCCACAGCAGCCGCTCACACATGGGCCAGCCAGGTGGGATGGCCCTCGGAGACATGCTCTTTCCCCAAACCTCTCCATCACAGGGCTCCCCTTCCCAGAGCAACCTGTTCAGGTTGAAAAAGGAAGAAGGAACTGAATACTAGTTGGTATTTCTTGCCTTGGGCACACAATGCCCGGAGTACTTTCAATTCTAGCGGCACTCGTTCACTGCCACACGCGCCCCTTAGTGCTGAGTGCATAGCTGTTGCACAGTATACTTAACACCGTGCCGCGTCTTGGTTGCGCACCAACTATGGAGCATTCTGAATGGCCATTTTCTTCTTCCAAACAACACGTCCCTCATTGATGACGGGCTACCAAGCGACGAACTGAATGCGACAACCAAGATATGAGGAACCAGGCTTAGCCTCGTACTTTGCACAGCCCACCAAATCGCAAGACACCAAACGGAATACGACTTCATGCGATTGTCTCCATGTGCACTAGTCCTAGTGCCTATTGGGATAGAATACGAAGTGTGTAGTCCGTACAGGAAACACAGAAATTGTCAGGGCGCTTAGCATCACATTTTGCTGACCTCTCATTTCCGACTAGAGTTGTACTGGACCTACTGAAGAACGGAGTACTCCGTCCGCACTATCTCACAAGCTACATGCTCGTGTCTCTTTGTGGTCTGTGTTGCTCCCAACTCTGTTCCCGGACAAAGTGGCGGCTGACCCGGGACACCTCCCCGACCCGAGAACTGATATTGCTGCCGCGTACGAAGTACACATGTTTTGGGCCAGCATCACGACTCTCTCAACACGCCTCGGGCTCCTTTGACGCACGGGGACTGGCTGATCAGCTTCCCGCGTCGCCCGCTCAAAGGCTCAGGCAGAGCACATCATTGCCGTAAGAGGAATATTTCCGTGACCGGTCTCAATTGTCTGCTACGGAGTACTTACTTGGTACATCGTACTGGATACGCAGTAGGTTCCTTGGGGTACCCTAGTTATACACAAAGACTGCACTATCATGAGTTGCGGATTGGAAGTTCTTCGTTGCCTGGATCGCCGACTTGCGAGAAGCACCTGGGGAATGAATGGTTTGGAGTCTCGCACCATCTATGATACCCTGGTCTTGATATCTGACGATCCCGCCACACCACGTCGTGCATTGTGACAGATCAAATGGCCGGGGAAGTGTTCAAAGTACACGGCCAAGTTTGCGGCCATGTACCGCACATGCCTAACTATCATCCCATCACATTGGAGCACTGAGAAGACTGCTGCGTGTATGCTGCTCCTGTGTTCCGTTGTCATGGTGGAACCCATAGGTGAGACTCGAGCCTTCTTTTGATCAGACGGATATTTCTTATACCTACGAAGTCGAAGAAAGCCCGGCAACTAGTGTTCCGCAACGCACCTTGCCCGGCAGATGTCTGCCCTCTCTCATGACCCGAAAAAAACACCGAGACCATGGGGTCAGATGTAGGTAGAGTGCGAGGCACCTCCGCTACACTCCGTAAGTTTTGGAATGGCTGAGTGACACAACTTAATCGATAGGTGGGTTAGCGGGCGCGGGATACCAGGTCGGTCCAGCCTGGGCATTTGGAACCACCAGCGACGGCCACCATCTTCCAACTAACGAGTTAGCATGTCCCGCTCAATCGGTAAGCAAGGGGGAAGCCTGTAGAACTGTTCCGGCCCGTTGGTTTTGGGCTCGGTTGCCCCTGTTTGTGAGCCACAATACTACTGCATGTACGTATTTTTCAAGACACGATCTTTCAAACGGCCACTCCAACCAACCCACCACACCCATCATCCTGGGGAGCCAGATCTGATACTCGTTAAGTCTAACATCACAATACATAACTCTTCAGAGAGAGGATGGCGCATACTATCTGGATACCTCAGGCGTCGTCTCACCGCTGAAACAGAGTCAAAGCAGATACTTGGGGCCCAACAAGGAACAAGGAATCTTTCGATTCTGAGCCAACAGTCTCAGGCGGAATTGTACACTATCTCTCTGTACCTGGCGCAGTGAAGCGTCTCCTATTTTTTTTCCTTTTGCACGACTCTCGCTAGGCCGTAACATTGGCAGCACTTTCCAGTATCTGCGCCAAACCCAAGACGGTCAGTCGGTGCCCAATGAGGGCGTAAAGAGTCGCGATGTACCACATGAATGAAGTTCAGTACCTGTACATACGGACACTTTCATTCTTCGGAGGCATTCTGACAACAACAATATCTGACGCGCTCCACGCTCCACGGAGGGCCTTCAATTTCTCATCGCATCCTTCGTAGGCTAGCGCCTGATATTGTGGGCTTTTGGCTGACCTGCTCGTTAATTAAGAGACCTGCTGGCTGGCAGGGATGTCTTGAAGGATGCAAGAGGTGGCTGGCAGGGAGTGGAACTACGCGTGTGGGCTTCCGCGGCTAGCAAATGTGCTGCCCAGTGATACAAGGGGCCCCTTGCCCCCCCCCCTCCTTCTTGGCCCCCTTATGAAGGTGCCTTCTGGTTCGTGTGTGGCAGCGAGGCCGGCTGCATGTTGGAGGGTCTCTCTTGCAACCTCCTACGTCTATCCCACATCTGGCTGCATCATTTCAATCACTATCCATGAGCAATAACCGAGCTAACCACCTTTTGTAATAGGCCGCAGAACAGGGATTGTCGGGCTCGGTGGAGTTGGACCTGTCCGTTATTGGACCCCGGCGAAAGCTTTCCGTTTCCACGGTCGTGGTGTGCATTGTCTAACTCACGCAAACGGCGCGATGTGGAAGTTTGAAATGCCCCCTCCAATTTGACTCCAGCAAACTAGTTATCCAATACTACGGAGGACGCCTATCTAATACTCTACTTCGTATGGATACCATGTATTTACGGAGAAGGACCAAGTGGGCAGCTGCTACTTGCCTGGACTTGGCCGTACGATTGACGTGCGACGCAGTAGAAGTGGCAATATCACAAATACATGTTCTCAGAAAACGCAGACGGCCCATTATACCCAATCCTGTTCCAGTTTCCAGTCTCACCTAATACCATGCCTATTTTACTCCTAGCTACGGATACTATGTAAGAAGATATAGTAGACAGCCGTGCCTTCACTTGCTAGGTACAAAGTACACCTACATTGTGTAAGAAGTATGTACTCCGCACATCCAAATGGCATGTCATACGCCTCCTGCAGCCATGAACTATTTGTTGCCATCGTACCGAAACATCCATATCACGCGAACGAGGTTGGAGTTAAAATGGAGTGGATTCTATTATATGTACGGAGTACCACCCCCCAAGAACTATGAAGTACTGATACCGCGATGACAAGCGGAATGACTGGTTGATATGCGGAGTTTAGAACCGCACCTCTCACGCATTCGTCTCGAATCTCGATACAGGACATGGGCAAGGTCCTATTGATATAGTTCCTTTTGATTTTGGAATGGCGAATTATTCTCGTCTGATGCTTATGCCACGTCAAGAGCAGACCGGACTTATCTACCTGTGCGGATGCGATATACCCAATAAACATGCGCTTGGTCGGACATCCGCTCCTATGATGGTATCAACAAGAGGAACTTCGCACGCCCAAGGGAGAGTATTCTGCACTATCTACTGTGCCCCGCTAAGGCGTAGCGGCCGCCTGCAAATATTCAAGTGCTCCCAATGATGTTTCTGGGATTCTGGTATCGGTACTTCACACGCTACCTTCTACCCGAGGGCCAGTCTGACTGAGCCTTCTCAACCAGCAGATATCCCTGTTCGCTCTCTAGCGGCCTTGGCGTGATGCACCTCTCTACTTTCGTGCTTTTGCTTAGTCCCAGCTATTGAACAGATGGATGGTATGTATATTGACTTGCCTTTAGTCAGAAACATGGGTGTATGCGGGAGGGAGATTAGCACAATGGTAGGTTTCAGAGGTAACAAGTTGAGAGACATCCAACTATGTGCATATCTACGTACCTATCAAGGCTAACATTGTGTAGCGGCATTGGAGTGCGTGCTCTCTTCCCTCTTTGCCTCTTCACCAGTAGACCGGGTGAGGGAGTGGAGTCTGTGATTGCTTTTTTCTCGCCGAGTATCGACCTCAGAATGTGACAGCAGTCGAGGGCCACGATACCTATCCCATTTGGCGGTCTGGGCTTCTTCTCCCGCGATTCCTCCCTACCTGTCACCCTTGTCGACCGATCTGATCTGTGGCCACTGCACGGCTGGAATGCTGGAATGCTGGGGTCAGCTCCAGGATGTCCACCACGTGCGGGTTTTCAGCTTAGTTCGAGACAAAGCCGTGATGGTGTGCAGGACTCTCTTACAGCCAACGGGCCTTGATAGATGGGATGTCTCGCAGGCAAAAGGGCACATGCACTGTCAAGAACCACTGGTGTTTTGGGCTTTGTCTGTTGATTCACCACCGGGGATAAATGGCTGGGGACCTCCACCAACTGCGTCTCCTAAATGGCTGGTCGCCCAGGCCTTCTCCGCTGTCGGACTGTTCCTGCGGCGCAATGTCTTGGAGAGTTGCAGATGTGCGTCATTCTGTTTTACCCGCAAAATGCAGCTGTTGCTTGGCTCCGGCTCCAGGTGGCAGAGTCACTCATGTCCTCGCCCCAACCAGAGAGAGTAAACGACGCCGGCGCAGCGCACAATGCCGTCAGCTACGCTTCTATCTATGGAAACCATGTCTCAGAATCTAGGGACAAGGGAGAGTAGGATCCCGCCTTGCCACCGTCGGGTCAGAAGCATCTTGGGACTCGGTGGCGTTGGACCGTCTGAGACAAAAATGCGTCGTACGAGCCACGCACCTAGCTGTAGCAGCGAGCTCGACACCAGCCGTGCCAGCCACGATCTAGGCTCGCACGTTGCCGCTCCTCTCCACGGACTATGTGGTGAACTAATCACGTCGAGTTCGTGCTAACCTCTCAGCTACGTGAGGCAAGAAGTCGGTGAAGAAGCAAGACCGGAATGTGGCGGCATGCATGGCTGATTCCAGTCTAGAATACGGAGAAAGTAGGGCTGGTATTATCAGCTTGACGGGAACAAGACTGACGGACCACGCTGATGGTTGACCTTGGAAGGCCCCCGGAGGCCGGAGCCCGACCATGACATCCAACCCGATTTGTACAGCATGGGAATGCTCTACATTAGCTCAGCTGCTTCCTGTCGACGAGTCTTGCTTAGTTCCAGCCACAGCGGAAACCGTCCACAGCGTGTTGTGTTGATGAGCCCCATATTTCGATTGAAATGGGATGTCCGGAGGGAGCAGTGGTAAGAGATATGTTCGAAACTCAGGAGGGCAAGGGATTCATGAGCACGACGCCGTTTCTCCTGTGCCATGTGTTTCATCCCGGAATCCTACGAAAAACAAAGGAGTAAGCAAGATTCAGCAGACCTTGTGGTATAGGGTAGCCACAACCCAAACTTGACTGATATCGGTCACCTATGGCAGGTTTCGTATGTCGATTGCGTCCTGAGCCATGGCATTGATGATATGCCATTTACCTCGCAACTTACATCATTCATCGTTTGCATGGCGCTCATCTTTACGTGTCCAAATCTTCATGGCAGTACGTTTCGTGCGCACCCGCTCTCTGTCCTACACGGGCGACGTGCACTCCCAGCACTTACGCACGCCGTCTTACTTTCCCACCATCGGTCTCATAGCACTCAGGGCACAAATGTCATTTTGAAATCGATTAGACCTGATACGAAAACAAAAGTAGTACTCTATACCACGGCAAAGAAAGACGATTAACCGCTGGCCACGCAGCTGTTGTAGCCCAGCACCCGTTACACAACGACCTGCTTCCGACTCCGAGTCACTCTCCCCGTCGTCGCCCGCACACCCGCCCCGGCAGGCCTGTACCCCAGATCCTCAATCTCGCCAACAACCCACTGGTCTAGAAACTTGAAGTCCTTCCAGGCGTGCACAATGACCTGTGCCCTGGTCTCCATGTTGTCCGGCACGCGGATCCGCGGGAGCATCTGGCTCGGGTAGATGATCGAGTACACCCCGTTGCCGGAGCCATCCGTGTGGAAGTCATCCGGCTTGAGCTCCTCGGTGAACACCTCCATTGAGCCGCCGATGCGGAAGGACAGGAGGAGATGGGTCGCCGGGAAGATGGGGCTGCCGTTGCGGGAAGACGTCGTGAAGCTGATCCTCAGGGGCTTGCGCCCGGAAGGGGCCACGAAGCCTCGGAGCTTTAGGGAGAGGGCTGGGGGCGGCGCCATGGTCTTGTGGGCGAGGGGGGACATTTGCTCGACTGAGAGGTCGACGAGCTGGTCGACTGTGAGGTCGGCCATGGTGCACGTGAGGGGTTCGATGCCTGTGTTGAAGTCCATCTTGTGAGAAGGTGGTGGATGGCTTCTCTGGACGGATGATGGCTGTATATCAGATCAAGGGGAAGGGCAGATATGCAGATATGGAGATCTAGAGAGACTGGTGGTATATATATGCCAAGGTGCTGATATCAGAGCAACGAGGGGAGCAGACACGACGATCTGGAAAGATGGGTAGGAGGTATTGATATGTCTGTTGGTTGATGAGCCTGAGCCTGCGTGTCTTGATCCATCTTCAGCCTTCACATCGCCCTCAATTTATACTCGCCCCAAACCACGCCTCCCAACACATCCTAACACATCCAACACCACCGTGCAACCAAATTGCCCCCAAACGCCCGTGTCTTCGTCATCCGCCGCTTCGCCAGGCAACGCACCGCCCCGTCCCACCGGCGAACCATTCATTCATCAACCACCCACCAACCAATAGCGAAGCTATCTACATTCTTCAAATCCACCTATACTGCTAGCGCCAACACAAAGTTTCCATAAATGGACTGCTAATTAGCGCTAAAGCACTAGTGTTTGGCATCACCGTGGCAACAAGCTTCCTAATAGGCTTGAAGGTCCTGATATAAAGATAAGAGGTAACAAAGGTTCCCTGCGAGCCGGCTTCGGGGCCGTCTTACATAGGGTGCTAGCGTTTACTTCTTTGGGGCTAGCGCTGCGCCAGGGTTTTGCTAAAGATGCGCCGTATTTGCTACTTTGGGATAGTTAAGAAAACAACGCTGCAAGACGGAAAGCTGCAGTTCAGTCAATAAAACGCCGGAAAACGCCGTGGAAATTTTGCGCTGCTTTAAAACCGTCAAGTCAAACGATTGAGCCAATAAATATAGCACTTTTCGACTAATCTCACCCTCCATAGCACTTCTCCTTAGATCGGCCATATAACCCCTATTTTAACATACCCGTCAGCCCTAACACTTTAAACCCGCCTAGCGCGGCTAAATGACGTCACAGGAGGGAGCTAGGCCCCGCGCTAGCATAATACCGCCGAGAATACCGCCGAATAAGGGTGCTTTTGTGAGAAGGGCCTCTTTTTAGCCAATGGGAGCCTGTATAACTTGGCAGGTTCCAGTTCCATTAGGTAAGGGAAACCCTAATCTAGCCTCTAATATCCCTATTTTCTCCTATTATCTTTAAAAAAAAACCGCGCTAGTAGATAGCGCCGAGAAAAGCGCCGAGGGTAGGAAGTTTATTCTAGTTAATTAATAAAGTTACGTAATATAAGCAGCTTTATGGGTCGTGAAGCGCCCCAGTTTCGTTTGTGACGGCTTCACTCGGCCGTGCGTTGTAGCACGTACAGAGTACTGGCATCATGACCGGTCAAGCTACACGCGATGAAGCACGACGGCTGCCGATGAGTTGTTTGTTTATTGCTGCGCCATTTTTATCAACTGTTGTGTCACGCACCGTACTCGCAGCAGGCAGCCACCCGTCCAGGCCAGAATCCATGATGTTTTGAAATGAAATGTCTCGCTACCTTGTTCCATTACTCACAGGCACGCCCCTCGATACATTCGTCACGACGTATTCAGACACACACACACACACATGAACCACCATGCCTCCATACTATGCACCTACACTTCAGCAGCGCGATCCCGGTCCCGGTGAGAGCGGTGGTGATGGTGCTCTGGTTCCTTTGACACAGAGTCGTACGCGTCATCGTCTTCCCGCCTGTAGCGTCGTCTTCTCTCACGGTCACGGTCGCGGTCGCGATCTCTGTCCCTCTCTTTGCCATCCGACTCCTCCTCGTCGTCTCTCCGTCGGTGGTGACGGTGATGCCTTTGTCCGCCGTCGTCCTCACGGTCCCTCTCCTGTTTACGGCCATCATCTCGCTCACCATCTCCATTATCCTTGTTTCGGCGCCTCTCTGTCACACGTCGTTAATAAGACCCAATGAGATGCGCTCGGGGCCAAGGTTTGATCTTACCTCTGAGGACCTGGGTTGCGGCAGCATAAGCCTCAATCTCTTCCTTGCTCAAGACCCGCAGGACAATGACGAAGTCGTCTCGAACCTCAAATCTCTCCTTGCCAATAGAGAGGGCTTCTGGGTTGACGATTTTACGATTGATCTTGGTCCACCTCGCACCAGGGGGGGCTTCCTTCAGCTTCTTGTCCTCTTTATGCGGAGCCACTCCCTCGCGAATGGGATTTCGATCTTCTGGGAAGCTAGACTTGGGTTGCTTGAGGATGCTCTTGATGGGCTTGTCATCCTTCTTGTCTCGCGGTGGAGATACGACGCGGACCTGCTTCTCATGGCTCGGGATATCGAGCTCACGGCCCCGGGATTCATCCCTGAGAGGCACGACGATGCGATCCTCTTTGACGGGGGATGGGGAGCGGGCTCTTTCCCGCTGCTCAACGATTGGATTCTCCCTCTCCCTCTCTCTGTCTCTGTCTCTGTCCCTGTCCCTGTCCCTCTCCCTCTCCGACCCCCCCTTTTCTGGCCGTTCCCTATCAAACGAACCATTAAGTGGTCGCTCTCGCTCTCGCTCTCGCTCACTGTTTCGTTCAGAAATATCCATGGTTGCAAGTTGCTCCTTGATCTGCCTCAAATCAGACGCATCGTTGGGGTTGAAGGCGCTCGAAGCTCGATGTCGACGGGAACGCCCTGCCGCCATCCTCGGAATCCGAGGGCGTCACAACGGCAACCTCATTATTCAACTTGGATTCGGCGTCTTGCCTATAGCGTTCAGGGCGGCCCGCGTCATCTCGAACGCGAGAAGGCTCTCGAGCCGGCCCAGCGTCTCCCTTGGAGCGGCCCGCACCAAGCCGGCCATCGTCAGTGTCCTGTACCAGTGCCGGGGACCGCTCCGGATCCTGGGGGCCTTCTCGTCGGACTCTGGCGCCGTCGGGACTCCGGCGAGGTGGCGTCTCCTTGTCTTCCTTGTCGAGACCTTCATTCTGCTTTGCCGATGGCACGAGGCCAACGGCAGCCGCGGCGACCCCGAGGCCGACGCCCATCTTTTCACGGATGTGAGAACGCTCCTCATTGTCATCACTATCGGGTCTCTTGCTCTCCCGCCTGTCGCGGGGCTCTTCTGGCTGCCAGCTGCGCCGACGGCGATCTTCTCTGTCGACATCTGAACTGCGGGCCAGCTCCTCGTCAGACCGCCTGGTGGTTCCCTCTCGGCGAGGCTCATATCGAGGATCGCGGCGGTCGTCGAACTGAGCCGGTGGGGATGTACGGATGCCAAAGCCGCGGGTGGGCACGCTTTGGTCCTGAAACTGCGGGGAGTGTGGTCCACGATCTCGCTGCCTGTCTCTGGGCTCCCGCGCGCTCCTCTCATCGTCACGACTGCGATAATAGTCGTCATACTGAGCCGGTCGAGATGGGCCATCGTGATAGAGGGATACTGGCCTCGCGCGTCTGCCATCTCGGCGATCCGAATCCTTCCCGGAAAGTTCCAGCTGCGAAGATGGGGTAGGCGTAGGCGGCGCCGGTGCCGAGGGCGGAACTTCTCGAGACGCGTCATAGCCTCGACCGAGCCTATCGAAGCCCCGGGTAGAGGGCGGGGGTCCGCCTCTGTCGTCATAGGGACGGGCAGTCTGCGGATAGTAGTTGCGGCCCGAGTCATGGCCCGTATTGACATTTAAGCTGTGTAGATCGGCATTGTAGTTGACGTTGGGCCGATAGTAACCCCTGTCGAAGCTCTCGTGCCTCCTCGAGCGCGCGGGCTTGGCCTGGTCCATGTCGAGGTCATACTTGACCAGCTCTCCCGCATTCGTGTACTTGTATCCATCCTCGCCGTAGTCAATGGCGGCAGTGCTATGTCGTGGGTCGCTGGGGTATACCACGGAGGGCCGGGAGCTACGGTAAGATTCGGCGTCGCGGGGACTCAACAAGCTGTCCTTGGGTCGGCCGAAGTCCTCGCTCGCCGCGTGGCCGTGATAAGGGCGGGCGGTGCTTCGGGAACGTATAGATGAGGCGGGTTGGGCATAGTAATTGCCATCCCCGGAGCGATAGGCCTCTCGGATGGGGCTTCCGTTTCGGGGGTGGGCCGAATAAGACGAATGGCCATGCGAGCGATCCCGATCCTGCTGGGTCGTGGTGACAATGACAGGCGGCCGCATGGACGAGTCGAGGGTGGAACGGCGGCTGCGACTAGAATCGCGAGGACCGGACCTGTAGCGAGGATCGTTGTTGACGGCATAGGTCCTGGTAGTCGTGGGAACGCCGGAAGCCGCCGTGGCCGTGGTATAGCCTCGGGGGGTGGTCACGGGATGCCGCGAGGACGCAGGCATCAGCTGGACATCGCCGCCGTAGAGCGAATTATATCCGATGCTGTTGGGCAACGAGGTCCTGGCCGGGTTGTATGTTGCGGCCCGCCCCACGGGGACGTAGGAGCGGCGGTCCGTCATGGTGGCGCGTGTCTCTCTACTGCGCCGGTCGCCTCTGTGGTGCAGAGCGCAGCGCTTGGTGTACGGGGTTCGAGGGCCCGACGTCAGCGGGTCGCACGAGCGAGAGCACAGAAAATTGAAAGGCCACGGGTCTTGCTTCACAAAAGGCGTATCGAAGCTGTCGGATGGTCGTCGACGTAGCGTGGAAGCGGGGGACGGAGCGACGAGAAACGCCAAGCGACCTCTCGCTATGGGAGGGCCTATCTCGTGCTCCGACACAGGCTCAAGGGCCAAGGCTCGGAGTTCCAGAAGTGCTATGCCCCGTACTCAACAATGCCTTGTCGGTCGCGACGCTCGGTAGGATGGATCGAGACGGAATCCGCCCAACGACAAACGTGGAAAGACGGCCGTGCCGCCGAGGCGAGTGAGGGGTTGTTTATGCTCGGTATGAAGTCGTCCTCGCCCGTAAGCAGCAACCCTGACAAGGCTCGACGCCGCGCGGGGGAGAGAGAAGAGGGGGGGGGGAGCGGTTGACCAGGGATGGATGGCTCGACGGCTGCCTGCCTCGATGGTCTGCGCAGGTGTTTGGAGGAGAGCTAGAAGAGAGGACGACGAGAACGGACAGAGAGTTAGTCACGAGGACGACGAAAGGGACAAGCAAGTATGGGGAATGCAGGGCGGAGCAGCAGCAGCAGCCAGAAATTCTTTTTTCCACCTGCTTGCTTGTCTGATCAGCGTGGTCCGGGCAGCCTCAGCTAGCATGGGTGGTGCATCACCAGAGCCCGCCGTTGCAGGCGAGGGGTTCGTCTGTTTCTGCGGTGGATTGTGGTGGATTGTGGTGGATGCACGGCTGACGCAGGCTGCGCAACGTCTGGCCGCATGAGGGAAGCCGATTGGGGCACGTACCTGGGACGACAATGCGTGGCTCTGATGGGATCTGGCTGGTTCGAGCGGCGTCGAGATCGGGTTGGGCGGCCAGGCGGACTGGAGTCGGGGAGGGGAGGAAAAGAAGATGAAGAAGGAAGAGAAGAGAAGAGAAGAGAAGGTGAGCAAGCTGAGGAGGATCAAAGGCAGCAGAAACGGGAGGCGGACGACGGGCTGGGGATTGGCACTGGCAGCGACGGGATGGGAATGACGATTTGTCGCCAGGGTCACCGCACCGCTGGAGCTGCCACTGGCTCCCCTGTCGCTGTCGGCCGCGACGGTACCGACACAGAGGACGCCTAGCGCGCGACGCACCAGCACCACCCTGCGAACAGGGTCCCCCTACCTACGCAGAGCCCTACCAAATACCAGCTGGCTGTCGGCGCCGTTGGGTTAGGTGCGCTGGCGCCTGGTCCCAAGGGTGCAGCGAGTTCCACGGGTGCAGTGAGCTCCATGGGTGCAGTGCCAGTGGTTGGTTAGGGGTGGTTGGCTGGTAGGCTGGTAATTAGTGGTTGGCTGGTAGTGCTAGTGGATGGCCGTGGTGCCGGCGCTGGTACCGGTACCTCGACCTGCGCCGTCTGGTGCCACCCACCCTCCTTCAGCGCCGTCGGTGGTTTGCCGCCCACTAGCTCGAGCCACCAGCAGCCCGGCCCTCCGCTGGACTGAGCCCTGTGACGTCGAGGGTTCCAGCGCCTTCCCCTTGGTGGCGTCGCATCCATCCGGGGTTTGATGACGGAGCACGCATTCCCAGCGCGCTGGGCTGGACGGTGGACGGCTGGGAAGGGTCCTCGTCCACTGGGCTTCTGGCCGCTTCCTGCATCATCGCCTTGACAAGTTGCGTCGGGCCTCGCACGTCAAGGGCTCGCCATCGCCGCACCCGCGTAATCATGCATCTGCCCCTCGCACTGTAGCCCAGGTGATTTCCGAGCGCCGATCCGAGGACGTCATCCGCGGGCTGGAATGCTCCCTCTGAGCCCATCCATCCACTGTGGGCGTCGTTGGGCCGGCCGCGCGACTCGCCTGTTTCGCCTCGCACCGCTCAGCTGGCGTGGTTCCGTCCCGCGTCAGCGTCTCACGTTGGATCAGCGATTCCATGGTTTCTCCTCCTGGGTGGTCAACGGGCGAGTCGTGCGTGTCGCCAACGAAGCGTGTGTGCCGCACGCCTCCGGCTCCACCTGGGTCCTCTGCCGACAGACTGGCTGCATTGCATGGCCGTGGCTGGGGGGGCGACAGCGGGTTCCCAGCATCACTGGCCCTACCAGACTACCGAGCAGCGTGCGCTGTACTTGGCACTCTGTAGCTGCCATGTGTTATTTGCGCGTACGTGTGCCTAGCCTAAGCCCTATGACGTGCCTCTCGGACTCGGGGCTCTACTATTATTAGCGGCGCAGGGTGGGCAATGCGAAGGCCCTGCGAGGGGGAGTTGGTATCGCTGCCCCATGCCCGGGGTGCTGGCCGGCCTATTAGATCGGGCAACGTAGCAATGGCGCGTCTCGGGTGATTTGCGCACTGTCTCGACCTGTAGAGTGACGGCGTGGCGGGACGGCGGCTCTGGCCGACTCGAGATGCTGCGTGTGCGTCGACCCAAGACAGACACACGCCGCGTCTTGCACGTCAGGCAGGGACATTCCTCCCGCCGCCAGGTCTAGATGGCTGCATGACGCGTGCTTCCCATAGACGCTGCTCTTGAGTTGTCATCAGCAGCAGCGTTCGGCCTTCGGAGCCGGAAGCCCATCTGTCAGCTGAGTATCGATAGCGCGCGGCGAGCTCCACGACGGAACGAGAGTCAGTCCCCTGCATCTTCTCCACCGACACACTCTGTCAGCACTCAATACCGCCCTGGGAGCCAAGCGAGCCAGGGCTAGACGCTTTGTCGGGCAGCATATCCCGTACCGAGACCGGCGTGCCGGCAGCGTGGCGAGAGGGAAACGTGCATTTCAAGGCGTCCTCGCCGTAAATGCCAACCCTGGAAGAAACAGGCAGACCAGAACATCGTAGCGCAGACGCCCACTCCCCTATGCTGCACGCCGTAGAACACTGCAGTGTGTGCCAGGACGTGCCCGTAAACGCTGAGTCAAGGTATTACGGCATAAGCGGTGCTCACGACCCGGACGGCCCGGCGCTGAGAAGCCTCCGCGGCCGCATCCGCCCTGGCGCCCCACAAGGCCCGAAGTTTATGGGCGATCGGGGACGGCGCTCCCACGGCCAGGTGGGTCGCTCGGGATGCCCGGCCGGCAACAACGCTTGGCGCCGCCATCTCATGCACCTGCTCCGTCCGGGCATTCTCCGCTGCTCACGTCCTCGACTGCCATTGCGGCTTTGGGGGAATGTTCTAGGAGCCCCCTTTCTGTGCAGGATTTCATCCCGATTTTGAGAATGTGGGCATCCAGGAGGTCTTGGCGAGGCTTCCTTGGTTCGGGAGACGGCCGCTGGATGGAATGGGGCTCGGTGCGCGGCTGGATCTCGAAGCTAGCCCCGAGATTGTCCCAGGCGGCGGCGACACTTGCAACTACGCCGTGATGTGGAGGAGAGTCGTGTGCACTCGACTTCTCGAACGGTTACCTCGCCGAGGCACGGTGGGCGCGGGCAGAGCAGCAGGGTGATTACATGGGGGGGGGGAGGGGGGGGGGGAGGAGGATGATTGGGCGATGGATGCCGACGTCTCACATCAAGCCATGGAATTACGGTGGACATGTCACTGGTAGGGAAACCTGGGGATGAGAATCATGGTACACGTAGTTCTGTCATATAGCGCCCTCTCGCACGATCCGGCTTCGTCGCACTGCCAGCCTGCGACCCATCTCCCGAGCCTGTTGAACGACAAGGACACGCTCGAAATGTCGACTCCACAGACCCGACGCGAAATACCACCCACCGTCTGGCACCAGGCCAGCCTAGGCCAGAGAGCCTATCGGGTCCCAGAGCGGCAGCTCCGTGGCCTCCTGGCTGAGCACGTCCTTGGTCTCGCTGGTCATGAACCGCGGGTCAATCACGGCCTGGTAGACAAACTCGTCCATCCACGCGTCGCTCATGACGAACCAGCCCTTGGAGCCCGCCGCCTCGCCCCAGCTGTTCTGCACCCTCCACCGCACGGGCCGGCCGGTCCTCTCGTCGATGTGCACGGCCGTCAGCACCATGGCGTGCGTCATCTGGCTCTCGCCCGTGAGCAGCCTCTGCGCCTTGGTCATGCCCAGGAGGCTGGTGGAGAAGCCGAGGTCGTAGTTGAACAGGTCCAGGTCCATGATGCCCGACCCCGTGTCGCTGAACTTTGCCGACGTCGCAGCCGCCGAAGAAGATGGGGAGGCCGGCCTTGATCTGCCTTGATGCACGCCGCCTTGAGCGTTTTCCATGTCGACGTTGACGTAGGTGATTGCCGCGGCCGCCGACGATGTTCCCGAGGCGAAGGGGCACCCGTCAGCTGGTGTGAAGGGCTCGTGCCTGGGGTCGTGCACCAGCGTAGGTCATGCCCCTCGATGACGCTCGACGTCGTGAAAGCGGAAGGCGGAGCTGCGAGATGTCCCTGGCGAAGTCCCTGGGCGTCGTCCACACCTGGTGCGCCGTGCCGTTCCTGTCCTCGTACTGCCACTTGAAGGGCTCGGTGCTGCTCGGCGGCGGCTCCCAGCAGGAGCGTGATGATGGTGGATATCTCCCGCACCATGGCGTCCTTTGCCTCGTTGAGCACCCGTGTGGAGGCGGTGGACCGCGAGCGGCTCAGCTCGCGCAGCCTCAGCGCGAACTCGCGGAGCTGGTCCTTGACGATGCTGTTGAGCACGCCCGGAGTTCATGGCGTTCAAGCTGTCGGGGTTAGATGGACTGCGGGACGAGGCCCGTACTGTCCACCAGGTTGTACCCCAGTCCCACTGGCCGCCGTCGAGACGATGTCGCCCAGCAGGGTCCTGCACGAGGCGGCCCTCGAGGTCCCTCGTCGGCCGTGTCGATGATCTGCTCGAGGAAACCAGTTGGCCTTCTCGAGCTTGTCCCAGTAGTAGAAGAGGTAGGCCTGCGAGAGCTCAAACGACGGGCAGGTTTGTTAGCGCTGCATGAGCGCCACGCGGAAGACGTTGGTCGACGCGAAGATCCAGCACCGGCCGCTGGACCGCTGGTTGGCGATGGGCGTGCCCTCAAAGGGGATCCTGAGGATGTATATCTGCTGGTCGGCGATCTGCGTGGGCAGCGACGTGAGGACGCTCTTTGGGTTGGCCGAGCTCAGCGCCGTGAGGGCCAGCCTGGGGAGGGGGGAGGAGGGCGAGTTAGCCAGCCAGCCTGAGGGGGAGCCACGGTCTGGGGATGTGGGCGATGCCGGCCAGGACTCACTTGTTCTTGGGGTCCTCGAGGACCTTGTTCTGCCAGGCCTCGGTCTTGCTGATGGGCAGTCCCACGGGCTCGCGGCCGGCCCGCTGTCCGTGGCTCTTCTCGTCGACGGCGTCCACCTGCACGTATTCTTCGTCGTGCCGGTCCTCCATCTGCATGCGGCGCAGGCGCTCGAGCACGGCCTTTTCGTGCAGGCTGGGCACGGTGGGCGTCGACTGTTGGCCACCCATGGCTTGCTGCCTTCTCGGGGCGAGGCGAGGATCTGGGTCCGGTCTGGGTTGGCGGTCTGGATGCCTGGCTGTCTGGATGCGAGAGGCGGCACGAGGGATATCCCGGCTACAAAAGGGCCTGTCTGACGCTGGTGTCGGAGCAGATTCGGTAGCAGAGGTTGGACAGCAAGAGGCGGGACAGGCACGGGACTTTTATAGCTTCATGCTTCCCCGCCTTCACCTTATCAATCACGAGCCACCAACCCCCCCCCTCGCGTTGCTTCTATGGCGTGCGTGTTCCAGCACCATCCCATGGGCCATGCTACCAACCACGGCGCTACGTGGCATGCTACTTCAGCGCCGTATTACCATGTCACAGCGAAGATACGGGCCGTGGCATGCGGGCGGCTGAGGCGGCGTGTCAAATCCCCACATGCATGATGCAGGACGTGAACCTTGATGGACGTTTGCGTGAGCATCGCTCTCCCTCCCAGTAGTCCCCAGCCAACCAACTCCCCAATTGCTGCTAGGCCCTCGATGGCAAAGCTTGTCTCCCACTGGTCTGCTTGCGCTATCTTGCAGTCCCGCCGCTCCACCTCCCCAGCCTCGATGGCCCGATTTGGCAGCTGGGAGGTTGGCGTCTATGACTGCTCATGTACGGAGTACTGCGTGCTCCGTAATATGGGAATATTCGTAGGCGCATCATCTTTATGATTGCTGAGTGCCGCAATGGCGACTGAACTAGCCATGTGCATGGTGAGCACGGCAGTCATTCGTAGCACCCCCCTAATCTAGGCCGAGCCTAGCGCTTGAGGGTTAGGTTAACAACGCTAGTGCGTCACACATCCGCTAAACACATTGAATACGATCACCTGCTTGATTACCGGCTCCTGTCACTGTACGGGATGTAGGTCAATATAAGTTGAAATATTTCTAGATACCAAGTCACTACGACCATATCCGATGGGAGCGAATACGGGTCCCGTCAAGCTCTTTGTCTTGTTTACGACATGACTCTAGTTTTGGTATAGTGTGCCTCCATTTCTAGAGTGCGTGAAATGCACCAGGCGACAACGAGCCGCCGTATTTTTGGGGCCTCACCTATAAGGTGTACATGTCTGCTTTGGCAAGGGAGAGAAAGTCATCTGCGCTCGTGCCACACCAAAGCTATATCTGGCACCGCCCCCATTAGGTAGTAATACCCGATGCATATCATGCCAGGGGTTGCCCCACCGCCATCCCGCCCTCCCAAGCGCCGCAAGGTAGCACCATCCAACTGGGTTCATCGTGGGCCGCAGAAGGCTGACCCGGCGGGTTGGTGGATGACGCTGTGCGGCTTGCTCGCACACCAACGATAAATGGTCGGTCTCACAGTCTTGGTGTCTCGTTCTCCATTTTTTCCACAGATTGGTTTCGAATTGAGCCCGTACCCCAAAACGCCAGCCTACCTTGATTGGCCAAGATTCCCCCCCAACCATGCCCAGCAGCGACCCCAAGACGATTACAAGTAATCTATCGGCGCATCCTCAGCTGTCGCGGAAATGAGACGATTGGGTAACCATACTTGGATAAGATGGGGAGAGTTGGGAGGGAATTTTCACTCTCCCCACATTCAGGATATAGTTCGTTCGTTTCCCAGTGACGGAAGCAAGGACGAGTATATAGGGCTTTCCGCGAGGTCATAAACATTTCACGCGTGAGCGTCACGGAAATGATACGGTTGTTCAATCCAGCTGGCTAACACTCAGTGTACAGAGAGCGAGCAAGGAGGTCAAGATACTCGAAGCAAATGTACGCTAAAGCGTTGTATCGATGAACTAGTTTGCGACGTGGCGGAGCCCTATTTCCGTCACATCCCACTCAACCACCCAAACCGTCAAGACGTCATTAGCGACAATGTCCTGATCATTCTTGGGTCATGGACAATGATTCAGGAGTATTTTAGACTGCAAAATGGTCAGTCGCGACGCATACTCTCGGCTTACTGCTCTGCAACAATGGAAAACCGTATTCAGAGACGCTGGGTTTGGACGAGACACTGGAGGGCCTGCTAGGCAAGATGCGGGTTGTTACCCCACACTGAAGAGAGGGTTACGTTTCTGCCACGCGCCGCCACTGAGACGTTGCTGTTGCCTGAAGCCGACGAAGCTGTCGAGTGCACAGAGATGTCAAGCGCCATCCACCCGTCCCTTGCCATGGAATCTTTGGAGATACCTGCAACAGCATTGAATGCATTGAAGCTGGCCAACCTCGGGGCTGTTCGCATCCGGTGGACCAACAACGTTTCCCGTCACATGCTATTGTCGAACCACGCAAGGAGGTTCCATCTTGAGCTGTTTGCTATGCCAAGCGCACTTAAATATGGGACGGGCTGCACCCTCAAATACGCGGGCATCACTGGCGACCTGATGGAGGAAATCAATGCGTCGTACGCACAGCTCTTTAGCCCCAAGCAGCAAGGCGCCGGGCATAAATATTTCGGCCTGTTACTAGGTGTGCAGTTTTGGTGCTTTTGTTTGTCGTGCGCGTCGAGGCGTTTGGTGAAGAGGGAAATCAAGAAGCTGAAATCAACGTCTCTTGTGCCGAGGGCTGCTAGTAGCACGGATCCAGTGCGGTCAGGCTACGATGCAACGTTGAAGGATTTGATGCTCCAGGACGCAGGGGTTTGGAATCAGGACGACTTTAAACACCTCTGGCCTCGCATAATGGCTCTTGATACACATCTGTCCGAGTCTAAACCCTTGGAGCTTTTGGGTTATTTTTAGAGATCGTCGTGATTCAGTACAGTTCTGGACCTTCTTGTAGGATTGCATCCAACACGCCCAGTACTTACTTGAGTGCATCTGGCTAACTACCTGCAGGTTTGGTACCATGATTTTGTTTCTGACTTTTGTCCAGGTGTTTTTAGCTATTGCCCAGGTGGCTTCAGGGTTCCGATGACATCATCCCAAGCCCTTATATGACCGTGATATTTCCGCACAGAATTACATGTTCGTCTCTGAGCTCATCTGGTACTTGAAACGCACCGTAGAACGCCAGACGCCCCTCCACTAGGCGCTTGTAGATCTTCACCCCCTCTATATCCAGCCTTGTGTTACTCGAAGCCGGTTGTGCCCATGACGAGAAACCCACGACTTTTGCACATGGCACGTCGCCCGCAGTGCCATCCCGTATACATACTGCAGTCCCACTTTGGGCTCCCGGTGCCATCGAGATATCAACTCTGTAGAGTATTGAACGGGACACAGTGCCGCTCCAGACCTCGTCACTGGCAGCACCCATGGCACGTTTCTTACGCATGACAGAAAACCGCCGTCTCTTTTCGAATGGCTCTTTCACCTTGAAAATTGCTTGACCTACTGTCTAATGATGCGTTAGTAATAAAATAAGCTGCTGCGGATGTTCACAATTTTGTTTTGATATTTTTTACCTGATGAAGGCTCTCTGAAACACCGATACTCTTGCTCTTAGTTTCCACCGTCGAGCTATCCAAGAGGAAAAGCTCCTGTGAGGTTAGCTTGATATGTAACCAATCGCTTTGAGAAAGCCAGGTCATGTGAATTCGTGATTCGATGCGTATCGACGGGGGGACGCTCACGAGGCTAACATCGTGCTTGAAGCCGCTCGGGAACTCCCTGTGCGTCTGGATCGAACGTCTTCAATCTGTTCCCAATCTGCAAATATCATCAGTAAGCTTCTAGTAGTAGTATTCGTATTGATTGAGGTCTTCTTACCTCTCTGCCCCCTTTGCTTTCAAGAACGCTCACATTGTTCACCCAGTCTCTGCCAGGAAAACAGTCAGATTTCGCCGCTGCCAGTGCCTGGGTGAGTATGTGTGATGATATCACCAGATAATGCTGACTGTCGGCCTTGGCTTCTGTCATGAGCCCAATCTTGCCTTGATATTTTTCTTTTTTTTCCCCTTTAGCACCATTCACGCGGGCCTCCACCACACTCCCAATATGTATATCTATTGGACTCATGCCAACTCCTGGTCCAACAGCAGCGCTCATGTCTACATTTCTGGTCATGTGCATCGGATTTGAGCACTGTATTGGACTTGCTGCTCTGCCCATGATACTATCTTGAGATAGCACGGTGGTTTGCTCATCGGCGTTCGATGATGGCCCGTCGTCCCCCCTCGCTGCTGTTGGAATGACTGATTGATGTATGTAGCTGATTTTAAGGCCACCAAACTCGTGTGGCTGGTGTGACAAGGCCTTTTTAATATCGAAATCGTCGGGGACAATGAGCTGAAGCATGCCGTTGATCAGCAGATAAAATCCCAAGATGTCTTCGAAATCACGAAAGATTCGATTCACTGTTTCCTCATCAACCACAGCCGATGGATCAATCAAGGGCTGTGAAGTAGGAGGCGGTATGGTAAATGCATACGCTGGATAACGATAATCCACGGGTATAACCACCGGATACCCTCCTATTGTCAGGGGTATTTCCTCCACTAGTGTATCATTGGATGGCCGACATGTCCATACTGGCCCGCTGCCGAATACCTCACAGTATTCTAGGTTGTCACGGATCGTTTCTGATAGATCAGAGAGAACCATTTCCCGCCAGTGGTGCAAGTCATCGTCCAGCTTGGATATCTCGGCAGCGTCGTCGTCCTCTGAAGATTTAGTGACTCGGGTAGAATCAGAGGGCTTTACGACACCAGCTCCCTCCATTGGTTGGTTCTCAGCCCAAATATTACGCCCAGCATCTCCATCTACTACTTCAGCCTGCGCACCTCTCGTGGCCAGCAGACTCAACACCCCGTCATCTCCACATCCAGCTGCCCATGACAGTAGTGGTTGGCCACCAATATCAATGTTATGATTGACACTATTATTTGTCAGGAGTAGCCTAACCACCACCCAAGCTTTTTTCTCGGCAGCCCACGAGAGCGGCGTTCGGCTGTTGTTATCTTTGGAGTCAGGATCAATACCAGCCTTCGCTAGCAGTAGCTTAACTACCTTATGTTTCCCTTCTCCTGCAGCCCACGAGAGCGGCGTTCGGCCGTTGTTATCTTTAGAGTCCGGCATAACACCAGCATTCGCTAGTAGTAGTTCAACTACCACATCACTCCCTTCTCCCGCCGCCCACGACAGTGGTGTTCGTCTGTCTTTATCCGTACAGTCTATAATGGTATCATTCTTGGCGAGGAGTAGCCTCACCACATCGCCTCTCCCATGCCTAGCCGCCCACGACAGTAGTGACTGGCTATCAATGACTTGAATGTTGGGATCGACACTATCGTTTGCCTGTAATAGCCTGTTAACCCCCCTCCAGCTCTCTCTCTCGGCAGCCCATGAGAGAGGTGTCCGACCGTCTTTATCCTTGGAGTCCATGTTGATGTTGGGATGTTTTAGCAGTGTATTCACCACATCATTATGGTCCCCAAATACAGCCCATAGCAATGGCGTCTGATGATTTCGGTCCTCAGAGTTTGCATCGGCATATTTTGCAAGCAGTAGCTCAACTACCTTATTCTCCCCTTGTCCCGCAGCCCATGAAAGTGGTGTCCGGCCATTATCATCCGCCAAGTCTATATGGGCGACGGTCGTTTCAAGCAGTAGTGCCACCACATGTTCGTGGCCGTTTTTGGCAGCCCACGAGAGCGGTGTATGGCCAGACTCGCTCAAGGTCTCAATGTCGGCACCATTATCAAGCAGCTGCTGGGCTAATACCTTGTTCCCACTCTTGGCAGTAAATGCGAGTGGCGTACAGCCTGACTTCTCTTTTACCTCAGTATTGGCACCTTTATCAAGCAGTAGCTGCATGATTTCGCGATGCGTGTTTATAATAGCCCAAAACAGCGGTTGTATAACCAGACTTATCCATTTCCTCAGTATTTGCACCATTATCAAGTAGCTGAGAAAACCCACTGCCTTATGGCCGCCCCTTCGTAGCTAATAAGAGTGGCGTGGCGCCGGTTTCGTCCTCAGACCTAATATCAGCGCCGTTATCAAGTAATAGCTGGATTATTACTTCGCTTCCATTCTCAGCAGCCCATAAAAGTGGTGTACGGTCGTGGCTGTCCTTTGCCTCAATATCAGCGCCGTTATCAAGCAATAGCTGGATCATTGCTTCGCTTCTATTCTTAGCAGCCCATAAAAGTGGTGTATAATTATCGCTGTCCTTCACCTTGGTACTAGCACCGTTAGCAAGTAATAGCTGGATTATTACTTCGCTTCTATTCTTTACAGCCCATAAAAGTGGTGTACGGTCGTGGCTGTCCTTTGCCTCAATACTGGTACCGTTAGCAAGCAATAGCTGGATTATTGCTCCTCTTCTATTCTTAGCAGCCCATAAAAGTGGTGTATAATTATCGCTGTCCTTTGCCTCAATATTGGCACCGTTATTAAGCAGCTGTCGAACTATTGCCTCGTGGCCTTGCTTAGTGGCCCATAAAAGTGGTGTACTATCATGACTGTCCTTTGCCTCAATATTGGCACCGTTAGCAAGCAATAGCTGGATTATTGCCTCATGGCCTTTCTCAGCAGCCTGTAATAGTGGTGTATGGTCATTGCTATCCTTTGCCTCAATATTGGCACCGTTAGCAAGCAGCTGTCGAACTATTGCCTCGTGGCCTTGCTTAGTGGCCCATAAAAGTGGTGTACTATCATGACTGTCCTTTGCCTCAATATTGGCACCGTTAGCAAGCAATAGCTGGATTATTGCCTCATGGCCTTTCTCAGCAGCCCGTAATAGTGGTGTATGGTCATTACCATCCTTTGCCTCAGTATTAGCACCCCAATGAAGAAGCTGTTGAACCATTGCCTCGTGGCCGTGCTCAGCGGCCCATAAAAGTAATGTACGGTCGTCGCTGTCCTTTGCCTCAATGCTGGCACCCCTAATAAGAAGTTGTTGAACCACTGCCTCATAGCCCTCCCCAATAGCTAATGAGGGTGGTATATCGCCAGTTATATCCCTAGACCCAGCATCAGCGCCCCTATTAAGTAGCTGCTGGACTACCACTTTATATCCATTCTTAGCAGCCGATAAAAATGGTGTATTATCACCCGCGCCCTTAGCCTCAATATCAGCGCCCTTATCAAGTAGCTGCTGGACCACTGCTTCATCCCCATTCTTAGCAGCATATAATAGTGGTGTAGAACGATATACATCCTGTGCCTCAATGTCGGCGCCCCTATCAAGCAGCTGCTGGACCACTGCTTTATTCCTATTCTTAGCAGCATATAATAGTGGTGTAGAATAGTATGTATCCTTTGCCTCAATATTGGCGCCCTGATTAAGCAGCTGCTGGACCACTGCTTCATTCCCATTCTTAGCAGCGCATAATAGTGGTGTAGAACGATATATATCCTGTGCCTCAATGTCGGCGCCCCTATCAAGCAGCTGCTGGACCACTACTTTAATTCCATCCTCAGCAGCACATAATAGTGGTGTAGAACGATATGTATCCTGTGCCTCAATATCAGCGCCCCTATCAAGCAATAGTTGGATTATTACTTCGCTTCCATTCTTAGCGGCACATATTAGTGGTGTAGAATTATTTAGATCCTTTGCCTCAATATCGGCGCCCCTATCAAGCAGATACTGGACTATTGCTTCACTTCCATTCTTGGTAGCAAATAATAGTGGTGTATTACCATCCACGTCCTCAGCCTCAATATCAGCGCCCCTATCAAGCAGCTGCTGGACCATTGCTTTTCCAATCGAAGTAGCACATATAAGTGGTGTACAACCAGTCATATCCTTTGCCTCAATAAAAGCGCCCTTGTCAAGCAGCTGCTGGACTGCTGCCTCATTTCCATTCTTCGTAGCCCATAAGAGTGGTGTATTTTCAAATGCGTCCTTGGTCTCCATTTCACCATCCCTCTCACGCAACTCCCGAACTCGCGTCTCGTTCCAACGTGACTTGTCCATCTTCGTGGTATCGAACCCCTTCTATAATTAAAGAGAGTTCACCGGTGTTTGCTTTAATCTGAGCTCTGTGGTTGTTATTCCGTGTAGAGAGCGTCTCGTCTGTTCGTATTTGACATGTGCATAAACCGCCTGCAAATGGGGATTGACTTCTAACCTCCTAAATTTCAGACGAATTTCATTTATACTGCCTGGAAAGTTGGATCAGGTCATAGGTCGCTATCATCAGCATGCGAATTCAGCAGCTTTACTTCCTCTGGCAAGATGCGGTAGGCATGTACAGTGGAATGGGGTAGCGTACGTGTTGAAAATTATAGCGTAGTTATAGATAGAGTCACGAGACCATCACCTCTTCCTAGAGTCGTTATGTGTCAAATTCGTTAGGCGAGGCTTGCGCAATTGCTGGCAAGTGGTGAATTACGTGTTGACGCCTGATACGTTGAGATAATTACATGCAGATGGCCCCGCTAGGGAGACACGAGTGTGCTCATCCTTTGACTCTCCATACCCCAGTGACAGTTGGGTTTTGATATCCCGGCTGTGCTATGAGTTTGACCCGCACTGTTTGACGACTCTCTACTTTTGGATTACACGGCCTTTACAGTTTGTCAACGAGTTCTCTAATGGACATATCAACCACACGGTAAGCCTCTATATTGCATGAATGCTGGGAAAATGGAAAAATCGGTTGACCAGACGCAGCGCTTGATTGTTGGGCTGCTTTATTCTGCAGCAGCGGGGTAGCTACCCGCCAAGGTTTTCTGTAGCATTATTGGGGAACATGGTTCACGCGACGCTCCACAACATTGACGGGATCGGTGGCCTTGCTTGCTTATCTTGCAACCTATTCCAGGTTTGTGACGTAAAGTACGAAGGCTTTGTCGTATGTGCCGTATCTATGGCATTGCTATACGAGGGACGAGGCAAAATCAATTTCCCAATAAGGCGTTTAGACAAGTGATTTATGGCTAAGGCTCGCTACATTACTATATGTCAAGGGAATTTCGTAGCCTTGTATGATTATCTACTTTTCACTTTTTTACTTGCAAATATCAGTGGTATATTGAAATTTTGTTTTTGTGATAAAGGTTATGCCCTTGCAACTTGCGCTTTAGATACTATAATTAAGAAATGGGCTATTATTTTATTGAATCTACGTTTCTTACCCAAGTATGGAAAACAGCCTCCATAATCTCGCATAATTCCTTGCAAATGGTCTTCCTTATCTATTTTTAACGGTAGACACCGCTTCTGTGAGGCCAGCACTGGCATGCATTTCTTTCAGTGGTCTCCAATAATAAAACCAGTAAGCTTACAGCCGCCATTTTACTGTTAGCTAGAGTCAATCCTTCAGCCAAATCGTAATGCACATTCTTTCCATCAGTTCCCATTTGTCTTCGCTAGTAAACAGTATAGCTGGACATGAATATGCTCTATCTATATCATACAAAACTATTCATGAAACTGCCACATACGACCATATCCGCTAGAGAATACGGGGTCCCGTCCGCTCCCCCCTAGTCAAACTGGCGAGAGGCAGATTAGTAGTTGGGTCGGTGACGACCAGCGAACACCGGCTGTTGTATGTTTTTTGCGGATGCTCACAATCTTTTTGTTTGCTCTGCGTGCCACACACTCCTTTGCATTTTTTGGAGTAAAACCAGAAGCCGTTCACTCCCTGCTCTCTCATTATGTGTCCGGTGTCCGCACAGGCGACAATGAATTTGTAAGGACGAAGAGCTGTGTCGATCCTAGCTTCGCATACTGGTCTCAAGCAGCGTCTCCCTGTTCACGCTTATAGCATCATGCCTGGGACGAGATACCGATGAGCCCTATTACTAATGTGTATCCTGAATGGTCTCCTGTACATGCACTCCCGGTCGTCATAGTGCCATCGAGGTTCTTATGTCGGCCCGTCGACAGCAAGATTGTCGAAACCCTCCCATACGGTGCATCCCTGGTATGGCAGACTGCCATGTGTTTGTGCAAATGTCTGGAGAATGCCGTTGAACTGCCCAGGCTTCGTAGCCGTTGTGTACATGGTGGTACACACCGTGCCCATTTGTCCTCCTTGCGCGACAAGGCTGCGCTTCGTAGATCAGTTGTATGTGTCCACACGGCACTCGCAAAGCCTCTCCTCCCAACGCCCTTGCACCTCACTCAGCTCGAGGTCTACCAGCATGTAAATTGCTCATGAAGATAGGTACAAGTGCTCGTGGCAGGTACTGTGCTAGCAGCCGTGGTCTGGATAGTTGCGATTCCGAGGGCCATTTTGTGGCTGCTTGTCGTATGGATTTCTGTTTTACGGGACGCCATGGGAGAATAGCACCTTGAGGCACTCATCATTGCCTGACTTGTATGATTGCGCTCTCCCCGACAGTCTTGTGAGGACCATCTTATGCGCAAGTACCGGCAACTGCAATGACGAATCTGACAATAGTGATGCGGACACAATGCCTACATATGGTGAAGCCGGTCTAGGTACATCCGCACTAACCGCTTGCTAAAAGGGTGTCTACCGTTGTTTTCGACTTGTCATCACAGTCGTCTTCCTCACCCTCGTCCGTCTCTGCACCCCAGGGAGCCCATTCTGTGCTGCTCGAGTCGCCGTCAAAGACGCACCATCTGCCCAGTCGTGCCTCCCAGCTAAGCCCCTGCTTCTCCAAGCTCTTCATCAGCCGGCCAGCTGGGACGGAAGCCGACACGACTCCATCTTCAGGGTCCTCCGTGACGGCAATGCCGTAAAGATATACCTTTTTCAGATTTAATAGCCCGCCGCCGTCGGCCAGAACCGTCTCAAGCATGTGGACCAACGATGCGCTCCCGTCACCTGAATAGCTTTCCTTGACAAACTCAGCCTCGCTCTGCCCATCTCTCTCGATATACTCAGCACCCACTCTGTGGTCCAACACTAGCGTCTCAAGAGTCTTAATTGATGCTTGAAGCAGATGGTGCCAGGCTGCAAGGCTAGCCTCATCAGCGCGAGTCGACCAGGCGTAGTCCTGCGAGAAGCGCAAGTATTGGCCCTCACAAGGCCGACAAAGGTACAGGTGCTTCAGTCTGGGAAGAGATAGCTCTACCGTTCCCTTGCCATGAGACGTGGGCAAGAACCCGCCCAGTGGCAGCGGGATCAATTTCCCGTCGAGGTCTTCGTCTTCAGACTCGCTGTCGCCATCAGAGTCTTGTGGGGAGGGCAAGCCATTGTCCAGCAAGCCAAGCTCCAATCGCTCTAGGGTTGGCCCAGCCCGGAGAGCCCAGGCAACGAGAGTGCGCGGCAAGTAGCCATGGAGCTTCACAAAGCGGAGCTTGGGGGTAGGCAGATGCTCCATGTCGGTGTCATCTTCAGGGAAATCTCCATAGAGTTCCAAGTACTCCAATCTTGTGAAGTGCGGGAGAAGAGCCCATGCCCTGCAGAGCCCGTCAGGTAGGCCGTCAGCGATGAGCGCTTCCCACCGGCTTGCTGCAACGGTACATAAACTTCTCACGCGCCCGGCGAGCTTCTTCAACCGGTCGGGGTCGCTGTGCAGAAGACTGTACAGCGTGACAAAGAGGCGTGTAGCTTTCGGCTCTGCGTCGCTAGGGCCGGATCTCTGTGCAGACCGATACAGGCGCGGCGATCGAGGTTGAAGCGGCGGAGGCACCCGCACCTGGTTGGACGACTCGTGGAACCCATAGTCATGAAGCTCAATGTCGGTCCATAGCAGGGGCACCGCGATGGCGTTTAGTTGCTTACACGCAAGACTCACGCGAGCGAGGTCGGGTGGCGAAAGATGGCGACAGGCCTTGTGCAAGAGCTCATTGGGGAGACGCTCCAGTGTCTTTCCCATGATGGCAATACCTTTCGAACAGATACGTTCAAGAGTACGTGCAACAGTTGTGATGGGTGGTGGTGAGGTTAAGAGCTTGGTAGTGCACAAACAATGAAGTATGTAGTCGAGGATTCTGAGACTTGTGTTTAGTGAGCGTTACTGGTGACCTTATTAGTGAGCGTTACTGGTGACCTTATTAGTGAGCGTTATTAGTGAGCGTTATTAGTGAGCGTTATTAGTGAGTGTCATTAGTGAGCGTCATTAGTGTAGGCAGCAGCTGGTGGATCTTCCAAGGCAAGAACATTCATGAGCCAATGGATATTTCCCGCCCCCAACGTTGCCGTGAATTTTTGGTGCTGTTTCTCCAGTCAGCCTGAAAAAAAAAAATTAAAAAAATAAAATTGCCCGAAGCTCCTCATCCTCGGTCACTGCGTCCAATTAATTGGCTGATAGGTTCATGTTGCCATATAGTCCGAAATGAACTACTGAAGCTACGGTCGAGTTCTGCGAGCTGTATCCGGGACGATTACACGCATGTGCCAGATTAGGGCTGGCGGGGCTGCAAGCTGGACCCGGGACCGCTACCGGCCCCACCCCGCCGACCGGCGCCATAAAGGGAAGTTGTGTCAAACGTAGAAATACGGGTAGTTTAAGCGGCGTTCTATTAGAAACCATTGATGTTTATAATTCCCTATGAATGAGGGCGCTCCCTTGGTTACTGCCTAGAGATCAAGATCGGTGGCTGATACATGTATTTGGACATGTAGTACATAGACGGTGGTTCTGCTGGTCGGCAGTGTGAGAAAAGGGCTGTCATTTTATTGCCTGGGATTGGATACAACGGCCGTAAAGTAGTATTACTGGGCCCCTACGCAGGATGTTGATACAGACCCGAGCTGACCGGAATTATTCAATGCTCACCCACTGCTCCGACTTGACAACATTGAACGGGGACGTACATGTACACGTGCAACAGACAACGCTGAAGGCTGCCCTGCCATGTCCCTCACTCCGTTTTAGTGGCCATCATTGGGGCACCCCCCAGCACATCTCCCTGCAGACCGCATACGCCCGGAATATTTATGGACGCAGCAATAATACAAAGAGAGACTCATTTAAAATTCTTCTCCTGTCAGAACGATCTGGCGCTGGGTTGCTGTTCTTAGTTACCCGGCACCGGGTCTGTTCACCATGAGTCCAATACACCAACATCGTCTGCATTTCCCACCGGACAAGACTCCACGTTGTATATACAAATGAGAATGCGTTTGCGAGATTAAAGCAAGTAAATTGGTGGCATGACCATGCCTGATACTATGTTCGGTACCATCGCGGCCGCGAGAGTAGTCCTTATCCAATCCGCGAACCCAACTACAACGGCTACCTCTGGTTCTCCAGCAAGTGGGAGCATTATACCGTTGAATAGTACTAGCTTACACTAGGCTGGATCCAAAGCCCGTCCCGCAGGCGGCTGGAGCGAACTGGACGCGGCGACAGGAGTCTCTCACCTTCCGGGAGACGGGAGAAACACACAGAGCGGCTGTGGAGGCAGAAGGGCTCCTTCAATGCGCAGCAACAAAAAAAAAAAAAAAAAAAAAAAAAAAAGACGACGACAGCCCATCTAGAGACGCGCTGCACCTGACCAGCCACAACAATATTTGAATGCAATTGATGGAGACATAAGCAGGCCTCGACGGCTTGAATTGAGGATCATCATGTAGTGCCTAGGAGATGTTTCTTGACGCAGGTAGCTAATAATACCCAGGAAGCAGAATATCAAGGACGTTCTAAGTTACACGCTTATCAATACAGTAATGTACATCAGCTCTACCAAGTACGGCTGTAGAGCATCTCCAGCTGTTGCGAGAGCCGTCATGCCGCGCCATGCCGCATTCTAGTCATATCATCTGGTATACCACTATAAAACGGACAGGTTTAGACACTCATCACCGATTGACAAGGCTCCCCACAGTTCAGCCGCGACCAACGATACCAGATACTGCCAGCGTCCAGGATAGAACTGTCTTCTCTCCCGCGTTCCGCGACTCGGCTGGCATAAGTAAGATGTTTAAATGCTGAATGTCGCACATTGATCTATTGGATTGAAGCCAAATGCCTTGGAGCCAATGTTCCAGCTCGCTGCCATCGCCTTTCGGCCCACATCTCTGAGGGCTTCTTCATACTGTTTGATCATTGTCTCATCAACTCTGCCTGCCGCTGCAATGATCCTGCGAGCCAGATCGGCGGAGTCACGCAACGCGGTGTTGGCTCCTTGGCCAGCCGTAGGGGGCATGGGATGAATCGCATCTCCGAGCAGGGTGACCCGAGCGGAAGAAGCCCAGGCGGGGAGGTCGGGATGCGCTGAAGAGACGCGCAGCATGCTCGTTTGGCTGGTATCCTGCCCTGCAAGAACCTCACAGAATGCGTGGGCCCAGTTCTGAGTCAACTCAATGGACAAGTCGGCGGATTCCTTGTGATCCAGACGCGGCCCTTTCCCTGCCGTCTCGGCAAACGAATCGAACAAGAGCACCCAGTACACATAGTCCTGTGGTAATGCGTCTTGGAAGGCTCCGCCGCGATCAAAGCGGATGGTTTCGAGCAGCAGAATCTTCTTGCCGTCTGCGGCGGAGGTCTCCACGGCCATTGACGTGCCGTCCAGCCCGCCATCACGAATGGCGGATTCAAGCACAGCGGTGAGTGGCGATTTTCCGTAAATAATGCTCTTTCCAGCGGCCACCATCCGGAAATCTCCCAAGTGTTGTCTGCGAACGCAGGAGTTCACACCATCCGCGCCGACCAACAAAGACCCCCTCGAAACAGAAGCATCAGTGAAGCATGCTGTTACGCCATCGTCGGCGGTCACGTAATGGTCCAAGTCCTTGCCGAAGGAGACATGATCGTCAAGGCCACTCAGGAGAAGGTCACGAAAGACAGACCGGTCAACAGTATACGACTTCTGCGATCCCGGAGGCGGACCAAAGCTCCCGACCTGCGCCCCAGTTGTCGCGTCTAGTTGCTTTCCCTGACTGGGGTCGGCCGCGCAGGTTTGCTCAAAGCGACGCCATAGCTCTGGCGTCAAGCAATACTGCAAGGCTCGAGTTCCTTCCCCAGCGAGGCGGATCCGATAACCCTGCGACCGGAAAGCCCTCACGGAGTCTCTTTCGAAGACTCGAAAAGGAATCCGGCTCTGCTTCAGGACTTGAGCCAAGCAAAGCCCGCCGAGCCCAGCGCCAATGATTAAGATGGGATGTGATTGGCTCATAGCGGTCGAGAGAGACGAAGGGCACAAGTTGACGAAACGGTGGGAGAGTTGTTTCTGTCTGGAGATGTTGGGTTTTGACTCTCGCGAAGGAAATGAACTGAGGGGGGTCGGGCTTTTCTAATGTCCGCTACACGCGGCACTGTTTCTGGCATGGGAAACTGGGGAAATACCCCATTACAAAGCCCTGCAGCTCGTCATATTTAAACCACTGGAGACTAGACACAAAAGAAAGTATAAGCGAGGAAGCAACGAAATGAACTTGACCAGCTGGTGCAACCTAAATAATAGGTGTCAAACCGAGGTACTAATTATAAGGCGCTTGTGTAATCAGGCGCAACAGGCGCGATCCGATCCACGCGTTAGAGGCTCCAGGGTAGCCAGCTATCTTTGTCTAATATCAAGAAGCCACTCTATTCATATTCATGCTAGGGAGTACGGAGTACTATCGTATGCTCTCAGCGAATGATACATACACCGGCAGAAGGCATTAGGAACCTCGACCAAAAAAAGACAAAAAACATACAACAGCCGGTGTTCGCTGGTCGTCACCGACCCAACTACTAATCTGCCTCTCGCCAGTTTGACTAGGGGGGAGCGGACGGGACCCCGTATTTTCTAGCGGATATGGTCGTATGTGCTAGACAATGTGTTAATTTATATTTATATAGATTAAATTCACATTACAGAATGTCATTTTCATCACTGCCTTCCGAAGTCCGTCTGACTTGAGTTGAACGTGGTTCTTTGTGCGAAAAGCTACGCTACTACTGTAGCCAAGGCAGGGAGATTCCCTATTCTTCATTGGCCAACTCAGCTTCGGCCGACTGAAGCAGCTTTATTAGTTTCTCACCGCGCTCAGTTGAGAATGTTTTGTCAAGTAGCTGAGGAAGAGCACAGTCGAGAGCAGTGCTGACGTTAATACACACCGCCCGAATCCTCTATACCGAGGTTCTACGGGAGCTCTCCATATGGCATCACTATACTACGGCAAAGAGGAAAGCATTAGGTTGCTTTTGAAACACGGTGCCGACATCCATGCTCCAGACGAAGTATGGGGAACCCCTCTTCATGCCGCATGTGCGAGCTCTAACCCGAAAACCGTACGGCTACTATTGGAATTGGGCGCAGATATTCATAGTCAGGACAGCCCATATGGAACACCTCTCCACGTGGCGTCGACCTGCGGCGACGATCGAATAGCCAAGGTCTTACTGGAGAATGGCGCGGGTGTCAACGTGCGGTGCGGCACCATTGGGACCCCTCTGCAACAATACGTTGACAACGTTGGATGACTGCATTGTCTTTGACGCTACCTGGAGGGCAGTTCCGTATCTGCCTCCCATGTCTACATCCGCACCCATATCTAGTAGCATCCCAACTAACGTAGCATTGCCGGACTCTGATGCAAAACACAGGGCACCATACAGATCTGGCTGTATATTATGTTTTAGACCCCAGTTTATAAGTAGCTCCGTCATCATAATGTCCCCCATTAAAGATGAGGAGCTTAAAGCCGACATAAAATCGTCAGGACATATTCCAGATTCGGCATAGCGCTCTAGGAGTAGCTTAACTATTTCTGTTTGATTGTACCTCACTGCGTAGGCTAAGACGAATTCTCCGTGAGAAATAGCATTGGGAGAAACATGGTTATCGAGAAGTAGTTTGACTGTTTCCATGTGCCCAGGTCGTATAGCAGCAAACAGAACGGATTCATCCAGTAGATGATGGTACTTCGGGATATAATCCTTATACGATAGCCATGATAGCCATGAAAATGGAAAATAGCGCCATACATCAACTTGGTCGACTTCTTTAAGAAGTGAAGATATAACAGTAGTCAGGCCTCGGCTTGCTGCTATTTCGAAGATCGATGGGAGATATGGGCCACAATGATCAAACGAGATATATGGATACTCAGCTTGCGTCTTGACTGACTCAAACCACATCCAGGTTGAAAAGATTTTCTGGTCATTGAGCAGTCGAATGACAAGAGGATCTGCAGCAGCGGTATACTCGCCAGCATCGTGATAGTGCTCGTGCCAGATTGTCGAGGCATAGTCGTAGAGAGGATTGGCGTCGAGGTAATCATTTCCATTCGTGGGATCAAATTCGTTGCGCACCGACGGCGGCGCGTACATCATATAACTGATACACATACATGCCATATCTGAGTGAGCCATCGCTTTCCCAAACCCAAAGTGTGCGACCTTGGACTTTTGAATATCGTCTGAACAGAGGAATTCTTGGACGAAAGAGTGTGCAATTCGCAAAGTAGTTGAGCCAGCTCCCCTCTCTTCTGCCTCGACACATATGGCAGATTCAGAGGTTGAAGCGGTCTCAACTAACCCAGGCAACATGATTTGTACATCATAGCCGTTCTGTAACATGTAATCAGGATCAACCCCCAACCGGTTGCCCTTCATCGACGCAGCCCCATGGATAACTTCGCGGACTGATAATGGTCGCTTCGCGCAGCAGAGAATAATGAGTATTGATTTCGCAATATCAATCAAACCTTCGTCTATATCATCGAGAATGTTCTCATATGTTTGGTACAGAGACCGGGGCAACGAGCTTAATTTTTGCTTTAATTGTTGCAGAGTGACACATCTCGCCACGATCGGTAGCTGGCATTCAATCCAACGAAAACTGTGGGCTAATTAACAAAGCACCTGATGTGTAATTTTATCGACTTACATTCCGTCGGCGCGTCGAGTAAGCTCCTCTAGGATTAAGCTATGATGGTCCGCCCATCTCTGGAGACTTGGTCTCCTGCGCAACTCATAGTACAAAAACTGGCGATGTCCTTGTTGATGTATTCATTTCTCATGGTGACAGTATTGGAAGCTTCCGGGGCAAGACCTTTACGAATATCTGGCAGGTTGCGGCTTGTCACAAGAAGATGCAAACGGTGCTCACCCCATGCCCTCATCTCATTTACCATCAGAAGCACGTCCTCTCTGCCTTGATCGTGAGGGCTTTCATCCATTGCATCCACAAGGATAAACACGTCATCAAATTGCTGTATCATGTTGCCAAGTCAGCCCAAAAGAACTTGCTGTGGGGGTGGTGAGTCTTTATATGCCCGGCAAAGTTGGGAAATGAGGCTATTGGCATCTTCATCCTGTCTGGATAGCTGCAAAGCTAATGCCCTCAACATGGCGTAGGCATCTTGCCTAGAAGGGTCGCCGAAGTTGAAGAAGAAAAAGGCTGTGGCAGTGTTGGCTCTAGACCTTCCGTAACGAAAGCAATGCTGAATGGCAGATGAGCATAGGAAGGACTTGCCACAACCAGCAAAACCGTTGATATACAAGAAAGAATTCGACGTTGTCAGCCAAGCGCTGAATTGATCGCCTTGTATAAACCAAAGGCCTGCACCAGGATATTTCCTGCTGCAAATATCATAGTACTGTGCTGTTGTGTCTGGGGCGGCCAACCAGTAATGGACACCGGCAGCTGCATTGCTAATCTGCAGCAAACTTAAGTTTGTCTTCATCTCCCAAATGTCGTCTTGGATCTCGCAAGTCCGCCGATGCTGCAATACTTGAAGGCTCAGGCTTATAACTGAAGCCATCGCTTCAATATCAGCTTCAATTTTAGCCAGAGTCGACTTCTTGAATGGATACGCTAAACGCTGTGCGCCAGTCCGCACTGAGGCCGAAAGTTTGTCTCCATCTGTCTTGTTGAACTTGTTGAGCTGTCGCTTGAGCTCCTTGATATGTTTCTCGCCTTCTCTTATGCAGTCTTGTATGGTGCCAAGTACTCGCTTTTCCTTGTTCAAAATATCCTGTTCAGCCAGGGACGCTTGCAACACTTCAAAGTTGGCGAGGACACCAGCCAGCTTTTTGGTAGTCCTCGAGACATTTTCGTCCTGCTTCTCATAGGCCCTGTAGAAAACGATTAAAGCGCCGACAACCTGAATTCCCAGCGACACAAAGTCAGCTGCGCTCGTCATTGTCGGCAGTGGATCGGCCATTGTAAAGTGTAATTTTGTAACCCACAGAGGATGTGCTCAACCACCTACCTCCAGCACCTACCTCAGCAGAATCCTGGACGAATTTAAGGCGACACAACTCACGAAAGCGAGCCGCCAGCAAGATACGCCCATAGCCTATAGCCTCGCGACTTGTACGTGATTGCAAGGTGCGGCTCATTCAGGCACACCGCCAGTTTCATCACATTGGGTCGAAATGGGCGCAGTGAGCCTGCCTGTGAGCCTGCCTGTATACCGTTGGTTTAGGCGCTCACTAAAAAAGTAATGAAGAATAATCGCCTTGGACTAGCCGTACAAGGGTTGAGCGTCTCTGGCAGTCCCAGCCCGCCTGAAAGCGAGATGATGAGCTTCCACTTTGCGTTGGGCAGGACAGAGCTCTGTGAGTAATGGAGGGCCTCGGCTGAAGAGAGGGGATTGCAGAGGGAACCTGGTGTAAATGTGTAGCAACGGCACCAGTCACTCTACGGCGACCTAGAAAGTCTTGTGCTGATGTTGGGAAGTTGCTGAGAAACTAGTTTGGCTGTTCAAAACGGTGATTGCCACCGCTTACAATTTATACAACTCAGCGGCGGTTGGGAAACCAATCGCGGCTAAATAATCGAAGATGAAAAAAAAAAAAAACGTACTTTATTGTCCTCCGTTTTTTTGGGTGTCGCACACCTGCAGAAATGGAGGCACACAACACCAAAAATGGAGGCCATTGGACTCTAGGGAGGGAGAGCTTGACCGGACGCCGTATGTCTAGCGGATATAGTCGTATGCAAATGCTGGGATTAGCAATTTGCCTTACGCCCATAAAGTTCTGCAGTTGGATCTCTGTCAAAACATCTCTTAGAATAGTATTGTATCTTATTCCCAAATATCACCATGCACCAGTACTGGTGTTGCGGTTAATGGTTCTAATTGACTAGTCCAATCTCTTATATGCGCGTTTATTCTAGTTCAAGCGCGGGCAAGGCTCGCCCTCATCTTTGGGTTGTTTTGTCGCGCTGGCGGTCTCGTCTGTGAAGACAGTTTAGCTCTGTTACTGGTTTAAGGCGTCTTTAATATATTTCACATCATGGAGTTACAGAGTGAATGCTTCCACCGGTTTTTTTCAGGCTAAACATTGAGGACGGAGCATTGTATATATCAGGCCCAATTCACTGTGGCCATAATTTTTTCTCTCGTAATTCTCTACATAGTTACTTGTATCGTTTATTGTCCTGCAGAAGCCTTGGTTGGCTCCATTCGCCCAGAGTATACTGTCGGCACCAACGGCGAGTTGTGGCCTAAACCACAATAAGCAGCATTATCAGATTAATCTTCCTGTAGCGTTGGTTGCGAGAATATATCATCAAAAGGAAAGTTGATGCTCTGAAGAGGATCAATAACGGTATGCTCAAAGACGGTGCCCAGGTCTTGATTAAGTAACCAGTCTGTGCCATTCGAGCCATCTCTGGATAAATGGACGTTCGTTAGACTAGGACCGTCTGAGGTCCCCACGCTGGTGGCAGTGAATAAGGAGCCCGCTCCCGCAGCGTCTCTCGCCTGTGGCGCCAGCATTTGGACGAACCCTGCTGGTGGTTTGAAAGTCTGGAAAATTTGTCTGAGGACATCCTGAGCCACGTTTGTGACGTTGTCACAGTGAAGTCCTTCATTCGGGGTTTTGCAGAGAATCTCTTCTAGCCTGGGACGCATAAGTTTGGGGAGCTCATGACGCGCATAACTTTCCAAGTTTTTTAATATGCCATGGTATTGCTCGTCAGCAGTTGGTTGGTCCTTGGAGACTTGAAAATCCACATCATGATCTGAATTGGATTAGTTGTCTCCCAAGTTTGTGCTGACTCTGCATGGTCACTTACAAGACGAGGGAATCGAAGAGTCACCTGGGAAAAGGATCACGTACACTTTAATCCACTTCTCTTCTTCAGACCTGCCGCTTGACCCTTTCCTCGATCGAAGCAACTGATGTCGAGTTTCGTCAACGCCATCCTCCGCCATCTCAAGATTGATGCTGCAGGATATCTCGCTGCGCTGGTGATCCGAAAGCCCAGCCCCCGACTTGAAGTCTTGTCTGCAGCGGTTGCACCTGTACTTCGGCAACATGTGTTTTCTGTAAATGTGCTCTCTTGGAAAGCTTTCAGCGTCAGATGCATCCTCGGTAAAACACCTCATGACAGGGGAGTAATTCACTTGACTCGATGGACAGTGGGCCAACCAGCCCATGTGCAAGACCTCCACGTTCGATACTTTCCCGGATTGTGCTTGAGAAATGGACATGCAAAGCCTCGAGCTTTATTTTCATCTGAGAGTTTGTATGTAGGTGGTACAAATTCGGTAAAGCTCTGGACATGATTGATATCGCCGGGTTCGCTGGTACCGAAGGTGAGGTGCGTGAAGCTGGAACTTGGAGCGGAGCAGTTAGGGGAGAGTGCCCGAGGTTGGTCAAGTTCTTCGTATTTGGTTATCTGGGCCTTGGTGCATCGTCTGTTCTGTTCTACTCGACCAAACTCGCGACCAGGCGATGGCGTGCCCCCAAATGAGGGACTCCCAGATGCAGTCCCACGACGTAGAATCGTCAGCCGAGACTGAAGCCAGACGTCAAAATGCTCAACAACGATATCAATGGTGACCTTTTTCTTCGACATGGCCTCCTTTTCAGGTATCGACTGAATACCTTCATCTTGGGAAGACCCAGAACGGCACCACCCCGCTATACCTGATGGTTCGAAGGCCGTTTGTTTGGCATCAGAGTCTATTATGGGCCAACCGCTCAAATGACCCAATGGGCCAAGTTTAGGAGGCACTCGCACTCGCACCATTTTGCCGTGTTCTCAAGTGAGGCGACGAAGGGACAGAAGTTGGGGATGCGAGTTTCGAGCACCGGTCACGCGTCGCCCTATGAAATAAAGATCACGGCGCATTTGTTGCACGCGCTGGCGGTTTACAGAATGGCAGTTTATGGGTGTGTACGGTGTGAGCAAATGCAATGCGAGAAACGCGGGGATCAGCATTCGCGTTTTGCGCAAACGCGCAGAGCGGTGACGCGCCCAGTGTCACCACCTCTGTCACCGCCGCTGGACCGATAAAGCCAGCCACAATATCTTTCGACGCGCCCCCTAGCTGCGCACATCTATTAATCACCACCCACGCTTGATCCAGGTACACTATTCTTATATTCCTGTGCGACTCAAGGCTCGCAACAGCGTTGAGCATCAAGCAAACCTGGTGTCGCTCAGCCTATCCTTTGTAACCCCCCCCTTCACCGAAGACCACACACAACCGCAGCGATGTGTTGGCATGACCCTGTCTCGTGTGGTAGTGCAGTCCACTGCCCGCGGAGGATCTCTGCCTTCAAGCTGGCCATGGCACCCCGGGAGCGAAGCCGGTCGGCAGGTGAGTAGCCCTTACCCAACATGTGCAGGAAACAAAGTCCAGTTGACGATGTACTGAACATATCAGCAGTGGATCCCATGCAAGGCGACATCTCCACCTTCGGCAAAGCATACTCCAACTTCCTCGGCGCCTCCACCTTGAATCCGAACCAATTCTTGCATAATTGCGTCTCCGTGACGTTGACAAAACTTCTTGCGTACTCCAATGTTCACGAGTTCTGGCGAGATACTCTAGGCGGCGACCTTCCCGACTCGCCACTCACCGTCGACCAAGTTACGCAGCTAATTCACGAGACGGGATGGACATGTACTTGGAAGGCCTATCAGTCAAGTAAGGGGAGCTCCGCGTATCAAGATCTGCGAACAGACTTCATAGCAACGGCCCGGGATGGGCCCTTTCGGGCGGTTGCATACACTCGCGACGGAGGACAGGGACACTGCGTGGCATCCGGCGCGGTGCTTGAATCGACACATGAGTTCGTGTGTTATCAGAAGGAAACCTACGGCACTTCTATGCTGCACGAAGTCGAAGCCGCAGAAACGCTACTGATGTTTTGTTTGAGGTGCCCTCAGAATACTCCGCAGTGGCGAAAGTGGCTAGATCGAAGATTCTTGAGAATGACTGAAAAGAGAAATGACCCTGTCTGGCGGACCAAGAGGCTCGAGGTCTTGAACCTTGCGCTGAATGCTTTGGGGAGCCCGCCGGTGACGGCATGGCCAGGCACCGAAGAAATTGTGGAGGAAAAAGCAAACATTGAGGTGCCGGCGCTAGCCCTGAGTGATAATAGTCAGGCGCATACAACCAAGGGCATGGTATACGTCGTGGTCGAGTAGAAATGATATCAAGAGGTTGGAACTTAGTCAAGATCCATCTTCTTAAATTGATCTTGGCACGGTAAAGGATTGTGTATCCTATAGATGCCTCTCTCCCCCATCACTGTGACTCCGTATTATCCTGGAAGGACCCGTCGGCTTGGAGCGTTTGTCTGAACCGAGGGTCTGTCGCCGCAAGAGCTGTAATTGTCGCGTGGCTCCACGACTCCAACATCTGATGTCGGGCGAGCCGGTGCTGGACCTCCTCATTTAAGCGTCGCCCACCTCCAGTCATTATAGCCCTCTTAGATTAAGCTTAGCAATAAGCTATTACCTAGTTAGTCACAATTTACAGCGCAGTTGAGACGCCCCACTTCCAAGGTAGTAAACCTTATCTACACCCTAACCATTTGGCAACATGTCAAGGTAAGCGAAATCAAGTAGCCATTTCCTTTTTCTATTCACGTACATGGCTGCTTTTTGGTGATGCAATTATTATCACTATGGCCAGCGCACTAAGGCACTTGGCTCGCACTTTACCTAGTCAATTACAGCGTATGCATTGAGGTTGGTCGGCTGGTGGCGGCATCGTGATGCTTACAGTGACTCTTGGGGTCTCGCTTGAGTTATTGGTCAGAATTCACTACTCTCTCTATATACCTTGGGGAATTAAATGGGATGAAGATAGAAAGGGGAAGTGTGTGTGCGTGAAAAGTCTTCTCACTGACCAGCTGTGCCAACGGCCATCTTCTTCGTCGACATCTGCACTGCTGGCCAGCTCCTCCTCTTCAGACCGCCTGGTTGTTCCCGAGACTGGCTAATCGTCGTCGCCCCTCTCCACGGCCAGATCCAGCGCTGCGTTATCCTGATGTTATTGGCTGGTAACAGTATGTGGATCAGGCAAGACAGAGGGCAGCATAAAGTACCGTAGATGAAAGGATGCTGCATCAGCTCTTTTATAATATAATTCTGCAACGACTAAACATGACCACTAACCAACGTGACAAGTCAACTTTAGAAATCGCCATCCACCCCAGGACCTGCCGTTAAAACGCCCCCCTACGACACCTTCACGCACTCCCCAATCCCATCCACCAGCTTGGGGACACTGCCCCTTGGGCAATGTTCCAATTCTTCATATCCGCCTATGCATTTGACAATAAGGTGCCCACGGACGTTGGGATACGGATAGTCATCCTGTATGCAGGTATTTTGGGCAGCTCCTAACACGGCGCAAGCTGCAATAACAGCCGTAATAGAGAGGCGCATTTTCTGCAATGGCCTCGTTAGTAACTATTTCAGACCGTGTTATCGAGGAGATGCACGGACCATTTATAGATGCTGGAGCCCGATGGATTTGGATTTGGATCAAGCAGGGTTTCCACGGCTAGGTTCGCGGGAACATGTAGATTATATACACAGCACAAGGCATCAAACAGTAGGAGACGGAATGCAAGTCGCGAAGAAGAAGTGAAACAGACTCAACTACATGTTTTAGACCTGTACCATCAGCGTGCATCCCTCATATTTCAGGTCGTCACACCGCCGCCTCTCATCCCTTGCTTTTTATGTGCCTGTAGCCTCCGACAACCACCCGCAGGCAGCATGAGCCTGTACGCAGCAAAGGCCCTCGATTATTATGTGCTTTACATATGCCACGATGCCCGTGAGTCGCCCAGTCCAGCATAGGTTCACGTCGCATGCGAGATGCTCCAGCATCACGCCCCAAGTTCATTCCTGCACAGCCAATCCATGGAACTTGCTAGACGACCTTCGCAGAGGCCCCCTTACACTAAGAGGCCATGAAAAGCACGTACACTGTCTTTGAGCCAAATATCCCCACCCGTCTTCCTGTCAGTTCGTCCAATCAGCAGACATGAACTACCGTATGTCTCGGTACTCCCACAGCTCCGGTCTGTTGGAGCTTTTAGGCGTCTCGTCGCCTGTAAGGCCACGGCACGCATGCCTCTGATCTCATACCCAGTGCGATTAACTACTGGGCTACTTCGTATGCCTTTGGGTCCAGTCTCTGGGGTGCTTGGCCTTGTTCCTGTTCACAGGTGTCAACCCTCACCTCGTTTCAATTCAACTTGTGCCATCCACACCAGCTAAAGATATAAAAAGGGCAAAAAGGCAAAAAACATACAACAGCCGGTGTTCGCTGGTCGTCACCGACCCAACTACTAATCTGCCTCTCACCAGTTTGACTAGGGGGGAGCGGACGGGACCCCGTATTTTCTAGCGGATATGGTCGTACGTATCATGACGTCGCGTATTTTTCATTTATATACCAGCATCGCAAGATCACCAACACAGCCACTAATATAGAAACTAAGAAAATAAAGAAAGGTGCTAAAACCTCCACAAAAAGTATACAACAGATATCCTATATTTACTTAACCTTTATACTGAGTGACGACGAGCTATTAAAACCCCACAAGGTAGATATCCTGGGCTGGCTGAAGTCGGCCTATAATTGCTTTTGAACTTGAGACTTTCGATTCATCCCTGCTAGCCATATTAATAAACACTGAACCCGCAAATGGCGCGATTTTACACGCGAATACTTCGCTGATGTGATTACTTTAGTAGGTAACTTTGTCGTGGAATTACTGGCATATATCATACCGGATCATCACCAAGTGAGCGACAGTAGCATGGCATTGTTGTTTGACCGGCTGCGAAGCAGACATGAGTTCGCGCTTGGGCACACTAACATCCTCCTGGTTGAGGACTTAGAAGGGACATCAAAACTTACAATGACTACTTTAAAGAAACTTTCAGGAGGCATAAATGCAGCACTTCTAGTTTGTGTGTTGGCTACTGATTTCGCCACTAAAAACAATTTCGAACCTAACTGTCTGCTAAAAGCTTCTCGGACGGTGAGAACAATGAAGTGGTTTGACTCGAGGACCCAGTTTAAGACCACCCTCTCGGCAATGATAACTACGTCGTCTTGGAAATCGACGACATATTGAAGTCCTACTACGAGCTCTCCCTGAAATGATTTGTTGATAATGTAGGATGCAAGTTGCTGATTACTTTCTTGTCCTTGGGCTGGATGCCCCTTTAAAGATATTCACGCCAAAATTTGCGGCGTCAATGACAGACAAGCAGCTTGAAGTCATTTCATGGGAGGAACCTGGGAATAAATGACGTAGGGATGAGTTTGAGAATGAGTTGCGGCGTCGGGAGAAGGGGACCGGGCGGCGTGACACAGAGCATCACCAGCCATTGATCATGAATCTATCTTGGGTTTTATGATAGTCCACGCGCTTCAATAAGTAGCTTGATCCAATAAGCGATATAAAAAGAGTATCTTTGTATCCCGCTGTCGCTGAATGGCAATTTTGCACGCTTTTAGTTAGACTTGCTCAGTATAGCGGTCGATCTGCAAGAGCAACTCCGCAAGCATTACCTCCATGTTCAACATCACCTCGGTAATGGAACTTTTACTCAGATTCGCAGAGAGCAAAAATGAATGGAGTCAGATCAAACATTCTCTAGACGAGGTAGAGGCAACCCTTAATTTTACCAAGTGCTGCCGACTGGTCGAAGCGATGGAAAGATTCTGCGAAAAAAACAAAACACCGCCACCCTCATGTTGCCGTGCCGTGTTCTACGAAAAATTTGCAGAGGAAGATAAGATGAGCCGCGATTACAATCTTGTTGGCAGGGTTGAATTGAGTAGGGTCAAGGATATGGTACTTTTGCCAGGTACAGATTATTACATCTGCGGCCCATTGCCATTCATGAAAGCACGGAGCAAGGTTTTAATAGAGAAGGAACATATTCACATGGAGCTATTTGACTCCCCGCACGAGTAAGGCTAGATTAAATATTGTGATATTGTAGTATGGCTTCGAATTGCAGATAAATATAGTTCATGGAGCCTATAGTGTCACAACAGTATAAATTTGTCTTCATGTGTCGAGAATCAATCTTGTTGTGTCTTTCCTCGTCATCTAAAATCAGAGCATTGCTAGAATGTCTCACCCAAAGCCGCTGCTGTCGCTAGTGAAATTATCGACTCAATCACATCCAGACAAGGATGGGCAGGGCCGTTGCTGAGTAGCAAATTTGGCCATTGAAGCCTTCACCGCAGCTCAAGCATGTGAAAAACGCGGGGCATACTCTTGAGATGGAATAGAATGGGGCTGTGCAGCCTTCTGTTACACAGCGTTAGGTAGCCATTTCTGCCTAAATTACAGATGGTCACTTGAAAGAATAGTTCAAAACAACTGTGTTAGTCGGACCAACATACCCTCAAACAAACAATACCACGCAACTCTAGTTCTGCGTCGCTTGTTTCACGTCTATTCTAGCTGAGGCGTTTTACTATCCTCCTCAAAACAGTACAGTCTCGCTATCTATTTCTTTCACAATGCCTCTGAATTCAAACTACGCAAATGGCACATATTATAATGAAAAGTGGTTTTGTGGCTGTCCGGAGGAACTCACGTGGAAGACGTCAGGCAAGGAAGGCAGTAAGGGAGAGAGATGTGTGTCACGGCTTCTATTTTATAACCGCCAGTAACTGATAAGTTGGCAGTCGTATCGTGTCCGACACGGGAGTGTAACTTCTTCCTCGCTGAGAAAGACGACAGCTCTGCCAGAATTAAACAAGCCTCCATCACTGTGCCGGTCCCACGGACACCTGGAAAGCAGACCAGTAACGCTGCTTCGGCTTTTCCGACACCGGAAACAGGTAGTAGAGTAACCAGAAATTTGTTCGGAACTTCATCTCGGGGGGGGAGCTGGCACCACGCCTGGCACCACGCCTCTCGCCCATCGATTCAACAACAGTGAAGAGGGGGATCTTGCTACAATTGTGTTTGACCTGCTCCTTGAGGCCAATGTAGATCTTAAAAACTCTACAAGAAACAAAATCCGGCATGTTATCAGAGAGCGAATAGTTGCGTATGAAGCAAAGTTGCGGAACTCGACCGAAAGTCTGGAGGATGCGTTGAAAAGTCTACGCGAACTGGAGAAATGATGCAGGTCCAATGCTTAGGGACAATAATTCACAGCAGTGCTATGAGTTTCCGTAGTATAGCAGATAAATATATTAATATTCAAGAGTTGTAGATGCAGTTTCTTTGCTCGCAGACAATCTGGCTAGTCTGATGCGTTAAACGTGATGCTCAAAAACAGCTCTTTTGCTAATCTTGCCCAAAGTCATCGCGTTGGTCAGGATGGGTATCCTAAGATGACTAGCAATCCTCTCTCACGTCGGATAGTCGGGTCTGGAAGTCCGCCTGGCAAAGTGGCGAGCCGATTAAATCGCGACATGATGCGACCCGCAGAGCGAACTTTGCTGTCAACATTGCCGAAATAATGCAGGCAGTTGGTCTCCCGTTTTCCATGAGTACATGGTGTTATTGACGTTCGGCCTCGTACCAAGTAAATTCGGATAATCGGTTCTGCGCTACAACCTGTAGATGAGATGAGACTGCATCATGAGCAGCCGTCGACTCTGCGCCTCGGAATAATTGTCACACGGCACAGCAACCCGTTGGTTGGTGTGGGCATCTGCAAGTGAACTCAGACTGTTCCAGTGGACCAACAAACAAGAAAGTATGCCACGATAACCAGAGCCTTGGCCGGCCGCACTCGTACATGCTTTACTTTGAGGAGATGCTGACGGTGAGTAGTAGTAGTGTTACAGCAGATGTGACACGATGCAAGAAGACATATGCTGAGTGTGAGAACGAGAAGCATACTGCGAATTAGCCTCTCAAGTCTCCATCTAGGTCTGTCTGCAGGTGGTGATAAGAGTGGATGCCCTTCCAATACGATGCGGTATAGGCTGCATTGCACGCAGGTGACAAATTATTTTATATTTCTCCGTCCGTTGAAGCTCCGTGGCAGCTGTCCTACATGCTCAGCAATCTACACGCCAATGCGTGGCCGCCCCATCACATAATAGCCCGCCAATCTACAAAGCTCTGCTTTTCGAGCCACTCGATGCTCTGTTGTCTGTCCCTAAAAACATGTGATTGAGCCGATCCGTCGGCGACGCCGACGCCATCGCCTTCTCCTTCGAGGGTTGTGTCCAGGCCGCAGACAATGGCTTGTCGTATGTGGTTGAAGCAGTGGCTTGTGTGATAGGAATTGTGTGTTGGATCGATGAAGTACTCGGAGCCGTCTGGCCCGTGATGGAGGACGCGGTGATATTCACGCATGACCCAGTACACACAATGAAGCTGGTGAACCCATGCCGTGTTGTGGGCGCGATGGCCGCCGGTCAGGGTTGACGGCTGGGCCAAGTACGGGTATTCTTCAAAGTTGGGCACCTTTTAACTTGCCAACACTTCTCTGCACTCTGAGAATACATTGGTAGACGTAGCGTTTGCTCACGTGGTAGGAGGTTCGTCCAGTTCTCAAATATCGCATCAGAAACGTTCGGGTCGTTTGGCCCAGGTACCCAATCATCCGTCTTGAACTCGAACCTGGTGGCATGGACTGTTTACCACGAGTCATTGGAAAAGAGCACTGGAGAAAGCGACCTGAATATTTGGAAAGGGACTTTTACATGAGTCTGGCGGAACATTACTTGCTCCTCCGTCTAAAATTGATATACAACCCGGAAGAAAGCTGTACCGCATCTGTGGAGATCACCCTTATATTATAGTTTCAATGCGAATGTGTTGCTCATCTTTGCCTCCTATGGCGCCAGTTGTGATCGATGACGGCCGAGCGATCCACTCACAGGCATTGTCAACCCTCATCTCATTTCAATTTGCAATAGCTTGTGCCATCCACGTCAGGGAAAAAACGATAGGAACTTGCAAAAGATGCAAAAAAACATACAACAGCCGGTGTTCGCTGGTCGTCACCGACCCAACTACTAATCTGCCTCTCGCCAGTTTGACTAGGGGGGAGCGGACGGGACCCCGTATTCTCTAGCGGATATGGTCGTATGTGCCAGAACGAAGTCTAAACCCATCTCATGTATGATACTACTGGAGCAGCAGAGAAACGCACGGTAAGAAAGGTATTTAGGGACAGTGTTAGGGGATCCTGGTGTTGAGGGGCACTGTGTGACCCCTATCATTAGTAGTGGAGTCTCCTGTATTTCGCCACGCTTGATGATTCCTCGAGTAAATCTAAACGCGGCTTTGGTAATCCTATCCGCCCTCACACGCGGGCTTTGTTGCTACATCGCGTGTGGAAATTCTATGAAAATGCAACCATTTGCGGTTGTCAACGTAGAACCTAATATATTAATTAATAATCGCAACGAGAATAACTCAAACTAAAGTCATAAATCATTCCACATCATAAAACGCGTCAATGCTACCCATCTAAAATCCGCATCACCAACATGAACTATCGTCTCGGAGCATTTCTCAAGAGCCCACACTGCCTACCAGAGTACCTTTGCCGTCTTATCATTGAGTACCAGATGAAGGCGTAATGCTCGTTCCTACAAACACTACGAGGACAGCTGCATATGCCGCAACAGCTGCAAGCACATCCTTGCCCGCCATGCCACGCGCGAACGTGGCTAGCACGAGTGTGAACAGCACCGTTGCAACAGAAGTGTTCACTAGCGTCGTGTTGCGATTGTAGTTTAGGACCATCAGCAGCATAGGGCCGATCAACATGATTCCGCCGAAACTACCCAAGATGAGCCGTTTGAGGGAATCGTTCTTCTTCTCGCGCAACAGGCGTCCTCTTTTGTCAAGCTCTCGGAATTTCAGCTCATTCACGTATGGTTCTATGTTGGGAGCAGGGCGCAGAGGGTCTTTAAGAAAAAAAAAAATCCAAAAATCCAAAAATCCAAAAAAAAAAATCACATATACCCTGGGAATCTGGCATGCCATTCTGACCTCTGAAAAGGATTCTTCTGCAGTGATTCTTGGCCAAGTGTCTCGTAGTCCCTGAGTGCTTGGGCTAAATGGTATTAGCAAGTGATGGCAGGTGCAGACCCTTGAGGCAGTCTCCGGGCATGTAGCTCTATGATGTCGCTCTGAAATCGCAAGACCTGTTCAGCCTGGAGTTCTGTGAAGCTCGCTATAACGGCGTTGGATTTTGTGATGCGGGCCCCACTGAATCGCTCGAGTATCTCGACGAAGAGGGGAGCAACGCCCAAAACTAACCCGAAAATCATCATCTTCAACATTTCGAAAGCCATTGCGAACTAGAAGGCGATATGACAGGCACGATTAAACCATAGATGGAGAGTGGAGCGGGCCGAGATGTTAGTTTTGGCTAAACAAGAGCAAAGGTAGCGGGTACTGGAGGGAGAACACTCTAGAGAATATGTACAGAGCAGTGGCATTGGCAGGGGACGAGGTACTACTAAAAGTGTTACACTGAAAACAAGGCACCAGCACAAGAGAAAAATCTTCAACTATTACAGTCATGGTATATAACATGACAACAAAAAGGAATGAAAAAACTCATGGGCCAATTGACGGCCACGCTTCTCATGGTAGCAAGAAATAGTCAATAGTCATATAGAGAGAAAGTAAAGCTAGGAAGCTAGGTCGTAGTAAGCTATTTTTATTCAATAATACTCCCTCAGTGCGCTTCTAGTATGGCCCGGTCGGTACAGGTGACCCAGGCGCCTCACTGGTGAATCGGGACGCCTCCGCGCGTTTGCCCGTTACAATTACAACTACAACTACACCACGACACTACCTCCGCAGTCCACATCGGGGCGATCCGAGCGCCACTCCGAGTACCAGAACTGGTCCTGTCTGTATCTGGTATCGGAAGTGGGTATCGGAAGTAGGCATCAGAAGTAGGTATCGCGTGTCCGGGGATGTGTGTGCTCCGACCGCCAAGGATATAATCTTTGCTCTCAAAAGCGACGCTTGGGACCTGCCATGCCGTGAATGGGTCATTTGAGCAGCCCATGATTATCGCAGTCAGCTCTCAATACAGAGACTAACCGTACGCACTGCCAGTGCCAGTCTTTCATCATGCGAGTCTCACCTCTTGTACTGCTGGGGCTTGTGCCCACAGCCATGACGCAGGACGGTCCTGTCGCACCGGGCACCGCTGATGACTGTACTTTCTGGGATACCTGTATGCACGTCTCACAAAACTGTGAGTATTTCGAGACTACTTGGTTCATTTCGCACGCCGACTTTATCGACTGGGTATGTATCCAACATTCCACCACGTTCCGCGTTAGTCTTGATGCCATACTCACCTTGACTGCCATAGAACCCGGACGTCAAGCAAGATTGTAGCGGCATCAAGGTGGGTAACTCATATTGTGTCGAAGTCAACAACGGCGAGCCTCGGACTACCACGACGAGAAATGGTGATGCCTCAACCACGACGACCACGACGACCACTACCACGACCACGAGCCGTGGATCAATCACAACGGAGAAGCCCAAACCTAGCCCCACTCAGGACGGCCTTATTGATGGCTGTGTCGCCTTTTACTTTGCGCAGCCAGGTGACACATGCGATAAAGTAGTGGCCCAGTATGGTACCTTTACCTACGCCGACTTCATCAAGTGGAATCCCGCCGTGGGTAAAGACTGCAAGGGAATCTGGGCAAAAACATACTACTGCGTTGGTGTAGCCGGAACACCCACTTCCAGGACTACAGCCATAACCACAACCACGAGCAAGAAGCCCATCGAAACGTGTAACCCCGGTGCACCCCAGCCTGTACAGCCCGGCGTCGTCTGTCACTGTAACAAATGGCACCAGGTGAGGGATGAGACGACCACCTGTGATGGTATTATTGCATACGATAAGATCTCTGCCAATGACTTCTACAAGTGGAACCCCAAGGTCGGCAGAGATTGTTCTGGCTTATGGAAAGGGTATAATGTGTGTGTCGGTGTTGAGGGTTCCCCGACTAGGACCACCACGAGCAAGAGGCCCGTCGAGACGTGTAACCCCGGTGCGCCCCAGCCTGTACAACCTGGCGTTGTCTGTCACTGTAAAAAGTGGCACCAGGTGAAAGACGAGACTACCACCTGTGATAAGATTATTGCATATGACAAGATCTCGGCAGACAACTTCTATAAATGGAACCCCAAGGTCGGCAGGGCCTGCACCGGCCTGTGGAAGGGATACTATGTTTGCGTTGGCGTGTAACGAATAGTTGCGCCAGCAGTGTAATGTCGACCTCTATATTTAATAAAAAATAAAAAATACATACATAAGACGATCTAAATATATGTACATATGTATGAATGTGTGTATCAGTTGGTTAAATGAGATGAGTTGCTCGTATATGAATCTTGACCGGGCGTTTGTATCTTGACATTTTATGTTAATGCTTCACCGCGGCGCATGACAAATTAACACACTCCTTCTGCATATGCAATGCGCAACACGTCGAGGTCGTATCCACCGCAAAAGCTACAGGGACCGATGGGGTAATTACACCGTACCTAGTTCTGATATGCCCACCCAACGACCAACAAGAATCGGATCACACGAGGCCCTCAAGCTAGCTAATAAGCCAATTGTTGGATGCCAAGCGATGCAGGCGGGAATTGGGCCGGGAAGAAGCCGAGGCGGGTCAGATTGGTTGTTCCCACAGGCTACAAGCGGCGTCCAACGCAAGGAACTTATTAGGCTCTCTCTTGATTTATACCTGTATTGTAGTATTATACATTGTCAGCCAAAGAGGCGAAGACTAGGTATCCAAAAGGGTAGTGGCGCATCAACCGTTGGTCCTGTGCTATGCATATCTATTGGCAAATCAAGCTCATGTAGGAGCACTTATTATTACTGTCATTGGCATCGTACATTGCTATCACGCCATAGGAAACACCGTGCGCAAATAATTCGCGTGCGTAGAATAAGTGGCATTAACCACAGTAATTAGTGGTCTGTGTAACTAGACATGGAGTCCAGGTCTCGTAGAACCGTGACGACTCCGACCAGCCGTTCTTGGGCTACTGTCAAATGCCGAGAGAGCGAATTTTGCCCAGCCAAAGCCACAGCATCGTGAACTCTCCGCGCCAGAGCCACAGTCTTATGAGTTAGAAGAAGTGACATGCCACACAGTATTATAGTCCACTCGTCGGCGGAACTGACCTCATACTCGCCTACAAAGCCACCTCGTGATATATTTGGACATTTCTCTGCTACTGCGTGTAACGCGGCTGGGACGGTCTGAAAGATGTCCGTTAGTCGTGCGATCAGCAGCGCGAATAGTGTGCATATCTCCATTCTGCTCGCACAAGCCTGACAGCTTGCGATGGTCTGCATGCGTTCCAGTACATCTTTAACAGTGGCTAGCGTGGTATCGAGAGCCCGGTTATCATGGCTCCTAGGGGGTTCTAGCTTATCAAGGAGAATAACGAGGCGAGAGATGCAATGTATCCGGCAACGCGACTTGGAACCGCGGTAGCAATCGGGACGAATAGATGCCGAGGAGAGTTGCTGGTCTGGCTGCGAGACTGCGCCTGGGCTCGCTAGTGGCTGTAACTGAGTTATTGAGCTCTCTTGCGACGAGATGGCGTCAGCCGTGTCCGGTCTAGAACAAGCATCTTCAGCTTTCTTAGGACATGTGCTTGATGGTAACCAACTGTCGATGCTAGTGCTCGTCCATGCCATGGCTTCTTGCCCTGGGTACCCTTGCGCTGGGGACTGACTTCTGCTGACGGGCTTATGCTGGCCGTCATTGGAGAGGCACTGTGATGAAAGCTCGTCTGCCAAGTCTTGAGGATTTCCCTCCATAATCATGGGCCAGTTGAATGATTCTGACCCAGCAAGGCGTTCAAGCCGACCAAGTTGCGCACAACCATCATCGGGCGCCCCAACTTGTTCTGCCACATCCTCTGCATCTCCTTGTCTTTCCAACGAAGGTGATTGTATTTGCAATTGCCCATCAGAATCATTGCTGCTGGCGTGGCCGGTCCTGGCATCTATTTCGGTGCGCTGCCTGCCATTTACACGCGGTCTGCTGGAGTATTGACAAGGAGATCCTAGCATTTTACAGCGGTCGCATCCTGACTTTTGTCCGCTGCATTTAAGCTATTGTCAAGACTTGCGCGTTAAAAAAAAATCTCGCCTTTATCGTGACCCATGATGGATGAGGGATCGTCATTACCTTCTTTGCTCGACAAACATTGCAGGCCTGAGGAGATACCAAGCGAGCGCCTCTTGTCCGAAATAACTGGTGCGTGGCGCCCCCCTCGTGGATCATGGGCTCGAATCTCCAGGTCCCAAACATGGATTCCATCGCTAGGTGGTGGAATGAGTTGCAGAGGGCTTGTAAAGAGGACTTGTCGCACTCAGGAGGTGGCGGCCTCTGGATATATCACGGATATTTCTACCACGTCCACGGATTGTGAACCCATTGTCGCCTTTGCGCCGAGGCTCGCTCTCCAAGGGGTTCCCCAGCAGCTAAGCCGGATCCCTCGTCCGAGAGGCCAGGAATGCACGGGAAGAAGCGGAGAATGAGAAATCTTTGCCAAACGTGGGCCTGCATCATGCAGGGGGGACCGCAGTAATTAAGGTGAGGCGTCTCTTGGCGTGTGGAGTAGGATTTTTAGCACTATACAAGCATTACTACTGAGCATCTACTCTGTATATGGTAGGAATTAGATGCCATCAATACATCGTAAACTGGAGTCCTCACCAGTCTTGCTGAACTCTTATATAGCTACAACAACATGGAACCACTTGAAGTACCTCGTCTATCAGGCCAGCATTGTACAACTTATACATACATGGTGGATGCTACATGCCGTAGTGATGCAACGTTTGCATGTAGCGACCAACAACCAACATCCAACATCCAACAACCAACATCCAACAGCCAACAGCCAACAGCCAACAGCCAACAGCCAACAGCCAACAGCCAATAGCCAATAGCCAACAGCCAATAGCTAATAACCCCTGCTGGTACAAACGCACCCATGTTACTGCTGTGCTAGCACCCACCAACAGTGTCACCATCACGTTGAGTTACGATACCCGTTTACGCACTCAAGGATCTCTCGGTGGTGGCCGAATGTACGCCGCGTCCCGAAGAAGGGATATCAGAGACGCTCTGACCCTTGCCGCATTGGCCGGTGTTCGATTGTCAATGTCAGCCTGGTTGTATGCCGTGGTGATTTCTCGTATCCGTTGCAGAACCCAGTTGTGGGCGCTGGTAGTGCGCACCTCATACCAATTATAATCAAACTCGAGAAGCAGATCATGCATGCGGCTCAGCTCCGGGATTGTGTTGGAAATGAGCCGTGCCGCTGAGCGCAATGCTCGGCGGGTGGCCTGGAGACGCTCCATGACTGCTGGAGTGTGCATGTACCGGAATACGGCGATGACCTGCAGTTTTGTTAACCACGATGTCATATGGTCAAAGATGTTTGTAGACAAATAAAGACGAGCAAAGAAGGAAGAGACAATGGTGATGCTGAGTATGAGGGAGAAAAACGCACCATTCTAATAGGCTCAAGGACTGCCTCCTCGCCAGTGCCTAAATTGACCGCCCTGTTAAGATTAAAAGTAAACAGATTTTGACGCTGCGGAGTCTGGTCCCTGTTAAAGATTCGTCCCTTCATACAATTGAGCTCACGGTCGACAAGCAGTAGGCGCTCTCGATTCGTCGTCGACCCCAGCTGGTCCATCATGTAGTCATTGGCCGACCGGACGGCCCTGGCGCCTTTTCCGGCTCTGGGAAACCTCGTAGGCGGTTGGTTGGCTGCCCAGGTGTTGTTGACTTGTTGAGGATCTAATCTCTGAGTGCGGGTTGCGCTTCCGTCTGGCAGCCTACCTCTTGTGGCGGAAACGAGAAAGTCTCTCATGTATTGGAGCTAAATATAGCTTAGTTGGGGCAATTTGGACACAAGGTGGTTTCAAGAAATGACTCACATCAATAGTGTGCTCTGTGCCATAACCGGGTCCTGTCCCGCCGCTTGCAGTAAACCCCAGGATCTCAGATTCCGATAAAAGGTCATGGTTAAACTCTTCAATGCTTGTCGAATCACAGGATCCTTGGCTCGGCCTGTACGCCATATCTGATGGCCGGTTGCCTGCTGTCGCTTCGTGCAGATGAGTCGCTCCAGGATACAACCTGCTGATGATCTCAATGATAATGGCCAACCCGCCAAGGGTGTAATCGGCTCTCATCACCGGGCGCTTCTTCTTACGCTTCTCAAGTAGGGACCTCTCAGCAAATGATAACGATAGCTTTCCCCCATCGTCGGGGCCACAAAACTCGCTCGTGGGATCGCAGCCGTCCAGGCCACAGTACTCCGTCTCATCGTCGCAAAGTCCTGCATCATCATTGTCCTCATACTCGTCCGGACTGCAGCGAAAGTCGGCGTCTATTTGACACAAAGACTTATCGCAGGTTGAAGGCCCTAGGACTTCACTGTTGGATGTACAGCACAACGACTTGCTTCGCCCCCCTGTTTTAACGGAACAACTGTTAGTGAAATAGGCGTCAAGAACAGCTCCGAGAAAGATAACTTACAGTGACAGCTATGCGCACTGTCGCCTTGTGAATCCGTCAAAAGCGTAATCTCCTCGGGAGCACAGGTGTTGTCGGCGCAGTCGCCTTTGCCAACCCAGTGGCAGTTATCTAGCGGCTTGTCTTTTCCCTTGCAGCAATAATGGGAGTATCATCTACCGACTGAGTTGCAGTGCTGATCCGTGTTGAATGACCTTGCAACATCAACCTCGTCATCTTTACAACTCTCACCACTATATGCAGACATTCAAATCAGCACAAGGTATGACCTCGATCATACAGCCAAAAGCTCTTACCACTTAGACCAGCTGCAATGTTCGGTTAGTTCAGAAAACATCTCATCCTCACAGCAAAACTTCTTTTCGCCCCTGTTACACTTGCCCATGCCCGACTGTCTCTTGAAGCCGCCGCCGCGGCGCGACCCAAACAGAGTCACCTCTCCCTCGTGACACCTTCCATTGCAGTCCTTGCCGCTGCCTCGCCACTGGCATGTCTTGGGAGCTGATTTAGTCTTGCAGCAGATGGGCTTAACACTATCTTCGTGGCCGTTACAGCTCTCGTCACCGACTCTCGCATATCCCGACGGACATTGGACAACTTCAGGGTCCACGCAGTCTGTCATTCTGAAGCAGTCCTTGGCGTAGTTGGTAATCACAACGTCATCTAACAAGTACCCTTTTCCATGCTTGACAAGCCCGATACTGTTGAATTGTTTGTTGGGTTTGATAACCTTACCCATAAGTGCAGAGTGAGCCGAGTACTCGTAATCATCAAGGTCTGATGCCCATATCAGTATACCCGACATGCCAATGTCGCTGGCCCATCGCAACTTTTGCCGAAACGTGACTTTGTCGTCGTACGAAATCCACTGGTCTTTGTCCCACGAAAAATATTTCACCGCAGCGTCTTTATCATACTCGATCTTGATATCCTTATTCTTGGACAAGATGTCCTGGACTTCATAGTATGCAAGGTATCCGGCTGCGTTAGTACATGGGCCTGGTCGTGATGCGTCCTTGAACGGGCATTTTGGTTTTGTGCATGATGGGTCTGCAAGCGTGAAGCTTCGTCCGTAGAACCCAACTCCAAGAACAACCTTGTTCGGGGCTACGCCAGCCCTCCACAAGAGCTCGGTCGCTGCCTTGATCTCAGTCAAGTTGGTATGCGGCTGGACGATGCTCCCACTGGGTATAATTTAGTAAAATAATAACTCACTGTGAGAAGGAAGCCATCACTTACATAGCGTTGTCTCTATCCCAAAGGCCGTGTATGTCATAACTCATCTAGCAGGACCCTGTAAGCGCTGAGCCGGCAAGGCGATGGAGCAACACTCACCAAGTTTGTCCAGTCCGCATATTTTAGTAGTTGTGGAATGTTGAACCACCGCATGTACCAATATGATGCCGGAATGGTAAATGTAAGCTCAAGTTTTCTGCCCGAGTCGTCAAATGCATCACGGATTGCTGAAAACAGCTTCACCATGTTGGCTGTATCTTGGGGCTTGCCGCCTCTGTCAGGGGCTCCAGGGTATTCCCTTTGTAACCAAGTATTAGTTTTGTGATAATTGTGTAGACAGATCTTGCTATCGTAGCTCTGGTACGTACCAATCGAGATCCACACCATCAAAACCATACATGTTGAGAAACTTAACAACATTTGCAGAAAAGGATTTTCGATACAAGGCGTTGGCAGATATCTCTCCCAAGAGCGGCTGCGTCGATGTTCCGTTATCTGAAAAGGTCCATCCACCGACGCTAATGAAGACTTTGAGGTCGGGGTTTATTGCCTTGAGCGCCGTCGTCTCGGCGAACAAGCCGACGGGCGTCTTACCATCATCCATAGGTGCGATTCTGTAGGTGAGAGGTTCGATGAAGGCAAAAGCAAAGTTGATGTGAGTGAGGGCGTTTACTAGGGCACGTGCAATTAGCCAGATGTTCTGTGCAACATTAAGGGAGCAGTATATTGCTTACAGGGCAAGTCTGATGGCATGGCCGTATGGCACTTGGACTTTGCATTCCATCCTTCGTAGTAGCCAATTACTGATTGAACTTGTTAGCTTCTGGATGGTGGATTCTTCTAGTCTCTGGGTGGCATACCTCGCTTATAGACGTCGCCTTTCTCAGCCTTTGGTGGTTCAGGGTGCACGACACAATTAGATTGGCATTTTTTGCCACAATAATCTGCCTCGAAGCCGCAGAATCCAAATTCGGAGCAGCTGCCGTGACTAGTCAGCTCGAGAATCAGGGTATTACCTGGAAGGGACAAATACCAAACATTCAGGGGGCACTTCTGGCCAGGTATTTTAGCATACTTGCCACACTCGGAGTGGGCGTCACAGTTTGAGCTACAACCTTTGCCGCAATAATCAGGCCCTAGGTGATAATTTAGCCCCCGTTACCGTCGAGTCAATAAGGAATCACAATCTGGATCTTACCATAACCACAGACACCTGTTGTCTCCGCAGCATGCAGAGTTAGAACACGGCCTCCCAGGAGCACAGGAGTGGTCGTCGTCCGCCGCCGCAGAGAGACGCGAAGCATTGCGTGTAAATACGTCAACACTCCAAGGGTTAGACTCAACACTCTTCCTTACAGTATTACTAGTCCTGGCATATATTTTAGTAGCTGACTTGGGCTGCCGGATGTTAGTCGCCCAGCATATGACTGCCAAAACAGTAGCCAGACATAGTAGGAGGCCCCTTGATACCAGACTTCATCGGAAGTGATATTATGAACCTAAGGCTATCAGACCCCAAGTGACAAATATAAAATAGTAACGGCAATTAATTCCAAATTTACAATGAGGACAGATATGATACTTATTACAAAACGAGAGATAATGGTTGAAGAATGGCCCAGGGAGCGAACCTGGTCTAGGCGTGGGGTACGCAGCTGGTTGGAGAAGTCAACTCAAATATGATAGCACATCGACGCAAATAATGGCTACAAGGGCTGCTTTGTCCTACACGGAAAACTGCGCTCAGATCCCCGTATGATTGAATACATGCCGGACTTGCCAGAACTCAGTCGGCGTTCCTCTCTTCGTATACCCCTTAGCCTCCGCCGGCGGCTATAATCCTGTTTCCATCATTCCGCTTTGTGTGTGTGTTGGGGGAGGGCGGAGAGACACAAAGAGTATCCCCGGATGAATTTCTCCAAGATTAATTCCCTGCCAACTACTATATTTCGTGGTGCTGGGGATGCAGACGTATCGCCACGGAGTATCGCCACGGACCGTTGCCGGATTGGGCTAGGCATCCGGGCAGTTGCCGTTTTGGGCTGTCCAATCGGCGACGGCGCCGTAGCCAGAATCATCAGGGCATGGTTAGGAGAGGTAGGGATATTGTTCTAATTGAGCTTAGGAAATCCCGCCATAGACTTCTTACTCGCTTGTGCTGAAAGTTTGAGAGCTCTTTCTCAACGCGAATTTTAACACTGTCGAGTTCAAAGTCTGTACTTGGCAAGCTTTGTTCATTTGACACCAACAAGCTCTTTGGCATTCGCCTGACATGACTGCGTAATTTCTACATTCGTTCCAGCAGACCCTCGTTTATCCTTTCGCTTTTTTTTTTTTTTTTTTGTCTTGTTGCTTGCGAACTAAAAAGAGGATCAAAAAAAATGAGAATTCAAGGACGCAAAGAGCAGCTGCAGGGCTCGCCATGGCGGTCGTGACCATTTCTGCCCAGCAATTTCCGTTCTACATCAATGAGTACGAGTCTTTGGGTCTCAGTGGCAAATGCGTCGAAGCCCTCAATGCAACAGTGGCTTGCTCTGGCTTTTTAGCGAGCAACGCCCCTCGCATGTAAGTATCCTCTCCGCTCAGGGATATACTCTGCTGATTCGATGAAAAGGGGCGAAAGACATCGTCGCCAACGTCCTTAGCGAAGACGAGGTGCCACTAGTATGCGTTGAGAAGTGTCGATCCAGCCTCGTAGACCTTCGCTCTAGCGTTATTGCGGCCTGTTCTCCGAATGACAAGATTAGGCACGGCGGGTGGGTTTACCCGGCGACTTATCCTGTGGACATATACTTATTCGCGTACGACTCTTCCTGCTACGAAGACAGGGAGACGGGCAAGAATTGTGACTTGGTCCTGGGCGAATGGCGGACTGAAAATTCCACTGACGAGACGAAACATGACTGCGAAGACTGTATGCTTGGCACCATCAAGATGGTCTTGAGGCTGGAGTATCATATGATGCCGACACAGAACAAGATTTCAAGTCACTCACATCGAGCTGCAAGGCCACGGGATATGACTATAAGATACCAGAGACGTCATACTATCAACGTGACACAACCACCAGCATCACCTACGCCAACACAGCCCTCTAAACCGTGTCCTAACCAAGTACACGATTGCCAACGGCGACACCTGTGACTCCATCTCCAAAACTAAGAACGTACCGACGTTTGAGCTCGCCGACCTAAATGGCTTGGGTATCTATTGCCAGCTCCCTGCTGTGGGAAAAACCATATGTCTCCACGAACCTTGCAAGATTCGATGGCTTGGGATCGGCGAGACTTGCTACTCGCTACAAGAGGAGTACAAAGTCACCAGAGTGCAGCTCACATTGTGGAACCCTAATTTTGATGCCCAGTGCATCAATATTAGACGCTGGAGTCACACTTACGTCTGCGTCGGGTGAGTTTTTAATGGCTTTTTGTCTTAATTAACTTTATTATAGAGTCACTGATACATTCTTTCATCTATACAGTGCACCTGGGACACTAGGAGATGACGATGGTCCAACGACCACCGCCGTCCCAACTGAGGCTCCAGCTCCCACCAATGCGGCACCACATTCTAATAAGAAGTGCTTATCTTGGCATACGGTGAGGTTTATGACCCCCCCCCCCCTCACCCCCCCCTCCCCTTTCACCTCAGTATCGCTAATACAAGTGGTCGATGTGCAGGTCCAAAAAGGAGAATACTGCGGGAAGATGGCGCATGATAATAGCATTAGCCTACAAGATTTCTTCTTTCTCAACCCTGATTTGAAGATGGATTGTTCCAATCTTGAGCCCAGCATTTCCTACTGCGTCAAGCCTGTGGGAGATATCACCACCTACCCTGGGCATCCTGCGCAAGAGCCAGCCACGAGCTTCACACGACCCAGTGACTCAGTCCCTATTCCGACGCCTGTCGCGCTGCCTCATGCGCCCGGTTCAGTTTCTAGCTGTCCTATTTACGAAGATTATTTTGACGCAAGTATCATTCGCGAGAATACGGTGATATTCCTGGCCTTGATGACGTTAACCTATGCACGTCAGTCACCGGTAAGTATTCTGTGTCGTTGGCTGATTTTCTCACGTGGAACCCGAGTCTGGACGCCAATAGGTGCGCACTACAGTCTGGTTATAGCTACTGCGTTAAACCGGATGTTAAAAGCAACGATATATAAATGACTCTTTAGTATATCACATCCTACTGAGAGTAGTTTATAGTATTTGGCACGGTTGGGCACCTAAAGTGAGGGTGTAACAGGTTTTTTTTTTTTTTTTTTTTTTTTCAAGGATAGCTAGAGCTAAGCAGATGTGTTCCTATATAAGCATGTGTGCGCTGCACAGACGTGATAGGGGCGTTCAGTGCCTTATGATTCATGATCTCTTGTTCATCACGTATCAGTTTTCTAATCTATCTAGATTAATAGATAGCTATAAGAGTTAAATAAAGCATATAGCCAGAGCTAGTTATGGAATTACATCTTGTACGCCGTGTAACTCAAGGATTCCATCCATGGAGATGTCTCCAACTTTAATCGTCGAGACAAACTCCAGCCTCAAGATACAAACTCTCAATGGTTAGTAACAAACTAGCTAGAGTAGTGCAGGCTGTACAAACGGCAGTACCATATCAGTAGGTGAAGCATACATCCAATTGTGCGACTGGATTTATCATACGCCTTCTGCCTACAGATATCAGGACCGACCTCCTCCCCTTTGCCTGTTTGTCCAACTGCTTTCCCTGTGGTTGCAGGCCCAAGTTCCATAACGGCAGCTCAAGCCCAAGATGCCTTCCCTCACATGGAGGCAATTGTTCAAGCTACTATAGATGAACTTGGGAAGTTTGCAGGATAAACCAGCGGCGGCCGGATGTACTCTGAAAATCCTTCACCTAACCCTAAACCCTCCCCACAGAAGTCATCATAAAGACTAACAATCACATCAATGCTCATATACATCCACCCAGTATATTTTCGCACGCATCCCTCAATATTGGGAAATCCCTGTGGCCCCCTGCCACTAGGCCTGCAGTGCATGTCAATGATAGCACATACAACGAACATGCTCATGCCGTCATTTGCCGAGTCATGCCAGTTTTGGCCGGCCGCACGCCAGGCATCGTATGCGGCCAAGGTGTCTAGGCATTTCTGGTCGACGTATAGGCAGTGGGTGAAGCGTGGATGCTCGCCTACGAGGTCGTAGTCTGCCCCTCGGCCATCGCGATCAACAGAGCGCTGGCCAGCCCACTGCTTGAACCGACTGCGAACTGTGGCCTTGGTGGCCCCCTCTAAGCTTCTGTCTTCGATCACTACAAGGTCGAGGTATTGTAAAAGCAGCTCTAGGCGGCCATGCTCATCTAGAGAACGGCGAATAGCTTCCTTCATTCTATCCATGTAGCGCTGCCATGCCTCATCATCTGAGTAGGTGCAGCGATAGATGACAAACCCCCAGGTGTGGAAGCGTGTCGCCTGCATTGATCGGACCAGCTTCTCTAATTCCTCTTGGGGTGAGCAGTAGTCGAGCTGCGGGATTGAGTCCAGGGTTGGCGGCGAGGGTTCGGCGTCGCCCATTTTGAAGAGTCTGCTGCGTGTGGAACAATGGGATGGCAAACGAGTAGCGACACACAACATGCAGTATGGGTTTGGGACTGCAGCTGTGAAGGAATACATGCTCGTAGCATATCACGTGGACTATTCTCAGCGTGACTGGGAAGCGAATTAGTTCGTTGGTGGCCAGACTTAATTTCGGGGCCTCGCTGTTCTTGGTCATCGGAGCAGGCGCGAGTGGGGTGACAGGTTTGGTCCTTCCTTTTCCTAATGTGTGTCAAGATTCGCTGCATTGGGTGCCATCCGACGAGGGCAGCGAACAGCCCGATCAACAGCTACAGTTGCACATCTCACCCATTTTGCCATGGTTATATATTTATTACGTGGGCACCACCAACTTCCATTGTTTAATTGACTGTCTTGCATTTCTCCCTTGCATGCGTTGTGTTGGCGGGTGCCGAGGCAGCCCACGTCTAGCTTGCCATCAGCCACTGCTGTTGTATCTGTGCCCTCTCTGTTGGCTCTGTTGGCTCTGTTGGCTCTGTCGAACCGCGCACACAACGTAGTAGACATCAATACGAGTCTTAGATGGCCGTTACATGAACTGCAGCCGGGCCTTTCTGACCTTGCTCAATGTCAAATTCAACATTCTGGCCCTCTGCTAACGTCTTGAATCCATTGCCCTTGATGCTGTTAGTAACCATATTCTGGGGGGCCGCGCAGCCTGGACCCGGGGTTCTCTTTACCTCTATAGCACTGAAATGTACGAATACGTCCTTTGATCCGTCGGCGGGCGTAATAAACCCGAATCCCTTGGACTCGTTAAACCACTTGACTTGTCCTTTTATCTTTACGGCTGACACGCCGAGCAGAAGAAATACGTGAGCCACAAACACGGAGAGCTTCATGCTGAATATCGAGGAGAGTCGAGGCGGATGGTGTGTGATGTATAGTTGGGTGTGTCGATGCGGTGGTCAAGAGTATGGCCAATGTCGGCCAGGCAGGCGGGATTATATACTTCATTCTCAGGCAATCGGTAGTTGTGCTGATATAATTGCTTTGCCGGCAAGATTACAATGAACTAGGGCAGAGACTTGAGCTGAGACACTTGGATGCTAACACGGAGTTTAGTCAACACATTTACTTCTCCTAGGTGCAGTGACTGTTAACTGTGCCCGACTATCCCAGGCCAAACACGGCAGTTACATCCGCCATCCTTGGGCGCCGGTCCTATCTAGCATCGCGGATGTGTAGAATACCGCTGGAGTAATGAGGGCACTTTACATGACACTGCTAGTTAAAATAATATAGCCAAGATGGGTCACGCAATGCATATCATTTGCAACGTAGAAAGACACACCTCGGTCGGAGAGGCTGTGCGAATAAGTCTACGTCAGGTTTCCCTATAGATGTGAGGTGCAATATCAGTACGTTGTGCCTATGGTAGCGGATCTTGCTCTTTTGGTTGAATGGTGGAATGGTTTAAAACACCTTTCCCCGCTGCAGTCTAAACTTGGTCAGATTAAGGTAATCGCGGATATCTCAACGCGCTGTTATGACAGCCAACTAGGACATCACAGTCGTCATGGCAGTTTAAATGCTATCAGTGGAGCACAGCACAACAGGCAGGACACAGCAGACATAAATTACAAGGCCCCATGCTTCGACGACTTAGGTTCTGGTATAGTAAACTTATAGCAGTGTAAGACTAAACCTAAGACCAAGTTCCACCAAGGGCTGAGAGTAGAGCGGCATACGTTAGTGTAAATAGTAAGTGCATCACGCACAAATAGTACAAGGTAGAAGAGAAACCGGCGCAAATAATCCGCTGTTCATGTCGCGTGGCTAGTCAGAAACGCTAACATATGTCAGACCTGACGCGCCAATGTTGGAGACAACACACCTTATTTCTGCATGACTATGCCTCGTAGGCCGTGAGACTGAATACACCTACGCCGAGGACCATGGTACTTACACCACTTGTATATTATTGTCTCCTTGAACCTCATGAATCGCAGCCATTGGGTTCCGTCACCGGAATGGATAACCACAATCCTGGTGCTATTTAATGCAACGTAGGTACACTAATTATATCCACAAGCTTGTCAACAACCAAGGGAATAAATGGCTCTACATCTTGCATCCAAGTACCATGCGTCAGTGCTAGTATAATCAATATCAGATAATCTCGGTCCCTCAACGGCCCATCTCACGGCCATTCGTACGCTATTATTCCCTTTCGGAGTCAACCTCCCAATCTACGCGGAAGCTACTGTGCTTGACCATTTGCTGAAACTTCTTTTCTTCAACTACAGTCCATCCGCGCTCCTCCTCCAGAGTGCGGACAATAGTATGATGACCTTGGGTGTATGCACCGAATGCAGCTCGAAGCAGCTCCCCACTCCAAGCATCTTTGTTCTTATTGCAATGGTTTAATAAGAGCTGTAGCACGTCAACTCTGCCATGCTCCGCTGCTGCTTCGATAGCCGTCCGACCAGCGTAGCCAGCTCCTGGTGCATCAACGTCTGCACCAAGAGCAATGAGTCGGTTTGCAATGCCAAAGTGGCCCTTGATTGCAGCTAGCTGCAGCGCTGTAGCTCCCCCAAAGCTGCCTGGTGGCTCATTGACATCCGCGCCCGCTTCTATTAGTAGGCTCACAATCTCATCATTGCCCCTTTCAACGGCAAGCTGGAAGACCGTACGCTCCCTCACCAGGTCTCGTTGTCTTGGAGTCGCACATATGTCTTTCTCTATTACTTGGAGCAAGCGGAGCACAGCTGCATCATCCGCATTGACGGCCCAGTATGCTGGCGGCGGAAGTATACCTTGGGCTGTGGCAATGGACGGCAAGACTGCATGCGACGCCAAGAGCGGCGTTGTAAACTTTGACTTTGTGAAGATGGCATAGGAAATTGTCATCCAGTCAGGTTGATATCCGACCTCCACCAGGCGTGTCATCAAGATATCCTCCTTACAATACACGGCAACCATCAGGGGAGAAGCAACGATGAATTCAGTGCCTTTCCAGAATGGCGCGCCTTTCATGTTCAGTGGATCGATTTTCGATGTACGGATCCACCTCAACTCCCGAAACCATGCATCATGCTCGTATATAGTCTGTATCTGAGCAGGTATCCTACCCTGGCTTGCAGTAGGCAACCATGTCGTCAATACTTGGACCAAGTATGTGTTGCGAAAGAATACTGCAATCGATACAGCGGTTGCTTCGAGTGAATCTGACTGCAGAGCGAGTGGTCGACGACCGAGTAAGATGCTGACAATGCTGTAGTCCTTCTCCTGGCAGGCATTGAAGACTGCTGCACAGAGTGCACCAGAGTCGTAAACATTGGGACGCATTTGGAGTGCCAGGTGCACAACGTCTTTCTTCTTAGAGCAAGCCGCGGCCTCGAGGAACGTCTCTCCAAATGGAGATGGCCCGCTAATAGCGCCTTGGATCAATAGCATCTCAATCAATCGGAGATTTCCTAGCTTGAAAGCTTGAGCAAGCTCACCGCCACGTAGTTGAACCCTCTGGAGCAGCAGCTTCTTCAACGATGGAGGCATCGCATTTGGATAAAGCAAATTTGCAGAGCAGACAGTCCTCGATGGATATGCTTATCAAAAACTCAGACCAGCTTCGAGCACCTTGGTAAGAGAGTCAAATTGTCCGTGGCCAGAACAAGAAAGAGTTCTTCCGTGCTGAGAGTCGCCCCCATCCGGAGGAGGAGTATAGCACAAGAAATGTTCCTCTCAGTGAGAGCTGATAGGAACGGTGTTCTGTAATGATTCACTAGCTGTAGCTCACCGTCGTACAGCTTATCTTTGTCTGAGACATCAGAACAACAGATTTCCTGACAGTCGTCACCGCAGTCGACGACGAAGAGATCTTGACAAGTTTGATAGCCTGGAGAAGAAGCATCGATGCTAGAATTTGGGGATGCATTGTATTGCGCCAGTAATTTGATAATCTGCGGACGGTTGTTGAAAGCGGCAAGGTGCAGTGCTGAAGGCGTTCCAAGAGTTGGAAGACTGACAGATACCCCCAGACGGAGGAGGAGCTTGCATGTGCTGACGTGGCCGTTGTTGGCTGCCGCACATAACGGGGTGATATAGAATTCGTTCCATGACTCCAAGCAGGCCCCAAGTGAGGACAATAAAGTGATCACGGCATCATTGCCGGATAACGCAGCAGCGATTAAAACGTCCGCATCGACCAATGCATTCAAATTAATGGGTGGACTTAACTTGCCAAGGAGAAATTGAACCAGAGAAAGGGAAGTCTCTCCGGTGTTCTTCTCTATAGCATCTCGTCTTGTCAGCAAGCCTGCTGCTTCACTGAGAGCCGTTGTTGTGTGGCACATATAGTCGGTGTGCTCCATGTCATCATTTAGGTTGACATGGCGGTGCCAAATATCCGCACCGTACTCGAGAAGTAATCCGATAACCATGATGTTGGCATTTCTCACGGCATAGTTTAATGCAGGCATACCTGTAGAGCCACCAACTTGATTCGGCCGCGCACCGTGCAACAGGAGCAAACTTACAAGCTCTTTTGACACCTCAATTGGTAACACCCTGCAAGCGGCAGCCAATGGTGCGTCACAATCCCGTTTCGAATCTGTATTGGCATCTGCCCCGAACTCTAGTAGCATCTTGACCAAACCTACTCGTTTAGTAGAGATTGCGACCATCAGTGGATGATTGACATTAGGGTTAGGGTAGCCGTAGTTTCCGTGCTGATTCGGACTCTGACCGGAGTTGAGCAACCATCTGACAATCACCAAAGCCTCGTCGTCCCCCCTTGCCGCCCAAAGTAGAGAGCATTGAAAGAGCTTCTCCAATATCGTACTTATAGTTATGCTTCTGCGCCATGAAGGACTGAGGGGTATTACTGACTTGGTAATCCCAGGCTGGAGAATAGATTTGATCGCGTCCCAGCTGTCTCTTCGATTAAAGTCGTAGAAGTTGTTCGAAACCAAGAAAAAAAAGGCTTTAAGCACTTCGTCAAAGCCATAAGACGTTAATCCTCCTCGTAGAAGTACTGCTGTTCTTCTCATGTTTTCTTCGTCTGTATCCAGGGGAATCGCTTGGTGTAGGTGCTTCGCCAGCTCCAGAGGTACAATATTTTCATTCATAGTAGCCAACTGCGATTCATAAATTACTTCTAATCTACTATAGTCGAAATTTGAGACCAAAAGACCGTGTATAGGCCCCGCCGTGGGAGAGAACATTGACGTGATATCTTTCTAGTGTTACTGCAAACACTCTTCAAGGGTAACATTGGACAGAACAGGGGGTGCGAAGACTCACTCTCCATATACTCAGATTGAAATTGACGCCATGGGAATGGTCGCAGTAACGTTGGCGAATTCGGTGATGCTTCTGGTGTGCGGATTACGAGGGGAAGTCCCTCGGGAGCTTCAGGACTTGGGGCTAGCACGGCCGTGTTAGCTGATTCCTCGACGTTATAAGCCAGAAAAGAGAGTCACTTCACCTCCATAGTACTTATTGATTAAAGAGACGCTCTTGCTGCGGTTGATCTTTCCTCGTATTTTAACCAGATCGAGTTTTTTGTCGCATAGCAGTACCTCCGATTCTTTTCCTTGGTTCTTGCGCTTGGCCACCATATGGCTGATGTACAAAGATGCTTTTTTGGGGAGATTGCGGCGGAATTTCCATTTCCTCAATCGATATTCGAGCTGACTCTCGCTGGGAATCCTTAACATGCATGAAAACCTAAGCAATAGGGCTTAACTGACTTGGCGTTTATGCCCTGAGACTCCAGAAACTCCAGAATGTCCTGGTAGGATGAGACCTTGGTCCCTGGACCATCCTCTCCAAAGAACAAGGTGCGGATGGTCTCCTTGTGTGTATCCCAATCCTCCGCAGTAGGTGCCGAGGCACCGGCACTGGAACTCATCTCGATAGGGTTGTACAGAGTATGAATGCGTTGGAAATGAAGGAAGAACGCCAAGGAGGAATCCCCCGCCCCGTTAGGCGGGGACAGTCTCTATAAGAGAGAGAGGTATGCAGCATGTTGGGTGACAAGGCTTGCTGCCATTGATGTTGTGAATATTGCGATTGGCTCAGTTCAAAGTCTGGCTTCCTGTCTATGAGAAGGACGATGGTGATTGGCTGTGCGCAAAACCTGAACGCCCAACCCACTCAGCAGCTTTTGGGGACGTGCCCTTTCCTCCAAAAATTGGGTTCTGAATGATGGGAACCCGTATTGGGATATGGCATCCGTGGGAGATGACGCTTGTAACTCGACTTATTCCACCAGGTTGTCAACAAAACTGATGGAATAATAACCCTGCGTCTTACATCTAAGCAGCTCCATGCGTCAGTACTGGTTCAATGGCTGCATGACCAAACATGCATGACCCACTGACGTGACAAGTAAATACTCCCCGTCAAATCAGGCGTTGGCGTCTTTGGAGCCATTGTGACGGCTCTCAAATTCCGTGAAATATGCATCTTTGTAGAATGAGGTTTGAGAATGCCACCACACCCGGCAGCCCGCGACGATGCCTAGAGTGAGTGGAATGCTGACTGCCCAATAGATCCAGAGTTTTGGTGCCGCAACATGCGTCTCGTGGGACCCCCAGTCAAACATGGGCATGCTAAAGAAAGTCTGACAAAGGGGGGAGAAAGTCACTATTAGGGATACTTCTCAAAAGGAGATTTGGTATGGACCATCGTAAAGGAACGGCCAGACTTACGGCGACATACGTGGCGGGGAGGAAAGCGATGGTCACAAACGCGAGCGTCTTCATGGCCGCGCTGTCGCGACCAGCATGGGCTGCAATCTTCAAGCTATTCTCGTTACTTGTAAAGGAGATGACATTGAACAGCTGCAGAGCCTTTAGCCAGTGAGTTCTCTGAGTGTTGTTTACTTCACTGTGCGCACCAGGTTGAGTTGCAAATCAAGCCTCGACTGCATCAAGTCCGCAAAGCCGACGGCGGAGGAAACGTGGCCGTCGAGAAACGCTACCAAATGAACAAACTCTCTGTCAATCGCTCTCGGGATACGGCAGTGCGACTCACGCAGCTCGTCAGCGACGCGACAAAGAAATTGGGCGTATCGGCGATCCCAGTCCAAGACTCTCATCATGTTGCGGTTGTCCGTCGACGCGGTGTTGAGTTTAATCATGATATCTTGTGCCTTCTCTTCCGTGATGGAAATTCTCCAGTTTTTGGTCTCTCTCTCTTCTCTATTCATGGACAGACGAGCTGCATACGTAAAACTCAACTTGCTTTCAATTTCCGTCACCAATGGGGACAGATCACGCGTCAGGTCCTCGGCCCTGGCAAGGTGCTCCCGCAGTAGAATCATGGGAACTAATAGTGGATGAGTCCATAGCGAGCATGCGGATTCTATCATGTCCTGGATCCTGCTGGCGTAAGGGACTCTGTCCCTTTCAGTGACGTGATCTTGTTTGCTAAACATGTTCCATCCGTGTATGAAAGCTAGAGTTGTGCCAGTTTGGAAACAGTGCGTCAAAGATAGGCCAAGGTTTCCTAGTTGATACATCTGCGGCCGCTTAACTATAATGGCTGATGTGGACATGAGCATACTTTTACAGAGTCATATAATAAAGACGGTACTTGCCTATAGAACGGAGTGTTGAACCCTCCTCGTCGTCACCGAATGTCATGTTGCAATACTCCCTCCCGCCATTCACGTCGATAATGGGCAGCGTTTCGGGCGGGAGCTTGAATGCCTTCTCTACGGCTAAGAATGAGCGCTTGCTCATGGCGTATCCTGGAGGTTGCCAGCCACGACGTTCACACATGAGTATGCGAATGGATTTGGATTGGTGCGCGTCCGTGAAACGGTTTGACCGGCGCAAACTTGCCGCTTTGAAACAGCCAGTCGTCCAACTCGATATCGAGCAAGAAGCCGCTCTCAAATTTTCTCGATTGAGTATCGTCTGCTGATGATTTTATTAACTTTTTTTTTAGCTTCCAGATGATAATGCAGGGGATCTCAAACGACCAGGCCATACCTCTTGCGCCGAGCGTGGCTTCAAGGAAGCCTAGCTGACCAATTTTTGGTTCCCATATGCTGGATTCTAAAATCCGCAGGCGCTCTGCTTCAAACATGACGATATGTTCCAATGAGCTTTAGTTGGACAAGATTGGGTGGTAGTTGTTTTGATCGCGTTGACTAACGATGATTTGGTGGCGACTTCCTGTCAGGTCGCAGCTCAAGATGCCTGACCATCCCCGCACTTCTATTAATAAATGCTGCCTTGATTGGATCTCTAGATTCTCAACTTCACTTTGAAGAAACATCCGTGGACATGCACCGTTCCGCGAGCAACCAGTGAAACTTGGTGGCATCATGGATCCAATTGGCGCGCTCGGAACCATCATCGCCATCCTCCAGCTGAGCGGCAAGATCACCACCCTCTGCCTCGACTACAAGGCTCGTGTCAAGGATGCTCCCGCCGACATCACCCGCCTCCTCACCGAGGTGCGCAGCCTCCGCGGCATCCTTGAGCGCCTGGTCGATCTCGCGAACACCAGCGCCGCCATGGTGTCGCTGCCTTCACTGCAAGACGCCGACACCAGAGACGGCGTGTTGGCCACGTGCTTGGCCGACCTGACCCAGCTCACCACCATCCTCGAGAAGGGACTGTCCAACACAGCTAATTGGAGGGCATTGCTATGGCCCCTGCGGCAAAGGGATGTCACCAAGGCAGTTGAGCAGATCACCCAAGCCAAAACGACCCTCCACCTCGCCTTGGCTGCTGACACGGGGTAGGTGACTGTTCCCCCTTTGCTCAAATGCTTTGTGTATGGTATGTGGCCGCTGAAAGATAGCATAGAGCCAACGTATTAGAGATCCTCACCAAAACCCGAGATATGGCGCTGGCGACAAATATAGCTCTTCTCGAAGAAGGTGTGTTTTGTCCATGGCCAGGTCCCTGATCATGCCGTTGACTGACATGCCAAAGATGGTAAGACACAGCAAGTTCTGGACTGGCTACCGTCAGCAGACTGCTTTTCAAAACACGAGAGAGCTCTCGAGAGCAGAGTTGCCGGCACGGGCTCGTGGCTCCTGCGAACCAAGGAATATTGCCAATGGAGGGAACAGCAATGCGCCTCCTTGTGGCTCTACGGGATCCGTAAGCTCATTGCCTCGCCGTCCTGTTAAAACCCAAACTTATCCGTCCCCTACTTTGGTCAACAGCTGGCTGTGGAAAGACTGTGTTATGGTACGTCATCGATTTATCGCCAACCAAGCAGTCCAGAGATGCTGACATGTTGTGCTAGCTCGACCGTCATCGAAGATATCCAGTCTCATTGTTCTGATAACCCTCGAGAAATCCTTCTCTACTTCCACTTTGATGGTATTTCTCACGAAAATGCCTCTGTGGAGACAGTTGTCGGGACTTTTATTAAACAGGCTATTTACCGCATGGGCGGCGTGCCGTCTAGACTCCAGACCCTCTACAGCAATAGCAAGTATAGCGACGACACCTCTGCTTATGCTGGGAAACCTAGAGTATCGCTTCGACGAGACTTGGAGAAGGAGTTACACGAGATACTGAGCGATTTTACCAGGGCTTACATTGTTGTGGATGCTCTTGACGAGTGCAAAAACGACCATCTAGATCAAGTTATGAGTCTGTTGAAGCGCATGATGAGCTGGCAGGCGTCGGCGCCCCAAGTTTTTATCGCCAGCCGACACCGGGCACAGATCCATGACGGTTTAAAAGATCTCAATCCCTTGACCGTCGCGACCGAAGAGAGCTTGGTTCAGGAGGACATCGGGTCTTTCATCCGGTCTGTGTTGGAGACGGATTCACGACTGCGCAAGTGGCCATCCTCGTTTCGAGTCGAGGTGGAGGAGCGGCTCATCAGGCAATCCGGCGGAATGTAAGCGAGCCTATACAATAACATGATTCGGCTGTTTCGCATGCGGCTAACCTGCTCTACCAGGTTTCAATGGGCGGAGTGTCAATTGGCAACACTGGCGACGTGCCGTAACCCTGCAGCCGCGAAGAAGACGTTGACGAGTCGGCCAAAGTCGCTGGACGAACTGTACGGGGACATTCTCCAAAGCATACCCGAGGCTGATTTCGACATGGCACGCAGGTCTTTGGTGTGGCTCAGCTTTTCCCATCGGCCCGTATGTTCATCCCCTCTTAGACATTGCATGAGATGGAGTAAATTAACGTGAGGTAATAGCTACGTCTAGCCGAACTAGCTGAAGCCCTCGCTATAGGACAGAGTGATGATGACACGGTCTTGTATGACCCAGATTTAAAGCCCTGGGATATATACGAAGCCCTCGATGTTTGCGCTGGTCTCGTCACAATCTCTTCTCGGTCTGGGGGCGAAGAAGTAACGATCACCGAGACTACGTCCGTCAAACTCACTCACTACTCGGTCAAGGAATTTCTCATCTCGGAGACGATCAGAGATGGCCCTCTCGCTAGATACGCACTTGAGAATAACTTGGCGCATCAGTATCTGGTCGAATCATGCCTGGCATACATCGTACACGCCGGCGCTATCGAAGGCGATATCGAGTTGCCCTTGTTGGACTACGCTGCGCGATACTGGATGCTGCACGTGGGCAAGTTTTCCGAGGACCGAGACGACGTTGCGTCACGACCATTGCCCTGGGCCGCGATGCAGCAGATGTTTCTTTCGACTACTGCCTTTTCGAAGTGGACGGCGACGTACAATTTCGAAAGACCATGGCTGCGTGCCGGGCAGCGAGCCGGCGATAGGAGAACAGACAGGAACGTCGGCGAGAGCCCTACGGCGTTATATTGCGCCTCATACCTGGGCCTGCAACCCGTCTGCGAATCATTAGTCTCCTCGGGAGTCGACGTCAACGCAAGGTGTGGACTGCTAGGAAGCGCACTGCATGCGGCTGCCTACCGGGGCCACTTGAGCATCGTCCAAGTCCTTGCGCGCGCCGGGGCCGATGTCAACATGTCACACATAAGCTTCATAGGTACGCCTATTGTCGGTGCGGCGATGGAAGGCCATGAAGACATCGTTCGGTTTCTGCTCGACGCTGGTGCACACCCACAAACGGAGAGTGCTCGCTTCTTTGAGCGGCGAGACGACGCCCTGTGCGCCGCCGCCACAAAGGGACACCTAGCTATCTGCAAAGTGCTTATCGATCATGGCGCCAGAGACTACAGAGTGATGAAAGGCGAACCCTTCAGCTCACTTGATGCTGCGGTCCGTGGCAGACATTTCCACGTCGCCCGTGAGATAATATCTCGAGCTCGGGATGCCGACGAAGACACCCCCATGAGGGGCATAGCGTTTGACCACGCATCCAGTCTGTATGCCGCTCAGGCCGCAGCATACAGAAATGGCGACGCCATGGCCCTCCGAGAGCTCATCTCTTTGGGCACCACAGACAGGGCCGCTCTGAAATTCGCAACTTTCTTGGGCGATGAAGTCCAGGTCAGAGAAGTCCTCTCACGCACAGATCAAGTCCACCAGGGATATCGTTGGAAGGACGACCCGCTCGCACTCGCAGTGGACTGTGGCAACTTTGCCATTGCCGAAATCTTGGTTGCCAAGGGTACGTGCCCGAAATCGTCATTTTGCCGAGCTGCTGAAACGGGCAATATCGAGGCCATGGATTTTCTCACGAACGTTTGTGGCGACCGGATCGACGACGACGTGTGGATCAGCGCCTTGGTTGACGCTTGCGGTACTGAGGGAAACATCAAGGTAGTCCGTCTTCTAACTAGCAAGATATCCAACTTTGAAAAGGCGGCAGCCGGGTCTATGATGCGTGCAGCGAGAAAGGGGGTCATGGATGTGTTTGAGGAGCTGCTCAGCCAAGGCGCAAAAATACCCACCGAGGGCGAGGATGCCGACTGTCTCGTTGCAGCAGCGGTGGAAGGCGGAAGCATTCCCCTTGTCAAGCTCCTGTTTGACAACGGGCTTCATCCGAATATCAACATCGACCTTTGCTCGCGCTGTCATACACAACACGACGTGCTCTTGGCTGCCGCTGCGCTGCCTTCATTGGACATGGCCATGGCGCTACTTGATGCTGGGTTGGACGTCAACCATGCCCGGCTGCCGCAACACAGGTATGGCAGGGAAGATGTTGTTAGTAGTCCCCTCGCCGAGGTTATTCAACGGGACAATGGGTCACTGGCACTGGAGCTCTTGAGACGAGGCGCGAACCCAGACGGCGGAGAAGTTGTCGCAGGTAAAGACTGCCATTCGCCACTGGTGGCGGCTATCCGCAAAGACTTGGACCACGTTGTCGCGGCCCTGCTTGAGCACGGTGCCAGTCCCAACAGGCCAGGTTTGGCGTGGATTGGCAGCGAGACCACATTCCCGATAATTCTTGCCGCCGAAAATGGACGCCTATCGATTACCAGGAGGCTGATATCCCACGGCGCCGATGTCAACGCCGCTCGAGACGGTGGCTATACGGCCCTGCAGACGGCGGCGAGCCACGGCTGGGCAGATGTGGTTCGCGCCCTTCTCTACGACTACAAGGCGGACGTGAGCCTTGGCCTAGAGAACGGCAGCCTTGCGAGTCACTCTGCGGCAGCGAGGGGCCATGCGCCGTGTCTGGAGCTCTTGCTCGACTATGGCCTCGACATGGATGCCGTTAACAGGGACGGCCGAACGCCTCTTCACTTCGCCGCCGAGAGCAGCAACTGGCCTTGCGTGAGGCTGCTGCTGGATCGAGGGGCTAGGACGGACCTGAGGGCAGATGAGAGCAGTCTTACAGCACTTGACATGCTGCACCTGGCGCGGGAGGGGAAAAGAAGGTATAATTTGGGGGATGGAGGCGACGATATTAGCGAAGAGGAGTTGGAGGCTCTGCTTAGCAGGATGGAGAGTTTCTAACTTTCTAGTTTCAGACTAACTAACCAAACAACATACTCCTCCACCGAGTGCCACATCCCTAAGCACCTTCTCTAAAGACCATGGGGGAAAATAACATAACTATAATATTCAGAAATCCATTTAACCTTTATTCCTGCTCTCCCTATCAAATATCCGTACCGTAATTACAACAAGTGGCAGATCTGATACTGCGGCATTCAAGGCCACCTCCCCGCCTCTGTGACATGGACTGGCAAATTGGCTCATATGGTGCGCGCGCTCCCAGCCTCACCCAGGATTATGGCGAGTTCCTTGGTCCGAGATCGCGGGCGCTGTCCTGAAGGTGCTCGTGAAGGTAATTGGCGGGCCTGCCGTCGAATCCAGCTGTGCTGGTCGCCGACGGCCCAGTTCGCCTTGAAGCTCCCGAGCTGCCGTCCTTTCCAGTTCGCGTTTCATATCCCAGAGAATATTCCTGTGTACCCGTATCGAACTGCCCGTCGATGGAGGCGGCATCCATGACGGCCATATCTTCTGGTGGGACGCCGACACAATCATCTTGAGTGGATGCTGCGATAGAAACTTATCACAGAGGTAGCAGGCCTTCTTGCTCGTGCCCATGAACAACAGCCGGGGAGTGAGCTCCGGACGGAGGACATAAAAGTTAAGGAGTTGCATCTCGGCATGGACAGTGAGTGTAAGGCGGCACTGCTTGCGGAAATGGTCTTCTGGGTCCTTTCGGGAGTCGCCTTCCGAGCCATTTACGAACCAAGACCGTGCCAACTCTGACATGAGGTGGTCGAGGTCGCCTCCCTTGCCCAGTCTCTTTAGTAGACTTGCGAGGGCATTCCTATCCTTCAACGCAAAGGGCTGTGGTGACGGGCACTCGACGGGCGCAATGCGAATCCGGCGAAACAATTCAGGCTGCTTGGAGGCAAGCTTGACCATGGCCTGGGCTGCCGCGTAGTATCGACCTAGTTTGTATATGCCATTGATCCACAGGGGCGTGTCTCCTTGATGCGAGGATAGGAACGACTTCAGCTGCTCCGAATAGGCCCACCGCGCTCGAGATGCCCATTTGATGTGATGGATGAGGACCTGCGGGCCAGTATCAACTGCCAGTGACACCAGACTGGGTAGCTTTTTGATCCAGCACCTGAAGCCTGAGTTCTTATCCGCGTCCTGGTAGGAAGCGCCATGTTCCATTGCTTCCATCGCGCGATCCACCTCCTGACGGACTTTTGTTTTGCAAATCCATTCAAGAAGGCATCTAATCTTATCCTTGGTCATGTCGATAATGTCGTACAGTATGTCATCCTCGAGCTCGGGCGTCGTACGTCCTGTTACGTATCCGCGGCCTCAGCGATGATCTAGAGATGATCCAGCGGCAGAGAAAGACATACCTTGAAGTGCAATCGCCGTGAGTTTATCCAGCACGACTTGGAGGCGATTGGTGAGATCACCAGGCACGCCGAGGTTGCGGGCGAGGCGCAGTGTGGTAGCCCCAGACTGGTCTTGCTCCAGACAGACTGCAGATGCGGTTTTGCCCCCCTTTCTCTCGGTCGAGCTGATCAGCGCGAACGAATCCAAGAACCTCGTCTGGAGGCGGTCGTGTCCCCCAGTAGAGTCATCTGGGTGTCTGTCCAAGCTATGCACCGTCGGCTCGCCTCTCACCGGATCAAGAAGGCTTATTAAAGCTGAGACTGCAATAAACTGTGTGAAAGCGTCAACGTTAAGGGCATTTTGCTGGCTCATTGCTTCGACGCCTGGCGCTTGCACGGCCATGTGGGAAGCAGTGGCAGAGGAGAGGGCCTGGTGTAGTGTAGGATGAATATGTCGTGTGTCGCTGCACACAGATTTACTGGTCCGCTTCCAATAATTGCCTTACAGATTGCCTTATTGACTGCCTTGCAGAGCCCAGTCAAACACGGCCCAAAACCTGCATGCGGGGCGCATCATAAATAAGCATGGAGACGAGAGACAATTGGTGAGCTGAGGGTAGCAAGGCTGCCGGTGAATGGCACATGAACTAGCACCGATATTCCCCTCACGCCACTGCCTCTGCGTATTGGGCTCCAAGCGGTCTCTGTGTACGCGGCAGTTGTTTCTCTCCATCGACTTGCTGACCAGGCGGGCTGCGGGAGGCCGGCCATTATACTAAACTATGAGGGCGAGAAACCAGGGTCGTCGTAGATGCCGCGCGTACGCAGGGCATACGTCTCGAGGGGATAAATAGAGGTGACGGGAACGGTGTCCAGATGAATCCCCAGACTCTCAACTCTCGTCAAGAACAATTCTTTTGAGTACATATCAGTAGTGACTATTACCAAGAATCACCATCTTCTTCATCTCTGTCTTCACCATAATCCGCCATGGCTGTCTCTGATCTCCAATCAAAGGACCATCGAGACCTTCTCGACACAATCGACCAGCTTCGCTCGCAGGGCCTCAGCCGCTATGTAGATCTCCCCGAGATTATCGTTTGCGGCGATCAATCTGCCGGGAAGAGCTCCGTTCTCGAGGCCATATCCGGCATGTCGTTCCCTGCAAAGGACAACCTCTGCACTCGCTTTGCCACCGAACTCATTCTCCGTCGGCATCCTACCGTCAACATCAAAATATCCATCACGCCTGGTGAAGATCGATATCCAGAGGAGAAGGAAAGGCTTTTGAGCTGGCAGCCAAAGGTCGACCTCGAGGCCGGTGGGCTCGAGGCCGTCATCGAAGAAGCAAAGACAGCCATGGGCCTCTCAAACACTACCTTGTTCTGCAATGACATCCTTCGCGTCGAGCTTTCCGGGCCCACACAGCCGCACCTCACCATGGTTGATCTGCCGGGCCTCTTCAGAGTAGGCAACAAGGAGCAGTCCGCAGACAGTGTCGAGCTGGTTAGGGAGATGGTGACTGGATATATGAACAGGCCGCGAAGCATCATCCTAGCTGTGGTATCCGCCAAGAATGAATATGTCCTGCAGGATGTTACTGTCCTGGCCAAGCAAGCCGACCCCCAGGGCCTCCGCACAATGGGCCTCATCACAAAGCCCGATACGCTGGATTCCGGTTCCGACAGTGAGGATTCCTGGATACAGCTTTCCCTGAACCAGGACGTGGAGTTGAATCTGGGTTGGCATGTGCTCAAGAACCGAAGCTACGAGCAAAGGGGTTTCACATCGGCCCAGCGAGATGCTGATGAGGAGGACTTTTTCTCCAAGGGCGCGTGGGCGTCCATCGACCCCGCCTGCTGTACCGTCAAAAGCTTGAAGACTCGGCTTAGTACGATCCTCAAGCGGCAAATATTGGATCAGCTGCCGAGCCTGGTCGCAGATGTCGAGCGTGGCATAGAAGGCTGCAGCGCCAAACTTTCCCGGCTAGGTGATGCTCGAGAAACTCAAGAACAGCAGCTGCGGTATCTGACTCGCGTCAGCCAAGATTACACTACCCTCATGACGGCAGCCATTCAGGGGGTGTACAATGACGCGTTATTCGGAGATACGAAAGGGTTTGATGGCTATGACACACGCCTTCGGGCTGTGGTCCAGAATCGGCTTGAGGATTTTGCCTCGGAGATGCGTGAAAGTGGTCAAAGCCTGGTCATTACGGACTCTGAGGATGACCACATCTATGGCGCCAGGGGCATCTCACGCTCCAAGTACATAGATGAGGTCAAGAGCCGGATGTTGCGTAGCAGAGGCTGCGAGCTTCCGGGGCTGTTCAACCCTGGCATCATCAATGACCTTTTTGCCCAGCAGTGTAAGCCATGGCGTGGTATCGTCGCGAGCATGACCCGAGATATCATCGAAGGTGTCCATCGAGCTACAGAGCGCATCGTCCTACAATCTGCAGCTGACGATGTTGCTGGCGAGATATTGATGCTTCTCGGTGACAGGATTGACAAATGCAAGGCCGGCATGGATGCGAAGATTGATGAATTACTACAGCCACATGATAGTCTGCACGCCATCACCTACAATCACCAGCTCGCCGTGAATGTGCAAGCCGCTCAGCGAGCACGGAACAGGTGTGCCATAGAAAAGAAGATCCGTGAGACCTTTGGCACCAGGGGCTTCAAGGATGTTGACAGCAAGGTCACCATCAACCCTCATCAGATTATGGATTTGTTTCTAGACGAAGTCGAGACGGACATGGGTCGTTTCGGCTGCTCCATCGCAGTGGACTACATGCAGGCGTATTACAACGTAAGTCAACCATGCCAGAGAGCAGGCTCCCCATCTCACCCCCTTGCCGTGCCCGTTCTGACAGTGCTCATGGGCGACTGGTAGGTGGCTTTGGACAGGTTCATAGACGACGTCAGCGTGGTCGCCATTGAAAGCTGCCTCATCAGCAGACTGCCGTCTCTTTTGACGCCCAACACAGTACTGGAGTTTGAATCCGACAAGGTTACCCAGCTCGTAGGCGAGAGCGATGAGACTACTCTCAGTAGGACAAAGCTGAACGAGAAGCTGAGGACACTGCAGATGGGGCTTCAGGATATCAAGCGCTTCCAGAGGCACCGAGAAACCACAGCCGTTGCCTCCCAAAGACCCTCACACTCCTCCGTCACGGAGCTTCACGCCTCGGTAGAGACTGATCCGACACCATCCACGCCGGTCACGGGACGGGAGATATCAGATGAGCGAGAACAGGATTGGGAGATCCCTCCGATCCCTCCGACGCCGTTTCAGCTTAGTCGCCGTATCTTCCGAGAAAAAGACTTGGAGCAACAACTGGATTACCTGTGAAGTTATGGGCACTCACTTGGGCGCCAGCCCAACTGATCGATGACATGGGCGATGCTCGAGCTTGGGCACGCGCGAAAGGACAAGGAGCGTGGACGATCCGTGAACATCTGTACCTTACGGAGAGTATCCTCCAACTAGCTAGCCAGTTTATGAGTGTCCAAGCACACCATGGCATCTGATGGTTGGCTATCAACTCGGATTGTGGCGAGTGACGAGTGGCCAAATCCCTTCAACAGCATCACGAGGCAATGATAAATAAGCTATAGACAATCTTAACACACTTAATTAGCACCTCAGTGACTAAGCTAGCCTCCAGCTTTTCTCGGCCTCTTCTGACCCAGGTGATCCTCCCGTTTATGTCTCGCAACACCACAGCCCCTGGCATATATTTTCCCACAAAGATCACATACCCGTGACATCCTTGGATATCCAGTGCCTGCGGCCCAAACCCAGTGGCGGTACCATACATGGCGTTGTTGGTATTTAAACTCTGTTGCGTCAGACCAGTCGCAATACTCTACTGGGCACCTCTTGTGTTCATTGCGGTGTTGACTAGAATCAGTGGATGATGTGATTTTAGCACATGACGTCGATTTCGACAAATAGAAAGGGAATGCATGGCAGCGAAATACGTACTCGTACTCTTCCCGATTTTGTGCCCTGAATTCACATCCCTTCCAGTTGCATCGGAGGCGTTTTCGCTGCTTCCCTCCACCTTTTCTAGATCCGTGATCCCCAGAAACACCTTCGGATACCTCATCCGCCTCATTGGAATATTCAGACACCGGCTGCATCGAGACCGCATCAGAGAGCACAGACTCCTGACGACTCGATAGCAAGTCACCAGAAGCTCATGCGTTTGGGCTTGGCGCTGGAGATTCCAATGTACCACGTGAGATTTCAATGGAAGGCGAGACAACGTCTAGTAGTGGTGAATTGGGACGAAAGCTTGTCTCTCCAGAAGAATACTCGAATCCGGGGGCATTGGGCATGCGGCGGATGTCCACGGACGGACTCAAGCTCTCTTGTGCGTACCATAAAGGTGAATCATATCCGCCCGGATCGTCTTCCTCGCAGAGAGTGAGATCCCGGGCACCTGGCCGAAACGCGAAGCTCCGGTCCGAAGACATTGCGCTACCGTGTCGGTGTTGACTTCACTGGATAGCTTGCACGCCGTGAGGGTTTAGAAAGTTGAAAGTGTCGAAGCGACCCAGGTCTGCTGTGGGACATGCCGAAGTGTGAGATAGGCGATAAAACCTACAATGCGGCTGCAAGTTTGAGACCTGGGAGATTTCTCTCGGGTGGTTTTTGGTCATCTGAGCACCACTCATGCTCGCTGTTCTGAGCCCCAATGGAGTGAGGCGTAGGGAAGCAGCCATGGCGTTTTTGGCTACAGCCTATTGGCTCCTTGTGTGATATTCATGGACCGTGGTGTCTTGGAGAGTTTCCATGACAGACTATCCGGCTCCCCTCTGCCTCCTGTCTCACAAAAGTGTCCAATAGCGACTGCCAGTCAAGGCGAGGCGTGCATGTGCAGCGTGGCTCCATCTTATGTCCTGCCTCCCGCATACACTAGGACTGTGAGTGTTTCTATCATGGTTCGACAGTGTTATCCGTAATCTTGTAATGAGCCTTTTGCGACAAAAGGCCTGCAAGGTTGACAGCTAATGAATACATATGATGGCAGCGGGCTTTGGCAGGATGGGAGTAGATTGTGCCAACCTCACCGCACCGCGAAGCGCGGTCGATGTAAACATGAACATATCGTTCTGTGCCCTATTGGACTTTTATATCGCTTTACCTCTTTCCACCCCAATAAGTATTTAGTTACTCGTCAAGCTCTCTCCAAGCAAAAGTAGGGGGACGCATAGTAGAGAGGGACCCTCGCCTTTAATGTGGCTCGACTAGAACTCACATTCCCCAGAAACTCTACTCTGTAAAGGTCACACCACCATTTGAGACGATTGCCGAGTCTATGCTGCTGCTTAGCTTTAGGCATCATTGATTGGCCTGCAGCTGAGCTGGTTGCAGTAGCTGCACAAGCGTTGCTTGAAAGCCGCGCCATGTTCAAAAGGTGGCTAGCACCGGGTTTTGCGATGGCCCCAACTGGAAACAATTTTGTGAGTTCAAAACTCCACTGCAATCCTGGAAAAATCGCAGCGATACCGAAGGAGCTTGACGAATGTGACTGCGTGACCCCCAGTGAGCGTCTTGAGCCTTGACGACATGGGCGAGGCATTGGGCAACAGCCCTGTCATTGTAACCTGTTGGGGCCAGGCCGCAGACGCTCATATCATATAGGCATGCAGTCTCGTACAGATGAGGAGAAGAGAAGGCCGGCTCATGGTATCGGCGACAATGGCGAGGGACCCCAGGAGGCCAAAGCGAACCGCATATCAACGCCAAGAGAGGTGAAGGATGGTGGATGACAAAATACTACGGACGTCTCGTAGGTGCTTCAAGGAAGCGAGGTGTAATAGAGAAAAGGCATAAAGTCGGTTCTTATAGTCGGATGGTGAATAGATTTTTAGATATAATAATTACTTGGCTGCAATGGGATTTTTGGCCACTTGCCTCTTGTCAACGTGCTTGGAGTTTAATTACGTCACCTACCTGTTTGGGCTTGTGCCATAGCCTGGACCGAAGCCCAAAGCACACGAAGGCTGCCAACAAATTGCCAACAGCTTACCAACGGTAGATAATAAGTCTATAAATTCCAACGAGAAGTGATCTGGTCAAGTCAAGGGTCTCGCGTCTCGCATGGAGAAATTAACAAGCTTGCTTGGTATCTATCTAGCTTAGCTTTATACAGGGATTATTAATTTCCGCCATATTGAGGATGACCAAGTACATTGTTAATCGGCAAGAGGCAGAGTGTTTCAGTCGGTGATTAGCAAACACCGGCTGTCGCACTCTTGTTGCCTTTTGCTACGATAGTCGCCTTCTTTTTGGTCGACGGATATTTACGTTGACAACTTGAATCGTGTAGGGTTGGGGTTTACGAAAAGGAAGCAAGAAAAAAGAGGCTACCCGTGAGCAGGACAAGCACGCCTACCCTGGATGCCTCATTGAATCAAGCGCCTTTCCCTCAATTGGCGCTCATGGGTTTACCTCCTCGGCCCCAAATCCGAAGAAGCTCACGCCAGCAGCACCTACTTCCACGTCCGCAACCCTCTTTCCAAAGGCTGTGGCGAGGCGCTATGCGGGCGAGAAGACGGAGGCTGGGCGGTTTAGGGATTGTGTGTTGGTTGGGCTGCCAAGGCTAACATAGGGTATGGTGGGGGGTCGGGAGGTTGTGCCGTGATCAAGACGAAGACGTGGACAACTTCGTAATGCAATTCACCTCACCTGTGGCCATGTTTATTTCGGCTTCAAGCCTGATCGAATGTGTGCAGCCCATCAATTACGACAATAAATCATAGCACAGCGTCAGAACCCGTCGCCTACACATCGCAACACACCAACGTATATTGACCAGCTTACTACAACCCCTGTAGTGGGTTTAGTCATTACGCAGTTTCATCACGGCAGTTGAGGCTCATCATGTATAGAAACCACTGTCCATTATTGTCCATGTACAGAAATGTCCTATCTACTCGATACTCCAATGTATTTCCAACATTTCCATCCTAAACATTGCCCAAAAGAAAACTATGTGCCGCAATTTACATCCCATAACCCCTGAGAACCCCATTAGCCGCCGCCAGAGCAAGCCCTCTACCCCTTCTTCTTCAACACCCCATATTAGGAAGACTGGAGAGAAAAGAATCAAGGCCTCACCGAGACTGCGTCAGAGGAGCATGGACGAAGCTTTGATCAAACATGACGTGAAAATGTGACACAATTGTTTACAGGCGAGAGCCGTGGATGACCTTCATGTCGACAGCGAGCTCGCGGCCGTTGTCATTGAGAACCAGGACACGGACGCTGCCACGTCCCGACTCGAAGGCGTTGGACAGGCGGGACCAGAGGTTGGACTGGTCAATGACGGACAGGCTCTGCTTGACGTCGCCAGACTCGGTCATGGCAACAACGTAGCCGTCCTGCATGTCCAGGACGCGGTACTGCTTGAAGACGGGGCCGAGCATGGTCTGCACAACGACGCTGGGGGCGGGGTTGGAGACGAAGGACGACTCCTCGTGCAGCTGGCGGGTGAAGAGGTCAACACCGAGATAGCGGTACTGGCCAGTGGCAGACGAGGTGGAGATGCGGATGACCTGGCAGGCACGGCCCTGCAGCATCACGAAGTCGCCGAGGCGGATGTGGTGGCATGGGATGGTGACAGTGTTGGGGGGGTAGCCGAGGCCACCGCGGCGAGGCCGGGGAGCCGGGCCAGAGCTGGAGCTGGTCTCCCGGATGTCAACGTCCACATCGATGTGCTCGGAGTGGTGGCGGTGATCATGGGGGTGCACAATCTTATCAGCAAGCTTGTGGATTCCCTGGCGGAAGGAGTGGTAGTGACCTATGGCCTTCACGTCAGCATGGGATTCTCCAACTGGCGGACGGAGGCGCCACGTCGAGACGCGGCTCAGATCAGGCTGATCAGGCGGTGGAGGGAGGCTGGCAGGGAACAACTTACCGTCCTCGTCGTAGTAACCCATCTTGGAGTCTTGTTGGGGGCGGCTGAAACGGCTGGGCTGGACAGTCTCCTCGGAGATTCTCACTTCTTCCTTGAAGGCGGGTCGGGGAGCAAGTCCTTCGACGGTGTAGTCGTTCTGGATGGTCCTGGACTCGTACTGGGGACGGGAGAAGCCGTCTACAGTGTTGTCGTAGTCGGGGCGGCGGAGGTGCTCGCGGTATTGACGCTCAGCAACGTCAATGGGGGTGGTGGTGTAAGGGTAGCGTTCAGCGTTGATGTCAATGTGAGTGTCGGTGAACTTGTTGGGTCTGTCCAAGGTTGAAAGGAGAGAGAGGGTCAGTATACATGTGATGTGATTTCGCTTGTTGACGGGGATGACGGGGGATGGTTTCTAGGTCAACAGAGCTAAGGCCTGGGTGGTCCAGCCAGACCCCTGAGCTGGGGAGGGGGGAGTGTGCGGTGTGCGCGTTGCGGGTACGGGGGCTGGGGGGGAGAAGATTGCCAGGCGAGGGCCCCCCGATTGGGCGGCTCCAGGAGAGCGGTCAAACAAGCTGCATTGAGGCCTGAAAGGTGGCCATTGCGCGCTGCGTGCGTTGGCCTTTCCAATTGGCAGCCTCTTCTGCGCCTTGCATATCGAGAGGTTGGAGGTTGGAGGTTGCATAGTCGCGTCTCACTCGGAGAAGCGTGTCTAGCGGGCGCGTGGGGAAGAGAGAGCGGCAAATAAATTACCGTGTGCTTGCGTGCGTTGCGTGCGTGGAATATTCCTTTTTGGGCGGGGAGCCCAAGCTGGAATGCGGGAGGAGAGGGAATGCGGGAAGCAAAAGACGAGACAAAAAAAACGACGAAGCTGAAAATAGCATATTTCTTCAATGCGTGACTCACCTGGGCTCCTCAGTAACGTAGGTGTGCTCGTGGTGGTGATGCTCGAAACCGGGACGGTGGTGCTTGTCTTCTTTGCGCTCGAAGCGGACCTCTTGCTGTTCGCTGTAGCGGTTGTCCGGGCGGGGAGGCTCAGCGGTGGCGGCGTAAGAAGAGTATTGACCTTCCCGTCCGGCGTGCTGGTTGTTGGGGAGCTGGATTTCAACCTCCTCGTGAGTCGTCTGGGTCTGCGACTCGCTGTCCTTGTAGGTGGATGGGAAGATGCTGAAGGGCACGGGGACGCGGGCTTCAAAGTCCAGATTGACGACTTGTGCTGGCGCGAGAGAATCTTCTCATACAACCTTCCGTAGTCGTCGACACGAAAGGAAGACAAGAAGGATCCTCTGGCTTCTGTTCCTGGGGAAACAAAAGTCGAAAGGGAAGAGAAAGAATACGGACGGGAGGTGTCCTTGCGATTCTTTCTGTTCGGGGTGAGGACGAGATGGCTTCTTGCGTGAGGATGGATGCGATTGAAGATTGACAGGTTATTGGAGGAGGGAAGAGGGAAAGGAGAGGCAGGGCCGCGGCCGAGGGAACAGCGGTTGGGTTTTGAGGACGGGGGCACTTGTTTGCGTCGGCCAGCCTCGACAGAGGCACAGGGTGCGTGTAGCAAAGGGCCTTGTTTACTTTTGCGCCATGGGGCGCCTTGGAGCTGGGGTCTTGTTTATTCTCGTCCAAAGCGGGATAGCTTCATGTCGCTTCGGCTCCACAATCGAGGGCTGCCTCTGACCAAGCTGGTGCCAGCTACGGAGGCTGGCGAGGCGGGTTACTTGGCTCAGCACCGTGCTGCGGGCGACGATGCAGGTACTGCCGCCTTGCCTGCTCCGTACCTTGGCCATCTCCACCACGGTTGGTCCTGCTCGTCTCGTCTCACGGAGGTCATCTTAATAATTCTCTCCAAAACCACCACTGCAACGCCTGCCCCAGCACCCGCCCCAGCACCTGCCCCGGCGCGGCCCCCTTGTCTCGAGCCACGTCAACCAATTGTCAGCGGCGCATGTGCCGTAGCCGCCTCTCTTCCAGGTCACACTGAGCAGCACGGACTCGGAATCACTTCCATCGTGTTGGAGAGCCCACTGCGCTGCATCACAGATTGCGAGCCCCGTCCATCCCGCCATGCCATCCATGATTACGGAGCATGGAATCCCAGTATGGTGGGTGCATCGTCCAATGAGACTCGTCTTTGTGTGTAGGTCTCAGCTGCGTACGACTTTGGTCGAAGCTGGTCGAGGCGAAGCAAATCTTGTCGCTGCCCAAACGAGAGCGTGGCGGCCTGTGTGATGTGACGGGCTCTGGTGTCACAGCGAGACAGGGCCGCCATCGTTGTGTGCCAAGCAGGCATATCATTTCAGTACGATGCGCTGTGGTTGTGGGATCATCGACTACAAAGTGCTGTCATCTCTGTGAGGAGCAAGCAACGACAATGTGGCACGATCATTGCAAATGCAATTCTTCGCCCTGCCCGAGATGAGCTTTGGATGGTGGTCTAAACTGCCAGGGCGTGACGCGTCAGGTCGCGTCGAGGCAGCTGCCCACTATACCTAGCCTGCTGGAAACATCGCTTCGGAAGCAGTCGGGGCTCTTGGTTTTTGCCCACTCCACTTGCCATGCTATCCATAAATATCAGCGCCATTGATTGAGCGGTCGTAGTCATGATGCCTGACAGATCCCAATGGGAGCATGCTGGATGCGCTGTGCATCAATTACTCTGTCAACCCGACCAACACTGTGGAAAGGCGTGCTTCAGGTGTCATACGAGCTGCCTGACACCTGCTCTGCGAAATCTCAGGTGCTCCTTGTTGCTATGACAACGCTCTATTGTGGGAGGCAAGCTCAACTCTCCCACCTGTCGACTTTGGGGTTGTGGGGCAAATAGGCTAAGCACAAGTGCGCCATCTTCAGTCAAGCCGAAAGTCGCGTCTGACAATGGGGCGTGTGCTGAATCCGAGCGGAGAAGTCACGGATCCGCGTTCTGGGAGGCGTGTCGATTTGCCTTCTTTTTAACCTCGGCCAAGGGCCTTGTTTCCATTCGATTCAGCTCCTGATAATCTGCCACAGTCAGCATCGAGTCTTGTCTGTCGGAACCAACCCGGTTCTGGCTGATTTGTTGGCCTCTGCGTGATGGGTATTTGGTGCATTTGGAGGTCAATACACCGCAACTGGGACCGTCTATCATAATGCTGCTACTTCGTACGCTACTTGGAATAAATTCCCCGGCCTAGGTGTTGTTCTCCTCGTTTATCATAAGGTTAGTCACGCCTCGACACTTTATTTGGTTAGGCAGTCCACGCTTGAAGTTGAGCCGTGAGGATCGCCAACTACATTACGATGCTTCCCGCTATTAAGACGTCTGAACTGGGCATTTTTCTCAATTCAATCGCCGACAGGGTCAAGTCCAGGTTGGCCATGCAAGCTCCAACATGGTTCCTGTACTTTTGTGGTTCGCGTGTTGACTGCCATGCTTTGCAGATCGAGCCAATGTTCATCCTTTGGTGTCAGTAACCAGTCGCGTGATGGGGTGCTTGCAAATATCCCGTCGCCGCGGAGCATCGTTGTACTTGCGAGCGGCGACAACTGTGTGTTCAAGATCCTCTGAGCCCAATCCCAAGCGTGGACTGCCTCGAGGCATCTTCTGGACAATGACACCTTGGGTGTAGAGCTGGTGACTCGATAATACCAGCTAGATGGGAAGCTCTTGACTAGATATGGCTGCCATGTTTGTACAACGATTTGAAATGCAAAGCACCAGTATGCCATTCTCTACCTAACCGGAATGAGGATGACTCCGGAGGCTGTGAAAGCCTGGCCTATTTTAGCTTTGGGACACAGCACGATGTGATGCGCTCTACTGCTTTGCTGGTTCGTTGGTGAACATTGGCGAAAGCACTTGTCTGCCAAAAAGTCGACCTTAAGTCACCACGGGATGGACGGTGTCTTGAGTTCCAACTGACGTTGCTACAGATATTCTTCTACTGCAAAGTTGCACGGTGTTGGTGGGAGTCCTCACAAAAACGGCGAGCACGTACTCAGAGTAGGATTTTGAAAGCACTTGTGCATTTGTGTCAAAATAGTATAGAACACGAGGCTTCAACTCGAGTCATTCAACGAGTTCACTTTGATGAATTCCCACAGAGTTTCCCCGTGTTGTGTTCTCGACAGCCTCCCGTCTCCCACAACGGTAACCATCCGCAACGAACTGGAATAATAGGGATTTAGCAGCTGGTAGCCGCCGTTGGGATGCCGTTTGGCAACCATGAGCTCCCAGTCCCTTGGAGCCCTCCCGTTGGCAACGATGTTGCTCCCGCCGTCATGGCCGAGGTACACTTGCGCCCTTGTGTTGTAGAAGACGAAGTAGTTTTCCTTGTCGATGCAGAGCCAGCGGTTGTTGGCGGTAGGACCCTCGCTGGTGTCTTGCAGACGCGGCCCGCTCTTCGTAAGAGTGATTGCCTGGCCTGAGCCCTTGTCGATGATGATGTACGTGTTGCCGTGCCAGGGAACAGCATAGCCGTTGCCGCCCTCGAAGCTCTCGGTGGCAGATGAGCCGCTGAGAGGGGTGCTATCGAGGTTGCAGTGGTGGAGGCGTTTGAGGGCGCGCGTTGATGGTCGGGACGACCGCTGTGCAAGGTCATGACGTCCAGGCGTGGATGGTAGATGTAGCTGCGAGTGTCGTGGAGGAGTTTTGTCGCGGCAGGCGGGTTCGTTTGGACGAATGAGTCGGTATGTTGGCAACTCGGGGAAAGCTGCCGGTACGCGCGGATGAGTGCTAACAGAGAAGTACGTCTGCGGCTGGTGCTTGGGGCTGGAGATGGACATGATGTGGACGTGGTTCCTGTTGGACCCCTCGTCTTGCTGCTGGCCGTGTCGCTTCTGCCAGCCTCAGGTCAAAGATCCACGGCTGATTGAGCGAGGCACATGATGCTAACTTGCCGCTAATCTTCTACGTTGCACATTGCCATGAAAACCATGGCTATATATTTACCCTGTAGAATGCTCCTCTTCGGGATTCCAGCTCCGCTGAATAATATACTGAATCTCTCACCTGTCTTCAAAGCAGGACACTTTCACCTAAGAGAGGTCGAGCAAGACAAGGCCATGGCGCTAGAATGCTTGTTTACTGGCTCGAGTGCCCTACTGGTAATCAAGATCTACTACCAGAAATGGATAGGGCATTGAGTGGTGATGAATCGCAGAATGGCCTGGTCTTCGCCGAATGACTCCCTCCACGTGACGCGACCACAATGGCTCTTCCAGGCTCTTCCAGGCGCACGCATGGCGTCACTGTCTGGGTCACTGTCTTGGTCGCTGCCCCGCCATGACAGATGCATCCAAAACTCTGCCCCGCGTTCCGGGTGACTCTTGGTGCGACGACGAAGCTTAGCTAGGCTGGGGGGATTTTGGCTGCTACAAGCATTTAGAGCCACCATCGCGACGGATTCGCCCCCTTCTCGCTCGCTAGTGCGTCGCCCATGCCCAACAGCGCACCTCAGCATGAAGCAGAGATTCTCGTCCCTGGACGTCAAGGTCGGTCTGCCACCTGCTCGTCCGCCTCCTGCTTCCATTGGCGCTAACCCCGCTGCCAGGTCATCGCACACGAGCTCCAAGAGACCTTGGTGTCTCTGCGGCTGGCTAACGTCTACGACCTCTCCTCTAAGATCCTGCTGCTCAAGTTTGCCAAACCCGACAACAAGAAGCAGATTCTAATAGAGAATGGGTTCCGCTGTCACTTGACAGACTTTACTCGCACTACAGCCGCCGCGCCGTCCGCCTTTGTCGCCAGGCTACGCAAGTTTCTCAAGACCAGGAGATTGACCTCTGTGAAGCAGGTTGGGACAGACAGAATCTTGGAATTCCAGTTCAGCGATGGGCAGTACAGACTGTTCTTGGAGTTCTTCGCGGTATGGTCATCTTGACAAGCTTGTCCCCCCACCTGCTCTTCTACCCCTCCCGACACCCGCGCAACCGCTGACCAGGAGGCGTATAGAGCGGTAATATCATTGTCACCGATGCCGAGCTCAAAATTTTAGCCCTTGCCCGAAATGTCAGCGAGGGAGAAGGCCAAGAGCCACAACGAGTCGGACTACAATATTCGCTGGAGAATAGGCAGAACTTCCATGGCATCCCGGACCTGACAAGAGAACGTGTCCAGAAGGCGTTGCAAACCGCTGTTGAGAGGGCTGCCGCAACCATCGCCTCCGGTAAAAAGATCAAAGGGAAGCCTGGTGGCGATTTGCGGAAGAGCCTAGCTGTATCCATTACCGAGCTCCCCCCCGTCTTGGTAGAACATACCCTCCAGTCCAACAATTTTGACACGACAGTCAAGCCTTCCGATGTCCTTGAGAATGAGACGCTATTGGATGAGCTGGTCGGTCTGCTCTCAAAAGCTCGCCAGACTGTCGAGGAAATCACAGCCTCGGCAGTTTGCACGGGCTACATCTTTGCTGTACCGCGACCAGGAAAATCTCTCGACTCAATCGAATCCGACACGGTTTCGAAGAGGAACGCATTGCTATACGAGGACTTTCACCCATTCGTGCCGGACAAGCTCAAGAGTGATAAGTCTATGGAGGTGTTGGAATTCACTGGCTACAACAGGACCGTTGACGAGTTTTTCTCCTCTCTGGAAGGTCAGAGGCTTGAGTCCCGTCTTACTGAGCGGGAGGAGGCAGCAAAGAAGAAGCTCGACGCTGCGAAACAAGACCAGGCTAAGCGTATAGAAGGCTTACAAGAGGCGCAATCGATGAACTTTCGGAGGGCTGCTGCCATCGAGGCCAACGTCGAACGCGTGCAGGAGGCCATGGATGCTGTCAACGGACTTATTTTCCAGGGCATGGACTGGGTTGATATTGGAAAACTGGTGGAACGAGAGAAGAAACGACACAACCCTGTGGCCGAAACCATAGCCCTTCCTCTGAAGCTCGCAGAAAACATTATTACCCTGCAGTTGGCAGAAGAGGATGTCGAGGAAGAGCAAGACGATCCTTTCGAAACTGACGACAGTGAATCGGAGGACGACGATGCTGAAGCCGACAAGGGAAGGCCCAAATCGGACGACAAAACTCTGCTTGTGGACATTAACCTGGCCATCAGCCCCTGGAGCAATGCCAGGGAATACTACGACCAACGCCGAACAGCAGCCGTTAAGGAGGAAAAGACACAGCTGCAGGCAACCAAGGCCATCAAAAGCACGGAGCAGAAGATCAGTGCGGATCTGAAGAAGGGTCTAAAACAGGAGAAGGCCTTGTTGCAGCCCACACGAAAGCTCATGTGGTTTGAAAAGTTCGTCTGGTTCATCTCGTCTGATGGCTATCTTGTTATCGGTGGCAAGGATGCCCAGCAAAATGAGATGCTCTACAAGAGATATCTGCGGAAAGGGGATGTCTACTGCCACGCTGACCTTCACGGCGCCTCGAGCATCATCATCAAGAACAATCCCAACACCCCCGACGCGCCAATTCCACCCGCCACGCTTTCTCAGGCCGGCACTCTGTCAGTATGTACGTCGAGCGCCTGGGACTCGAAAGCTGGAATGGGCGCTTGGTGGGTCAACGCCGAACAAGTATCTAAATCTGCACCAACCGGAGAATTCCTACCCACGGGAAGCTTCATGGTGAGGGGAAAGAAGAACTTTCTCCCCCCTGCGCAACTGCTCATGGGCCTGGGCATTCTCTTTAGGATCAGCGACGAGAGCAAGGCAAAACATGTAAAGCATCGCTTGTATGATGAAGACTTGGCAATTGGCACCGATACTGGAAGTGGTGCAAGGCAGGGCGCCGACGACGATGCTGCCGAGGCCGAGGAGACCAACAGCGAGCACGAATCCGAAAATGACTCGGATAGGGATGGAAAGGATGAAAGGCCGCGCGACAATCCTCTTCAAGCATTTGGCAATGAAGGCGAGGACGCGGAGGTGGACGAGATGGATGAAGAGATGTCGAATCTGAACGTTGAGAAAAACTCAGGGGGACGACACGGCCGACCAAGATGTCAGAGATGGCCAAGAAGACGAGGAGGAAGAGGATGAAGTAGAAGAGGGGGCCCAGAACGAATCAGTCGCGGGGACGTCCGAAAGCAACGGGCAGGCCGTCTGTCGCAGCCTCTACAGCCGGTGACTCGACCACATCCAAGCAGAAGCCCGCGAAGCGAGGACAGAGAGGCAAAGCCAAGAAGATCGCGGCGAAATACAAGCACCAGGATGAAGAAGACAGAGAAGCAGCGGAGACGCTTATAGGCGCCGCCGCCGGTAGAAACAAGGCCGAAGCAGAGGCCAAGGCCAAGGCAGTGCACCAAGCTGAGCTTGAGCTGGCTAAAGAGCGACGCCGCGCCCAACACCAGCGTCAGCAGAAGGAGATTGCCGAGCACGAAGAGATCCGGCGCGTGATGATGGACGAGGGCGTGGACGTGCTGGAAGGCGACGAGGCGGAGAAAATGACCCTCCTGGATGGCCTGGTGGGCACGCCCCTAGCCGGCGACGAAATCATCGAGGCCATCCCGGTGTGTGCGCCGTGGAACGCCCTCGGCAAGTTCAAGTACAAGGCCAAGATGCAGCCGGGCGCGCAGAAGAAGGGCAAGGCGGTCAAGGAGGTGGTGGAGAAGTGGAAGATTGACTCGGGCAAGAAGAACGCCGTGGACGAAGCCGCCCGCGACAACGAGAAGATGTGGCCCCGCGAGGTGGAGCTCATCAAGGCGCTCAAGGCCGAGGACATTGTCAACTGCGTGCCCGTTGGCAAGGTCCGTATCATGATGTCTGGTGGTGGTGGAGGAGGTGGTGGTGGAAGCGGCGGGAAGCGGAGGCGCAGGCGGCAAGGGACGGGGGGGGCAAGTCTGGGAGAGGCGGGAGAGGCTCAAAAAAGTAAATGACACGGTGCTCCAGACCTTGGGCTGTGTGTGTGTGTGTGTGTGTGTGTGTGAGCAGCATCAAGGCATACATACGCGTAAAAGAGGGCCAGGATAAGGGTCATTTCATTCCCGATGGAGTAACTACTATATATCACGACTATGTATTAGCAGCTACGCAGTAGCCGTCAGCCAACCAGCCAAACCAACCCCCTGAAAAGTCCCTCGTATCTTCCATGATCTAAAGTTAGGTATATATAGTTGCGCACCTCATACCCGTGAGAAAGAAGGAAGAGAAAACAACCCCGAAGAGAATGCGTCAAGCAATCCACAAGAGGCAAAACAGTTAAAAAAACCAATCATCACGGCGTAGTAGATGTGCCCTAATACAGCTTCCGCACATCATTCGGCATCCGCGCAATGCAGAGCTCGCTCAAAAACAGGCCCAGCTGCCCGCTCGTGGCCTCCCGCACCGCATCCTGCAGGTCGCGGCCGTAGCGCTCGTGGTAGGCCCTCTTGACGGCCAGCATGTGCACGGCGTCCCAGTGGAAGCGGACGAGGCGCGAGATGAGCAGCTCGCGGCGGAGGTGGTCCTTGCGGGAGAGGGTGAGGGCGTGGTGGAGGAGGAGGGCGTCGCGGACGGGGCGGTTGATGACGCCGTTGAGGATGTGGGCGAGGAGTTCGCCCTGGGGTTGTGTTAGTGTCTTGGTTCTCGGGTCAAGCATACTTGTAATCTTTCTCTCTTCGTGGTGGGCGAGGGGGACTTACGACGAGGTTGCCGCTCTTCTTGAGGGCCTCGCGGGCAAAGTTCACGCGGTAGTGGTGCTCGTACTCCTTTAGTACCTCGCGGAGGTGGTCGTCGCTGCGCTGGACGACGATGGAAATCATGAGGCTCTCGCCGCCCTTCTCGGCCTTTACCGCCTTGCGGAGGTCGCTGACGTCCTTGTCTACGAGGTCGTAGTCGATGGGGACCCTGCGGCCGTAGTGGTCGTAGTCCTCCATGCGGCGCTCGTCGAGCACGAGCAGCACGGCCTTTTTGAACTTGTCCTCCTTGAGCTCCGTCTTCATGCACTTGGTCAGGCTGTTGTCGTACTTCTTGTCGGTGAAGCCCTCCTTGATCTCGCGGATCTCGCTGTTGGTGCGGCCCATGAGCGACTCGATGAGGAGCTCGCGCCGCGTCTTGTCGCCCTGGTACCAGAAGTTGGCCCAGTACGCCTCGCTCTCCCACATGCCCAGCGCGACCGAGTAGCACGCCTTCATGAGGTTCGGGTCCTCGTCCTTTAGCCGCGCGCGGATGTGCTTTGCGATGTTGATGCCCTTGCGCTCGGAGCCCGTCTTGGCAATCTTCTTGTAGTCAACGCGCAGCTCCATGACCTGCTCGTGGGTGAGGCTGGGGAGGATGGCCACGAGGGGTTGGACGTCGGGCGGCTCGTTGCCCTTGAGCGCGCGGGCGAGCTGGGTGGCGATGTCCTCCGGGTCGTGGAAGCGGGCGCGCCGGCTCAGCTTCCTGGACTCGCCCTCCCCGTCCGAGTTGAGCGACGACAGGGCGTCGACGATCCTGGGGTCCTCCTTGGGGTGCTGGGACGCCAGCAGGAGGGGCGACGGCATGGGGGACATGTCCTGGTATGTCCCGTGGTAGGACTCGAGCAGGGGCGAGCCCGGCGCCGCGGCGAGCGACATGGCCGAGACGCGCGCGGCGTTGCCGACGGAGAGGCTGGACATGCGCGCCGTCGGCGGCTGCGGGGACCTGTCGCGCTCGCTGCCTCGCCGGTCCCTGGATCGGTCTCGCTCCCGGCTGCCGGGCTCGACGGTCAAGACGGATGGCCCGGGCGACTTGTCCCTGCGGCGGTCTGCCGCGGGGGGTGCCTCGATGGCCAGCTGCGCGGGGCCGGGGGGGACTTGTCGCGACGGCGCTCTCGGGACCTCTCGCGGTCCGCGGCTGCCGGGCTCGACGGTGAGCACGCTGGGTGCTGAGCTGCGAGGGTCGTCGCGGTGTGAGTCGCGGTGGGACCGCCTCCCGTAGTCGTCTCCAGGGGGGCTAGCCGGGCGTGGGCGTCTGCGGTCGTCGTCGTCGCGTCTGTCGTCGTATTTGGAAGAGCGTTTGCCGCCGCCGTCGTCGTGCTTGTCGTCGTACTTGGAGGAGCGCCTGTCCCGCCCGCCATCCGGATCGTACTTTGAGGAACGTACATCCCTGTCGTCCTTGACGTCGTACTTGGACGAGCGCCTGTCTCTCCCGCCGTCTACGTCATGCTTTGACGGGCGCGCGTCGCGGCCGTCGTCGTAGTCATACCTGGACGGGCGTGCATCGGCGCGCGAGGCGGGTATGTAGCTGCCGTAGGTGGGAGGGGAGTCTGGCCGCGGAGAGCGCGGGGGCGGGGGCGCGTTCCCGTACGCCAAGTCGTCCTCGTCGCGCTCCTTCTTGGCCGCTCTGCGCTCCTTCTTGGCGGCCTTTTCGCGGGAGCGCTTGTCGTCGGCGTCGTCTTCGTACCGGCGACTGTACTTCTGCGGGAGGAACTTGAGCTTGTCGTCGGCGTCCTCCTCCTTGAGGCCGTACTTGTCCCGCGAGGGCTCTGCGTGGCGGACCACGGGCCTGTCCTCCTCGGGCCGGTCGCCTCTGCCCTTGTGCTTGGCGGCATCCAGGGGCTCGGCGTAGCGGGACCGACGGGGGTCGCTGGCGTCGCCGCGACGGACGGGCACGTCTTCTGGGAAGGCACCCGGCGGCTGGCTGTCGAAGTGCTCACGCGAGCTGCGGTAGGCAGAGTCGGGAGTAGGGGAGACAGTCTTGTAGACGGGCCGCGGGTCGTCGTAGCTGTAGCTGGGGTGGCTCTCGGGGAGCAGCCCGCCCATGTCGCCATTGGTAGGGTAGGGCAGCCCACTGCCTCCGTGAGAAGGCTCTCTGCGACGGCTCGACTGGTAGCGGGGGTCGTCCAGGTCGTCTTCCGGGTAGACGTAGCTTGGCTCCCGCACGTCGCCGTAGACGGGGACGCCTCGCGTGGGCTGGTCGTCTGCCGGTCGTCCGTCGCGAGAGCGCGACCTGGCGTGGCCTCGTCGGCGCTCGCCATCGACGGCAAGCGACATGATGGGCGATGGCGGCTGGGCTCGAAAGATGATGGAGATGGAGAGATAGGTGGGGGGTCACGAGCCGCGAATTGCTGTCTTTCAGCCGCTGGTTCGCTGAATACGTAATGGCTGGTGAGGGGTCGTTTTGGATTGATTGTCCACTCCGTCTCCGCCAGGCAGTCAGGACTCGATGGGGCTTCACCAATGCCGAACTCACGGCTCAGAGGGTGCTGTGAGGAAGAGAGGAGTCGGTGGGAAGAAGAGAGGAAGAAGGACGATCAGGCCGGTAGAAGTAAGAGCTGAACATTGTCAGCGCAATGCGGATATAGGCCGACCAGAGCGACCCAAGAACCCGTCGAAGCTCCATTCCCCTGCTGCAGGTCGCATTCAAGCGGGTGCAGCGCTGGGAGGCTGGGGACTGGGGGGGGGGGGGCGGTTTGAAACTATCGAGGCAGCCTATTGAAGCCCCTGTCTGCGCCCCCTCCCCCCTCCGTAGGGCACGGTAGGGCGCGTGTGGGCTGGCTCGTTTGGGCGCTTGAAGCCGAGTCCGGGCTGGCCTAGGGCGCTAAGGCCGCCGTCTAGGGCTGAGCGGTGGCGCGGCAGGCCAGTGGGAGCACTCACGATGATGTATGCATGCATGTTGGTTGGTGCTGACGGCTGTGCCCTGGCCAGATCATCGGGATTAAGATCGACTTGGGAGCCGTCGGCCCTGGATTACGTCTGGTTTCGTCCAACGCTAAACTGGCATGACGAGGGAGGCTCGTCTGCACGCGCCGTGCTAGGCGCTTCCCCGTGGCTCGATTGGCGACTGCACCTGTGCGAAGCGTCACGCCAGTCTGCTTCCGATATGTCGTCTGTGGCATACAGCAACATGTATTATTTATAGATGGAGTCGGTTGGCCTATGTGCTCCCATCTCTAGGCGCGCGCTCGCCTCGCTGAAACACGAACAGCGCCTCATCCTTGCCCGCGAAGCTCGGCAGAGGCACCTGGGCCACGCGGGTCCAGTCGCCGTGCTCTCTCTCCATGTGCTCATCCATCGTCATGCTCTTGAAGCCCGTGTACCCGTTGCGGTTCTGCGTGCCCACCACGGCAATCGTGTCGCCCTGGAAGGCGTCGACGAGGCTGCGCGTAAAGGCACCCTCCGTGCCGCCTCCGACGCCTCCCCCGACGACCGGGTATACCAACAGCAGCACCATGTTCCTGCCGCCGTCGCTTTTCCGCAGCCACTTGACGCCGTCCGATATGGCTGTGTCGCTGACCCAGTTCACCCTCCACTCGCTCTGCATGTTGTCCACGGCGTGCACCGTCAGGCCGTAGCGACGCAGCATAAACGCCCAATATCCGTTGCCCGAGCCCACGTCTGCCACGGGGCGGCCGTCGACCAAGACCTTGAGGATTTCCAGGCTCTCGTGCGACGGCGTGGCACAGCCGAAATGGTGCATGAGCACGGGCAGCACGTGGTGGCTCGTGGCCACACGCTCCGAGGAGTCGCAGGGCCCGCACCATTCAAGATTCCGACAGGACCATGCCCAGAAGTCGTAGTAGGGGTTTAGGCTCGGCGGCGATTTGCATTTGGGTATCACCAGGCTGGGCAACGAGGGGTGGAGATATCTCTTGTCGCCCAAATGGCTGGCCACCTCCGATCGTATGGATCCCTTCTTGGCATTGGTGCCAAAGTTCTTGAGCGCCGCAGCCGTGGCTGTGGTGGGACTGAAGATGGATATGTAGGCCTCAATGTCTGGCTGCGGAGGCGGGTCTCTCTGCCTTCGTCAGTCGACAGGCTTCGTGTGCGGCAGGGCCACGTCCACTCACCGGTGAGCCGTCCTCATTGCGATACCAGGCGTGCAGGCCGTTGACGGCGCCGAGGCCGACAACGTGCTGCACCTCGCCCAGCTTCACGCTCGTCGTGGCGTGGTACGTGTACGCATCGCGCTCCGGGAGGCTCAGCAGCACGCGGCTTGCATTGTAAAAGTCGTTTCGAGCCAAGAGGTCCACGACCTGCTTCTGCCGCTCCTTGTCCTGGATGACTTGGTCGGGTTGAAATGAGGGGCTTCCCACGCAATGGGGGGCTCTGGTCGTGCGGGACATGTGGCAGGGTGATGCAGACGGCTTCACCGAGCCATTGAGTCACGTATCGGGTATGGGGAGGTTTCAGTGAAGCGACGTGTGGATGAAGACGTGGGTTGCGCTCAGCCGATGTGGCGTAGGGATGAAAGACTGAGTCTGCCATGTGGGATGGATGGTGTGTGACGACGTTAGTGGTGGGACCATGTTAGTGCGCGTGGGCGTAGTCAGACCGACCTGCTCCACAGCATTTTCAACAGCGCTTGACGCCAAAGCCGATTATCGTGGCCCATTGTCCACAAAATATCCCTGCGCAGATCTGACGAGAAAAAGAAGAATCACTTGGGATGTGACGGGGTTATACGGGAAGGTGATGTTTTGAAGAACTTGTTCCAACCAAGGTACATGCAGCCTGTAGTTTACGCAGGAGAAGCCAGACTCCAGAGAAGTTGATCAAATGCCCACGCCGTGACAGTAATTTGTTCCTGTTTACTGATTTTCCGTGATTGCGCTGCAACTACGAGCGGTGTCTTATCGTCAAACAATGGAGACATGGTTACGAGACCCAAGGGTTGGAAAAAGGAAGAGGCGATAGATACTCACCGTCATCGGTGCTACCCAGTGCAGAAGTGTTCTAGTGATTATCCTCCACGTCTCTATTTCACGCTCGCTCTCTTGATCTCGGAAACTTGTGAGGCGCAGGTGCAGCACGTTAGTATTACCTTTGGCGAGTCCGTCAGCCAAGCCGTCGAGGCAGCAGCTAAACGATCCATACTTTCCGAAGCACTGCAGAGGTCGGTCAATGAAGGACCGGTGTGGAACAGGCTCGCTGAAGTACATCTTGCTGCTTCAGGAACTACTTTGGAAGAGACAATGCCGAGACTCCGCAGATGTTTATCAGGGACTAATTGAAAGGCAGAGACGGGGGCAGAAGCTCCAGGTTGTCAGTTGATTCGCGCGGCCTTGGCAGTCTACATGTGTTTTACTCATGGCGGAATCCGGAGTATTCATATCAGCGTTGCGCAATGCGTTTAGTTGCCATGTTTAGTAACCTCGTCTCTGGTAAATTCCCAAAAACCAAACCAAACCAGTTCACATGTTGATGATACCCTTGCGTAGTCAGCTGTGAATATGCAACAATGATTCGCGTTCACAAATCTCTCCTCCTTGAGAGTCATGTCGGCCCGGTCGGCCGCGGAGAGCCTGGCAACGGCTATATCCATCATGCTCGTAAAGCACTATTAAAGATGGAAGTTCTGTTGGTATATGGAATGATGGAGGGAAGCTGATTGAAGGTCCATCTTTCCTGATGGCAGAACAGGCAGTGAGCTGGCTGGAGGCTGAGGGCTCGAGGAGCAGTTCAACTGTAGGTCAGTCAGGTGGCGTCGTTGCACGTTGCCGTCGCCCCTGGCTGGGGTAGACACTGGGTGCCGCCGCACATGGTCTGCCTGCCGCGAAGGCGTATTGAGAATAACGGCGGATAGCGTGCGTCTGGTGATTAATAGCATGACTCCTGAGAGTCTCCTCATTGTCCTCCCCGTTGTGTCTGCTTGCATAGCGGGCGTCAGCCACTAATCTCCCCGGGTCCGAGGCTTGCCAATCAACACCACAGGACCCGGGACCGACGCCAAGGTGCCGTAGTGCCCTACGACGCCTCCGTGCCCCGTCATAGGGCGCTCACGGCCCTGCCTGATCATCTGCTAGTGCCCATGGTCCTTGTCGCCCACTGGTAGTGGCTTCGAGCTAGATTCGCCTCGACCACTACCTAGACATGCATCCCGACCCGTGTACAAGTACAAATATCCCCCCTCTGCAACTGTCCATAATTGCTTCTTTCTCTAGGTGTGACCAGGCGCGAGGCGTGGTCTCGCATGCAGGATCGACGATATAGAGTTTAGCATCGTCGAAGTCTGGTCTTGGAATGGATCCCTTCCGTGGATGACACGGCACGTCGAACATGCCTATTCGCTTGGCCGTTCCATCCAGCTTGATGCACCTACCGCTCAGATATTGCTTCTTTTTAAGGCGGGTTTTCGGCGTATATAAGGTGTCGTATTTTCGTGCTACCATACGTACCCAGGCAGGTATTGTGCGGCAACCTCGCTAGTCCTCGAATGTTTCATAACATCCGTCTTGGATTGTCCGAAGCGAGCTGAATCGATAAAGTGTCGCAGCGTCCTCCATCTTCTGCGGCGTAAACGACCTATGCCAATTACCAGAAGCCACGGGAGAAGAGAACACAATCGGGGGGCCAGGACGGTATCCTCACCAACGCTCTCGGTCTCTTTCCTCGCCCTCCACCCCCCCCTGCTGCAGGGCGCAAGCCCAGTATTAATCGGCAAAAGTCTCCTAGAGGTTGGGACTGGCCTGTCACGATCTGCGCCTTGTGCGACCCCGTCACCTGGAGCACTCTACTCTGTACACCAGCCGAAATACATTCACCGCCTGCCATGTAGTAGACTTTGAAGAATTTCTCCCACCATCACCATCAAGAGACACCGCTGGCCGGCCGCAGCGACCCGATCTACGCACATCCACGTCCGGGCGAACGGTATTCACCTCGACGTTCTCGCCATCGAGCCCAAGCAAGAGCCGACCGGATGCTTCCATGGCCCTTCTTGTCCTCCCATACCTGCCATCGTCACCGCCTAATCTCAGTTCCGGTTCTGGTGTTGACGTTGATGTTGATGTTGATACAATGTCCAAAGCACGTATTGAGAAAGGCGACGGCTCACAGAGCCTCCAGCACACGCAGCCGAAAATGCTTCCCGAACACCACGACGACGGTGGGCAGAGAGATGCTGGAGACGGCATCAGGACGGCTACTGCTCACTCGAGTGCGTTCTTCGGGCCGGAGATCAATTATCAGATAGCAACACCACCGCGTCCTGCACCCGAACCCAACCCACGCATCAAGCCGTGTACACCGACGACTGCGCCACTCGAAGGGCACAGCTGTAGCAGTATCGATGGAAACAGCGTGGTGCCTGGATCTTCCGATAATGAGATGGACCATACGCAGTGGCAGGAGCTGCTGTTGAACGCTTGTCCGAGTTCGCCAGAGCCAAGCAAGGGACATGAGTCTGTGCTGTTGCCACCGTTGACACATCCAAATGGCATCTCCATGTTCCCAGGCATGTCGGCGCTGGAACAAGAGAACATGTCCCGCGAAGCTTTGTCTCAGGCCGAGGCGTCCATCATAGCCGACAGCATAGGGCCTCATATCCGAGATGATGCAACCGACGGTGGATATGACAGCGACAGGTTCAGCTCCGCCAGCACCACTGCCGAGTCGTGCGTCCGGGACTACATGTACGAGAACGGCCGAAGGTACCATCGGTTTCGAGAGGGAAGCTATAACTTCCCCAACGACGATGTCGAGCAAGAGAGGGAGGACATGAAGCATGCCATGGTGAAGCTCCTATGCAACCAAAAGTTACACTTTGCCCCGATTGGCAGTCACCCTCAGGAGATTCTTGACATTGGGACAGGAACAGGCATTTGGCCGATCGAGAGTGAGTAGTCCAGGCAAACCATGTTTTAGGTATGTTTGACTGACCACAACCGTTGGCGTTTCCAGTGGGCGACCTGTACCCAAGTGCCCAGGTCATGGGGATTGACCTCTCGCCCATTCAGCCGGACTGGCTCCCACCCAATGTTCGTTTCCTGGTGGATGACGTGGAATCCCCCTGGTTACATCCTCGGAATCACTTCGACTACATACACGCTCGCAATACCGTCATGGCCATCCGGGACTGGGCCCAGCTTTTTCAGCGCTCCATAGAGTGAGTAAGCCACGGAGGCGGGCTCGATACACTACGCCCTAGCCACTGACACACATGATGCAGACATCTGAAGCCGGGCGGGTGGATGGAGCTGCAGGAGATCCATCATCGTCCCAAGAGCGCGCAATCCGACAATATCGTCTCGCCCGAACACCCCGTGGCGCAGTTCTGGACCCGTGTGACCGAGGGTCTGAACGAGCTCGGTGTGGACTTTGACGCATCGGCAGACGGGCGATTGGCCAACCAGATGGAAGAGGCCGGCCTCATCAACGTCACGGAGCGCGTCTTCCACGTCCCCATTGGCACCTGGCCCAAGAACAAGGTTCTCAAGACGGTTGGGTTATACTGGCGGACCATTCTCCTGGATGGGCTGCAGGCCATTGCGTTGGGGCCGCTGACTCGCGGATTGCGCTGGAATCGTGAGCAGGTGGAAGTGTTCTTGATAGACGTACGCCGAGCGTACTACGACAACCACGTGCTCATGTATATGCCATTGCATATCGTGTACGGTCAAAAAGCCCCGTAGGCTGCGTAAGGTTGGGCACGAGGGGGCAAGAAGGGCAGTCATTCGATCAATATAACGAGGCGTCGTTGATGGACAGGTAGCCAGGGCTGCCCTCAGCTCGGCGCTGGGGGCAGAGTGATGAAGGGGCAGTTGGCAGCGTGGCGCGCAGTCAGGAAGAAACTACCAATAAAACTGCTTCGTGGTTCGAGGCTATCGGAGGTTCGATGGTCAAGCCGATGCGGTAGTTCGTCTCCATGCTGGTGGATACGTATTCCATCTGGCCCGAAGCAGCAAGAGAATCAACCAGCTCAACACTGACTAGTTGACTAGCCCAAGGTTTGGGCGGGCCGAGCCGCCGTCCGCAGCCCTGCGACGAGCTGAACGACCGTCAAGACCGTTGCGCTTCACCGATCGACTGACCGAGTCGCCGGCATGGGACCTAAAGGAGAGCCTCGGGCGGGAGTTGCCATTTGCCGGGGTTTGAGCTTTGACGTGGGGAGGCCGGTGTGATGGTGGGAGCTGGGGAAGGGTGTGGTGTGATGCGTGGTGCGTGGTGCGTGATGCGTGAGGCGTGAGGCGTCCACCAAGAATCATGAATGCAGATGTCGGTGAGCAATATCAAACAGGGATGGAAATGCAGGCGATCTCATGGGGAAGGAACGACGAAGACACGAGTTGAGCCAGGACCTGTCTAGAAATACGTACTCCGTAGTCCGTGCTGCCTCACCAATACAAGCCGCCAAGGATGGTGTACCATGCATGTCCAGTGCCTGCTCACGCTACTCTGAGTTGTACACCTCACTCACTGCGGAGCCCGTCTGGCCCAAGGCAGTCTAGTGGTGGTGCCACTGACCCGTTGGTGACGAACACCTCAGGGAAGGGAGCCCGGTTTCCTGGGTCTCCAAGCCTCTGGGGATCAGGATGCAGGGCCTAATCCCAACTCGTATAAACGACAGCATCCCGCGTACATGGCGGTACCTACGCAGCTGCCGTCACCGTGGAATGGTGTCTCGGATAACTCTGGGTACATATATATACCGGCGCCGCCCGTCTGCCCTCTCCGTCCTGTCGGGTGCGACCATGACTGGCCAGCGAGAAGTGACGGACGTGATGTTGATTGACTGTGAACCTGTGATAAACGAAGCTGGCTTGCAATGTCTACTTCCCGTGCTCAGACCTCCCTTGGCTGGCCCCGCGCTAAAGCTGAGTCAAGTACGAAGTGCCTACTCGACATCGTGCAGCACAAGGCCGAAGCAAAGCTCAATAGGGCTGGACGCACCGCTCACGCAGCAGCTTTGCTTTTACCAGTGAGCTGGCAAGGCCCACTGGTGGGTTCAGTGTTCAATGTACTCCGTATCTCTGCAACAGACATGTCCATCCTTCGTGCCCTGGTACAGTACCTTGGAGAGACATCAGCACTGCTGGCCGCTCATCGACGAGCACATTGAGGGATGAACAAAGCTCCCGCCTCCTTCTCCATGCCACTCTCGGGAGACTTGGAGCACCAACCTGCCAGCTCCGTAGCCCCAAGCATATTCTCTGTCCTCCTACCGCGGGCTGATCATGTACATGCTGCAGCCCGCAGATAGAGAGAGCCGTTTCACCAGCCCCATTCTTTTCCGAATACCCCATGCTGCCTTGACAGCTAGCAGTGCCCAGCACTTGTCCACGAAATTGAGCCTGCGTGCATACCTCTTCAGCATGGACTCAACTTCACCTGGCCGCAGGGCTACGTGTATAACTAGCTGGCCGTTCTCCCTGCTATTTCGTCAATCTCGGCCCCTCTCTTGGCATTGCTTTCTTCTTCCAACAAACTTGGAAACTTGGTTCTTCTGCGTGTCCAAATTCGAAAGCACGCATCCCCACAGCACCGTCCAAGGGAGAGACCCCAAAGAGACGCAAGGAAGAGGAGCAGCAGTAGTGAATCATCGCCGTTCACCTGGCCAAGCATATTACTCGACCCACTGCCCATTCCTTTGTCCATGAACTTCCATCTAGCACCACACTTCGGTTCAAGCTAGACTTGGATAAGAGGCCGCGAATCCCACCTTGCGACGTGGACTGTTCACCCACCTCCCGCTTACTTAGACAAGCTCTGGCAGGCATACGACCGTGTGCTCCCACACTACCTCCCCCACCTCGCCCTGGCATTTTCACTCCGCGATAAGTCCATATCAGGTCGTGGATCAAGAACTCTCTTGCCTCTCATCAACTCCCTACAGTCGACCAAGTATCTGGTCGGACCATTGCCGGTTGTTGAACGCGAAAATATCGAGATGCCTAAGTTTCGGCCTCTGTCCTGGTTTCAAGGGTCGCCAGCCAAAGCTGCCTCTGCCGAGCCTGCAACTGGAGGGGATGACCCCGAGCAAGTTCAGAAATCTTCGGCCGCCGCCTCTGACAGATCTGGGTCTAAGCAGAGTGGCGGTGCACAGTCGTCCGAGACAACGCCAATGGCTGAGAGCAGTTCTCCCGGCACGTCCCGCATGATTGCGCTGGCGAAAAAGATCAGTGCAGAAGCTGAGAGGCTGGAGGCTTACTTGAGAGACAACTCGCTTCCCGACCCGGGCTTCGATGTGGACTCTCCCGGCGACTTCCCCCGCCTGCCCGACGATATACAGAAGAGTCGTCAGGAGATTGTGTACGCAACAAAGGAACTCAACAGCCTCGTCAAGGGGCCGAGGGAGAGCGTACGATGGGGGGTCTGGAGCGTGCGTTGTGCCATTTTCTTTTTACTCTCTGCCGTCAAATGACACTCCGAGACTTCCTGTCCTGTTACTCACATCTCGATAGTTCCTTGACACACTGAGTCTGCAAGTCATCAACAACTATGGGCTCGGTATGCCTCCAGCCCCTGTCTTCCTCAAGCGAATGACGTCCAGCTAACAATGTAAAAAATAATAGCCAAACTTGTGCCATTGGAGGGCTCCATATCTCTAGCCGAATTGCAGACCAAGACGACCCTGGATCCCACTAACCTCGCGCGTGTCCTACGGCATGCGATGACGAACTATCTGTTCCGTGAGCCAACGCCCGGCATAATTGCTCACACGGCTGCCTCCCTGATGCTCGCCGAGGATGTTGCTCTGCAGAATTGGGTTGGATTCAATTCCGAGGACATCTTCCCAGCCGCCGCTCACGTCCTGGAAGCCGTCAAGGCACACCCCGAGGCGACGTCACTTACTCAGACGGGCTTCAACTATGCCTTTGACACAGTTGACAAGGAGCCTCTCTTTGTGACCTTTGGTAAAAACCCGTCACGGGCAAAGCGCATGGGTAGTGCCATGGCTTCTCTGACTGGTAGCGAAGGCTACGAAACTGCCTACTTTGTCGATAATTATGACCTCTCCGACGTCAACGATAAAGAAGGCACATTTGTTGACATTGGTGGCAGCCATGGTTTTCTGTCCGTGGACCTGGCCAAGAAATGGGACAAGATCAAGTTTGTCGTGCAGGACTTGCCAAAGACGGTGGAAAGTGCCCCCAATCCGCTTTCTGACAATGCAGCGGTTGCCGAGAGAGTGCAGATGCAAGCGCACGACTTTTTCAAGGAGCAGCCAGTGAATAATGCTGATGGTATTTCCCACACCACACCACACCACGCCCCCCAAGTGCGACACGACATCTCGCTGACTGTTTATTTAGTATACTTCTTCCCGCTGGATCATCCACAACTATTCCACTCCCTATGCTATTCAGCTGCTCAAAAACTTGGTGCCAGCCATGAAGCCAGGTGCCCGAGTCGTCATCAATGACCACTGCCTTCGCGAGCCAGGCTCCGAGAACCCCTGGGATGAGTCCCTCATGAGAGGCATGGACATGGTGATGTGGACGCTGCTAAACGCACAGGAGCGAGATGAACATGAGTTCCGGGCACTGTTTGAGGCGGCAGACCCGAGGTACGCTTTCAAGGTATGTTTGATGCTAGCAATTTTCTACTGAATGGCAGATGACAGAAGCTAACTCTGATAGGGCGTTACCCGGGTCGAAGGATGCAGGATGGCCGTGGTGGAAGCCGTATGGGAGCCCCTCAAGCAGGTTGAGCAGGACAAGGATGTGGTGGTCGAGGTCTGACCTTGCGCATGGCATAAATGCTTGAGTCCTTCATATTACGACCGGAGAAGGCCAGTCAATGGAATACTTGGAATGACTATTTGATGAATGATGAATCCGACCAATGGTTCTAATGTAACGATGCGTGCCTTCTAGGGGCGGAACTGTCGACGTGGAGTGTTTCGCCAAACTGGCGTGATGATGGTAACTAGCCTAGTAACTAGCCCTCAATGTAACTTGACTAGATAATTGCGCCCGACCACGATGTATCAATCGTCTTTGAGCCAAGCACATTGGGGCATGTCTGAACTGGGATGATGGACACAGTGAACGAACGCTACGTTCAATATGACACCATAATAGTAGCAATTAGATGACATCGATCACATCAAGTTGAACCACCAACAGCGTAATTGGTTTAGTGGTAAAATTCTCCGTTGCCATCCGCAACGTCGGGGAGCCCTGGGTTCGATTCCCAGATTACGCAGTTATTATTTTCTTTTTGCGCTTTCTTGACAAATGGCCGTCCTTGTATCTTTTTTCACAGCCGAATTGTCCAATCTGAATTGTTCGTTGCGCTGTTTGCTTACGAGGTGAGGTGAGGTGAGGTGAGGTGAGGTGAGGTGAGGTAAGGTGCGTTGCGGGAGCCTTGGGTATTGATCAGACGGAAACCATCTCTGGCTGGTGTGTGGATGAGAGCTGGATTCTTCCGGAGAGCGGGTGTTGATGGCATTTTTTATTCAGTCAGGTGAGGAAATTCTACAATTATACCATGTCTGCAATTACTGTGAACGTTTATGTGAAAGGGAACTCGAAACATGGGAACACGGTGATGCACTCAAAAAGTTATCTATTCATCTGTCTACCTGCCATAACACACAAGGAAGCACAAAGCAGGGCGACGTCAAAGGCGAAAAGGCGAAGAGAAAAAGACAAAACAGCCATAAATCGCATCATGGTCATTTCGTAGTCACGTAAACCGACCCCCTGGCGTCCTTCCCGTCACCTAATCGCCGCCAAACCCTCCCTTCTCCGCAATGAAACCCGACAGCTCAGCGATAGTCTTGTCGCTGAGGACCTCAAACACAGACACCTGGACGCCGCAGTTGCTGAGTACCCAGTTGCGAACCCCGACCGCGACGAGGGAGTCGACACCGTAGGCACTGGGCGGCTTGCCAGCGTCCACCTCCTCCGGGAGCATGTTCATCGCCTTTGCCAACATGCTGCTGAGGCCGATGCACACGATATCCGCCGCAGCTGTGGGGTCGACACAGGATGCGAGCCTGGCTTTGATGTCGACCTTTTCGGGGTCGCTCTTCGCATTCAGATCGGGGGCTGGCATGTCGACGAGGTTGAGGTATGTGTAGAGCGCTGTGCGTGACCAGTACGGATCTGCTGGTTCGTTTTGGCGGATGATGCCGCCTGTGCCGATGCCTAGACTGACCTGGGCGGGCATGGGAATCCCAGGTAGAGTCTCCATGGTGATTGCGTGCTTGATCACCTTGAGGAAGTCTTCGTGGCGAATGCCGTAGAAGCCGCTTGCCCGTAGCATGGACAGAATTTCCTCGTCTTCTGCAAGCATGCCTGCGCCGAGGACCGGCCCCAAGTCAATAGAAACGGCATGCTTGCCCTGGAGACGACAGAAGCGCGCCAGACAATCTTCGAAGAAGTTACCGGCGGCATAGTTAGCTTGCCCCCGGTTACCAATGACTCCAGTGGAACTGGCGAGGAAGATAAAGAAGGGGTCGTGGCCTGCGTCGGGGATAGCTTGCACTAGATTCCAGGACCCAACCGTCTTGGGTCTGAAAGCCGTGTTCCAATCTGCATAGGTCATGTTGTCAAACACGGCGTCCTTGATGACGGCAGCGCACTGGAAAACACCCTCAATCCGTGGCATGTCAACCGTGATCTCGTTCTCAACAACCTTCCTCAGAGCCCGCTCATCACAGATGTCTGCGCAATAGACGCGCGCATCTACACCCTTGTCCAGGAGCTCCTTGATGAAGGACTTCGCCGGGCCAGAGGAAGCACCTGATCGAGATAAATATGCTAGATGTCGCGCGCCATTCTCGACAAGTAGCTTAGAGATGCTCCTTCCGAGGCCGCCGAGTCCGCCGACGAGCAAGTAAGTTGCATCTGCAACCACAGCCTCATGAAGAGGTTTCGTGAGATTGCCGTTGAAGACGGACACGAGGGTATCGTTTCCAGAGAATCTGGTCATGATTGCGCAACCGAGACTCGAAGAATGTTGAATGTGCCTGATCGCGTCTTCCAACTTGTCCATGCCGAATTCCGTAGCGATATATGAGAGGTCGAGAGGAGAACACGTCTGCAGAAACTCAGCTGTTTCGGCAAAGAGACTCGCCACAAGATCGGGGTCTTCTACAAGGAGTTGGCGAAGGCTGAAATTGATGATTGTCACGGATTTGGTTGGAGCTCGAACTGTCTTGGGAGACGGCGATTGGTTCGCAAACTGCACTATAGTGCCACCTGTGATTACAGCAAGTTAGATATGTCTGGTGAAATAAAAGAGCTGCGAAACCTACATCTTCGAGCACAATCGGAGCCCCATTCGCCGTGCTCGGTAGTTGGGTTATAGACTATATCGACACCCCCTTCCACCCGTGGCCACCCGGATAGCGTCCACGAATGTATCGGCATCAGCGTCGAGAATGTGGTCGTCCCGTACGCCATTCTGCTGGAGAACCTCTATTTGCTGGGACACATCTGTCCCGACAAGTGTCACAAACACTTCAGCCCCAACTTCCGTTGCAAGTTTTACCGCTGCTAGGCCAAATGCGCTGGCGCCGGCATGGATCAGAACTTTGCGAGCCGGCCCGGCTCTCCCAATGTGAATGATGGCATAGTATGCACTAACAAAAAGTGCAGGTACCATGCCGTCAACTTGGGATTGAACAAGGTGCGACTTGACAATGACCGAGCTTTGGATAGTGCCATTCGGTGCAAAAGCGGTAACATGATCACCAGGCTTGAAGTTCGCGACGCCAGACCCTACTCGCTTGATATGTCCAGTAACATCTAGTCCTATAGTCGAATAAGACGTCTGACCCAAGATAGTGGAAGCATCGACATGTGTCAGAACAGCCTCGTCAAACGCTATCTCGACGTCATCAGGTGCCAGCTCTGGGAAAATCAACTTCAGTGAAGTAGACCCCATTCTCGACAAGACCTGGTTTGGCAACTGTAAGCTGTAATGTGCCTTTATCCGAATCCAACGCAGAGCAGCTTAGGAACGACTTCTGAACGAATTTTGTAGAGCAACGCTCATCATCTATGATGTCATTCAAAGAATCGACAAGATTCAGCCTTGGAATGTAGAGTTTGCCTGCTTCCTCGGCGTACTCCATCTCTCGTGGTTCCACAAGCTTGGTTCCAAAGGTGGCGGTAAGCACGGATAATACACTTTGCATGACCGCATGGTCATCGAGGCGTGATTCCGCTCCCAAGTCAAGCGTAGCAATCTGCTTGAGAGGATCCTCTGACATGAGTGTCCGGGCCAAGGCCACGATAGGAGACCCTCTAGGGTTCAGGGGTTTCATGTGGGCGCCACGAGTGATCCAGAGAATGCCTTTAGACGACTTCTGCAACGCGTGAAAGACTTTGAAGTTGCACTGGTTCCACTCAAAGACAGATCGTCCTCGATTTGCACCGTCGGAAAATTCCAGGAGCGATATCACGAACCTGCCTTGCAGCACCGAAATATTGTCCAGAACCTCGTCGCACGCAAGCATCTGGGGAAGTTGACAGGACAACTCTACGTCCGCAAACCTCTTTATGCCATCTGCAAATGCAAGGCATTCGTTCCCGGGATCCCGTGGGAGTAACAAAAGTGTATTTTGCAGAGAGGCATGGCCGGCATCATTTTCGCGGTTGGTGTATACATCCAGAGTGCATTCGAGGCCTTTTAAACTATCGTGGAAGTGCACAGCAGGTTCAAGGCTAAAGTTGCTGAAAATGCTAATTTCAGAGATGCTTGGCGGCTTGACTGTTGGTTCTGCCATGATCTCGACTCCGTCGTCAGCCACTGTCTGGTAGAACTCCAGCCTGTTGAGTGGATCTGTCCTTTTCTTCAAAACCACGCCCGCGTTCGGCTTCAGATGTTTCATCACAGTTTCTATATCAGCTACATCATCTTCAAAAATGACAATCAAGTGGTACTCCACGGAAATCTCAGACAATGAACTCTGCAACTCCACAAATGGTCCTGCTGGAGTATTCTGAACAAACGCAAGTGCTTGACGAGCCGCACTTTCATTCTTTGAGTCACTGATCGTGTACCTGGAAAGCCTTGGCGTTTCCCCTTTGCGTGGTGCAACAACACTCAATATGGCTTGTGTAAGAGATTGACTGGCTCCAATCTGCAACACTGCGAGGTCTGGGTATTTGTGAGCAAGCACTGCGACTTGCTCATGGAAATTTGGCATTGTGGAAAACCTGGCGTCTTCTTTCCAAACAATCTCGGTGCAAAGGTTGCGATGATTTGGCAAGAAGCCTACTGATTCTGGGGATGTTGGCGAAATCGCGCTTAGATGAAGACCGTCAATCACGACGTATGCGTCAGACGAGCCAGAGCTTCTCATCACAATATCCGCGTCAGCGTCATTAATGCCACTGATATTGGCCACTGAGTAGCCTTCAAATGCTGGGCCTTTGCCTCCATTTATGTTTGCTGAGACGAATATCCTCTTTAAAAAAGTAGGTACCATGGGCACTGGTTTTATCGCAAGCAACGTTTGGAACATGGAGTCGAGTGTCGTAGGATGAATAATATGCGGATACTCAAACTTGGCGGGCATTTTCGCCTCGGTGTCCGGGATACGAACTTTGCTGATACAAGAATTACCCCCTTTGGAGACTTCAACAATGTTCTGAAATAGTGGACCATAGTTCATGCCCTGCGTGTCAAGCAACTCATAGAGCTGGCGAGGATTGAGCGACTCTGTGCATGAAGCCTGGAGCTCCTTGTAGCGGCAATCGTACTGATCAAAAGGCGTGCACGAGCTTCCTGACCTTTCTCGCAGACGCAAGGTTCCAGTCGCGTGCTGTTCCCAAGACCGATTCAATTGTTTCGAGTAGATGGCGAACTCGTGATCGACAAACTGCAAAACGTCACTGTCGTCAACCTGACTCCTCTTCATGTTCAAAGCCATTTCAAGACCATGAGAATTGTTAGGGACGATCATGGCTCTGTCGATGCGCATATTTTTGATCTCATAGCCAAGCAGGTCTTGCACGTCCTTTGCCATCTGCCTGGCCCCCTCGAGCACCATGGACACCATTCCTGCCGCCGGATAGATAATCGTCTTTTGAACTTGATGGTCCTGGATCCAAGGATTTTCCGAGATGCGAAGAAAACCTCTCCACCTCGGTTCAAAGGGAATAGAATCTGCAGTGGGTGCGCCAATCAAATCTTGTCTGCCGTACTCCCTGAAACGATTTGCTTTACCCAAATGAGACTCATGCCAATAAGACTTCGTATGGTTCCAAGGGTAAGGAGGCAAATCGGAGAGGCACTTGAAGTTGCGAACTTTCGAACTTTTGGAAATGACACTTTCCATGTTGACGGCGTATCCTTGACACCACAGTTGCCCAATGACGTTGAGCATGACCGCGGCTCCTTGATCTTTGCGGTCAAGCATAGTATGATAAGTGGTGAGAGACTCCAAATTCATTTCGGTGAGAATATCCAACGTAGGCGATCGTAGAATGGCCTGTGGACTAATCTCAACAATCATATTGGGCCTTTCATCGATTGGGAGACTCATCATGGAACGAACTGCAGCAACATATTCCACAGGCGAGATCATGTTCCTAGCCCAGTATGCCCCATCCAACTGGTGGCCTTCGATGAACTCCCCAGTGACGGAGGAGAACATTTTAACCGAGGAACTGTTTTCTGGTGTGATATCTGCAAGCGAGTCTTTGTAGTCATGCTCGACAAGCTTCATATGAGAAGAGTGATAGGCTATTTTCACATCCAGAACACGACAGAATATCTTCTTGAGACGCAAGTCAAATGCGATAGACTCAATCGCGTCCGCAAGGCCTGATATCGTGATGGAACGGCTGCTGTTGATGCATGCTATTTGGGCTGATTTGCCAGCAGAGTTTAGATATGCTTCAGTCTCTCGAAGTGACATACCGACAACCATCATAGACCCCGTCAACTTTGGTGCCCGAACCGAAATGCTTGCGGCAGCTAGACCGCGATAAAATGCAATCCTCCAAGCTTCTCGTCTCACGATTGATCCCGAGGCATATGCAGCGGCAATTTCTCCTGAAGAGTGTCCCAGAACATAGTTTGGAGTGATATTGAACGATCGAAGCAAGTCGATAAGAGCTACCTGAATAGCTGTTATCGCTGGTTGAGATATCTCTGGCTGCGAAAGGCTCGTCTCGTTCTCATCCTTCAACAATTCCTCGGTCAAGGTGAAGCTGGAATTCAAAGTCAGCAGGTATTGGCTAGCTGCCTTGATGCTGTTGCGAAAGGCGTTGAAAACCATGAGGCCTTTTCCCATTTGTGCCCATTGGGATCCTTGACCGCAGAAGACGAAACCGAGTTTCGGGACATTCTTTTTTGAGGAACGTGTAAATCTTCTCTGGTCGATAGATTGGATTTTTGATATGAGATCAGCCGTGGAAGTCGCCACAACGAAACCTTTCCATTCCATATTGGATCGGCGACAGGCAAGCGTGTATGCATAGTCGTTCAATTTGCCACAGAATTGACCGCCCACCTCTGAATCCAAGTACTCCATATGGGAGAGCATTACGCGATTGACTCCTGATTTCTCATGCGCGGAGTAGCAGAACAAGCTCGGCGTTGAAGAATCATTCTCATCGACTAGCGTACCGGTCGTCTCAACGGTTGACACAAGAGAACTGTGGTTCCCCTGCAGGCCTCGGGATGATAGGTAGATAGGTGCCTCATCCATAATGACCTGAAACTTCGGTTAGCTATGTTGAAATTTAGGTTTTGACGCTTGGGGGATCAAGTACGTGAGCGTTTGTGCCTCCGAATCCGAAGCAGTTTACACTAACACGCCGCAAGCCTGGAAGCGGCCAGTTTTCCACCGTCCTGGGCACCTAGAACCAAGTTAGAGCAGGTCATGTATCAAGCCATTGTTGAGTGGATGTACTTACCTTGACTCCCCAGCTCTCGAAATCAATAGCTGGATTGCCAGTCTCAAAGTTGATTTGTGGAGGAATTTTGCCGTGCTCCAGCACTAGTACAGCCTTGATCAACCCAGCAATACCAGCAGCGCCTTCAAGGTGGCCAATGTTGGGTTTAACAGAGCCGACAACAACAGGGGTTTGCGTGTCTCGATTTGTGGCAATGGTTTCTGAAATGGCTTTAAGCTCTCGCCAATCTCCAGCTTGGGTCCCGGTTCCGTGGCACTCAACGTATGCTGTCTGATTGAAGTCTAGCCCAGCTCCGTCATAAACAGAGCGGATATTTGCCACTTGCGCCTCTTTACTCGGCAGTGTAATACCTAAATGATGCTTTAGACAGATATTATAATAAAACAGGTAATTGTTACCTACCAGTTGTTCGTCCATCCTGATTTACATTGCTGCCGCGAATCACGGCACGGATTGTATCGTTGTCTCTAATGGCATCGGAAAGACGCTTCAACACAACCACACCAATACCTTCACCTCTCCCGTAGCCATTTGCACGAGCATCAAACGTGAAGCACTTGCCATCCGGGCTTAAAAAGTTGAGTGCCGTCATGGGCATTATAGTGTTTGGTGTGAGAATCATTCCCGCCCCTGCAGCGATTGCCTCCACGAAGTTAGCGCGGAAATTGGACAAAGATCGTTGATTGTATCTCACCAATGACGACTCGCCAGTTCGGAGACTCTGTGCTGCAAGATGCACAGAAACAAGACTACCACTGCAGCCAGTGTCGATAGTCATGCTTGGGCCATGAAGGTTGAAAAAGTAAGAGATACGATTTGCCATGATGGCAATCCCATTTCCAGTCGCAGCATACTGGGGCTGCCAATCTGGATCTCGAAGACAAATCTGCTCATAGTCTAAGGATCACAGATGTGTTACTTCTTGTTTCGTTTTTGGAGATGTGTCATTGAAGAGAGCCGCTTACCTTTCACAAAAGACCCTACATACACTGATGTATCACTTCCATCAATGTCCTCTTTACGGAGGCCAGCTGCGATTGTGGTCAGTTTCTGCAAGATAATTCATCCCAAAATTATTCATACCGTTTTCGAGAGCTTCGTAGCAGACCTCGAGAAGAAATCGCTGCTGCGGGTCGATAGCCTTGGCATCTTCAGCAGCGACGGAAAAGAACTTCAAAGACGATATAATGTGAGTAGGTGTGATAAAAAGGTTTGATGGAGATTTAGAATAAAGCTTACTGGAGCATCAAAAGCAGCAACATCACCTTTAAGGAAATGGGCTCCTCTGAATGATATCTTTTCCTTGTTAGAACCTAGGATTAATCAGCTTGACTATAAACTTACTGTTCCTTGCCGATCTCCTCCGGGGTGATAATACCCGTCTATGTTTAGACGGTCTTTCGGGAATTCTGTCCATTGAGACTCTCCATTCTCAAGAACTTTCCATAGCTCCTGGGTAGATACCGCGTCACCAGGGAAGCGAAGGCCGAGACCAATCACGGCAATGTCTTCCATCCTGTCGACTCTTCAACCATATGTAGGTAGGACGAACAGTACTTTTATTAGCAACTAGCCACAGGACCTTGGCTGATGATGAGATAGTATTATCCTGAAATACAAAGGTTCTGGTAAAGTTGAAAGTAAGAAAAGTTTTCTTCCAAATAGCAGATGTTTGAAATCTCTTCATGAACACCAGTGGTCTGTCGATGACTGTGATTGCAATAACGGCGCGAGTCTGGTCAAAAGAAAGGCAGGAGTCAGATTTATAAAGATTCTTCAACACGTGAACGCCAAGAATAGATGGGAATCTCATTCAGGTGAACACGTCGGTTGGGGGGTGAGTGCACGTCTAAGTTTACGTACGTTGGTGGGCCAAGCTGGCAGGTGAACAAGGTTGGTAAGCTACAATCGTCCAGAAAGGGTTACCACCAATTAGATAGAGCAGTCGTCTTGTTGATGAGAACTGATGGCGATTTATAGTCGGCCGTGTCATTATTGGCTGAGGTTCTGATAGCTTGGGAAGCTTGGGAAGCTTGGGAAGGCTGGCAGAATGACACTAGTGACCATATCAAATATGATACATCCACCACGGTTTGTGATAGCTAAGCAAGATACTAAAGGAGTTTGACAATAGGACTGCGGTGGATACGCATATGATTAGTGAGATGTATGGGTACGCACTCATGCATCAACGGGCGTTTTGGACGGATGAGCATGCCGTCTAGACCGGGGACTTGCTAGGTCAGTTAGGAGGCCCATTCCATTGAATAGATGCAGTAAGCGCATGAGACACTGGGCGGAGACAAAGAAACACAAGATATGGATAGCACAACCGGACTTTCCAGTAATTTCAAGATGGAAGGACTTGTAAATAAAATAGTCTATGCTGAGGATAGTTGTTGAATGGCACAGTCTCGCGAAATTTGCCAAAAATGAACGCCGCGCTAAGAACTTTAGAGTCCTACACTTGCCGTCCGTCACTTGACAACTAGCATATCCTTGATGCCATACATACTTTACAGGAATGAAATTCAAGGGTAATAGACGAAATATGTTGTGCATAGGACCTTTTTCAAGAGTATATAGACAGCGACATGCTTCCATCTAGTTCAGCAGCCCTATGCTCAGAAAAGGGGGTGGGAAGGAAACCTTCCAAAACGGTGGATCTCAGTGTGAATTAGCAAGAAAAACGAACTGTCTGAAACTCTATACACTCATGACACAATCCAACATGTGAAGTCGATAGAGGCTATGAAACACTTGTTTGGGAGACTTTGGAGACCATGGAAGTCAACTGATGAATGGAGATGTGTACTTGCTGGTGGTGATAACGCAGCTTCTGTTTCCGACAAAGAGCAAAAATCCGGATTTTCCCCCTGAAGAAACCACTACCTGAACACCCCAAAGTATGCAAACACAAGAATACGCCCAGAAACCTTGCGCGACGGGCCAAGCGCTTGGAGCACCAATACGGGCGTTGGCATCTTACTTCCCGGAGGGATACCGAGCCAAGAGAGGAGCTATGACCCCTTGTTAGAAATTTGGTGTCAACGTTTAGCCCCAGTATTTGAGTTAAATGTCATTATACAAAGCCGCAGAACTATTGCCAACTTCAACGGTATGGAAAGACCCGCGAGTTGAGGCAAGGCAAAGATCGAGTATGCCAGTAAACCATGTCCGCGATATTTCGGATGGAGCACTCAAAGTTTGCCCAAGATTTCGACAAGTGGGCCTGGTTAAGTCAAGACCATGGTCACCAAGGAGGCAAACAAACGTCACAATAGCTGCGACAATGCAGCTGCGCGTGTTGGATCGAGAGGCAAACGACAGCAAAGGAAGTAATGACTCCCTGTTAGCGGATCAAAGCAGCCAACAATAGTAGCAGAAGAGAGCCTCATGAGACCTGGGTAGGAATTCTTGTCTCAGTCTAAAACTTGTCATGATTTGACGTTTAGCTGTTGGTGGACCGTGTGGTTTCACAGCGTCATGGCGACGGCGAGCGCGACGGCGACGGGCGTGATCACGTGGAATCTATCCGATGTAGGACCCAAACCTAGCCAAGACAAACCGAGTTAGAGTCGGACACACAACAGACAATGGCAGATGCAAGATCTCATCTCGATTGTATGGAGTACATACAAACAAGTTATGAACGGCCGCCTGTACGGCCGCCCGTACGGCTACCCCGAACCAGACATGTCGTCAAAAGTGTCCCGTGCCTTGCCAGGCTTTGCGGGGCGCCGCCATGAGCGAACACCGCACAAGCACAAGCAGTCATGCCGTTGTCGAATCTTAGAGGCACGGCTACCGCTGCGGCACTTCGTCGAACTGTCATACTTTGTACACGAATGATAAAGGAATCATCGTGGCACGTGTTCTACCTGATGTCGTCGCCGTGACCGACAGGATGGTGGCTGGGAGTTCAGACTGTCTATTTCGAGTATTTTCCAAGGCTGTACTCCGTAATATGGACCTAAATGACCTCGCTTCTTGGTAGCTTATCAGGCGCTTGAAGCGCTATGCGGGGCAGTCTGCACAGACTTCAAGATTGTTTGCTTTTGCTAATGACCGTTAAAGCACTTCTTAGCCAGGACGCAAAGGGCACATAACGCCCCCCTTCGTCTCGGCTGTAGGATCTCCATTGAAACCTCAATAGATTTTTGTGGAAGCGCCAACTGGATATTAGCGCCCCCTCCTCCCCTCCCTTCCTTGCAAGGTAGCACAGAATTCGCGTAAGACAGATCCAGTAGGCCATCGGATACGAAATCCTATAGCAACACATCTAAGCTAGATTCCACAATAGCAAGAGTGCGGTAACCCAAGAGTTACACAAGGATGCCGCCACTGTGCAAGACAGGTTGCACAGGCTCTCCTGCGCCCCCTCTCAATAGGTGAAAATCCTGTCTTCTGCAAACACATCTGGACTGGGGATGCTGAACCTAAATCGCTAGCTAGGTCCAACAATGACTATCGTATCACAACACTACTCTTTAGGCACTGATGGTCGTTCCGGCCCTCTTTGCCACTATAGTGAGTAGTGTTAGTTGTCATGGCCAGATTCCAGGATCCAGATTTGACTTCGGCTAGGACTGCCGCTTGTGCGCACCTTGGAGATAGCATGCACTGTTCATTCGGTTGTTCCGCCCTTGCTCAAAGAACATAGCCAAGGTCGATCAAGAAGTCTAATGGACTCTTGATACGTAGCTGGAGGAACCACAATGTCATGACTAACGACAGTCCAATATTGTGCTAGTGACATGTATGTGGAGGCTGGAGGGTTGCTACTGGATAGATGCAGTGTCGTGCACAAACACAGGCTGGTTGCTGCCGTTTGTGGAACACGCTTCCGAATCTCGTCTGAGAACATGCGAGATCTCAATGGGAGTTGGAGTGGCGCCCGCTGGACAAGTCAATGTCCTTGTTCATTTTGAGCTCTAGAGTGGCTCCCCTGTCTCGACCCACAAGAACTGCTCGTCTATTGAGTCTCGTCCCATGACGGGCTCTGTGCCGAAGCATCTCCACCCTAGGCTCGCGGTTGTGTATGTATATGGCGAACATACGACGTATGAGGATGCGTGAAGCCTAGAGAGGGAGTAGATACCTGAGTTAGGTAATTAGATAGATTCTCTTAGGTAGGCAGTGGAGATATCAGATGACCGACCTGGCCAACTGCCAACTGCCAACTGCCAACTGCCGACTGTCAACAGCCAGCTGCCAGCTGCCAACGCTCTCGCGGCCTCGTTACACTTTCTCTGCCAGGTATCGCACCTGCCTTATTATGATTCACCTCCCTGGGTGCGCCAGGATTGCCCGCCCTGAAATTCCCTGCCGTCGGCAATTCCGTTTGACAAACACCAGCTGCTCTTACCAACCGCTTTTTCATCGAGCGAGATCTTGGTTTTGACTTGCGTACAAAATTGTCCCATCACCTTACTTTTCGCTTCCCTCTATCTCAAGGACACATTCGATTTGACAAGTGGCGCCTCCTCGGTTTCCCTTGTTAGTGCCCCTATTTCCTACGTCCCCTTTAACCATTCAGCCCAGCTCACGCCAAGACGTTCATCTCTAAAGTTCATTTACGCTGTTCGTCGAAATGGATACTGACTATCGCCTATCTCACCTATCTCTTCCATACCCGAATCCTTCCTTAGGACAGATGGCCGCTCAAGAAGGCTCGGATTCGTCTGACAGTGCAGTCTTGAAAACATCAGTCATGTCACCACCGCCACAACCGCCACAACCACCACAACCGCTACAACCACCAACAACAATAACAAATACTCGACCTGGGGGCGTTCGTCAAGCGGCATTGGTAGCTTCGTAGGTGCTCCTTTCTTTCGTAAAGATACATATTCATCGTTAATAGCCATTAGGTTGCTCATCGGCCTCTTGTTTTCAAGCCTTGATACGTCCATTGTATCCACGTCTCTAGTCACAATTTCGCACGATTTCAACGACTTTGCTAACTCACCATGGATTGTTCTGGCCTATCTATTAACATACATGGGTATGGAACGTCAAGATATTGCAGTATGCAGAGTTTATGAGCTGATTGAATTGCAGGTTTTGCCGTGTTCATGTCGAAACTCAGCGACATCTACGGTCGTCGCAACATGCTAGTGCTGTCATGGGTAATATTTATTGGCTTCTCCTTGGGCTGTGGATCATCCAAGGGTATGGTGGCTTTGTATGTCAATGCCAGTCAGACAAGAGGCTTCAGCGCTGACGAGATACAGAATTATTTGCAGGGCTTTTCAAGGGATTGGTGCCTCCGGACTTTACAGCTTGACGCAGATTGGGCTTATCGAGGTTGGACCAGTACATCGACCAGGTCTGATCGGCGCCATGATAGGTGCAACTCTGGCTGTAGCTTTTGTTCTTGGTCCGATAGCTGGGGGCCTTATATCTCAGTTCTCTGATTGGAGATGGATCTTCAACATCAAGTGAGACCCCTTGGTCCAAATTTTCTATGCAACCTACTAATTTTTGGCAGCATTCCATTCGGCCTCCTTACAATCTTGGCAATAACTAATTTTTGGCCGCCCGAGGATAGATCGCATCTCCTTTCTCGAGATGCCTTCACTCGCATTGATTTCATCGGTAGTACCGCACTTGTTTTTGGTTCTGGCTCTCTTGTCTTCGCGCTTCAGCAAGCAGGATCACAAGCGTCTGCTTGGGCAAGCCCCGAAATTATAGCAGCTTTTCTTCTTTCCGGAGTGAGCTTGGTGTCGTTTGTTTGCTGGGAGCTTTTTCTAGAAGCTTACCACTTTCACCGCATTGAACCAATCTTCCCAATCCGATTAATCCTTCGACGTATTTATTTGGCTGGACTACTGTTTGTGCTTCTAAACCCCCCACGTTCTTCAACGCTAACCTATACTTAGGCTTACCTTTCTTACTGGTTTCCCATACATCTCTCTCACAATAATACTCCCAGAGCGTTTTCAAATTGTCAATAATGAAAGTGTGCTCATGGCCGGGGTTCGCATTCTTCCATTGCTTGGGGCTTGTGCAATGGGCTCCTTCTTGGGTGGCGCACTCTCCAGTAAAAAGAACAATACTTCATACACTTTAATCGCTGCATCTTGCTTCCAAATGCTGGGTGTAGGACTATTGACAATGGTCGTGGATGTCAAATCCAGCACTGGAGCGCAATATGCATATCAAGCTATTTTTGGCCTTGGAGTTGGCCTTTCGTTCTCAGGAGCAACCATCATGACCAGCATCCTCGCCACCAAACAAGATGAACGGGCATCCGCCCAGGGTGCCGTCGCTCAAGCTCGAGTATTGGGAGGCGCTATAGGGCTCTCCATCTGCACCGTCATGTTCAATTCGCACGTCAATCGAGAGTTGAAGGGACATTTGACTCAAACACAGCTTGGAATGCTCCACCGATCTCCCCTCGCCGGCCTCAGTCTTTCCAAAGATATGCAAGAGTTAGTGAGGGCCATTTATGCTGGGGCGTTTGCAGATGAGGTCAAGGTAATGGCCGTCATTTGTGCCGTTATGGTAGTTGTTTCGCTACTCACGCTGGAGAAACACCCCGTTCCGCTGGAAAGGCTGACAGAGCCATCCAAGGAGGATGTACCTTCACGCCGCGACAGCGACTCTGGGACTGAGCTAAACGAAATACCAGTCGTGTAGCGTGAGGTATTTCAGTCATTTTCCACTTGTGACACTGGCTACTATCAAGGAGCCATCACAGGGTGGTACGAGTTTCAGAATATCTAACCACCAGAGAGTCGATTGGTATAACACCCTAGACCCAGATTGTTATGTAGTAGCAGGCTCAGTTGTTGCTGCACTATTTTGTTTTGTTTTGTTCTTTGTTTATGAAGGAAGACTATGAACCAGAAAATTAGCCAAAATGAGAGATGTAGCAGACTAGGACAAAGTTGCTAAGGCGGTCTATGTTGCAAGAATCGACCTGTTATTTGAGGGGGCTAACATACACGGAAATACAAACGCTTGAGCTCTTATTCCCCTTCTAAATGTTCCTTAACGAACTGATTTACTCACAGCATCCACCCGCCCAAAAAGTTGGGCTCTTAAGGTTTATCGAGATCTGTACGATAAAGAAGGAGTCAGTTCTGCGCACAAGGGCACACTACAAGTCAGCAGCCCTTTCATGTCAGATGTACCATCGAAACCTCAGCATCTATTGGTCCATGGGCAGCCTGGCATATATGTCAGCCGCCTATTGGGTTACGAGAATAAACCTACTCGAATTAAACAGCACCACCTTGCCTGAGCATGTGCGACCGTACAATCTCCAGCCTATCGACCGTGTGAGTGTGGTTTTGTGGCAGCTGTAAGACTCGGTGGTGAGTTGAAGGAAGAGCAGGAGTGTACGTGCGTGGATGAGAGACATTGTAAGGTAATGGTGGCCATGTTTCGAAAGTTCTGGTTACGCAGAACAGCTAAGTGAAGTAATAATAGTGCTATGAATCATTAAGCCTGGGGCATTTCCAGTAGGCGCCACTGCAATTTTTCAGATTTGACTGGGATTGACATCGGCGTAAGGTTGGGAGATGCCTCTGTATCAGGCGTACTTCTACGCCAATCGTCTTTTGTTACCCTGAGCCGGATCTTATGTCAATGCTGATTATCGATCCTGTAACAATTGCGCAAAGCAATTGGCGTACAGGATGGACATTCGAGTTCGGAAAGTATTCTCATTCTTGTACATGTCACTAGATAATGAAGACTGCTTAGTTTGATCTGCAAATATCAACGTCTCTTGCGTAACTGTCTATGGCGCAGCTCCCCCAACAACCTGTGGCTTGAAGTAAACCGTCAGAATTCCCTCAATGCTCAGAGTCCTCGCGAGCGCTTTGAGGGTCTCATGGGCCTGACACTCTTCATCATAGTACTTCATGTCCTCCAACGTGGCGAACTCGGTCTTGTTGACGAGGGTGTAGCCTTGGGAGCGCTGGTCTGCCTCAGCGGGACCGACGATCAAGGAGAGGATGTAGGGCTTGCCATCCTGTTCCAATTTTTTTTGTTAGAGATTGCTGTCTTCGATGTTTATAGTTTGGGGGGATTCCTTGGATCTGTTGTCCACTCGCGGCAAAGCGCATCTTGTAGGCGATGATTGAGAGTTATGCCACAGGCACGGCGTAGAGCTGCGAGTGGGAGAGTGGAAAGGGGATTTGGCTAGGGGTGTCAAACCTTTTGATTGGTGGTAGCAAGGACCTTGTATTGGTCCAACAGCTTCTGCTGGTCCTCGGCCTTGGGAGCCTTGAACATGGTGATTCTGTGGATGCGGTCTGCCATGGTGACTGGAGAGGAGGTGAGAAACGGCGCGATTCTTTGGTGGGGGTAGTGGGGGTTTGGCCGAATGCCGTGAGAGAGTGATGGGCAAGTCTGTAGTCGTGGAGAAAGAAGCCGACGAGTATGCGCGATGCTCATGTGGAGGATGCGATACTAATAGTAGCGAGAGAGGCAGAAAGATCAATCAAGTGAAGACGGTGACGGAAGTTACTAATGACGATGTTTGGTGGTTGGTGACGGGGCAGTCCTGAATGGGGCGGTTTGAATCGGGGTATCTCGGTTGTAATGCGCGAGGCCCACTGTCGTGCGGCATTGTGCCGCTGTCGCCGCTGATGCCCCTCCACCGAGACCCCCGAGCCCACCAACCCCTCTTTTGTAGTTGGAGGAAATGTTTAGCCACGGACGTTTATGAGATGCCTTCACCAACGGAGGCGATATCTAGTACGTAAAGTTTTCGGAATCGAAAAGTATCCAATAGAATGATAGAACGATGATGGTTGATTATCCAAATCTGGGGTTGGAACACAATTAACCCGATTCGGCTGTGGCGCCCGTCTCCTTCAGCAGAAGGAGTTTTTCCGCAAATGGCATCAAGGGACTCGTTTGAAGCTATCTGGTCTGGTACATGATTTGCTGAGTGCCGGGTTGTATCTGAGATATCCTTCGGTTGACCATTTCGAGCCAGACGTCTAGGACGAAAAAGCTGCTATATTTGCATTGCTAGATTGCTGGATTCCCGACTTCGATGCAGTAGTGGTGGCGCGTTGCAGTTTGGAGAGCTGTCCACCCGCATCTCCAGAGTGTCGTCATTGGAATCGAGCTCGAACGGATTCTCCTAGACTCATCGCATCATTCGACTTGACCTTGTCTCGTGAGTTTAGCGGGCCACTGGTCTCATCTTGTATCTGGTACCACCCGTTATGAATGATCACGAGACGCATTCCTCGAGCTATACTAGACGCCATTCGTGCCAAAGATGGGAAAGCACATGGGGAGAAAGCCAGCGTAGTACCTGAAGGGGCAGGGTGTATCTAGCCACCTAGGTAGTGCTTGTCGTGTTCCCTGCTCTTGCCAGATATGGGTTTAGCAAAAGATACCTAGGCAGGTAGGTGCTCGTATATTAGTCGAGATTATTCGCCAAACAGTGTCACTATTGCTGGCCTCTCCTAGAAGAAGGTACCAAGGAGCCACCAGCAACTGACCACTGACCCCCGACAACGCCTCGACTTCGAGCACTGGACAATCGCCTCCAGAGCTTCTACTTCACCGACTCTCATATAACATTGTTCGGCCACCCATTCATAGCAGCACTGTCCATCATTTTTCTCTTCCCGCACCTGAGCAGGCTATTCAATCGCTTTTACGCCCAGCATTCCACACTTCTCAAGCAACCCTCACTCGCTTTTCTTCAGGGCCCAGCCAATCTTGTTGAAAACAGCAATGGCCTGCCGAGGGCGATGCTTCTCAAGCAATGGAGGCCAAGGAGGCAAGGTTATGCACGAGCAGCCTTCCAATACTGGCCCCAACTAGTACTTTTGCCCTGCCCACAGGGTCTACCATGCCATATATTTCAACATGCCTGGCGACCAGCCGTTTTGTGGAGAGTGCGCTGTCATCTACTATCACGATGTCCCATGGGCATTCTGGATGCGCCAGCACGATCTCCCCGGTGTCATGTCCAACGCTGCCGCGACGGTCGACAACGCTGCTGCAGATATGGAAGCTATCCTTTCCGAGATGGAAGTAATGCGGCTCCATAGCCAGGCGAGCGGTGGCCAGTTCAATGATCCATTCGATCCACCGAACTCTGCTTCAACCTCTGAGACGCTTGCAGACATTCCCAGACATGACGCAACATACAGATCTATCGCGACAACCCTTATCCCTCACACTCGAATAAAAAATCTGTCTCTTCTCGAATACCGTACCTTCTCGGGGGCTTTGGCCTACCAGCCTTGCTGTACCAATATCGATCTCGTTGGGATCTTCAAAGCCTTGGAGCCCGCTGAGAAAGGTGGAGATCACATCTTCAAGATTGCCAGAGCTTGGTCTTGCATCATTCAGGCAAGAAATGACCTCCCAAAGGATGTCAGGTGGGTTTTAGCAACCGTTTACAACTTCGCCATGGAGATGCTTCGCCCCGAAAACGACGAAGACATGTTGTGGAAAATGAGACCGTGGCTGATGCATTAGTACGACGTCGCCGACAAACTCTTTCAAATATATGACATCTTTGCAAGCGCTCCTCTGACTGACTGGTTCTTGAGACCAACATCCTCCTCACAGACGTTACACGCAGACTCGCTCTCGGAGGGAAGGGGTGGGGCCGTCTGGGAGAGGTACCCTATGTCAGGATCGTCCTCGCCTTCTATTGAAGATACCGTGCTTCGCCCCGGCCATTCTATAGATCAAGCCATAGACACCAGTCACAGCTTTAGTCAGATTCAAGCCGCGGATGGCTTTTCCACACTAAAGAAGTGGCTGGATGAGTTGCCGGATGCAGGCGATATCGACGAGCCTCGCACGTTTGACCCTGCTCCTGGTGGTTACATCTCGCCGCGACCGCGGCGGTCTGATACGCCAATAAGCAACACACTACCCAGATACTATCAAAATTCCCGGCAGCTGAACCCACAGGCTCCGGATTTTGCCCCTCAGGCTCTGTCGTCAAAATCCGTGCTTAGCCGCATCTCTTCGCAGCTATCCTTTCAGGACAGCGGCTATTATAGCGACAGTAACTCGGACGACAGAGCGAGTAACAAATTTGAGGAGGAATCACAGGTGACTTCTTTCAGTTCTCCTTGCAAACCGTCGGTAAACGAATGCAATGCTATTGCTGTCGATGTTGCTGGTCGCTAGAGCTTCTTGGAGAAGACGGGGCAACAAATGAACATTCAAAAGGCAGATCTGCAAACTTTTGCACCTGCGCGCGAGGGAAGTGAAATTGAGAAATGGTGAGCGTTATATATGCACTCGGCAACAGTGAATTATGAATAAGCGTTTAGAAATAGCGATGTAGTTTGGAATGACTATTCATCATTCAAGCCTTTGTGGGCTTGGTACGGCCAGCAATTCAGTCCCGCAACATACTACCTAATCATATTCAACTGAACTGGCACGTCACTTGGCCGCCACAAAACTCATATAAATGCCCCAGATGACGCCAGCAATAGCGCCGACTAGGTTCCTTCCCTGTACTGTCTTGATCAAAGTAAAGTTGAGCAGTGAGACAGCCGGCCAAAGCTTGAGCCCCGCAAAAACAATGGGCCAGAATTCTCCAAATGCGGTGTCAAACACGGCCTTGAAGTCCACACGGGCGAAGTCAATGACATTCGAGCTAGTCCAGTAGTCTATGGCCTTTCGGGGGTGGGTGATGCGCGGGGCGTCAGGCATGGCGGCGTGGAGAGAGTGCATGAAGACGCTGAAGAGGAGAGTATTTACGGCGGCGCCGATGCTCTGGTCAAGGAGGAATTTGGTGATGGTGTTGCGGGGGGAGAGGGGTCCTTGGGGTAGCTCCTGCGGTTCCTTTTCGTTGGGCTTCTTCTTATCGAGCTGCCTCTCATTGGGTTGTTTTTCCTTGGCCTGCTTGTCATCGGACGTTTGGGGGTGCTTGACTGATGATGGGTGAGATGGGAAGGCGTGCTCGAGGTATTCTTGCCTGAGTATATTGTGAGATTTGGTACATATGACTCATTGGCGTGACAAATTGTGTTTGCCTGCGTGATAATGGGTTGGTGGGTGGTAAGGGACGAACCATAGGAAGTTGGGAGGCGTGTTGACGATGCCGAAGAGCACAAACTGGAGGACGGGGATCCAGTCTATTGACAAGGGGGTCTAAAATGAGGTCAGTCTTTGCCCATTTTGTGCGCATTCAGATCTTGAAAAAAATATCCCGCAGACGAGCTGGAAAACATAAATCCTTCACTGGGATGTAGACGAGAATAGGAGGCGTCATGAAACCAACCTCATGGCGATAAGAGCTAATGGCTTGCGCGAGGACATTCGACACGCCGGACAGCACGGCGGACTGCAGCGTCGCCGCGACGATGGGGCGCTGAGACATTATCTTACGTGCTTTTTTGGCAATGCGTGGGAGTGAAGAACGAGGGTTCAATGCATTTGGGGCTTGTTGACGCTGGGATTGGGGTGTCGCGTGGGTGGTGGGCTGACGGGGAGATTGTGAAGCGCAGATAATAGTCCATGTCACTCACTCGGCCATTTTGAGCGTCACGTGTGGGAGTTTACCACATGAAGAGGGAGAGCATCGCCAAGCATAAGTCGAGAGAAGGAGAAAAAAAGTCAAATTCATTCGCAGCACAAGCAGGACTTAATTACAAATGATATTCCTTTATTTCATCAATTCTGGTTCTGTATATGTTGCTGCTCGTGGCACATACACTGCGGTGGTTTGCCACCCCACATCCCTCACAAGACGCCGTGTCTCGTACAAGCCCACAACAGTCAATATAAGTGTCATCTTCCTATTACAGCACAGACCCTAGAGTAAATCATCATCTACCCCCTTATCCTCATCTGTCTATATACCCCTTCTTTTCTTTAACGCTCCATAAATGCGAATGTCCCCGGCGCCAAGTGTTCCCTGATCCGTCATCCGACAAGCCAATCAACCCAAAAAAGCTTACAGTTTCCCGGCCGTGTATCATCAGCTTCAAGCTCGGGTGAGGACCCACATGAAGAAGAATTGAACGATATAAGAGTAGAAGAAGAGGAACTGCGTCCTCTGGTTGCGTTTTGCCCGCGAGTCGGTCTGCATGGGACCTCCAGGTGCTACCGAGGTCTCTGGCAGTAGTACGTATTTCAATGAGCGCATCTGGACATGTCAAATTAGTACAATACAGCTCTCACTCAACAAGCAAGAGGCAGAGAGGCGGTTGGACATACCAAAAATAAAGAGTTGGCAAGGAATGTGTACAAGAAAATGAGCCACCCTACCCAGCCACCAGTACCTTTACCAGCATTGAAGATCTCGGCAACAGTGATGGTGACAATAATGCCCACGAATTTGTATCCAGAGTACGCAATCAAGTCAAAGAGTTGAGACTGGCTGGAAATACTGAGTAGGTAACATCCCAGTTTTAGAGCGACAATTTCGACAATTACGACCACCAACCCTGTCGTTGCTGTGTAGCCTAGCAGTTCCGGTTGGAACTGGCCTCTCAGACCTGCGATGAGTGTAGATAAAAGGATAAATGTAACCAGGGCCATAACTATTCGTATTCGTCAGCCACATATCCCGTCTCTCTCTCGTGTGTGCCATCGTTTGTATTGGACGAAAGGTAGAGTTCGTTGACTTACCCGGAATGTACATGTCGGGGCTGTTGACGTCTTCTCGAGGGGGCAGGTACCATCCCTCCTGACCACTCGCTCCCACAGCTTGCTTGCGCGACCAGGGCTTATGCCTCCAGGGGAAGAGGACTATGAAGAGCTTGTTGACGACGTACGAGTTGGATACGTTGAAGTAGTGTTTGAGGGTTGAAATGTTGACGAAGCGACCGATCTACAACACGTTAGCGTCAGGTCACAATGCAGACAGCCCGAAAAGTGCGGTGGAATCTCAAAGGTCCATACGTTCTGCTCCACGTATTCCTGCCCATGCTTAAACGCCGTTTGTCCAAACTGCGCGGCGACCTGGGCCGTCGGGTCGCTCATGAACTGCCCGTACGAGCCAAAGACATTGCCGGCTGCGCCACCTTGTTGCTGGTATGGATTGCCACCATATCCCTGCTGCTGTGATTGCGCAGAGCCCGGCGGAGGAGGTGGTGATCGAAGCTGGGGAACGGTCGAGACGTGTTGAGGCACGGGGTGATGTAAAGGGGGCGACTGCCCGTAGGCAGGCCGTTGCGCCATGGCTAGAGGATCGCTCAGAGAGGAGGCTAAGGCGGAATGGATAGAACGCAGGTGGTGGGAGAGGCGCGGCTTGCAGTGGTTGAATGGGCGCGTGCGTGAAGCATGAAGTTGAAGGATGAAGCCGCCTTGTAGGAGAAATGTAGCTGACTGGAGCTGTGACGGGTTGGAGTAGTAGTGGTTGGCGATCAGGAGATGTGGTCGCTTCTGTTCTACGAACCCCCACACTGGAGGTAGCGTGTACAATAGGCTCCAGCAGAGAGCTAGTCAGTGGTCGAGTTGCTGGTACTTGTTCGCGGCAGCTCAGGTACCTGGCCGTCCCTGCCGCAGGGCAATTTTGGAGCGAGGGGGCTATGATGGTACGCTGGCGTCAAGAGCTTACAGTGCAAACACGTGATTCACGGCCAGCATGCGGACAATAGACGACTAGCAAAATACTGGCTAGAACTTAGGGGGCCTTTGGGGCTAGGGAGACAAGCCACAGGCCCTGGATGCTTTTGGTGGCGTGTCCACCAAGACAGCCCCGTCGCCGGTAGGCGGCATCTCCGACTCGCGATCATCGACCCATCCAGATATCTTTTTCGCTGAGTCGCCGCCCGCTTTCAACATCCTCCTTTGAAAACCCTCCTTTCATCTCGACCATATCCGCATTATCTATCCCTCTTAGCAGCTCATCCCAGGGTGGTTTGGACTCTTGCGACTCTTCTCCCGCTCTCCCACCACCTTGCTCCATCCCCTCCAAGTCGCTTGGAGAGGTGACGCCAACACCATGTTGGACACGTTCGAGATCCTCACCACTTCAGGTGTGGTCCTCTGGTCCAGGACATATGCCCCCGTCAATCCCTCCGTAATCAACAACTTCATTGCCGACACTTTCATCGAGGAGAAGAGCGGCGCCACAGCTATCCGCGACTCCCAGTCTGCGGCGATCAACCCGCCGTATAAGAACCACCACCACACACTAAAGTGGACATTGAGCAAGGAATTGGGCATCATATTCGTCGTATGTCTAAAAACAGTTCGTGCGCATATGCTATGACTACTGCTAATTGCATTTTACGCTTGGCTAGGCCGTATACCGATCGCTCCTTCACCTCAACTGGGTAGACAAGCTCGTCGACAACATCCGCACCATCTTCGTAAGCCTCTACGGCGACCAAGTCAAGAAGCCTCACACCACATTAGTAGAGTGCATCAAATTCGACGAATACTTCGACCAGCAGCTCCGCGAACTCGATAGGTCAAGCGCCGTCGATCCTACGGTCCCTCAAGAACAAGAAGACGCCCCTCACGTATCGGGGGATCAACCTGCAGCGCCGGGTCTGACTTACCGTGGCCGCACCCTCAATGGCAGTGCCCAAGATGTGACAGTATCAGCCGACTCGACACCCGCCGTCACGCCAAGCACTTCCCGTCCGTCAACACCGGGTGTAAATAACTTGATTGTTGGCAAAGCCGGCCCCGTAGGAAGCATGTCGAGGATGGCGCGCAAGGCCAAGAACGCTGCATCCGCCGCGGCATCATCCGGAGACGAAGGGTCGAATAGAAAGAAGGGTGGCGGAAAGGGTGCCAAGAAGGGGCGTAAGTGGGATGCGGACGGGTATGCGGACGAGGACGACGACGTGAAGCTTGACTACTCGGCGCAAAAGAACCTAACAAGCGACTCGGAAGCCGAAATCGTCGGCCGATCAAGTGCATTGGGACGCTGTAGATGCCTCTACATGGGGCTCATCTAGCAAGGGCAAGTTCGTCCTCAAGGATCTTGGCGACGAGGTACACGGCATGTTGGCTTCCGCCGAAGCAGAGAAGGCCGCTGCAGCGAAGACCTCGGAGACCAAGAGCGGGCTCTTTGGCACAGGTGTAAATGCCATCAGCGGCATGTTCCGCAACGTCGTCGGCGGCAAGACTCTCACAAAGGAGGATCTGGACAAGGCCATGAAGAGCATGGAGGATCACCTCCTGAAGAAGAACGTAGCGCGCGAGGCAGCCGTACGGCTATGTGAGGGAGTTGAGAAGGAGTTGATTGGCGTCAAGACGGGCAACTTTGAAGGTACGGCTCCCCAATCTATGGAGGTACCCCCCAACTAACATTTTTTGAAACACCAGGCATCAATGCTAGAATACAGACAGCCATGGAATCATCCCTCACAAAGATGCTCACCCCAACATCGTCCCTCGACCTCCTCCGCGAAATCGACTCCATCACCGTACCCCCCGTCACCTCCCTCCGCAAAGCCCGCCCTTACGTCATGTCCATCGTCGGCGTCAACGGCGTCGGCAAGTCGACCAACCTCTCCAAGATCTGCTTCTTCCTCCTACAGAACAAGTACAAAGTCCTCATTGCTGCCGGCGACACCTTCCGCTCCGGCGCTGTCGAGCAGCTCGCCGTGCATGTGCGTAACCTCAAGGAGCTGACGGCCCGAGAGGGCGGCCGCGTCGAGCTCTACCAGAAGGGCTACGGCAAGGACGCCGCCACGGTGGCCAAGGATGCTGTTACCTTTGCGGGACAGGAGGGCTTCGACGTGGTGCTTATTGACACGGCCGGACGCAGGCACAATGACCAGCGACTCATGTCGTCGCTGGAGAAGTTTGCCAAGTTTGCGCAGCCGGACAAGATTCTCATGGTTGGCGAGGTATGTTTTTTTTTCCCCCTACGTCCCAATCCTACGCATTTCACGTCTCAAATTATTGCACATTGACCCCCATCTCCCCCTTGTCCGCCTGTCATGTATACCTCGCTAACCTGTTCTCCTCCAGGCCCTTGTGGGAACCGACTCCGTCGCCCAGGCCCGCAACTTCAACGCCGCGTTTGGAGCCGTCCGCACCCTCGACGGCTTCATCATCTCAAAGTGCGACACCGTCGGCGACATGGTCGGCACGCTCGTCAGCCTTGTCCACGCTACCAACGTCCCTGTGCTGTTTGTCGGCGTGGGGCAGCATTACTCTGATTTGCGGAACTTTTCGGTCAAATGGGCCGTGGAGAAATTGCTGAGTAGTAATTAATATCATGTAGAATTATTTCTAGACGTAATTTGACTGAAAAATCGTCACTGTGCTCCTCTCCGCGTCTTCCTTCGATGCCACGTTGTGCTCTTCACATGAAGTGTGATCCACCGCCACGAAACATCAGCATAAGAACAACGTAAGGAAACATAAACAGCAGATCAGAGTGTGAATTAATACTATTTATAATACCGCATTGAGACAGTCCAACCTCCTACATCTAATAAAACGAGTGACCCATCACACCCACTCCGCTATGCTACAAAGGAAACAAGATATAAAATTCACCAAAAAAAGGGGTAGTCTTGAGAAGCGAAAACAATCGAAGTGCAAAAAACGACTGCGCGACAGAATAAAACAAGTAATTCCTTCCGCCAACGCTTTGTGCCAGTTCTCATCTTTAGTACCAATCTGAGGCACACACCCCTTCAACACAGGAGATCTCATAACAAGTGCTGCAAAGAAGAATCCAAGAAAAAAGCGGAGGGGGGTATCATTCTAGGTTTTTGCAGTCTGGTGTTTAAAAATAATGCAAAAACAGCGTTTGTCGAAATCGACCGTAGTGCTAAACAAAGCCATTTTCAGTTGTCAACAAAGGGAAAAAAAGAAGTATAATGTTGTGTAGTACATTTCCCGTTCGATGTTGGGGGGAGACGTGAAGTCAAGGGTGGCCGTCCTATTAGGTTCATTCTTCCTCATCATGCTCTTCAGGCTCAGCCTGTTCGTGTTCCTCTTCCTCTTCCTCCTCTTCCTCCTCAAAGAAGTCATGATCATCGAAGTCTCCCGGTTGGGCATCTTCATCGTAAGTGTTGTCACCCATCATTGGCGGCGTCATCGGGCCACTCCGTTCTTGGTGACGGGGCGGTGTTGTCTCTTGGGCAACTGTATTCCCTGACCCACGAGAAGTGTTAGACTCTCTCCGGTTGCGGTCTTGCGCATTGCCTTGAGGAGTAAAACGCCGGCCGGTGCTAGAGAAAGCGGTGGGCTGCGGCCGACTGTCTGCCGTTGGTGTTTGACGGAGACCTGAAGCAGGAGGCGTCAGGAGACCATTGAGGAGGCTATTTGGAGGCGCAGGGCTGCCTCGGCTCTTGGAGGGGGTGGCATTATTAGCCCCCGGAGAGCCTAGGACCCCAGAGATGCTGCGGAATGATGACTGATTACTTTTACGCCAGTTGCCCCAAGCAGCGGCTATAGGTCCAATAGTTTGCGCTACTCTAGGTGTAGCTGCTTGGATACTTTGTGCGATATTGGGTAGATTGATAGCTGAACCGCCGTTCATAGCTCTCTCGCGCTCCTGCTCCTCCATTTGAAGGTTGGCCTTGAGGCGAATAGTCGCGTCCTTGACAGTTTCTCGGTTATAACTATCGCTTGAGAGGGTAGTGATGATATCCTGCAAATCTCCGTGCCTCACGGCAAGGAGCTCACGTAGCCAGCTAATCTCGTCATCGCGTTTGGAGATCTTGGACGCTGCGTCGGGGTCAGACTTGGCAACAATCAGTTCCAGCTCCTCGATTCGCTGTTCACGAGCTTGGAGCTGTTCCTGGAGTACCATAATAGATTCTCGGAGAGCCTGAGGAGAAATTTTCTCAGGCAATGCCAGCTTCTGAACAGAAGGGCGAGCCTGAATAGCGGAAGCAACAGGGCCGGGGTCAACACCAGCGGACTTGGCAGCTTGAGCGGCGGCGGCGGCAGCCTGTTTAGCAATCTCTAATTTGTCCTCAAGATGCACGATACGGTCGTCTAGATGTACGACACGTTCCTCTAGATGCTGCGTCTTGGAAGTTGACAAGCTGAGACGTTCAACGAGGTTCTGCTCGGTTCTCTTGCCATCTTCAACCGCGTGATTGAGCTCGCGTTCGAGCCGGGCCTGGATCTCATCGATTGTGCTTTGATGCTTGCTTTGGATTTCCTCTACCGCGGCATCTCTTGAACTATGCGCCTCGTCGAGAAGTTGTCCGTGCTTCTCCTTGGCAAGAGAACTGTCATGTGCAACAGCCTCGAGCTCCGATCGGAGCTTGCTTGTCTGCTCCTCAAATTCTTGACGCATAACGTTGATCTGGTTGTTGGCAGCATCAATATCAGTCTGCAGATTCATCCGCGCCCTCTTGACTTCACTGGCTCCGGCCTCTCTGGCCTCCTCGTACTCTCGCTTATAGTGTGAGGCGGATTGCTTCAACTTGTCGTTCTCGCTGCGAAGCTCGCCCAACAATCCCTCGAGGCGCTGACACTCGTTGACAGCCCGCATGCCGGTCCTTTCATTGTCCTGAAGACGGTCCAGCTCAACTTCTAAGCGCTCACGAGTCTTTGCTTCGGCTTGTAGCCTAGCGTCCAGAACCTCTTGTCTTGCCATCATGGCTTGCTCCCTCTTGATACGAGCAGCATTTTCTTCCGCAACCTCATGGGCTGCCATGCCCATATCTTCCTGCAACGACAAGAACTTGGCACGCCATGACTCGCGTAAACGCTCATTCTCTTCAAGCTGTGTCTGAAGAGTGCTCAGTGATCGTTTGATGTGCTTGTTTTCTTCGGATACAAGAGCAAGCTCGCCACCGGTGCGGCGGGCAGCTTCGTCTGCTCGCTCAGCTTCAGATCTCCAATGGGTGTTGTCTTGGCGGACAGCTCGAAGATCACCATCCAAGGCGTTGACTTTGTTGGTCATTTCGCTCTGGGACTGGGTATTGTTGTTTTGAGCCGCTTCAAGAAGTGCCATCCGCATGGCAGTCTTACCGCTGGACTGCTCATGGGCCTTGATCCTCTGCTCTTTCTCCTCAAGCGTGTCCCGTAGACGGTCTTCCTCTTCGGTGGCGATCCTGAGTAACCTCTGCACTTCAGCAAGTCTATCCTCGGCTGCACGTCTCTGTACAACCTCCTTCTCGCTCTGCTCCTCTTGGTGTCTTAAACGCTCCTCCAGGTCTGCTACGCGCTGATCGTATACACTTCGGTTGATAATTTCAACCTCCACTCGAGTCTCAGCATTTTGTAGCTTACGATTGAGTTCAGCCGCAGCGTCCTCCGCAGCTCTACGATCTTCAATTTCCCTCTCAGTCTTGGTTTGCTCTACCTCAATACGCTCTTGGAGGCTAGACACCTTGGACTGGAATTCGGAGAGAGGTATAGTTGGCTCGTCCGGCTTGTTAGCCTCTGTCAACTCGGCAGAGCCCTCTGTCGAGCTGATCAAATCAAGGTTTCGAGTAGCGGACTTAGCACTGGAAGCTATGTGTTCCTTCATTTCCTCAATAGCTTTTAGAATAGCTGAGTCGTCATTTGTCGGCCTTTCTGTCGACTGGCTGAGATGTTGGGTAGCAAGAGCCTCCAAGACAATATTCCGGATCTGGTCCATCTTACGGTCTCGGCGAGGGCTGACAGAACGGCGGGTAGGAGGTTCATCATCTTCATCATCTGCATCGCTCTCTCCGACATCCAAGGAAGTGCTCCCAGCTTCACGGCGAGAAGAAGGTGCACGGCGTGATTTGGATGCCAAGACATCCTGAATGGAGAATAGGCTTCTCTCTAGAGGCTCCAGTCTGGAAGCTAACAGGTTGCCCACGATCTCATTCACACGGCCGTCGAAGAACTGTGCCCTGCTTTGAAGCTTATCGTGTTCGTCGTCACTGAAAGCCGCTTCCCAGTCACTTGCAATCTCAATATCCATGGCAGGCTCGTCAAACTCATTGATCGGCTCAGGAGATTGCGGGCCCGCAGATTGTTGGGCAAATTGGTCCTCATCCAATTCTGTGCTTTGTGTAGCAATAGCGGAAAGTTCCGGAATGTTGAGTAGTTGGCGAGGAGTGGTGCTCGTTCCCTCTTGAGAAAGGCGTTTAGTTGTTACTTGAGCTTCCTCTACCGAAACGAGTGAATCGAAATGGACAAGTTCTTCTTGCTCCTGCTGCTTGACATCTTCCGTCAACTTATTGACTCCCTTAGTTGGGTCTGCCTCCAACTGCAGCATCACTGCATCAATGTCTTCAAACGTCAACTCGCGATCCTCTCTCGATTCATTCTCAGCGACTGAGTCGATGAATGGTACGGTCGTGGCGGCCTCGGGGCTAAGTTGGACAAGGTCGCGTTCCACAGATTCCAGAATAACGTCTTGTTTAGCCACAATAGGGGTTGATGGCAATGGTGATGGCGGCTGTTGCTGAACAGGTGATGGCATAGAAGCAAATCGAGAAGCCGCCAACCCCTTAGGCTTGGCGAGGCTTTTCGGTGCAAGCTTAAGTCTAGATGCCACCGGTGTAGGCTCGCGCGCTGGCACAGGTTCTTTAGTGGGCTCAGACTCCGATACAGCCGGCGGCGAGATTGCGGTAGGAGTGCTAGGATGGCTCCTCTTCTCGCCGTCACCGAATGACATAGCTCCAGGAGTGAAAGGCTGAGCAGTCGCTGACAAGGACATCAAATGCTTTGTCTGCGTCTCCGCAGGCTTCCTTTCCTCACTCATATCGGCATCGTTGAAATTGGACACGTCCAGCTTCGAATCAGTATCAAAACGAGTCCAGTCGGCGGATTGCGCTACAGGTGAAGATTCCGATGGGGCTGCAGTGGTAGCTTTGGTATCCATTTGGTCAGAGGTGACAATGGACGAGATGGAAGTGTCGACAGGCAACGTGTTGTCTCCAGCAAATGAGTGATCTTCCTCGCCTACGTTGTGATGCTGCTTGCCGATAAGATCGTATTCAGCATCATCGTCGTCAGGAGTCTTGGCAAATTGCGGAACATCGTCACCGCCAGGTGCTTGGCTCCTCGCTCGCTTGTTGACTCTTGAGTCGTCTTGCAAACGGCCGTCATCATCATGAGGCCCATCTTCAGCATTCGAGATTTGGACTGCATTTGTTGAAGAACTACTTGGGGGACAGACGATAGGAACTGCCTTATTCTTCAAAGGCTGTATTTCAATCTCAATGTTGCCAAAGATAGAATCTGTACGTTGACTAAGTCTGCCGCTTGCGGTAGGCCCATTAGATAACGACTTGAAGGGTGTGAATGAAGGCGCCTCGGGTCTAAACTTCGGGCCAGCTGCATTGAAACTGAAAGCACTTTTGCCAGGAGCGAAAGATGGTGCATTAACGTTAATCTTGGACGAAGCGTTAAACTGGGGCACGTCATTACTTGTGGACGAATTCATGCCACCGTATGTACTGGCCTGGAAGACAACGGGGTGGAATATAGCAGGCGGAGGAGCGGCAGGCTGAAAGACGGCAGGCTGAAAAACAGCGGGTTGAAAGTGACTGCTAGAGACGTTGTAGAGACCAGGTGTGAAAGAGCTTTGGGGGTTGAACTTGAATTCCGGCGCCTTCACATTAAGCTTGGAGACGGAGGCTTTGCTGCCGTGGCTAGAGTGTTTGGCTCCACTGCTCACTACAGAGGCAGAATCTTGCCAAGGGTTGCTTGCAGTAGAAAAGTTCTTTTGGTGGCCCAAGGCTGCCGGGAAGTCGAATTCCTGCACAGGTGTGCCCAAATTACTAGGGTTGGTCTCGATCTCTTGAGACTCTTCATCCTTATGTGATTCAGGAACTTCACTCAGGGCAGTAAGCTTGTTCAAATCATCCGGCTCGTTACCTTGCTCACCCTCGTGTTCGCGGAAGAATGTCTGCGACAGAGACAGGGACTGTCCGCGGCTATGGGGTCGCGGGTGGTGCAATACGAGAGGATTGGCGGGTTCGTTGGCAAAGTGTTCAGCTGCTGGATGCTTGGAAGAAACATTGCGGCTGTGAGTCTGTGCAAAAGGCTTGGCGTTACTCTCAACCTGAGGGTTGTAATCCTCATGCTCGTACTGGTGGCGAAGCTGCTCTTCCAGGTGATATTCAGCGTCGTCAATTTCAGCCTGTAGACTTTCAGGGTTGTGATTTATGGGTTCCGGTGTCTTTGATGGGCTCTTGTTAACGTCATCCTCCTCAGCTTCAGGTACTTCTTGCAAACGAGGCGACACAGCAGATGGTATCTGCGACATATATTGCAGAGATTGGTGACGCTGATGCACGTTAAGCGCAGGACTACCAGTCTGTTGAAAGCCTTCAATTCCATATGGAGAAGAAGGAGAGAGAATGCCATTGTAGTTCGCGAGAGATGGAGATTCCACCCGAGTCAAGCCTTGCAGCATACCTGCTTGGCTGGACCAACCCTGGGGGGTTTGCTGTGGAAATTGGAATGGCGAATTGCTTGTAGGGAATGAAATTGACTGGCGCGGATTATATTTGCCAAACGGCACAGGAGAAGCACCTGTGGGAATTCCTGGGCTCTGAGTTGCCGATGTGCCGGGGAGAAATTGGCCAGGGAATGGAAAGCCAGCCATACCATGATTGCTTGAAGCAGATGAGGTTGGCAGGGGAGGCGAAAAGGGGGCCAGAGTATACTGGGCCGATGCTTGTCTTGAAGGATTCGTAGTGGGAGACGGAAGAGGGAGATCTTCGTCCGCAAAGGAGACTCCCAGAGCGCGGAGTTTCGCCTCCTTAAGCTCGTCGACGTAGTTCTGCCAAGCTAAGACGATGATGTTAGATGGTGTTCTGACTGACTGGGGAATACTTGACATACCATTCAAATCTGGTAGAAGCACTTTGTAGTTTCGCTGAGCCCGCTCTCGGGTAAGATCATCCAGATTTGGCCATAAATCACGGCTCTGAGAGTCGCTGGTACCTGGAACCTGGTATCCATCGACGAGAAGATCGAACCCGTCGACGCTATAGCCCAGCTCTTCCCATGAAGCGAACATTCTATCAATCTCATTCTGCCTCAAAGGTTTCGGCGGCATACCTGGAAGCCCACGCTCGTCATCACGTGGTACCAACACCATTATGTTCTTGCCTTTCCACGGGATCCTCTTCTTAAGTGGGGGTGTCATTGCGGGCTCTTTAGGAAGGGCTTTGTGCTTCCCTTTTGTGGGCGTGGCGGGAACTTTGACTTCAGGTTTCGCCTCGACTACAGCTTCTTCCAAAGATGAAGCCTGAGGCTCTGCAGCAGAAGCAGGTTCCACCATATTCACAACCTCAGAGTCATTGCTGACGTCCGTCAGGACCAATTCTGCATCAGGAGTAGCCATACTTTCAACGTCTCCTTGACTAAGACTAATGGAGCCGGCCGGTTTCAGGGTCTCTATGCTAGATCTAGCGCGCGGGTGCCGGGAAGATGGTTGTGAGACCTGCGTGGGTGCTTTTGGCGCCTTGGGTGTGCGAGGATCGCGTTCGTCAAACCAACCAAACTCGGAGCCGCTCAGTGAAGAGTGCTCGCTATCGCTTCCGTCACTGAACCAGTGACGGGGTTCTGCGTTGGTATCACCTGCTGTATGGGTACGGATCCAATCCTCAGTCAGCCCTCGAGCTTGTCGTCTGACCCTGTTGGCAAGTACAGCTGCAGCTGCGCTCACAGACGACTCGGGTTCGGGCTCGGGTTCGGGTTCCTCAGTGCCAGGTGCCGGACGAAGGAACGGGGTGTTGATGTCCAACTGGTGGATAGGTGAGTCGTCAGAAGGTTCACTGCTGAAGCTCTGCCGACGAAGATTGTGGTCGGAGCGAGGGTATGGGGAACCCCAGCTAGCCGTACCAAACTGGCCGTCTCCAACCTCGGATGGCGGTGTCCTTAGGATCTGCAGCGCCCGTTGCGATAGCTTCGGGGCGGGTAGTGCAGGAAGGGCAGGGGAAGACTCGATTTCCTCGTCGTCACCGTCACCGTCCGCGGTAGACGCTGTCGACAATGCAGGAGATCGGGGTGATGCAGGTCGAGATCGAGTGTCTCCAGCGCCTTCTTGGGGAGGCGCACTTGGAGAGGCTACCGTCAACGATTGTAGGGACGACGTCTTCGCGAAATTCTACTTCAAAAAAGGAAATGGTTAGCGAAAGGTAGTTCCGATGTGGTGCACGAATTTAGCCCATATAGATTTATTCCATAGCAGAAAGTCAAGTCCCGAGTTCCGAGTCCCGTCAAGACGTAGAACGGGACAAAGCATGTTGGTATTGGTCGCTATAGGAGGTGCAACTCACCAAGTGAGATCAGCGCAGACGAAAGACCTGTCGCCTGCAGCTGAGTCTCAAATATCGCGCGTCGAGTCCGTAACTTGCTCTATGTCGATGGCCAGCGACGTACAAAGTTGGCTGTCGAGAGGTTTTACGCGACGCGTTGCCGAAAACCTCCACGGATAATAAAGGGGTCCGGTTATATGCGCTGGCGTGGGTACTTTTCTAAGCCTTGGGGGGTATTAAAACCAAAGAATGGCGGCAGTATCAGAAAAGCAGCGGCAAGGAAACAAGAACAAGACGATTAGATGCGGCCGGACACATCGGGAGGGGAGTGAGGTTGTGCGATCGTAAGGGATAGTGAAGGAGGAAGCGAAGAAAAAAGGCGATGACGAGGATTGGGTGAGAACGAAGAGATGAATGGGTGATTTTGGGACCTAGAGTGACAGGGAGCCACGGTGGTTGGTTGGGGATTGGAGGGGGTCAGAAGGCAGCGCGTTCCCAGAATGAGCGCTGTAGAGGGAGTAAAAGCAAGCAACCAGCGCCCTGCATCACCCCTAATAAGATTTCACATTTTCTATGGCTTCGAGGCTGCATTTGAAATTTTAGTGGACGCGGGAACACGGTCGCCCCAGCAGGGTACCTTTTTTTAATGAGCAACCCGTGCCTTGCGGTAAGTCCCAACGGCATGTTCCCGAGTAGATATGTGTATGTACATCCATCCACGCGCGCGAAGTACATCTGGGGTCCAATCTCGGGGTGGCAGGGGTAGAGGACGATAGAGAGTACATGTTGGGTGTCATAAATGGCTGTATTTTCTGGTTGCGAGTTCATGTGGAGATGTATTCGCTAATACGTACCTTCAGGCTCTAAAACTGGGGTGACTTGACGTGGCATGCTGACCGCGAGTCTGAACCTGGCTTGCTCGAGCCGGCACGTCCACGGTTTACACTACCGTGCCTTGTTCTTCAACAGCTGCACTATGCAGTCACCAAGGATAATAATTAGATCAATAGCGACGCTTAAGCTCAAAGCACTCTGAGCCGGATGTGAGGAGCCAGAGGACATCATGCCACAGAACGTGGCGAGGGAAGCTCACCACATCCCAGCCACCTCGAAAGGCTCGAACCCACAGACCCGAGCTAAGGGTTCCATGATGGCATTGGATCCATTTTATCCCACCGCCAACTCAACCAAGACGTCCCATGCAGTTGATTCTCTACCAAATTGCAGGCTAGCCAGGTAGGCCCAACAAGCTCTCCCAAAAGAATTGTCATCAGGTCGCATTTAGCATGTAAATTTAACCGGTTCCTGTTCGGTGGCTACTAGGTTTCGTTGGTGCCCGTCTAGCTGTGCCTCTGGGGTCAAGCCCACTCAAAGGAGAGGGCCCATCCCTAATCTCCGGATTTCAAGCACCTCGTCCCTGCTACTCTGTACAAATAGACGAGACTAACCTCCTCTTCTTTACCTCCAGCGCACTGAGCATTTGAATGTGTGCCGGTGGCGTAATAGCTTCCACTCAGACAGAAGGCGCCTCTCCCATCTCACCGATGTGCCGATTCACTCACTGCAAGGGGTATGTACACCTAGGTACTGCATACATTAAGCACTCACTTGAGTAACTGCACCGCGAACCAGCTCCAAGCTCCACCCACCCCAACCCCACCAAAGAAGAAGCAAGCCCCACCGCTTGGCCCGGCCCGGCCGTGTCATCTCCAGTCAAAATAGCCACGTTATTGGCCCCCAAGCACTTGGATGCCACAACCAAGCGAGGTACCCAGTACGTTAGCAGTACGGAGCATCCCAAAGAAGTCATCACCACCTGAGCTTAGCTCGCCACATTAGTTACGTAGACTTCACTACGGATATATGTGGAATATTCGACAGGTGAGCCAAAGACTGGGTGAGCTTCTTGCAGCATGGCGGGACCTCCAGCTCAGATGAACGCCACACATTACTACGAAAAGTACTTTTCATATGATGACTTGGTTTTACGGGGAGCCAACATTGAATTATCAAGTCCATTTCCACACAACTGTGGCACATAAAATGGTAAACTAAAATAAAACACAGTCAATGAGACAGTCCCCATGAAAATAAAGGCAACGTCGGCTAGACCGCATTCCACCGAGAAACACGCTTCACCAAGGACTCCTCATCATCCTTCAGCCCCCTCAGATCTCTCCTTACATTCTGCGCACGATCGACTTGCTTCTTCCACGCCAAGCAATCGTAGCGTGTCTACAAGCGGCCATACCTACGAGTTTACGGCAGGATTGCTGGTATATATGCGAAGTGGTAGCGGTAGCGAGTAGCAGTGTATTCGTTTTGTACTCCGTAGAGGACCAAGTTGGCCGACAGGGTGCCAATGTGCGGCACAGGGTTGCAATACAGTCTTACTGTATCATATATGGTAGGAAGCATTGGCGGTATGTCTCAGTCTCAACACCTCACCAGAGTTGGCCTATGTCCTCTTCCGGGACAACACGTTGAGCCATGAATACCAAGTCGCGGAGCAAGACTGTTGAAAAATAAACCACCGCAGAAACTAGAGTAATGTTGATTAAGTTTAGAAAGGTCATATTATTAAAAAGTTTATTCTAGATATTCGTATGGAATAAAGGCTTGCTATGCAGTTGCAAGACAGTTTCGTAAAACTGCCCAAATCTCAAAATTATAGGTGAGGAAGTTCCTGCACCTCTTTGTCCGTCTTCATCAACGACAGTTCTTTCCGAGAGCACTACGGCTCGTGAGCTGTGATGGGCCGATATGGCTTCATATGCAGAGGAAGAGCCCTGGGAATACTTGTGAACATGTTCAATCTCCCTTTTTGCGGGTGGTTATTTTGGCCGAATTCAGTCGACTCCACCACAATAGTTTGCATCACATCTCTTTCTAGCATGCTTGATAGAGCAGAGAGCGTCTCGCATCGTCCGTTAGAAATCTTAACAGTTGATCGCATCTTCGATGCTACCGTCATACCCCGTTAAAAGTTTGAGGACGCGTTGACCGGGGCCGTAGGTTGATGGTAGTTCTCAAGTGTGGATTGGAACGGGTTGCGCTGTTGACCACTTCCCGAGGTTGTCGGCGGCTCGGCCTTCTCTGCACCACTAGATCCGATATTGTAGTCCATGAGGGCAGCACTCTCCTCCGCTTGCTTCTTGCGTCCCCAGATTCTGAACGCGACGATAGCAAGTGCGCCGATGAGAATAGCACCGCCAACACCGACAACAGCACCGATGATTGTGTTGCGAGTCTTGGTCGATATGCCAGATGATCCGGACGAATCCTTGTCCTGATTCGCTCCGGGAGTAGGTGTGATCACCGAGGTTGTACTTTGAGTCGTCTTCGAGCCATCCTGGTTAGTCCGAGTGACGACCTCGACCTTGGTTGAAACGTGAGGCTGTGCGGTTGGCGTCGTGCTCTCCTTCTGGCTAGTTTGCTGCGCAGGTGGTGTTGTGGACTGAGGCGGGTCAGTCGCGGACGACTCAGTCGGTGGAGGGCTAGAAGGGGTGGGAGTAGGTGTTGGCTGCTGCGATGGAGTCGTCAGGTCAGACTTCGTTTCAGATGTTGATGACTCTGAGGTCGATGACGGAGGTGTGGAAGAAGGCGTTTCGCTGGAAGAAGACGGGGTCGTCTCGGGCGCTTTGCTCGTTGGGTCGGAGGGCTTGTCTGAAGCCGAACCGGTTTCTTTCCCAGCAGTGTCTTGCCCTGGAGTTGGAGTGGTGTCGGCACCATTCAAATCCTGCCTACGGACTCGAGTAAGAGTTCGACTGTTTCGACTATCAAATCTGTGGGCGTCCCACCATGCTGCCTGGACGATGCAGATGATGGAGATTGCTACCAGGAGTAGCTGCAGCGGTCGTGAAGTATACATGGCGCTTGGTGAATATACGCTGCTGAGAAGGTACGTTGTGATGGAGATGATAGATGCTAATCAGGTTGCCTGATCTCGGCTGAAAGACTGCTCGACAGACGACTGGGACGGGTTCAAATCGAAGCTGTAGGTCGAGGGATGGGCCCACGCAGAGAAAGCGACTCGTGGGTTGAGTTGGCTGGCCTATTAAGGACCTTGGAGACTCTCGCCTGCCCTGGGAACAGACAAGACGAATCGAGCGAGTGAAGTTGGCGAATAACAAGGGAAGGGACGAGGCCTAAGGTTCGACAAGGACTTGACAAAGCCGGAGACAAAGGCACGGCTGAACAGGCAGGCACCTAGGTAGATAGGAATGGAGTGGATCTAAGGCAAGGTAGATAAACGAGAGGAAGAAGATAGGGAACTCAGACTAGGATACGAAGTCAGTGAGACGAGTATCGTAGGTGAGGTGCGGGTGCAGGAGAGAGTTGGGAAGAACGGAACCGGGGAAAAGAAGGCAGTCGCTGGAAAAATCACGGCACGCTGTGGAAATGTTATGAAGTCGAGTCCTCCGTAGGACGAGTGAGTAGTGACTCCGAGGAAGTTTCACGGCCAACAGGGGTCTAGAGCGAGGCAGCGCATGCTGCAACCAGAGTGACTATGGCTCCATTGACAGGCGACGGGGGCGTGACCTGCGGGACGCCATTGCTGACTACGGCGATCTTTGTACTGCTACGGTACCGCCGTTGTTCCGTTGTTAGCACCGACCAGGCGTGAGACCTTTTTCATTGCCTCGTATTCCGCTGACGCGAGACCCTTTGTATTCTGGGGCCACGCAATGCTCGACTCTTCCCTCTCTCCGTTTGCACCCACCCCAACAGACTCGGTCCGCTACGTGTACAGGTTGCTACGTTTTCCTGCATTAGGTTACATCACGAACATGGTGGTTGGAAGGAAGAAAAGAGTCCCTGCCGGTGGTGCGATGCACTGCAGTCCAGCTTCGAAGTCTCTGTTACAGTTGCGCGCTCATCTCCCCAATCGGCAAGATTCGTCTCGTTAACTCTAACAATAAGCGCTGAATCGCTGGCCAGGACTAGGACGAGACGGAACTACTTGGCAGCATGGTCCAGAACACCCTTGGCCCCTTCGGCTTTGTGACAGAGACAGAAAGAGAATGTCCTCCAGTACTTGTGGATTACTGTCGCAACTTGAGTCACCTAAACGAGTCGCAAACCACACTGTACAGACCAGTGCCCAACAATGGTGGAAGAACTAACCATTATTCCCTTGCCAAAACAAGGCGCTACTGGGCTGCTCTCAGTGCTCTAGAAACTAGAGGCAATACTTGAAATAACATGTGGCACCCATCATGCCGTCCAACATCTCTCAGCGGCCCAATAACGCGCTACTGGTGACTAAACGGCCGCTGGGCGAGCCAAGCTTCAATACGCCGCAATATCCAGCCTAGAACCAGCAGCTCTCAACGGCGACCCGAATCTTTATTTCTTGGCCTTATTTCTTAGCTGACGATCTTATTGGATCGTGGCGTCGGTTCCTGTCATCACACAGACAGTTGCAAGTTTGTGTGTCACGTCATAGATGGACGCCCACGTCGTCGAACTGCCCACGGCATAACGGACAATTTGCTGCGAACCACCGGTAACAATGCGAAACTAGGCTGCCCATCCAACAGCACGGTCCTTTGCGCCCTACGGCAGGGATTTGGTCCCTATCGTCGGGGTAGACTCGGTGATCAGTCCTGTTGGCATTGACTCAGCACTGTCATCAAATGTCCTTGTAGGCATGCCTTGCTTGTTTGCACCAGCAATGGCAAATGATCTTGGGTTGAAAACCAGGGTCAGCTGAAGGATAGATAGTATGTTGATCTGTGGGATCGCGGAGACATCTTCAGCGGAAGTGATCAAGCGATGCTGGCACGGCTGGTGCCCCAGGGCTAATAATAGACTGGTGCATTAGTCGACTGCAAGTGGCGGCCAAATGACCAACAGCACAGCCACTGAGATTGGTCGCGATGGAACTTGTCCCATTCCAGCCGAACTCATCATTGAATAATCTCACCAAGCCCTCACGCCCTCCATTCTTGGCCGTGATGCAAGATGTTGCAGTCTATGAAATGCAGCTCTGCTTTTCTTGTCCTTTTTTTTTTTTTTTTTTTTTTTTTTCCCTTTTTCTCATCACAAAAGTGTCCATCTTGTCAATGAAGGTCGGCCGGATTTAGCTCTGGTGGTGGCAGATTTGTCAACCTGCGATTAGCGTCGGTGCATGCAGGACAGTCGGGCATCACATTGAGGCAGTGCCTCAGGCGTGGCTTTTGCCGCTACAACGTTTCTCTCAAGGTTAGGTGCCTGTGTATTTATGCAAGGTGTGCGGAGTAATCGTAGTTCGAGACACTCGCCGAGGTGGTCAGTAACACCCGTGATAGATGACAATGTCCTAGCTGAGTCTAGATTTGCTGGTACTGACGCCTCGTGGCAAGCCTTACATGACCAGGCTACCACTCTGTTCTCTGTGTAAGAGGCAACCATTGCTATGCCTCTTCCGACAAATGTTTCAACGCTCCATAATTCTCTTGCAACTACAGAGAAAGAAGTAAGAAGCAAGAAAGCCAGTGTGTTGTGATGCTTTGTGCTCCTGGCGCTACCCTGGAGCCTGGGTCGAAAAGTGAGAAAAGACAACATGCAACCTGTCAATGGTATTATATCATTCAAGCTCTTTTAACTCACAAAAAGCGCGTCTGTCACAAATTCTCTACGACGAGCCACCGACATAAATCACGAGTTCGCCGTTCTGAGCTCTTGCAGGCTCGCATCAACTTGGAGGTAAGGTAATACGTTCCTCATGTTAGAGTAGCAGATAGCAAAATATATCCATGCTTCCATCTCTGCATGACACGTATTTAGAAATTGTCGTTTTGTTATTTCGTCAAAACACGATGTGTATAACAATGCACAGACCGTCTCTTTCTTCCACAAGGCCAAGAGACGCTCAAATGTGAGGACTTGGCAAGAAGGCCACCATCACCAATCCACTCCTGTCATCGAGTAGTCTCATCAACCCTCAAGCTACATCCAGACGTCTCTCCAACCTCACATAAAGCGGCCCCTTCTCCCACCCAAGGTAAGTCCTCTGCCTGTCATGCCACCGCTCCTGCCCCTCCACAAGCTCATACTCAAACCGATACACCAGCCGGGCCGTCAGAAGCCGCATCTCTGCGTATGCCAGGTTCTTGCCAATGCAGTCCCGTGACCCGACACTAAACGGCTTGAACGCACTCCGGTTGTCTCCTTTGAACTTGTCTTCGTAGAGGGCGTGCGAGGGTGAGAGCCAGCGCTGCGGGCTGAAGGTGTTGGCGTCGGCGAAGTGCGTTGGGTTGCGGAATGTGGCCCACGGGTAGACTGAGATGAGCGTCTGGTGGGTGTCAGTGAGAGAAAAACATGTATGGATAGGTTTGGAAGTAATGGAAGACGTACCCCCTTTGGGATATATTCCCCAGCCACGACATCACCCGGCGAGACTCGCGGCGTCATCTCAGCGGCAGGCGGATAAACCCTCAGCGCCTCATCAATACAAGCATTCAAATACTCCAAATTCGCCGCACTGCGAAAGGTAATCTCCTTCTCGCTCGAAAAGGCAGAGCGAACCTCATAAGTAAGAGCATCGTACGCAAACCTGTTCCGCGCGAGGTAGAAAAACAGCCCCGAGAGAACCGTCCCCGCCGTCTCACTGCCCGCCATGATGATGATGGGCGTCGTGGCTAGGATCTCGTGCTGCGACATGCCGGGTTCGCCAGCTCTTGTCTTCTGCATCATAAAGGTCATGAAGTCGCGCCGCCCAGTCTTGGATTCGACTCCCTCACCCATGCGGGCCATGGTTTTTTCGGCGGCGGCCATTTGGCTGTCGTCGAAGGCTTTGATGAGGGTCATGCTGAGGATGTCCTTGAACATGCCCAAGAGCGGGTAACTCTTGAAGAACCTGCCCATTTCTATTCCGCGGACGCCAACAAATATGGACCGGACCCAGGGATGATACGCATTATTCTTCAAGCTGTGGAAGGAGTCGCTAAACGCCAACTCACCCACAATATCAAACATTGCAAAGTTGAGCCACTCGACGATGTTGACCTCGGCACCTCCACGGCCATGCTCCTCTAGCCGATTGAGCAGCAACTCAACATACTGAGTTATGGTTGGTTCCTGCTCATTCAGAGTACCGTCACTAAACGCAGGGGCAAGTTGCCGCCTCATTCGGCGGTGGTCCTCGCGGGCGGCTCCCAGAATGGACAAGTGATCACCAGGGAAAAAAATACCCTGGGGTCTGCTGAACTCGACTCTCCCGCCGGATCGATGAGCGTACACCTCGGGCCATGCGACGATGCCGTCAACGGCCAGGTGGTTAGGGCCGATACGTACGATGTTGCCATATTTTTGGTGGAGGGCGGGGACTCTTCTCACCCAGGCGCCCTTGACGAGACTGTTGTAGAGGTATGGGAAGCGGAAGGCGGAGAGAAGTGGTGGGCCGGGGAACTTGGAGAGGGGATGAAACCAGATACGGTAGATGCTTAGGGAGAGGCGATATGCGATGAACTGAGGAAGTCAGCAAGTCTTTTGAAAAAAAAAAAGAATGGTCGGGGCCATGGAAAAGATGGAGGTATCCGTACGAGGGTTGTCAAAAGACAAAGTAGATCTCTCGCATTGCTAAGAGTCAAGTTGGTTATTAGAGTCTCCACGTTGGCCCTGACGTTCCCCGGATTGATGGAAGCCATATCGTCAAACTCTAGTAGCTCTTTCCTATGACGATATATCACAAACTTTTCAAGTTGCAATGAGCATGGGATGCTTAGAATGCTTAGAAAGAGAGAGAAGCAAGACCCCGTGGCACGAACAGAATTAGCCAACAACCACGGGGCCAACAAAAACCCTGAAGAGCTCAACCTTGATGTACTCGCGCAACCCCCCAAAAAAGGCTGTAATGCCATCGAGACATAACGGGCCCATATTACTGAGCGAGATTAAGAGGCCTCTGAGCAGCAAGTATGGTGGCAGGAAGGGGAGGAAGCTGTGATGCCCGGCACAGGTTACCCGTACCGGTGGCTCTTTTTGTTTAATTTTCTATTCTGGGCGATGCAATACCATGCACGAGTTATTGGCCTAATCCCATGTGACCCCCGTAATTGATATTTGATAGGGGGTGTTTGCGGAAAATCAGCTGGACGAAGTCGGAGAGGGGAAGGGGGAGGGGCGCGTGAAAGGAGAGGGACTAAAAAAAAAGGGACGCGAAACATAGAAAAAGAGGCGAGAAGGGGAAAGAAAGAAAAAGAAGTGTCCGGCCCAGGTAAGAACAAGTCCTCCCTCCCCGACGAGGTTGGTTAGACAAGCGATTATGGTACAGTGTTAAATATTTAGTCTTTTTTTTTTGTTTTTTCCCACCCCAAACAACCCCACAACCCCTCTACCTACCGAAAGCTTTTTACCTAATGCCGTTTTGACGTGTTAAGCACATCATGCCGGCGTTATGCGAGCATGTTGCGTATGAAATATTACCAACCACCACCCGTCGCTCTAGTATAGCAATCAAATAATGAATCCGTCAACTGGCCATCGTCCATTCCGCGAACCCATTTTTCCGCCATGAATGTGACAAGGCTCCTCCCGCGTGACTTGGGTAGCCGCCCTTGCCGCAGGACTGGACACCACCTTCAGACATCCAAATGCTAGATAAAACCGAATCCGTCGATGCGGGCGAGACGGTGAGTATCCTCAGGCTCTGTGAAGCGGCCGGCGAAGAGGAGATCTTCTAGGATACAGAAGAGTCTGTTGGTAAGCTGGCCGATGTTTGAAACACTCTTTTCCCCACCCCCAGGACACTGATCCGCAATAAAACCTCTGAACGACAGGTTAGTCCTCTTCTGGATGGGATTGCCCAAACACAATGGTTTATGATAATGTCATTGCTAGACAGATTCAAGTAGTTCCAACAATCAAAGATTCATAAACAGCCACAACTGCTGCTCGCTGTATGACAATCTAGACTCTCGAGGCTCATTTCGTTGACTACTGGAACAGTATAGGGCCGTAGCCATCTGTCGCTTTTGCGACAGTGGTGCGGGCCTCTCCCGCTCGTGTCCCTCTCTACAACCAATAACACAAGTAAGCTTAGCATTCTGGCCATCTCATGCGCGGTCATCTCATGCGGGTCACCTCCTGCCGCAGATCCTTGACATTGCGAGGCAGAGCCAACAGCTTTTTATATTGAATAGTGACAGGGATACACCTCAATTCCTTTGATGCAGATGTAGTACGACCTGCAATTTGGGAAAATCTTTTTATTCTGGTATGGATTGATTGATATATGGGGACTGAGCGGATGCCGAGGTCCGAGGTCAAGCCTTCAACGAATCCGTTGTGTCACACAAAACTTGCATAATATTGTATTGATTTTGAACATTGGCACTTGATAGAGAAATTCCACGAGTCAGAGAATGCGCAGACAGAGCACATGTCAGAGGAATGGATTAGTAACAGGTCGCTTGCTTGTGTAGGTGGGGTAGCGAGGAGTAGCAAATAATATAGAGTGATGTGATTTAAATACCCGTGTTTGATAATGACTATTACCACCGGGGGCGTGCTATCTCTTGTTGTAATTGTTCCTGACAATATAGAGCACAACGTGTCGATCATATAAACTGGCATGAGAATACGCAAACTTGATAAAATCCCCTTTCAGACCGCTCCTCCTCCTCTTTCTATTATTATCGTGCAATACACAGTTGAGCATCATGGATTCTTTTGAGACTGTTATTCCCAAGATTCGAGAACAGCTCTGCGAAGACTCGCTTCCAGGGCGAGTTGCAGCCTGGGGCCCAGCAGCAACTCCTGGCGGCAACGGGTTCATCCATTCATGGACGGATACTGTCTCCAAGACATTGGATCCACCAGACACTATATAACGTGTTATGGAGAATTCAATGGTCAGCTTTGTCTAGGTCGATGGAGTCGCAGGCACCGGGAGACACTGTCTCCTGGCCTATATTGCATTTTATGCAGCCATGTTGTGTTCGATGACACATCATCTCAGAGAAGTCATCGCCCTGGAAAAGAAAGGACCCTGAAAAATCTCCGGCATTCGTGGGCAGAGCATGTCCTCAATCCATTTGGAGACGAGGCATTGACAGATGGCTCGTCGACTAATGGTGCCTCGACTAATGGTGCCTCGACTAATGGTGCCTCGACTAATGGTGCCTCGACTAATGGTGCCTCGACTAATGGTGCTCCGACTAATGGTGCTCCGACTAATGATCCTTTGATTAATACTTCGTCTACCAACGGCACTTTTAACAACGAGGTAACAACCGACGGCTTATCGACTAATGGCTCATCTACCAACGGATCGACCAATGGTAATGGCATACACCATTCTCCAAAGATTTTATCAGGCGGGCCACTGGTCGGCCCTGGCGAACTCGACATGATGCGAGCCTTCTTGGAAAAGGCAATTGCGAGGAGTGCTGCTCCACGTGATGGCGCCGAGCCCGAACAAAAGAGAACAAAGACACTTGGCAAAGGAACAGGCGGTCGGGCCGGTGTAACGGAGGATGGCGTTGTCATGAAAAGAGACAGCGGCGATTCAATCCTCGGAAACGGCCAGGACCAGTGTTACAAGGAGCCAGGCGGATATTTTCGAAGCGGTGACCTTGAGGTCTGGAACACTTGGCATGGATGGTCTAGCCTGGGTGTTCGGGACGGGCGCTGGCGGCCAGGCTTCCACTTTGAAATCCTCCTCGGCCTCTTCACCACAATCATCGACTATGGTACCAACCGCAAGCTCTGGCGTGCGCGCGAGAAATCATGGGTAATTGCTGCAGAGTGGATATGGCAGGACACCCCAAACGACGTGCATGCTCTCTTCGCAGAAGGCGTCGTCAAGGATCTCGCGGAGATCTATCGACGTGAGGTCGGACGGCTGAAGGACCTGTCTCAGTCAGAGTACAAGGCTGACACGATTGGGGACCGTGATAGCCAGACCCCTCTGCTCCTCGACCGGGGTGGTGAGTATATTGCCAGACATCTTGTCGGGCAACCACTCGTGGCCGACCGGGGATACATGCTGGCTTGGATTCTCTGCATACCCAACGATATTCAGGACTATGAGCGGGATGTGTTGGGTGGCGAGACGAGCAACCTTGTTCGAGGTCTCGCTAGCAGCACGCAGCAAGTCGTGGACGCCGCGTACATGTTCCTTCTTCTCGTCGAGGGCGCCTATGCCCACGGGGACATGGACATGGTGGATGCATCGATGGGGGTGTCGGCGTACTTTACACTTACTTGGCGCTACAACACGTCGAAGCAGTTCCACCTCTATGAGGCCGTCAACATACGAGACAGGAAGTTTGGGAGCCCTGCTGAACTCGATGTCTTGCTGGGTCTGGTGCAAAAGAATTACCCAACCAACAACAATCTGGACGAGACATACGGTGAGCTGTGGGATAGGGTGATCTCCATGGTAGCAAAGTCGTACGTCGGATGCACTTGCGATTTGAAGCCGCAAGGTCACGATGCCTGGAAGCTTCTCAGGCAGGCGTTGGACGAGGGAATCAATGAGGAAGTGGAGGAGCAAGCGCACCTTGAGTTTTCGCACCTGAGCATCGGGGCGAGCAATGGCGACATTCGGTGCGAGTGTGGCCTAGATCTCATGGGGTACGAGGGGTTCACTCGTTTTTACAATCCCGACGAGGGGTTGGTGACTCGGCTGCACCACAAGACAAGCACGTCCAATGGAAACGGGCTCGCAGAGTAATTGGGCGCCCAGCTCTGCTGTGACATCAACTTGTCTGCTGCCATGGGTACGCAGCCATTGGTACGCATGGTTGTGGAAGCAGAAGCTCTAGAGAGTGTCATGGTAGGAACGGAAGCCAGACTCAACATCCGAAGGCGATAGGTTGGTAGCTGAATATCCACTGACTGCAACTTGCGCGTATCGATGCCGTATAATACCAGAGGCAGGGAGTCAGAGACGAACAAGGCATTGTATGGTGATGTGAAAGTGGCCCAGCGCTGCGGAATGGCCAATCCAATCTGGTGACCGTAGGTAAAAGCGATGCTGCAAGGCAGACGAGGGAAACAGAGAAGTGAACCACTATCAGGCCGCGGTGTTACCTAGCCGCCAGATGGTAATGGGGTGAGTTGGTCTGCCATAATTCTTGTGAAGCAAATGGCAAGTCCTTGGACATCTGCCGGTAGTATGGAACATTGTGGACGGCATTGGTGTCACGTGAAGTTGTCCCGTTGGAATATGGGAAGCCGCAATCCAGGAATGCCAGATGCATGGTCGGTGACTCGGTGGTTCTTGCCACGACCTGAATCCCGGCATCCAGATTGGTACCTTGAAGTACCGCCAGAGAGTCTTGGACAAAGAAGGCATCAGATTAGTACAAGTGCATGATATAAGCTGCAAGTTCAAGCAGAGCAGGCACGATGTGCTTGTCTATGTAGCTGCGTATCCAAGCAAGGCACCACTTACTAGCGGCGGCGCACGTCTTGCACAGAACTCCTGCGGCCGGGAATAGTATCATGGCATTGCCAAGGCATTTAGATCCTGATCTAGTCGGTCGCATCTTGCCTCGGCCATCACTTGATGTATGACCGGAGTATAATATATTTGATACCTGCCTATTTCATCTTCTATCGTACGACGTCGTTCCATCCCACCACTCGTTCTCCTCATCAGCATATTCGGGACCGTATTCCACCACGATAAACGCGGTAAGCTGGCACGTCCATGCCTCGCCGACTGATAACCCGTGGAAGCGCTCCAATAAGCGAGACCCAAGGCCGACTCTCCTCCACTCTTCCTTTCATGCCCCTCGCATCGGCATCGGCACACGGGCTCTCACTTCCACATCCGTCCCGCATTTCCTAGTCCGCCTCCCCGCAACTCCGGCTCTTCTCCAACTTACTGCGATGCTCCTGGACCAATCCAATTGAGGTCTACAGCTTGATGACTATTGATGCTCGTCTTACGAAAGCCTAGGCCAGCCCTGCGCGCGAGAATTGATGCTCGCTTTTCTCCTTTCTGCGGGATATGGGTCGCCGTAAAACCAACCGAGGGGATGCTCGGGGCGAGGTGCCAGACAATCATTACCACGCACAGACAATGAGGGGAAGCAGATCCTGTAGACAACTTTTCCCACGGATGGCAGAGTACGATGCCGCCGATGTGACCTCGGTCGATTTGACCGACAGACCCCTGTCCAAGTAGCATCGCTGCTCTATCCAAGCTAGCGTTTGGCGACAACAACAACACCCGTTCATACCGACGAGCATCTGGTGTCTCCAGCTACATGCCCAGGTAGGGTAGGACTATGCAAGGTAACTTCCGCAGACCCCTCCGTAGTGACGTTGTGAGTCGTGAATCGTGAGGGGTCTGGCTCTGTCTTGGTGCCCATCCCCATCTACCTGGCATGCAACGCGAATGTGACGGAAGAATGCTGCACTCGATCGATTCCACTGTGACTCTGTGCCTGTAGCTCAATTGAATAAAACCCGTTCATGTTCCCCATCTCCACACCCCGTCTCCCGTCTTCGCAGTCCCGTCTCTTCCCCCAAGAGCAACACGGAGTCGCGGAGCAGACAGTGAACACGCAAAAACCCACCGTCGAAAATGAAGCTCTCAGCCCTCCTCTCCATGGCCCTCGCGCTCTCCAGCGCAGGTGCCCTCTCCATCGGCACCAAAGGAGGCCGCCCCCTAACCATGATCCACGAGCCTGGCAAGCGCGAGCTCCTCCAGGACATCATCACCTGGGACGAGCACTCGCTCTTCATCCGCGGCGAGCGCGTCATGATGTTCTCCGGCGAGGTCCACCCCTTTCGCCTTCCGGTGCCGTCCCTCTATATCGACATCTTCCAGAAGATCAAGGCCCTGGGCTTCAACATGGTATCGTTCTACGTGGACTGGGCGCTGCTGGAGGGTAAGTCCGGCAATTTCCGCGCCGAGGGCGTATTGGCGCTGGAGCCGTTTTTCGAGGCTGCGACCAACGCCGGCATCTACCTCCTCGCGAGGCCGGGGCCGTACATCAACGCTGAAGTATCGGGTGGCGGGTATCCGGGGTGGCTGCAGAGAATCAAGGGCAAGTTGAGGACTGATGCCACGGACTTTCTCGACGCGACGGACAAGTAAGTGGCGATGCCATGCGGAAAGAGGAGACAAAAACACTGGCTTTTCCCCCATGCTCCTTTGCTGAGGAGAGCCGAAGAGAGAAGAGCACCGAGAGGAAGACGGGTGCTAACGACGCCGCAGCTACGTGGCCAAACTCGGAGCCATCATCGCAAAAGCCCAAATCACAAACGGCGGCCCCGTGATCCTCTACCAGCCAGAAAACGAGTACAGCGACGGCGACGGCGTCGAGTTCCCCAACAAGAAATACCTGCAGTACGTCATTGACCAGGCGAGGGCCGCGGGCATTGTCGTGCCTCTCATCAACAACGACGCGGCTCCTCAGGGCATTGGGGCCCCAGGCACGGGCGAGGGATCCGTGGACATATATGTTGGTCTTCTACTACTCTGCTTTCTTGAGGTCCTTGACCGCTCGCGCTGACTGGATATAGGGACATGATGGATACCCTCTCGGCTTCGACTGCGTGAGTCTCCCCCTTCTCTTATTTACACCAATGGCCCAAGCGAACCATGCACGTATTCTGCGGTCAACTGGTAAACGAATAGACGAATAGAAGAATTGTGCTGATAACCCAACAGGCCCACCCATACACCTGGCCCAAAGACCGCCTCCCAACAAACTACCACGAAACCCACGAGAAACAGAGTCCCAAGACCCCCTTCTCCATCGTCGAGGTATTTCCCTCCTAATGCCCGTGACAACGTGGTCCCGATTCTCACGTCTCGCAGTTCCAAGGAGGGTCCTATGACCCCTTTGGCGGATGGGGCTACGAGCAGTGCTCCGTCCTCGTCAACCATGAGTTTGAGCGCGTGTTCTACAAGAACGACTACGCCTCCGGTGTGACCATCTTGAACCTCTACATGGTAATCTCCCTCCGCTCCATCCACGACCTCGATTTGCGCGGATACTAATACCGCCTGACTAGATCTTTGGGGGCACAAACTGGGGGAACCTCGGCCATCCGGGCGGTTACACATCCTACGACTATGGAGCAGTAAGTCCACTCATATGCCCAAGACCCAACCATGATACACACAGACTTGTAACACTCTCGTCACCCCAGTGCATAAGGGAAGACCGCAGAGTCGACCGCGAAAAGTACTCCGAGCTCAAGCTCCAGGCCCACTTCCTCCGCGTCTCCCCGGGATACACGACCACCACGCCCGGCACCCTCACCACATCCGCCTACACAGACAACGCCGCCATCGCCGTCACGCAGCTCAAGCGCAAGGACGACAAGTCTGGCGGCGACTTCTACGTCGTCCGCCACGCAGACTACTCCTCCACCGACTCCGCCTCGTACAAGCTCAAGCTGTCCACCTCGGCCGGCGACGTCACGGTTCCGCAGCTCGGGGGCTCGCTCTCGCTTCATGGACGGGATTCCAAGGTCCATGTGACGGATTACCCTGCTGGGGACTACACCGTCGTGTACTCCACCGCTGAGATCTTCACGTGGAACAAGTTTGCCGATAAGACCGTGCTGATTCTATACGGTGGGCCGGGCGAGCTGCACGAGTTTTCCATCGCAAGCAAGGCCAAGACGGCGAAACACATTGAGGGTGCGCGAGTTTCCTCAAAGTCCATCGACGGACTTTCCTTGACACTGCAGTTTGAGGCATCGCCTGAACGCAAGGTTGTCCAGATCGAGGATCTGGTCGTCTACATGCTCGGTGAGCAGCACTCCTTATCTCAACTGCACCAGGTATCCCATCTCTCATGGACTCTTCTAACGCCATTCCAGACCGCAATTCAGCCTACAACTACTGGACACCACCCCTACCGGGCTCCAGCAAAGACGGCCCCGCCTACGGCACGTCGATCATGAACCCCGACGCCGTCATCGTCAACGGCGGCTACCTGGTCCGCTCCGCCTCCATCGACTCCTCCACTCTCTCGCTGCGCGCCGATTTCAACGCCTCCACTTCGCTCGAAATCATCGGCGCCCCCAAGCAAGCCAAGAACCTCGTCGTCAACGGCCAGCCCCTCGCCTACAAGACCAACGCCCTCGGCAACTGGGTCTCCAGTCCTCACGTCAACCTCCCCCGCGTTAACACCCCCCGGCTTCAAGACCTGGACTGGTACCAGGTCGACTCCCTGCCCGAGGTGAACGACCCCAGCTACGACGACTCAGCGTGGACATCCGCGGACCACAAGACCACCAGTAACCCGGTTGCGCCGCTTCACACGAATGTCTCCCTGTACGGCTCCGACTACGGATACAACACTGGTGCCCTCCTCTACCGCGGCTACTTCACCTCCACCGGTGAAGAGTCAAAGCTCAGTCTCTGGACCCAAGGCGGAAGAGCCTACGCCAGCTCCGTCTGGCTAAACGGTAGCTTCATTGGTAGCTTCGACGGCTTCGACGCTGCAAACGATCATAACTCGAGTTACACGCTCCCCAACCTCGTCAAAGGCAAGCGCTACGTCCTCACCGTCATAGTAGACAGCAACGGCTTCGACGAGAACCTTGCCGTCGGACCCGACCAGATGAAGCAGCCTCGCGGCATCTTCGGCTACACCTTGGTATCCTCATCCGGCGAGAGCACCGACATCTCTCCGTGGAAGATGACAGGTAATCTCGGCGGCGAGGACTACGCGGATACGTTCCGGGGCCCCCTGAACGAGGGTGGCTTTTTCTTCGAGCGCCAGGGCTACCACCTCCCCTCGCCGCCTGTGTCAGACAGCAAGGTCTTCAAAAAGGGATCACCCTTCAACGGCATCGACCATGCCGGCGTGGCCTACTACGCCGCCAAACTCCCGCTTGACCTCCCCGCCGACAAGTGGGATATTCCCCTATCCTTTGTATTCAGGAACTCGACCTACACCACGAGCCCCTACCGCGCCCTGCTGTACGTCAACGGCTTCCAGTACGGCAAATACGTCAGCAACATTGGCCCGCAGACAGAGTTCCCCGTCCCAGAGGGAATCATCAACCACAAGGGCGACAATTGGATTGGCGTTGGGATCTGGGCTCTCGAGAAGAAGGGCGCGAAGTTGCCGGGACTGACTATAAAGAGCGCGTCTCCTATTTTGACAAGCCGGGAGGATGTTGTTCTTGTCGATGGACCAGGGTACATGAAAAGACAAAGGGCTTATTAGGTGGAGCAGTAGACTCGTGGAGTGGTGGTCTCCTATCGTACCTAGTTTCTATGATTAATTGTTCGACTCTTGACTTCGATGTGAATGTCGAGACTGGAATGTCGGGAAAAGCGTAGGAATATGTAAGCATTTGGAAGGAAGTAGCCAGTATTAATTAATGTATTTAGATAGTCTAGCTATTGAGATTATGTTTAATTACGTACCCGGGGGGTCATGTAACATGTAATTTCAGCATGCATGCATCCAACGTAATTTCTCGGTTTCCTAGCAATGAAAGTCATGTCTACTTCAAGGCCGTAATATTCGTAAAAAAAAAAAAAAAAAAAAAAGAAAACGGATCATGTTGCATTGCTTTGAGGCAAACTGCAAACCAAGTGTCATCCATACGGAAAAATCCTACCATGGGCATTCAAATGCCCCCCTCTGGAATATGTATTGGAAAATGTCGGGCAATTGTTGTACATGGGCAAGGAGATGTAATACAAAAGTAAAAAGAGGTAGACATGTGAGACGCTGGCATGCGATGAACAAGCCCTGTCGGTTCATAATTGCGTATTAGATGGCCGTGTATGATGAACACGTAGATGGTAGTCGTAAATGTCATAAGTTTTGTTACAATTCTATAGTCCATCTGAGATGCACTGATCTTAGAGCATATGGAGGGCGTTGGAATCCATATTGCTGCTACTAATGATGGCTTTAACTGGCTAGACACGTAGTGGCAAGTTATACTCGTCAAATCTCGCAGATTTGCGAGTCATCATGCTAACCGGTGGAGGAGTTTTCAACGATCTTCTTCGGCGCGAAAGCTCACCCGTAGAAAGACGTGCCAGTGTAGAAGCGTCGACTTGTCGAAATGTCGGAGCCGATGCTTTCTTTTCAAGGGTGTACATGTACTGGCTGGTGTTCGACTCCATGACACCGTATTGATTTGCCGCCCCCATTACTTCAGCGATATGTTGAGAATAAGCAGAGCGGAGATTAATAGATTGTTCTTTTGGCACGGCACTATTCGACGAAGCTCTCCCTCTGGGTCCGCGGCTACACGAAGTCGACGTGGTTTGAAGAGTGTGCCTCCTCTGTTGTCTCGAAGATGGAACATAGTTCTTCTCACACTCGGTGATCTGATCAGGCACTGGGTGAGTCTCATCGCTGTCAATTCCAACTTCGCCTTCAACACTCATGATGGTTTTGAGACTCTCCTTGCTGGGCTCCTTCCTGAGCGCAAGTCTCTGTGGTGCAGTAGGGAATCGGCTGATGTGCTGATGAAGCCGCTCGCTCACCCCTTGGGGGATAGCTGGAATTATAGCAATGATGTCATGCTTTGGGTAAAACAGAGCTGTTTCTTCTTCGATGTTACTGGCGAGGGAGCGATGTAGGTTGTTATATTTCTGTGGATTGTCTGCGGTCTTGGGTCGCACGATACACCTATCAGGCTCTGAAAAGGCATTGACATCTCTTTTCATGTTCAAAGTCTCACTTTCCATAGTTATGCTGGATCGAAAAGGGAGCCGTCGCATGCCTTTCGAAGAAGCTGAAGAGGTGGAAGGTCGGAGAGAGATTTTTGATGAACTGCTCCTATTGGGCAGTGAATCATTTTCGTAGTTGGCCCAGTTTTCTAGTTCCCGCACAGTTGAGCTGGGTAGGCGGCTCTCAATGTGGTGTTGCCGCGACTTTTCGTCATCGCAACGTCTCTGGATAGGTGAACTGCCACGGCTCTTCTCGCCATCCTTGAGTTTCGAAAAGGAGTTGCGCAAAGACCGAAGTGAGAAGTTGGAACTGTAGCCACTGTCGGTCTTCGTCAATGCGTTTCTTGACGAAGCAGAGGAAGATGTTGAATCAAAGCCACTGTCAGTTCTAGAAATAGGTTCGTGATCGCTCTGAGTGCCAGTCTGCATATTTGGGGAGCTGGATCTTGCATCTGCATCTTCTCGTACATGCAAGACTTCCGGAGACAAGTACTCCTTGACAAGCATATCGTGTTCTGAGAAACTGCCCGTGGATACTGGCCGATCTTGCAGTCTTTGAAAGCTGACTGCTTTTGGCCCCAGGGAAGTTGAACTTGATGGCTTGGTAGATTCGTGTTTCTGAGGGTCGTTCGATGTATCATCTTGTCCATAGCTTGGAAGGTTTGAAGCGAGAAGGCACTGCTGAGACTGTATCACTTTCACCAGACGGTGTCACGCTTCGTGTGGGGGACCCGTTCATTATACGAAGAGACCCAAACTTCATAACGCCGAGCTGTCGGTAATCAGCATCGCACGGCGTTGATGAACGCTCCTCGGGATCAAAGGCAAGCGGAAATAGTGGTAGGAGAACGCCCTTTTCTGGTTTAATTTCAGAGGTGGAAGGGCTAGACATGCTCATACGGTGGGGCTGAGGGCTCAAAAGCGTTCGATTGGCAAAGCTATTCCTATCATGTTGCATTGATCGAGTAGCTATTCCAGGAGTCTGAACGACTGAACGTCGGCGGGTAGGTACGTGTAATGATGAGTCGGATGAAACGCGTGTGATTGAATGTACCTCCTGAGAGTAAGAATAACGTCTTGCATTAGGGGCATGCTGAGATCCGAATCTGTCTTCCGGCAAGCCATTTTGAGAATTTGTTGGCAGTGTCTGTTCAAATTGTTGAGTCTGATGTATCGCGTACGTCGTGTGCGATGGCGCACCCAAGGTTTCCCGGTTTGGAAAATGTGGGCTAAGAAGGAGGCAGATGGCGTGTCAGAACAAGTTAAGCTGAGCGGAGTGATATTGGGCATTGAAAGTGAAGCACAAACCTTCGATCCCACCTAGCGGACCGGTCAGATCCAAGATTAGGGGATAGGCTGGGTTTTGTCGCTCGATTGCTGCCGGTGTTGGTGTTGCTTCTGAACACAGCGCCATCATAATCTGCAGGAATGTGAAGTGATGAACTGACTGCCACTGGCGATACAGAGCCGATGAGGTTGGAGTTGGAGTATCGGTGAGTCGTCAAGCTATTGGATGAGGAAGCCTTGGAAGGAAAGTATTCGATTTCACTACGGCCAATGGTATCGCCAGTCCTATACTTTGACAATTTCCTCTGCGCTCGTGGTCGCTCAACGGTGGATATGGCATTGCCCATGACGCTGGTTGCATTCGTGCGGCCATTAATAGGTAGCACCGGATGAGCAGCATTGCTGTCGACATATAATCTAGGTGACGTGCGTTGACTCTTGTCAAGCTCTGTAGATGAAGTGTTGCCCATGATCTAAGGAGGCTGGCGAGAGAAACAAAATTAGGCCGTTGTGGCAGGAGCACTTCTGTCAATTGCTTTTTCGTAGGAGTCAAATCTCCTTTGGCGAGGTCATATTGGTTAGGTGCTGAACTAGACAAGGCAAAGGAACGAGGTCAACAAGTGAGAGTTGTTCGCTGCAGGCTGCCCATGAAGCTTCTCGAGACACCAACGAATTATCGAGAAAGAGAGAAGAGGGAGAGACTTGTTGGATGGCGCAAGTCTATCGAGACGTGGTAAGAGGCAGGGAATCAACTTGTCGGTTCGAACAGCGGGTCAACGCAGCTATATTTGGCAGATTGGCACCGTACACATCATGGTTGCTAAAGGACGAATATGCAGATGGCTTGAAAATTGATGGTAAACCGGATTTGAACTTGGTCGTGAACCTGGACGGGGAATACGCCAAGAAGGTGGAGAAGCAGAAGAATGAGGAGGAGGTGGTTTTCGTCCGAGATGCCAAGGAAGCCAGACGAAGCAGCAGCAGCCTGTGTTAATGAATATGCCGCGTTTGAGGCAGGGAGGCAAACGCAACAAAATTGAGAATACGAAGGAGAATATCTAGTTATACGAATGCAAGAAACGAATGCTGGTTGAAAAGGACGCCTTCACCTCGACCCCAATTTCGGGCCGTTTGCAGTCAAGAGAGGTTTCAAAGCGGCTGGTGGCCTCCCCACCGAGGTAGGTAGGTAGACACCTTGACCTCTGCGTAGTTCTGCGCTACGCAGTGGGCATCGGCGACGAGCACGGAGTACAGTGGCAGAGATGGCGAGACGGCGCTGATTCATAGGCGCCAGCACCCCTGTCCAGCGCAGCCGAAGCGCCGTTTGCATTCCCCAAATCCCCCACAGACCCGACTGCCAACTAGCAACCAGTGAGCGTGGGGCGCACTAAGCCTGGAACCAAGCAATCATGGTGATTGAATAGTGACGGTGGCAGCTGCTCAGGAGGGGCAATGACACCCAGTGCTTTTGATGACGAGCACCTGGTGTGGAACCCGCCAACCTTACGCTGGTACGCAAACACCAAGGGTTTGGGTTCCATGCTTGGCTCGTCTTGCGTTTTGAGTTTGTCACTGGAATGGATGGGCAAAAGGGAGAGCGAGAAGGTAACTAGATGAGAAAAGAGGGGCGATGAGGGGGGCGAGGGAGGCGAACAGCTGGAGCCGCATTTTTCACCTGGCCATAGTCCCTAGATTCCCTCCTCAGGCTTGGGCTCAGCCACCACTGATTCGCCTTCCCACAACTGCATCTGCGGGAAGGCATCGAGGCCATTGGTCTGCCATGAAAACGAGAAACATCGGCGAGTCGTCAAAACTTGCTTCCCCGCGACTTAACCATCAGCGTGCCGCTGGTGCCAAACTACGTTGACCCGCGCCTGCGCCTCACTCCAACCAGGATTTCCCAAACTCAGCCACGCCCGCTAGCTTCTCTCCGTGGCGGTCCCGCAACCACATCTCGATGTCGTTCTTCCGATCAAATGAAGGCAAGTAAGTGCTTGGAAGCAAGATGAGCTAGTTTGCCCAAGAAATTGGCTTATCTCTCATCTCAGAATCAAGGTCAAATGCCGAACCCGTCTGTGCCGTCTCTCCCCACCGTAGATGGTGGCAAGTTTGTGTACTTGAGATCTATGAAGGGCGGAACAACCGGGCAGCTCTAATAGAGCTGATCGATTCGTAGTGGGCGGTAAGACTGACCAAAATTCGTCATCAACAATATTGATGAAAGTTCGAGGCGTAAGATCACCGTCAACAAACAGGTGCTGGATACAGGGCTGCAATATGTGAACACTTGACACGAGCAGTAGTACTGTCGTACATGGTTGATAGGTACCTGAGGTAGGCAGCTTAGCGGCATTGAGGCAGTTGTTCCCATCGCATTTCTTTTGTACAATGCACAGCTTGTACCTTCAGACGAGGTCCCTCACTACGTGAGCACCACTTGGCTCGGTAACATGAGCAAAGTGCTTCTTCCATCCTAACCCTTGCTCCGTAATACACACGCTGGACGAAATGGCCAGTGTTGCAGCTTTACTGTCATTGCACCAACGTCTATTACCCTACAACCGTCTCATTCCCCAATCACGTACGTACATCCCCCCTTTCCAACCCAAACTTCGTGCACCCTGTCAGCCTCCACGTCAACCCTCGCCCCGACGCCGTACGATATCTTTTTGCGGTCCGCCTCGTTTGGGTACCACAGCGTCAGCTCGCCGTCCAGAATGAGATGCGTCGTCAAGCCAGCGTGTGAGTGAGGCGAGTAGTGATAGTTGCTGTGCTCAAGTTGCGGGTGACGTCAGTTCTCCCCTGGATGCCCAACTACCAGATTACTGGTGGCGGTGTTTGCACAGGACGAGGCGGTAAAGCTACTCACGGCGCATCGCTCCATGTGAAGGCATGGTCAAATCCCCACGACCTGACCTGTGCTTCATGCTCTCGACCCATGTTCCGGCGTCTGTTGCGGCAATGTGTGGGAGAATGATGGTGTTTTCCTCAAGAAGCAGGGTCTGGGTTGGGATCTCGAGACCACAGTGGTGGCAACAGGCAAACAGAAAGAGTCAAACAAAAGGTGGCAGACCTTATCAACGGCCCCCACCTTGGTGCAAAGCCACGCTGCCGTTCTACTGCGTGCTAGTTACAGACCACAGCGGCCCGGTTCGTCTTGTGGTCGCGTTGACGGACGCCGTCTTGGCAGAAAAGCTTCTCCAGCTACCGTCACGCGATGGAGCTGTTGCCAGTGATTAAATCCTTGTCTTTGGGGACACGGCGCCCCAGGTGGCCGTTGAATTCCTACGCCTTGTTGCTGTCGATCCTGCGCCATCGATGAAGCTTACCCAGGTTGGGAGGCTGGCTTGCTGGCTACCAAATTCACTCAGTTTGCGAGCGCTTTCAATCGTCCATACAACGTACGGAGTGCTCATCTCCCTTGCACAAGATGCTACACGTCAGTCAGCCCTACTGTATCCGAAGCGTGGTGGGCGGAGGTAGGACGATTTCAGGGGCAGACAGATGGGCCGTCGACGCAGAGGTGTCAGACGGGGCCTGCATGCGCAGCGGTGTTTCTCGTCCCCCGTCAGAGGATAAGGTTGCATTTCAGCCCTTTGCTAGTGCTCTACCAACCCGCGAGCCCACGACCTTGCCTTTACCAATGGATTGGTCGAGGCTGTCGATGCCACGCACTGGCATCTGTTGGCCATAGCGCCACAATTATGGCTCCGCTCGACTGAGCCAAGCGGTCCAAGCCGTTGCCTGTTTCCTTCTCCTAGGCGCTGCGCCATCGGGCATGTTCAACAAATATCGCCACCTACGCCGCATGCAGCCGCTAGTGATGGTGATGGTGATGATGATGATGATGATGATGATGATGAGGAGGAGGAGGAGGAGGAGGAGGAGGAGGAGGAGGAGGAGGAATTTGGGGCAAAGCTGGTGTATTCTTGTGCTACGTACAACGTACTGGCCGACACTCGGGGCACTGCAGAGAGTTGGGCAGTGGAGTGCTGGGCTTGCTAGGTTACCCGCAGCGAGGTACGGACTAGTGGGCAGGGCTGAGCGCACGGGGCACACTAAGCGCACTCACTAGCCCTGTGGCAAGCCCTGGACCCAGCGGCATGGGGCGTTGCGTGGGCGTTGACGGGCGTTCCCTTCTCCCCGTCGGTAACCCTCGTGCCCACTTTACTTGGCTGCTCCCCCCCCCCAATTGCTCAACCCGTCCCCTGCTAAGCCGCGTACTGCCTCCATACGCAGCTACCTGGCCGTAACTGGTGGTTTGCAGCGGCCGCCCTGGTACTCCTCGCATACATGTAACGAAGTACAGTGGGACAGGAAGACAGACTAGGATCATGATGGGCATTTCAAAGCACGTCCATCCATAGTTTGGGCGAGGCTGCAGCGTCCCACCTTTTGCTGACCCTCTCTCGACATCATCTTCCCTCGTTTGCCAATTCAATTCTAATCTTTCTTTTCCTTTTGTTTCCGACATTATTCCTCTTCGAGCCTTGCGTCGTCTCTTCCGTCCTTCAAAACATCTCCACTCCATTGCCAGCGCCGCCGTCAACCCGGGTAGCATCTCTTTCGTCGCCATTGTCCAGCTCGCCGCCGAAACTTGAATCTCCGAAACTTCGAGCCCTCATGTCTGACAGGCCGCTCGCTCGGCGTAGCTGACGGCGCTCCTCCACTTCGCCTTCAATGCCAACCAGCACCAGACCATACCGAATTCTGTCACATCGCATCGCGCCGTAGTCACGTATACCCGTCAACATGTCTCTGTGGTGCAGCCTTCCCGTATGTGGCTACCCAACCTCAGTCCAATTGCCAGCGCTCAAGAACCCCAGCATGCTGCATCGCCAGACTAACTAACCTTCGTACCAGTTCCGACGAGGGCGAAGGCCCGTGGAGCCCAGGAATCCTCGTCGTTCACGCACCTTGTCAATTTTTGGCAATTCGAATCCTCACTCCGTCCGCGCATTGCACAAAATGGTCAACTTCACGACCTTCGCTTCTCCAAACTCCAACTCGTCCAAGCCCCCGATGCCAGACCAGTCCTCAACCGACACCGCCGACACCGACATCCCCGATCTCATGAGCACCGACATGCAGGAAGCTATTGTGCGGGTGTACGAGGGATTGCGGGGCTTTCATCCCCTGCTTTCAAAGAGTCGCTTCTCCAGATTTCTCAAGAGCATCCAGGGCGAAACGAAAGTGGAGTTGGACAAGAGCCACTATACGTGCGGCGAATTCTTCTACGTCTTATTCCATTCGTATAGCTGGGATGCTGTCGCACCGCTGCCAGCCAAAGATACGTCACACTCGTTGGCCAACTATTTCATCAACAGCAGCCACAACACCTATCTGGTTGGCAACCAGCTCGTGTCCCGCAGCTCGCCCGACGCATATAGAACAGTGAGCCCCCTCACCTTGTTGTTTGAGTAAGGGCCTGCCCAAGCTGACTTGGTCCCATAGGTGCTACTGCGAGGATGCCGCTGCATCGAAATTGACGTCTGGAACGGCGATGCTATTACTGTTGCTAGGTCAAGATCCAAGTCTCCCACCACGGAGCATACGCCCCGCATATCCGGTAGCTCTCTGCCATACATGGCCACAACAGTCATAGACACTGTGGAGGATACCTACGACACTGCCAAGTACTATCTGAACGGAACGACTCTTACACATTCCCGCAGCCCAAGCAGCAATAGCCGAATCATCCCGGAGGATATTTCCCCAAAGTCTAGTGTCCACTTCGCCGCCAATACTCCAAACCCGCGTGATTCTATGGACAGGCTCGAGGTCAATCAAGGAGCTCGCCGGCGCCCGCGCCAGAGTCTGCCAAAAGGTGAGCCTATAGTCACACATGGTTGGACTCTTACTGCTCCATGTGGATTTCGAGAGGTGTGCGAGGCGATTAAGGAGTCAGCCTTCGTGTCTACTGATTTGCCCATCATCATCAGTCTCGAAGTTCATGCAGACACTGAACAGCAAGAGACCATGGTTAGAATCATGAAGGAAGTGTGGCAGGATATGCTTGTTCAAGAGGCTATCGAGGGCCTGGATCCCAAGTTCAGACTTCCGAAACTTGAGGACTTGCGAAACAAGATCCTTGTCAAGGTCAAAAGAGCACCAGCCAATATTATGGCTCCTCACAACACTACGGCCTTGCCTCACATTTTCGCCGAGGACGAGGACGCCTCCGACACAGAGGACGAACGGCCACTCATAGGCTTGGGACTAGGACTCGGTAAGGTTGCGTCTGTTCCGGGAAGTCCACACCCAGCGGGTCCTCATGTCAGCAACCCTCTTCCGGGGAACCATCATCCAGGGAGTCCTTTGATATCGAGCCCTCACCCAAGAGACGATAAGAACATCAAAGTTCCCATTTGCGACAGCCTCAGCGCACTGGCTGTCTACACTCGGAGCGAGCGCTTCCAAGGGTTTGAAAAGCCCCAGGCCAAGATCCCGTCGCATATCTTCTCTATCAGTGAGCACAGGATTCTTGAACTATATGGGAAGCACCCGCATGAAGTATTTACACACAACAAAAACTACTTCATGAGGGCCTTCCCGGCCGGCAGGAGAATTGATAGTTCCAATCCTGACCCTAGCCATTATTGGCACAAGGGAGTCCAGATGGTGGCCATGAATTGGCAGTACCTAGATGAGGGCATGATGCTCAACGAGGGCATGTTTGCTGATGAACAAGGCTGGGTCCTAAAACCACCTACATATCGAAGCTCAGACAAGACCAGCCGAACCCACCACGAAGCCTCGCCTGGTAAAAAGTTGGATCTCAACATCACTGTCTTTGCCGCTCAGCACATTCCTGCCCACACCGACGAAGACCCTGAATGTCTGCACAGCGCTAGCGCCATCCGTCCTATTATCAGAGCAGAGCTTCACGTCGACAAGGCAGTGGCTTCGGACAAGAGTGTGCAGGCGAAGGAGTACACGTACAAGCAGAAAACAGACGTTGCGAAGACTGATCATCCCAACTTTGGACCTAATGGCTCTGTGATGCAGTTCGTCAATATTCCCAAGGTTGTCGAGGAGCTGAGTTTCATCAGGTATGTGCTTGCGTTATAAGCCTTCACTCTGCCCTTGGTCCCGAATGAAAGCTAACATAGGCTCGCAGATTCAAGGTTGAGGATGATTCCCGGAAGGGTATCGTCAGCTCAGCTGTCCTCGCCTGGGCATGCATTCGCCTAGATCGTCTGCGTCAGGGCTACCGCTTTGTTCAGCTCTTGGATATGAGGGGAAACCCCATCCAAGGAGGCAAACTTCTCGTGAAGATTGAGAAGAATCTACGATGACGTGACTCTGTTCCTGGGGAGTTTTTATGAGCCGGTTCTAGAAGCTTTAACATCAGCCGACACTGTGGGAGCTGGTCATCCTGCTAGACGGCCCTGATGTATTTGACTTCTGTTGAAAATTGTTCATGCTTCTATGCATGGTCATGGCGCTATTTGCCAAGGGTGAATTAGGCCTCGACACACTCCCTCCCCCCGGTCATCTTTTGTAAAGTATCTCATTTTGTGGCATGGATTCGCTCCCTACTAGTGGAGGCACTGTCCAATACCAGCACATTTCCTGCTAATAGTATCTTTAATGGCGTTGTGGATTTGATGGCGCTTTGGGGAACAGCACATCGATTTGGGTATTGGGACTTGGGTTTCAAGGTTATGCAGCGTTCAGAAACGGCATTGCGATATACAGATTGGTGTGGATGTCTATTGAGCCTTTCCCAGTCCTTGACTATGGTTAGCAATATTAGTATAGCTGTACTTCTTCAGTAGCTATGGTAGACAGATCAACAAATTTACAAGAGAGAGACAAATAGATGTCAAGTTGAAGCCTACTTTCCCACCCCTTCACCATTTCAAGAGGGAGGAAGCAAAGGCGGCCTAGAAATGAATCGGCTAGTGCTACAGTCCTAAAGAGAGCATGGAAATGTTGAGAGATTTGGAGCAAGTTGTGTAATTAAATCAATGGTACATGACTACGAAGCATGTGGGTGGGCATGGCGTACCCCAGCCCCGTCGACCATGTGTTTGCTTCGACCTTAGCACCTCCTAGCCCTTCTCAACTCCTAGATACATCATGAATACTTCTTTGTGACCCGCTTGATAGGCTAAATTCGAAGGCAATAGTTTTGGTATTATACTGCTTCATCTCGGAAATGCGAATACTGTCTTTCGTAGTCTAGGAAAGAGACATGGTTGTGTCCAAGACAAAGGACAGAGGGGGTTGAGATAACAGGATAGGTAAATATTGGACATGTGGTGCATGTACAGCAGTGCCCAACAACGATAACGCGAGAGCCAATAAAAAGCCTTTCTGGTGTTTCTGTTGGTCCTGTTCTTTCCGTTCATATAAAACATCAGACGCAGCAGGATGATCCACCACCGAGTATCACCAAGTAGTCAACTCGCGAGCCGGTGGAGAGGCGTGCATCTAGTATGTAATCAAATTATCCATTCAAGCGAAAACTCCTGGGCCTGCCTGCAGGGAACAGCACAGTGTGTTGAGTAATGTCTCGGGCTGGTTTCTTCGCAAAGTCGTTCAGAGTGCTAACGCAGGTCATCGTGTTCGGGCTGTGTTGTGTTGAGCTTTGGGTATCGGCGGGAAGCTCAGGGGAAGATAATCTGACGCAAGTCTAGAAACCTAAACCGCTGCCAAGATCAAGCTTCTGCTTCATCCGGAGAGCATAGGCGTAGTGCTATGGAGTAAACAAGCCACTTCTGTCTTCTAGCGGCTGGACACTCCTCTGAACTATACCAATCAGACGCCGTTGTCGATGCAGTCTGAACCAACCTCCTACCTAGAAACATTTCAGTTTTGTCCCATCGCCTCAATCCAAGCACAAATCAGGGTTGGGATGAGACATTAATCGTAGAAGCAAGACAACAGGCCAAGACCTGACGATGCCGCATTGCCGAGCAGCCATACATTCATAGACGAAAGTTGAAACACTCACACGAGCACTTTCGTCTGTCTCAGATTGAGTTCTGACTAACATCGGATTCCCACCGCTGTGATCCACTCGCCTTGTGAGCGCGCGATGCACCGAGATTCGCACGGCTAGGTCCGGACAGCTCAGCCTATCTACAGAGTACTGTGAAGCACAATACACAATGGCGAAGGAGTAGGATAGTAATGGGGTCATAGTTGGCAGATGTAGCTTCGATCAAGTTCCTGGGTCTTGATTGTCGACAAAGTATGAGGACAAGGTGTTGACGCAGATATGGAAATACTGCACTGTTGTTTCGACAGTCCACCATCCTAGGGGGATATTTGATGAAACCATTTACATTGAGGATGCCGACACGAAAAGTCAGAGCTGGCTATCCAAATCTTTGATTTGGTTTCTACCACCATGTAGTTTGGTTGCATCTCAATTTCAAGGGTGAAACCTTCTGCGACAACGCACTTCGAGGCAGACCCGCTGAGTGGGGAGAGCATTAGATGTACAATCTGAAATGTAACAGATAATGGTTATAATCAGTGGAGAAGGCAACTGCCGTGCGCTCTCGGGTGTAAGTCATTCTCGCTCATTTGCTATGTCCTACAAAAAGGTCTTGCCTGTGTCCTCCTCCCCTTCTCGCCTCTGCTTTGCTGTTATTTCTTTCGCGCTTCTTAGACTACGGAAGATCTCCTCCGCTACCGTCATTTATCCCGTCCTCTGCCCATGCGTCCATGTATGTTTCTCTCCGCATCGAAAAGTACAGAGCCACTTAGAATTTGGTCTAGTTAACAGGATACGCTACATCGTATGTAGCCCCGCGCCTCTTCCGGTCGCATTATGGTGCCATCGGTTGTACGATTTAGGTATTGGTCGAACCAATCTGTCGGTGCTGGGGTTTGGGTAAACATGCCCTAGACACATTTCTCCCTAATGTCGGTAAATGTGACACATCATCTTCTGACGGGATTCAACCCAAGACTGGAGCGATCTTGAGTCATGGACCATGTTTGATGCTCTAGAGTCTAGGGTGAACGAGGTATGTATGATCAGTAATTGTTATGATCGAATACATATTACTTGGTCGCCACTGCACACGTTAGTTCACTGCACTTAGCCAGCGAGCCACCACCTCATTTGTACTGACGCGTATCTGGAGTGCCAACAAGTGTTGTAATATAAACTAACTTAAGTATTAGATACTTAGGGGTTCCCTTTTGTTTATCTGTTTTACAACAACAAGTATGTATGTCTTGTGTCACCAACAGTCGATGCTTTTTACGGTAAGGCAGTTCCACCAAAACTGCGACCATAGCCTGCATGGGTTCACCAGGGCTCTGACTTTTTGGGTTGCTGCGTTGTGATCAGTGTCGCATCCTGGAGATACCATGGCAGAAATGTTTCTGCACCTCTCGTGGGAGATGCAGCGCATCACTGGTTGTATTCGGGGACACTGTCTATTCGCAGTCCTGTCTCTTTGGTGCGTGGGGGGTGCCATCCCAAGCCAAGGCCTCGGAGGGCATGCCGAATAGTTTCGGTCCCATCTGATCTGTGGGGCAACCCGCGTTCATTCCCCTTGCCTTCAATTGATTGGAGAGCGAATATCGCAGCTGCTCAAGCCTCAGAAGACCCTGCAAATCATAATGCTCGCCGAGTGTCAGGAAGGGTACCCGCACATGTCCTTGATACAACGTCTTGCTTGTCAATATGGTGGATTTTGCCGCCTTTTGGTCGCGCTCATAAATAGTGGCTGATAGTGGCTCTTGTGGGTTGCATGTCGCTTAACTCAGGTGACGAGACAAGGGCCCTTGTGTAAGAGTGAGCGTTGAGTATGTGTTGGCTGGATTCTGGCAATTTGATGCCTCATTCGTCTTCTTGGATAGCTAGGCAGGCATAGACCGGCATATGGCTACGCTGATGCCGCACTATGATGTCTGCACATATCAAGTACGACGACAGCCACAAACAGAATTCCCTCTTGTGAGCTACATAAACCGTAGCTGAATGATGTGTATTTACCTGGAGACGAGAAACTGCCAGATTTGGCTTCAAGAATGGGGGGGTCGTCTTGCGACATGGCAGGGAGGTGCGGCTGAGAGGGCTGCCAAGATATTATTGGCAAGCGACTTTCAGACCAACCAACATATCTCGATGCAACCTCAGACCTGACAAGCCTGACCGCTACTGCTTTCATGATGATAACCCTGATCAGTACGCCGTACGTGAATGTATTACGGCATATGCACCACGTGCTGCCTCGGGTTGATAAGAGAGCTCGCAACCAGTTCGTACTGTTGGTGGTGGCTGCCTCGATCGTGTGCGCCGATCCCCAATAGTTGGGTTGTTTCAGTAGCATGGCTCATTGATGGCTGCAATGACATGGGTGCCGCCCTAATTGAAGCTGAGATACGGAGAAGATGACGGATCCCACACATCGGGGCCGACTGGAAGCCATGCACACAGCCCACCACCACTCGAGCTCAAATAGTGATATTGAATTGGACTCGCCAGCTGCTGACTGGACTGGCTTCAAGCCACCAGATGCAAGGCAAAATCACGTCCGAAACGTGATGGGGAGAAGAAAAGGCGGGAGGGGGAAGAGGAAACAGAATTAATACTAGGAGTGGTATATACTATCGTGTGCACACTTGTACCTGCTGGTCTACAGGTACTCCGTATCCGTACATACTTACGTACCCGCAAAAACGGGGGAAGAGCAAGTCGGGTTGACGTTCCCGTGGGAAGAAAAAGAAAACGACGACAACGATCGTGACCCCTCATTTTGGGGAAGAACGGATAGGGACGACTGGTCAGGGGGCCCAGGAGAGATTTGCCACTGACGCATTTTAGTTGGTACTGGGGGTACTCGCTGGTATGGCCACCGGAAGACGGAAAGGACTGCCTGTATCCAAGGTACCTTGCATGTACAGCTTACGGTACTCCGTAACTGTTTTGTAGTTCGTACATGGAATTCGAGTCTCTTGGGTCTATAAAATCTGTGTAACTTGTACCGGCTAGGGAGTGGTAGAGGCTGGCTGAGGTGGGAGAGAGGCAAGTGGAGAGATGTCGCTCCAGATGCGAGACTAACGTAGGCGCGGTTATTAGCGTCGCACCCAGGCAAAGAAACCACCATCATCACCACCGGACGCACCGCACCGCACCGCACCGCACCGCACCCTGTAGAAAAAGAAAAGGCGTAGTGTAAGAGTTTTGGAGCACGGCGTATCACCTTTTAGCTTAAGCCTCAAGGTAGCAAGGTGATGCGCCACCACGTTGCTCATGAGCCTCTCTTTGTGTTCGCTGGACGTGAGCGCCAATCGGCGTCATTTGGTACAAGTACGACGCAGCCTCAGTAGAGCCAACTAGTATCCATGGCCACCACTTCCAGTCTCTCCAATGCATCGAGACCGTTTAGCTACCCCATACTTACCAGCCAGTATATGCCAGAAAGAAATCATTGGTGGCGCTAGTACGACTACTGCAAATGATACTGCAAAGTACTTAGTGGGAGCGTAAGAACTCCGCGGTCTGAGGCGAGAACCTAATAACTACATTTGTATCTACCCAGGCTAGGGAGGTAGATATGCTGGACCGACTAGGCGCCAATGTCAGCTGTTCCACTTGTGAATGACGTTCAGTAATGCTAATGCTGTTTGTCGGGCTCTTTGGTGGAGAAAACCCGGCACTTTTTTCAAGCACCAGGTTGCATCAGATGATACTACGTACTATTAGTTAGTAGTGGTTGGTAGTTGCAGGGCAACTTCCATGTGTGCAAGTTCTCGCTGACAAGGGAGCAGGAGCTCCAACATCTGACCTCCCCATTCCAGCGCATTGGACTCTGCTTTCGGTTGTCTACGGAATAAGTCTGTTGGACCCATATTTATCGCACCTAAAACCTCGCAGGCCTGGCAAATGAAGTGGCCCGATGATCAAACCTCCACCGGGTTGCCACTGCCGTTGGGGGAGGGCGTCGCGCTGAAGGAGGCAGGCAGGTATGTCCGGAGCACGGTAGTACACGGCAGTATCGTTCAAGGTACACACCTCGTGCACGTTGGCGGGTAGATGGATGCCTTGGGCATCGAATGGACGGGTTAAGCTAGAAGCCTTGAGGGTAAGGCCACGACAAACGTCGTACCAAGCAATCCGGCATCTGGCATCTGGCAACATTGTCGACATCAGTTTGACATATCGATCTCACAAACCCTGCAGCCCTGCCTCCGAGCGAGAAGCGACGCCCACTTGTGCACCAGCCCATGGTCCGCCCATGCAGGGTGCAGGGTGCAGGACAACAGGGTGCGTAGTGTTTGTACCACCCATGCCCGCAAACATGCTATACCCCGGTCTGCATTGCCAGAGACATGTTTTCGGGAGACGAGCCCACCTCCGATGGCATCTTATCGTCGAGAGCCGATGGCTTCCTTCGGACCCGGCACCCATGGATGCAGCCTGGGGAAACAAAGGGTGTGAGGCCTCATCCCTGCAGCTGTCTGACCGAGGCACTGGCTCGTTGAGACAGGCATACCGAAATTTATTTTGTTGCAATGATGCGCGCAGCGTCTGGCTACAATCGGTCCCGTCGCTACTGTGGAGTAGCTCCAGGCGATAATGGAGTGCGAAGTACGGATACATGCAGACAAATCGTGTTCATCTCCACCTGATGTTGCATGCATGGCAACATGGCACAGCATGGCATTGTACGGCTCCCCAAACCTGGTACCATCTAATATCCACCCCCTGAGAGGCCTCTGTCTCGCCTGTTGCAGAAAAAAAAAAACCTGATGACAACTGGTCAACATCGTTGGGATTGCTTCGTTCACCCTTCCACCGTTTTGTTGGGCTCCATGCAATCATCGTGCGAGTGGCACTCGGCATATACAATCTTGCACGAACAAGTACAGGCAGAGTACAGACCACAAATCACAAATCACAAATCACAAATCACAGACCGAAGACCACAGAGTAGAGAGGCCTCGTACTCTGGAACACACTGCTCGACTACATCAGACGGTGTAGTAGCAGCAGGTATGGGCCATTTCGCATTGGTTGATATTATGTGTTCTAGTCTTGTTGTCTCAAGATGAACTGCCATACTACACTTATAAACTAACCACTGAACCTGGCACTCGGACTCAGCCTTGTCCAGAAGAGGACAAGACCAAGACGACCTTGTCCACCGCACCCTCCTCAACCTCCATCGTCAATTCATGACCCATGTCCCTGGTTTACTCCACCCATTTCTCAAGGGCAGCGCACGCCACCATCCACGGCTTCACGGGAAAAGGTGGCCAGGTGCAATTGACCTTGACTGCTGGGTCTCACTACTGGTATGACAGTCTACACCTTGACACCCTGCTTCCTGGTCGAATCCCAGAAATGGCTCCGAGACTCCGACTGTCTGTTGGTCCCTCGATCATCTACACTTGTTTCACCCATTCTGCTAGCTGGACTCAATGCCGCCCATTCCCACCCTGTCGTCGATGGTTAAGATTTTATCCTTCTGACATTTATAGTACCACGCAATGACTGGTTGGTCGAATCTGCCCCAATGTCTTGGTGTAGCTGCCTGGTTTCCCTGTCCGCAATCAGTGTGCCGTCTACTCCTGGTCTGTCCACCCGTTTAGCTGTGTCCTTAGTGCTTTCACTCTCATAGGTGATACTAGACCCCGTCCTCAAACCCATAAATGCCGTTGACCCCCACTGCTTGGTCAATTGTAATATCATACTACTACATCCGATTTCATTCCCTCGCATATATTAATCCTCACTTAAACTTGAGTGTACACTTTACAATTCGAACGGTCGGCGCTCATGCTTTCGCGCATTTGCTGAGGTCCAGATTTATGCCAACCAGCCAGAAGTCCTAGGAATGCTTTTGACTCAACGCCTCCATCGTGCTGCCGTGCCGTGGGCTGTGACGAGCGGCCACAGAGACTGCTTGCCTTTACAAGACAATGGACGCATCATCGTACTGGGTCCTAAGGTTGGTACTTCAGCTAGACATACTGAGATAATATCTGAGGAGCAATGGTTGATTGCGATGCAGGTTCCTGGTACCAGATGCCCGACATGTGCTCTCGAGGGAAGGGAGGTTTGGGTGATTCCTGGCCGCTGTTGTGGGTATTGTGGAACACCGTGTGACAGACAGAACAGCCATGACGATTGTCATTGATCGGACGGACGTCTGGTAACGAGAATATTGAACGGTGTGTTGGCGGACAAGCGCGAATGAGTTGGGCAATTCATATGTCAAACTTCAAAAGTCGCACAAACCATTGCATTGGAGAGCGATCCTTGCGCGGCGACACCGCGCGCCACGGCTGTTGCATGGGGGTCAGACAATTGCAGGCAAAATACAGGAAATCCAATTTAGCCCTAGTCGTTCCGGAGCCTTGGTCTCGGTACTTCGACTGCGGCTTTGGATGAGGGACTGTTTTTTGGGGGGTGGTGAGGGGAGGGGGTAGGAGGAGGGGCGTACTTGCAAGCAGTCCGATACACCACAATACCGACAAACCTTGGGACAGTGGCTGGCGGTCGATATCCCGCTGGTATGGTAGAATTGCAATAGCATTTCGAATCGCTGGAGATTTCGTGTCTCCATGGCCACATCGGGGGAAAGTCGAGTCAACGAATATTTCTCTTGGAAACCCACATCCTATAACTCAAAATTGAGACGGCCGGCAAGATGTGCTTTTCCTAGACCGTTTACGACACTTTCACTATATATTTCCGCTACTAGGCTTAAATGCAGGACGACTGTATCTCAACCCAATTACTTAGGCATCAACACTCTGGCTTGTTTTAGTGAACTGCCATGTCGGTCTACAATGCATTATATTATTACTTCGTCTCATACGCATGAATTGAGGATTGAGAGGGAGGGTTCTGTGTATCACTACCCACTGCACGACTTAGAACCATAATATTACATACAATACTAGGCTGTTATATGCCGCGTCCTCGCAACCTTGTGGCGACGAGACTTGCGCCAACTAGTAGGGGAGGAAACCCAACTGCATGGACTGGGCGCCGCCTCTTTGTCTGGCCTGCCCATTCACGAAGGCGTGCACATTAACAGTAGCCTGATGGAAACTGACCTGGCCAATGAGTGACCAAACTCTGACGGCAATCCTGACTAGACATGTAGCTCAGAGCATCCCCGGATGTCTAAGATAAGATCGAGCCGGGACATGATTTAGTAGATCAGCCACGCTACTGGCACTTTTGCTCCGAGGTGGACTGTATCCTGACGTGGCTTAAGGCTGTTCGAGGGAGGGCACGGGAAGTGTTTCAAAGTGCCGAGGCGCTTTGGGACTTGAGGATGTTCAGTGGAATCGCCCGCAAGTCGGCTTTGCTTTTGGAAGATTCCGATAGCAGGAGCGTTTCCCCGGCAAGGTGGTGTGACAGTCTAGGGGTCAAAGGTGATGTTATTTCATTTTCTTGTTGACGCCCTTTTCTAGTCACGCCATTCAGCTAAACGTTACCTGCATGTGCCGTAAAACCACTTGTTGAACTATCTATACGCCGCCTCGTTAGTCGGTCACAGTGGAATACGGTGACGGCGGCACATCTCTTGGCTAGAGGAACATACTGATAGGCTTGGCTCCCTCAGAGATCTATAGCTTTGGTTGGTCGCTGTAATAAAAAGTAAAATGAAAACCGCCAACCGTGGCGGCTGTGCCACGCTGGCTGGCTCGCTCTTTGCGTCTCAGTCGACGACTAGTTGGCTGTAAATATGGTGCACTAAGGGAGAACGATCTACACCGCCACAACAAGCAGACATCGAATCAAAGAGCATGTACGAAGTACGAACGATGAAAAGATATACAACAAATGTGTCCGAGATACCTTTCAAACATGACTGCTGGGATGTAGCTGCTACCTACGCTGTACTCCAATCCAAGCCTCAACCCAACGATTCATCCAGCCCGGTCCGTGGCACAGGTCAATGACAGCGATTGGGAAACCAGATACCACTGCATCACTTGCGAGGCGTAAACGCCACCTCGGTCCAGGGTCTCGGGATCCTTGCTACGCGCCAAGAAATCCAGCGTGGGGCATCAGGTTTGACGAGGGTGAAGTCGTAGTTGATGAGCAGCTGGGCGACGACGACTTTCATAAAGGCGGACGCGTAGTACCTACCCGGGCTATCGGACGACATCAGCAAAGCCAAGAGGATTGATCACACCGCACATTGTGTATTTGTTTATTGAATGGGTATGGGTTGGGATAGGAAATCTCACCATGCCATGCGGCCAGTCCCCCACATCAAGAACCCATAGTCAACATCTGTGAGCTTAGAGGGCTTTGGCTGAATTGCTTTCGATTCAGAGGTACGCAGACTGTCGGCAAGAAGCGCTGGATCCACGAAGCGGAAACCGGAGAATTCTTCAGGAGACGGGTAGTGCTCGGCGCTGGCGTTGATGGCACCTGATGGCGCGCACGCCCATTCACCGACGGCGATGTTGGTTCCGTCCGATAGGGAAAAGGGCTGAAGGGCGCAACGACGGATGCTCACTGAGGTATTGTAAGAGGTGGAATCGGACAGATCTTTCCTTACTTACTAGACTCCACGGGTGTCAACCGCGACGACTCCTTGATGAAGCTGTCAAGCAGAGGCAGACCTTGGCCTGTACGCTCGAATTCTTCATACGACGTGTCAAGTTCGTCTCGAAGCGACTGAAGGTACTCGGGGTGAAGGCATAAATCTTGAATGACGTACACGATCGTCTATCGAACTATTTCTCAGCCTCTTCCCTACATGACGTGCCATGCATGACTGGTGCTTACAGTTGACAGAATATGTACGGAGCCAAACCAAATCGCCATGAGCTCGTAAATAACACGCTCTGCCGACCACGGAGATTGTCTGGGGGCAGTATCAATGATCCATTGAATGCAGTCAGCCTAGAGTGATTCGTAAGTCGAAGAACAAAAGTCGTTGCACGGGCTTGATATGATTCTGTTTAAACTCACACGTTTGGGCACCTCTTGGCCCGACAGCGTAGCCTCTCTCCCCAGGATGCGCTGCTCAGTGGCAGGAATCAAGCTCCTGAAAAACGTTTTATGAGAGTTGAGGCAGCGACCCAAAACTCCGCCGACAAGGGGGGCCAGGGGCTTGGGTAAGAGTTTCACAATCTCGGCGCTGATTAGTGTTTCTTCAACGTATCCGAGGGCCGACTTCATGAATTTCGGGTCCTTGACTGGAGATTTGGCTGCGTTAGCTGGTGCTCTCTCAAGACCTGAGACAACGCAGCTTGACATTGGACGCCCGATGACAAGTGGTGGGCTACATACTGAGATCTTCCCCGAATAAGGACCGCGCGTTCAACAACACCACCAGGTCCATCACGAGGGGATATATCGGAGCGTAGGTGATGCCTGACGCACAGAGCATGGATTAGTACCGCTGCCACGGTGGCCTCATTATCAACGGCGTCACGGCAAAACTAACCGTTAATGGTTTCTTTGCTCTGCAGCGACTCCGCCCAGCGTCTTTGAGTAAGATCCTTCAAGTCCGGAAGTAGTTGCGGGATATTGTTTGTCAACAGGGTACGCAGCGCGCGGACGAAGCCCACGCCCTCAACACCGCGGCGGTCAAACCAGTTGAAGCCATTCATCGTATAGACAGGCTGGAGCATCTTTTATCACGGCGGAAGAGAATTGATGAGTGGAAAGCCGTGTGTGATTGGTAGTCAGGGGTGAAGACTCACATGTTTTGCCGCTCCGTTGAGCGAGAGGACCTCGTCGGGAGCACGGTCGAGTTCCTTGATGTACTTCGGCGACGACACGAAGACCATGCGCACGTCAGGGGCGTTGACCTCGAAGGGTTCTCCGTGAGACTGGCATCACGTCATAAGAGGCCGCAAGTAAGCTGTGGCAAATCGGGATCATCTTACCTGGTCGAATTCGCGTTGGATAATGTTGGGACCGTCAACCAAGTAAGTCCAGGACCGGAAACGCTTCTTGGTGAAGGCGGATCCGCTCAGAATGCGGAGCATCTAGCAAATTTGAGTTGGCTGGCTTCAATACCGCCGCATTGAGGAGTTCAATCATATTGAGGCGTACGTACAAATGCAGCCACCAGCCTACTTCCTACCCGCCAGATGGAGCCTAAGAAGAGCACGGCAGCGATGGCTGCCAGACCGCGCAAGGCGATCGTCTGCCTGGTTGATGAGCCGTGATCCCACTCGTATTTCAGCATCGTGAAAGAAACGCTTGATAGTTTGTCTGGTTGAAGGACATCGACTTGTTGGAGCTTTGTTACCGGTACTTTGCTTCAAATCGTGATGGGGTTTAAGCCAGTGAAATACAATATCCTCTTTGCCAAACAGTCGAGTGCACGGGCATGAGGCGCGCAAATGGATATATTTGTCAGGCACAGCGGAAGGCGTATCTATTTTCAACCCTCCCGATAATCTACGGCAAGGCATACACAATAGTTGAGCAAGCCAAGAACGCCATTTGCATAGCAAACAGAGGTGGCCGCAGGGAAGGCGAAGAAACAAGCGCCCTGACTTGTTCCATTACGATTAACACGATATGGCGCTGCCCCCACCCCCCGAGGATACTCGGGTACAGCTTGCAGCTGACCCTTCCTCCCTACTTTTGCATAGCCTTTAAGATGGAAGACCCAGGTCATGAACGGCCTGGGTCCCTGTCTACGTGAATATCTGTGCACTGCCGCAGCATGGAGGTTGGTGGCTGGATATTGTCGGGGCTCGGTGATCCTCCTGAATGGCTGTCACAGCCAACGAGGATGGTGACTGGAGATGCACCATTTCATGCATCCAAGGCTCTGGCTGAGGATTGGATCCCGGATACTAGATTGCATGCCTGATTGTCTTTGTTATTCTTACTCGACCCCTTTTGAGCGGTGTCTCGTCTAGCCTTGCCTTCCATGTCCTCTTTCTTGGCAAAGAAGTTGGACGCTCGCCTTACCAATACATATAATACTACCTTTTTTTTTTCTTTTCTTTTTCTTTTTTCAGATATTTTTACCTGCCATCCTTCATACAACGGAAACGACTAAGCGTTCCAACAAGAACTCTCGTGTCGTTGCAATGGACACCCCAGCTTCAAGATGCGTGAGATGGTATACTACAGTTACTGTTGCTCCAACCACTGTGTATGGACTAGGAATACATCCTCTAGTATTTAGATTCACCACAGATCTGTTTGCTACATTGCTGCTCTTTGCCCACCATACCTTGGCAGTATCACATACAATGCGCTCGGGGAGCAACTTAGCCGCCCAACTGCATCCCCGAGCCGACAGCCTTCCAGCCATGGCCGGCTTGGGGCGTGATTTCCAATGCTTTACTACCACGCGCTGCCACATCCTGATTAAACGCCAGACACGTCGTTTCCATTCTGTCTCTGTATTACCCTGGCCCCCACGCGGGCTCGATGCCCAGCCTCGTCGTCCAACGGTCAGAAGTCTGTCCAACACTCACCGCGCCTCTGCTGACATGCAATCCCATCGCCATCACAGCATCAGGATGAGACAGTCTGCCACGATGTGGTCAGCTACATGCTGCAGTGTCTCTGTACCACTCTATTTTTACCTGTACACTTGTACTTGTGACTTCCCTGCTGGTACGCCCGTGTCCATGGGAGTCGCCACAGCAATGTTTGGGATAACACATTCCTGACTGGCTTGACGCCTCTGTTGGTCTCAAGTTCCCGCTCCCATGGCCCCCAGATTTCCAAATTACGAGCTGATTGATCATCTACGTGTCTCGTTGGTCCGTTGCCATTCATCGAGGCGACACAACAAGGGTGACTGCACATGCAGTGCGATCAGAACCAACGGGCCTCTCCAGCACGGCCGAAATTTCTCGCTGATGCTCTGTGCCAAAAGACTATTCGCACTCTTTCCGCAGGGCAGTCAAGAAAGGAGGGTGGGTATGTCATGGCTTTGGTCTGGAATATGGTAATGCAACTGGTGTGTACTTGTTTACTCGCGGCATTCCCGCTTCATGGTCATGTAACATTGGAGCGCCAACTTTCATCTATTTATGGTCTACGTGTGTTCAAGTCAGCTAAACTCCATCAGATCGTCCCCTAACCAACCAAGTTGACTCCGTGCTCTACTTGTTTGCCTACAGGCCCCCAAACGGACCGCTCAATGAGCCACTCCATCTTGCCGCTCTCCTTGTCCACCTTGGCAAACATGGAGCTCTCAAAGAAGGTGTCTGCTCCATCCACCTTGATAGTCCCTGTCATTCGTGCCGCGAGCTTATCCCCGTCGCGTAGAAAGTCGTGTCTTGAAGGGTTGAACGAGCGCGTGTTAGTTTCGGACCTTGCTCCTCTTCTGGACGTGAGGGTAATGGATGTATCCAGGGGCATGAATAAATGGCATCAACTCACACGACGGGCTTGTACTCGCTGACCTTGCCGCGCCACTCCGCCGCGCCCTTGAGGAAGGTGTCGTAATCCAGCCGCTGGCCGTTCATGATCTGGTAGAACGCGGGCGTAGAAGTAGCTTCGACATACAGCCTGGCTTCCTCTGGAGCGCCGGTTAGGCTCCACTCCATGGCACGCTGGAAGCCCTCGAGTGTGGATGTGTACTCGGACATGGCACTGGCAAGATGTGTTTGGGAGAATTAGACGTATGCGTGCGTGCGTGCGCGTGCGTGGGGAGCTGCAAGCTATGCAGAGGATGAAAAGCAACGAAGGGTCCTGACTATCATCTGCTGTGGCTTCCTTTTATACACCAGCGCGGGGAAGGCCAAGCTTAGACTACCTACGTAGCAGCATGCCAATACATCAAGTCGGCATCCGTTGTGTTGATGTAAACGAGGCAAAGGCTGCACGGCTCTAGTGCGTACGCCACCAACCAACACAACAAGCAAACATGCCGGACAGTTCGGTCCACCTGCCGACAGGCATCCTTCGCTGTGCTGATCCTGGGTGAGCAAACAAGAACAACACCATCTACACACGATGTAACCACAGAATACACGAGGTCCTGTTAGGTTGAAGGCCGAGGGGTGACGCTCCTCACGCAACATAGAGTTTGCTAAAGCCGCAGAGTTTACGCCAACCACGTCGTTTCACAGACGCCGAAAACCTACGGGATGCCATCTATACGGTGGGTAGAATGCTTCACAGAGAAATGCGCCTGTTTCCATCTTGGCCGCACACAATCGGCAACGCATGAGTGCGGCGTAGAGTGACAGCCTTGATGTGACATGTCCACCTCACCCGACGTTTGTCGAAAGTGAATATATGGATGGATGGATGGATGGATGGATGGATCATGGATCACGGTGGCGTCCAGAACATGGTCGTACCCGTTGGAGAGGCATCAGAGACGGGATGGATAAATCCTACTGGATAACCCTGCTCTCATGCAGCGTCGAGGTCAGACATGTGCGTACTTTGTAAGAGCTGTCCTACCCATCACTAGATACCCAGCAGCGCCTTCGCACACGTCCTGTTTGCTGCAACTGCTCTGTTCTGTTCCCTGAGAAAACACCACGACGTCAACGGCTCTTGGCCATCAAACGGACCGTGTAGCTGTTTCGCGTGTTCATCTTTGTTGTTTGCTGATACACAGCCTTGTATCCAGCCGGCGCCAACATGTGTCCTGTGCACACCACACAGCCCAACATGCCGCCATTCAATGCGCCCAACGTGCATGCTGTACACAGCACATCCGACAGGAATTGCATGCTCAGCAATCGTATTATACCTCTGGGAGTGCGACGTGATCCTCCTCATCCGACCCGGACTGCTGCGAATATAGACCAAGAATCCTCAGCCTGAAACCCGGACGCCACCCACTCGCTCTCTAGCCATCGGAAGGATGCCGCAGTGATGCAGCCTCAGCTACCACCGACTGCCGGATAAATGTCGCTGTGTCTTGGCCAATGTTAACGAAGGCTCCGACTGTCCTGTGAGCTGATTCAATGAGGCGAGTTGTAATGGCGCCGTATTCCCCTGGTTCTCCGTAGAGCGTCTCGCCGTCTTACACGTCTCCTTCTACTTATGAAGTTGCCGTCACCCATTCAGTCTTGCAGCGACGAGGTTATCAGATAGTATCGATGACCGGATCTGTAAATCTTTCCTTTGTTCCCTCCTCCAGACTCCTAAGCACAAAATGAACTCTTCTGTCGACCTCTGCCAAGTCCCGGCAGGCCTATCTCCAAACGGAGCCAGCAACTTCGACAACCCAACCTCACTGGCACCAGCTTTGATGGCCGTCATGGTCATCTTGGTCGTTTGGGCAGTGTCATTCACAGCCGCTAGGTTTTATATCAATATCCAAAAGCTGGATTGGGCAGACTGCAAGTGCACCTTGTTGTTGTCGAGAGTTTCCAGTGGCCCGTAAACCACACCGTGGCGTCTCTAATCATCACGTAGACCTCAACCTGGCTGCACTGGTGGCTTTAGTTGCCATATTGGGTATTCAGAGCACCCGTTAGTCTCACTCCTTATCTGAGTTCAAGCGTCGACTGCTGATGCCTAGATCTCCGACCCAGAGCTCAAGGTAGCGCGGCACATATGGGATGTTCCTGCATGCTTCTTTGACTCCAGCTACGCAAGAGTAAGACTGCTTCCAATATGCTCACAGAAGAATATGCCAAAAATACAACAGGGGCTTGGCTAATCGCAGTCACAGGGGATCTATATTCCAGCGGTTTTTCTTCAAATTGGCGCCTTCTTCGCCAAGGCTTCCATCTTCCTCCTGTTCTATCAGCTCTTTGCTATAAAGAAGTCCATGAAAAGAGCCATCCGGGTCGGACTGGTATTCAACTTCATGCTATATGGAACCGGCCTTGCTATTGCCACGTACTACGAGACACCTCGGTCTGGTGAGCCTTGGGTGGCCATACTGGATGGCCGCACCTTGTTGCCACTCCGCTGGTGGCAGATCCAGTCAGCCCTCAGTGTGGCTCTCGACTTTTACATCTTCGTTTTGCCTGTTCCTGTCATAGCGAGACTGCATCTGTCCACCCAGCGACGGATTCCTATCATTGCTGTTTTCTCGTTGGCTCTCCTGTTAGTTACCGACCACGTTCCCAGCATCACCACTCCCTTCTTTAACATCCTACTAACAGCTTTCCAGAGGTATTGGTGCTAGTATTGCTTCTCTGGTAGAGAGAATAGAGATCACTCATAGCAATGACACGACGTGGATCTCCGCCATCCTTGCTCTTTGCAGGTACGTCAGCCTTCTTCTCTCCAAATTTCCATTTAGTTATTATTTGCAACTAGTCTGGCTGACTGACCCCCAACTTTGCAGTTTTGTCGAGCTCAGCGTGGCCATCATCGTTTGTTCGGCGCCCGCCTTCTCTACTTTTGCGCGCTCTCACTTGATCGAGCTATCTGCCATCAAAGTCCTCGTTTCGACATTCTCCTCCAGTGGCAGCAGTTTTAGGAGCAAATCCAAATATTCCGAAGCCGGGCTAGACGAAGCAGAACGGGCTTACCGTAGAAATCAGTCAGATGCTAGCTTGCGCAGTGACCTCCCAAAGGGTAGTAGTAGTCAACAGATTGAACTCAGCAACAAGGGGACATTTGAGAGTTGGGTTGCTGCTGACCAGCACAGGGTATTCAGCGTGGCTCCAGCCGGTGTGCCAGAAAATGGGATTTTGAGAACAGTGGGGATCGAGCAGGCGGTTAGGACTACATCTACTGATGGGCGAATGAAGTAGAGAAATAGGGTGTATGTTGGGTCTCCCTAACTTTCCCTTATGAGGGTTTTATTAGCGTAAATGAGATGTTGGTTGACCTGCTGTGAAGTATAACGGAGGTCATATTTAAGAAACAAGTGTTGACGAGACTGCATATGAACGATTGTGATGGCGAAAGGGTTAGGGTTGCGTAAAAGGGACTGGTCTCAAGACTCTCAACCCTCGCTTTTTTGCTGTTGTTCGCGCAGGGAAGTTGAGGCAACACCATGAGCTCCGCTTTGACTCGGCACTCGGTATGAATTGGCGTAATTTATGGGAGTGGTGCGAGTGGTAGGAGCAATAGAAATGGAGAGGCGTGTTTTCTCGTCACTTGTCTCTCGCCTCTTTCCTCCTCTCTCCTACGCCGGTCTGTGACCCTGTCTGTCTAAGTCATCGTCGGAGTTGATGCGCTGAGGCAAGATGGCACATGGTGATATCAGGTGCAGCAGGCAGTGCTACGGTGGTGTGTGCCTTGGGTTAGGTGAGGAAAGAATGTGAGACCCAAGGATTCACAACGTGCATGTGTCTCAACCCTGTCCGCTCCCTTGTCGGAATCGTATGACTGGCGAGCTGCGAGTATTGCAGCTCCGTGGTACACAGTATGCTTGTTTCGTTTCATTTGCTAGGTCTCGCATCAGCTTCTGACTGACTGTTTGGAAGTTTCTTTGTTTCTCGGTGTTGAGGCAGATCATCTACCCGATGTGGAATTGACTTGGGTAGGTATGGGTCATTCAGCCAGCCACTGGAGATACCACCAACAAGCAAGGGGGGGGCATGGAATCTAGTCGATGGACCGATGAGACAAACGTGTGCGAGGTTGCAAGGCAGTAAACTGTACCTGTTGGGCTCAGTCAGTTTCTGAATAATCCATCCAATATGGCTATGTCGGAATGCTCAGTCGCCATAGTTGATTGCGCATGGCATGGTGTACTCATCATTGCCGCTTCCCCGATGCCTGTAGCCCAGTGCTACGCCACCTTACTTTAGATGTATCCCAATATGAAGGGAAAATAATGAGAAGTTTGCATGGTGACTTCACAGTGACTTCACGGCGACTTCACAACCAAGTCACTGCTATTGTTGTCGTTTGTCGGCAGCTGGCGGCTGGCAGCAGTCATGATTTTGTCGGCACGCTGCATTGATCGGCTGCTGAGTTGACAAAATGCTGCCTGGAATCGAAATCTAGATGAGCCGAATGCTTCTCCTCACTTTTTCTGATAGAAAATAAGGTCCTTCTTAGACGACTTGACTCTGCCTCAGATCAAGACCGGTCTCCTTCTCCTCGGCATCAATGCTCTATTTGACATCCTGTTCCGGACGTGCTTTCCCACATGCCGGACCTAGGTAGCTCTTTCCATTTGGCGCGGATCCCATTCATGCAAATTTGCTCCGCCTGAGTCTCTACCACTTCATGTTCCCCTTGGGAATCATGGTACTCATGGCTTTGCAAGAGGGCGCAAACCCCGTCGACCCCATCATGGCCGCCCCAGACGTCAATAAAGACATGATCTTCCAGCGTGCCACCGCCGACCAGATTACCGAACACTTCAGGAACAACAGCCAGATGTGGGCTGCTCCCCTAGCCCAGAGAGACTACCTCGAGCTGCAATATCAGCTTTCTGAATCTGTAGCCAATAAGGGAAACACGGCATACTGGGTCTTATGTGACCGCGCCAAATCCAACAAGGTCATCTCAAGCTGCAGTACATACTTGCGGCATGCCATCGTCAACAGCGGCCAAGGTTCACGGCCTGCTAGAGCTGCTGTTGTGGCGGACCTCTTTACTCACCCCGAGTATCGTCAGCAAGGCATGGCCACGAGGCTACTGAAAGAGGTGCGGGAGATGTTGGATAACAAGTCGGACCCGAACGTCGAGTTTAGCATCTTATACAGCGGACTGCACACGGACTTTTGTGAGGCGCTGGGCTGGAAACCGTATTCGGCAACGCAACTTCGCGTGTTGGTGGGCAAGAGCAAGATCGAATATAACGTCGATGCCCTGGATTCTGGTAGTGAGGCTACCAAAGAACATGCGACATGGCTCACATTTGACAAACTGGACTGGCTGAGTGGCCGAGATCAAAACATGACCAAGCTCCGCCTCTCAGCAATGCGAGATAAGAAGACACATGTTCAGATCCTACCCAGTGACGAACTTACCAAGTATCACGTTGTCAAGTCTAAACTGCACGCCCACCACCTTGCCAAGAACAAGGACAAACAAACGGTATACGGGGCGGTCTCTATAGCGGAGCAAACACAAATCGGCGCATGGGCATGGTGGGTTCACGACTTCCGCCAACGAAAGCTGTACGTGGGCCGGGTCGCGTCGACGCGGCACACAGGCATGGAACGGCGGATGAAGGAGATACTGCATGCTGCGGCAGCGGAAGCGAACAAGTGGGGGCTGCGGGAAGTTGTGGTCTGGGATCCAACGCCGCAGATGGTAGCGGGAGCCAAGATGTTGACGGATGAGACCCGGGACTTGGTGAAGGTGGTGGTGGAAGAGAGGGTGGAGCTGGTGCCGTGTCTGCGGTGGTATGGAGGAGAGGAGAGGGAGGTGGACTGGGAAGAGCGGCAGTACTATGGTTGGTGTTGACCATGTTCGAAACACTGCCTGGCATGCGTAATAGTTTCGGTTTGGCTTCGACGTGAATACTTGCAAACGCAGTCGGGTTGACGGTGTGAGGAATACAGGAAGAAGCGCTCATCTCCCGCTAACAATATTATTGTACGGGTATGAGGAAGGGAGACAGGATGGCCATCTGCCGTTTACCGATACATACACCATTACACAGTCCAAAGAATCACATACGCGATTTCGATTTTACACCACTGCATTTGTCATGGTTACAAGACATCATGTAATCACACTTGAGCAACTGTCCATTTGGAATCATCTCAAATGGTGCAACTGCCGTGTACCTGAGGAGGCGGAAACGGCTATATGCCATTTGCTAAATCGGCAAATCGGCTGTGGGGGGAACTCGCGCAATCAAGCATGCTGCAGTAGCTTGCTAGGTTCCAATGAATGATGCAGTCGTTTCAACGAAGCAGCAACAAACTAGGCCAACTGCTGGACACTGATTGGAGGGATCCAAGCAGCCATTATGGAGGGTGGGAAGTCTGTGACATCACACTGAGCAGCTCGGCTCACAACCCCGCCGCCAAGCAGGGAGAGGAGGAACATGAGCAGCCTGGTTTCGGCCATCTATCTGATTCAACACTCTCCTCGGTGCTGGAACTTTACCTCTACGAATATTCAATCCACAGGGGTCGGATTGATAGGCAAGTCAATTGTGGTGCTGCATCCGTATGTCCACCTTGAATTCACGCCTGCCTCCACCAGAGCCCCTCCATTGCCCCTCCAGATACTAATAGAGCATTCATAGCTCCCCGGCGTCTCCCTTGGCCAAAGGCTTCGACATTTAACACGCATACTGCCTTCCGCAAATACCCAAAATGTCGGCCATGCCAGCTTCTCACGGCCACAGCGCCGCCTGCTGCAACATCCCCCCCATCGTGACAAAGGGGTATCAGGCCAAGGGCTCTTACGAGGATATTGGTGGCTACAAGACCTGTACGCATCCATCGCCACCTTGCTTTCTCTTCTTTTCGAAGAGACAATGCCAAGAGGAGGATCATTGTGGACGGCACTGGTCGTATCAATGGATGCTAACGCTGCTGTCATGAACCTAGACGTCACTGGACCCTCCGACGCCACTAAGGCCATTGTCGTCATATTCGACATCTTCGGCTATTTCGAGCAGACCCTCCAGGGGGCCGACATCCTTGCCCACAGCGACGACAAGCAGAAATACAAGGTCTTTATCCCGGACTGGTTTGAGGGCAAGCCTGTGCCCATTGAGTGGTAAGACTAAACGGACCAGGAGCAAATGTCACGCAAAAGGGGAGAGGTTGGAGGAAGCTAATGCTGGCTTTGTTAGGTATCCTCCAGACACGGAGGAGAAGCAAAAGAGCCTGGGCGAGTTCTTTGGCAAGTATCCTCCTCCTAGCATTGTGGCCAAGCTGCCCGGCTATGTCGAGGCTGTCAAGGGCAAGAATGCGTCCTTGTCCAAGTTTGCCCTGCTCGGTGTATGTTACCATTCATCCCAATCCTCCCAGAAAAGCATACTTACCCTCTCAATTTTGATTTACATGCGGAACTGGATGCTGATCCTCTACAATTAGTACTGCTGGGGCGGCAAGGTCGCGACTCTGGCCGTCAAGGCGAGCAACAGCCCCTTCTCCGGCGCCGCCTCCGTCCACCCGGCCATGGTCAACGCAGCCGACGCAGAGGGCATCACCGTCCCCTTTGTCCTGCTCGCCTCCGGGGATGAACCCGCCGAGGAGATCGAGAAGTTCAGCAATGCCCTCAATGGTACCAAGCATGTCGAGACATTTGGCGACCAGATCCACGGGTGGATGGCTGCTCGGTCGAACCTTAGTGACCCGCGTGTCAAGGAGGAGTATGAGCGGGGGTATAAGACTCTCTTGGGCTTTTTCAACAAGAACATTTAGGGCCTGGCCGACTGATCGAAACTAAATGAAGTAAAAGTAACATGGAAATCGCTGGGTAACAAGAAATATGAGTCTCTGTGCTGAGGTGTTTGTGTACTCTGAGTTTAGGGTGAACACTGGTTTCCCACATCCCAACGGCGATAGTGCACGGGTCTTGTTTTATAAGCATGATGAATTCAACGTCAAAAAAGTCACTCTTCTTGGCGCTTTCCCTATGTCGTGTTGTTTTTTTCACCGTTTACGTATTGTTTGTTTTGTGTTTGCTCTTGTTGGTGTTTCCGCTTTGCGTAACTCTACAATTATAGAAATAAATCCCTTTTTCTCTTTTCTGGTCCGGACGCATTAGGTTTACCCTCACTGCTCAATACTTGTTCTGACTCTCGGGTCTATTCATTTACTTTGTTCACATTTAGTCGACCCATATTAGAATGCCTTGTAACATTGTAGAAGGGTGAAAAGGGGGATATACTTCTCACTGGCTACCCCCACCACCCTCCGCTCAACCTCGAAAGATCATTTCGGAAGCCACCCCCACGATAAATAGAAATAAAAAACCTCTGAAGAATTTTTTTTTGTTGGTGTTCGAAAAGTTTTTTTTTTTTTTTTGTTTTATGTTTTTTTATTTTTATTTTGTTTTTGTTTGTTTTTTTGTTTTTTTTGTCGTTTTTTTTTGTTTTTTTTTTGTTTTTGTTGGTTTTTTTTTTTTTTTATTTATGTTCAGAAGCGGAACGCTGGTTCAAGCCCGCTGTTGCAAGAGCATCCCACGACACGGTGTCAACCGCTCCCTCAGTACGCACTTACATAAGAGCATCCTGCCCATCTATTCGTATCTCATAAAACCTCCCCCTTTCCACATAAATCTATCCAATGCATCACCTCTTCATCGCCTCTTCCGCAAAATCCAACACCTGCCCTATATCCAAGTTCTCAAACTCCCCAATCTTGAGCTCCCCAGCCGCCACACCATCCTTCCGACCTCCCTCACCATCGTAGAAACAGCGTAGCCCATCCAGCAACGGCTCCAGCCTTGCATCTACGTCATCCACCAGCCTCCCTTGAACCACACTTCCAGCTCTCGCCTTCAGGCGCCAGTTCCCCCGGCGGCGCAAAGTACCGCATCTCCAACTCCCCCAGCCAGCTGGCTAGCAGAGCGTCGCCTGTCATCTTGACGTACGCCTCGCGCAGACACCAAAGCGCGTAAAAGTAGCCTAGCAGGCGATCCACATCCGCGGTGTCGTTAGCCCGCCAGGGCAGATGCTTAAGGCTTGCCACCTCCGGTTTCGACAGCACCTCTGCGTGGACGTCAACATACTTTGGCCACCCGTCGTCGCGAATCATCTTGTGGTCCTTCTCGCGGCGCTCCGACTGGCAGACAATATCGACCCCCACGGCAGTGCCGTCCCGCGGGTTAGCGACCCCGAGGAGGAGCACGATGCCCGCTTGGTGAGTGACGTTGAAGATGACGGGCTCGGAGCCGTCGGGGAGGAGGAAGACGGGCTTGGTGCGCTCGTCGCGCGTGGCGACGGCGGCGGACCAGGAGACGGAAGGGCAGTAGCGGGTGATGGCGAGGCGCTTGAGCAGACGCGATGCGAGGGCGAGTTTGGCGTCTTTGACGAAGTAGTAGCGGAGGACTTGAGCCTGGTCCTCTTCGGGGAGGAGGGCGAGGGCGCGGGCGGCCTAGGGGGGGTTAGTGGTTTGGTCTTGGGCAGGGGTGATTGCCCAGATTTCGAGGATCAGGGCCACATGTGCTGGGTTATGGGACGCATCTCTACCTCTTTTGCTAGATCACTTGTCTTGGTGGCTTTGGGCCACAACTCCCTGGTGTCAAGAGCCCATTGAATGACAGTCGGGGCTGTCGGGCCTGCATCGGAGGCCATGGCCGGTGTATAGAGGCGGTGGAAGAGAGCGGGGAGATGTGTCAAGAGACTAGATAAATAGAGATTAGAGGTAGTCGTGAGTGAGAAGAGGGACAGCCACGCTCATGGATATGAATCCCGGTGAGGCATATGTATTGAGGAGTGAGGGTAAGATGGTCAGCCAGCTCACGAGGCCACGACGGACCGTGTCACAGAACAATGGCCAGAATCGGCGCCAGCGCCTCGAAGGCCGCTGTAGCAGGAGTTTTGGGGTGTTTAGCGCCCGGAAATGGTGGCTGGATCGGCGCGGGACCGCCTGTCAGCGGGACTCGTTCGGAGGGTTTTCAGCCCCACCTGGACACTTGCGACGCATGTCGGGCTGCATCCATCCAAACGATGTCCACGGTATTTGCCATTAGGGTAGTGGAGGAGGTTATGCGGTTGTACGGGTTGTATAGGCTTCGTTTACATCAATGTGCCAAGCTGATAATTAGGCTGCGGGGATGTGGTGTCAGTGTTGATGTCCTAGCAAGTAATATCGGGTTCCTTCAGTAGCGTATGGAACTGGACGCAATTTACAACTGTAATGTCCCATTCCGCCTCTATAGAAGCCGTATAGACGAGTACATACTCTCCCCGTCAGCTGTAATCAGGAATCTTGGAAGCCAGAGTACCAAGATACAGATCAAATCGGGGCGCAAGACCAGGAAGAACATATCAATCCAGGTCGGCCCTGACTCACACGTTGAAGCTACGACACTAGATATGTTTCCTGGTATGATTTTCCTGCGATGAGGTCTTGTGGCACGGAGCATTTAGGAATTGTCATGTTCAGTGGGCTGGCTGCTGTGACTATGTTGTCGTGGGTGATGCCTCTGCTCTATCGAATGGGTGGTGATGCTGGTGGGAGTTGAGCATCCTCCAAGCCGGATTCTGCCAGATGACCAGTGAAGTCAATCGAGGTCACTATCCCCAACATTGCAATATAGCACAAATGCATCTTTAGGCAGCGTAGGGAGAACAAGTGGAAAACGTCGATATGGCATACAGCAAAAGATCATTGCATGAAGCATCTTCATTGTAGAATATGCAATGCGGTCTTTCTATGCCCCATCTTATTATTCTACCCCGATGTTAACGACACCCGGGTCCATGTTTCATGCTTCCTCGTCACCATCCTCGCCAGGGACCTCGAGCGACAGCAAAAACACCGCACGGCCCTTGTCGGCCTTCTTTCCAGCCTCGTCGCCTGCTTTGCCCGTCTCGTCCTTCTTCTTGTCTGTATCGTCACTGTTTTTCCCATCTTTGTCCTTGCCGCTGTCCTTGGTAGTGTCGACGACCCCGTTCTCGAGCTGCCCAATTCGCTTTACTGCATTCCCATCCCCATCAAGATCCACGACGACGTCCTCCGTGTCTAGACTTCCATCCTCTGTATATGTCCACAGGTGCTTCAACTCCCCACGTACAAGACCCGTGAGAAACAGGGATCCGAGTACACCCGGCACAAGGTACAGAAGAGCCGGCTGGCCCCGCCTAAACACCAGAAGCATGGCAAGTGTGACGCCCATACCCAGCATATACCCACCCATTGTGGCGTAGAAGTAGGTCTTGGGGAACTGGCAAGCCGTCAGTTCCACTGGAAGCTGCCTTGGCCCGGTAAAGAACAGGGTTCCTCGAACCCACAGCCTATCTCCCCAGCTGCCCTTGGCCTCGGTATAACGAGACTTGATCTCCCTGTGTTTCGTCTCACTTTTTGTGACCAGTTCGCCCGTGGTAGCATCTTTTTCGACAATCTTGAGGTCTGTCGACTCGTACTTGACCTTGCGGAGGTAGTACATTCCACAAATCAAACCGGAGCGCACAGCCTATCAGCATGCCCGGTATGACAATGTCTCCAAGACCCAGGATGCTCTTCCTTGCCGCAGCCTCGAACGTCAACTTAATAGGCACATCGAGTTTAGTGGCCACCGTGATCATGTAGGGTCTGTTCCACAAAATTAGCAAATTGAACCAGAATCACTTCGCACGAGGATAGTTGGGCGACTAACGTATAAAACACCATGATGATGTCGTAAAAGAAAAGCCCCACCAGGACTGACGAGCCGATTGACGAAGTCGGTGGGGGACAGAAGAAGCAAAGAAGAACAACGAGCCATAGCACATGCCCGTTAGCCCAGCATGGTTGGACAGGAAAGGCGTCGATGTCGAGAAGTACACCAGTGCCGTGCCTATCGAGAACAGCAAGGCCATCATGTGAGACAGCTTGACGTGACCCTCTTCCTTGAATACCCCGTGAAGATATAACTTGATCTTCCACTCTCGCATCAGGAGACCGCGTAGTTCCCAAAACACCTTTCGGGCACGCTGCGTCTGGGCAGCAGCGCCAATGGGCCCGGCAGAGGATTCGATTCTGACGCAGGTCCCTCCAATACGTTCCCTACATCATCACAAACGGCCACAGATTTGGTGTTCTGTTCCACTTTGCGTAGAGAGCCGTCTCGTCCTCTCCAATATTTTGGAAAGAATAACGACGTTCCAACGTCCATCCCATGAGCGTAGAGGGTCAGCAGACTCGCCACAGACAACCGTTGACATGTAGTACTTCAGGAATCTTGTTCAGGATGGCCGGATCCTTCAGCCACTGGATGAGATAGTACAACCCGATCAGCATCACACCAGCCATGAGGGGAAACACAATGGCGTCAGCCGGCTCTAGACCCTGCCCGAACCGGTCCTCGTCATCTGGTTTCTGGCCAGGCTTTGTACGCTTCCTAGGAGCGGCGGAGGGAGGCCGACGCAGAGAGGCATGGGCTCCAAGATATATTATGCCGCGGGCACTGCAAATAAGCTTCAATTCTAGCAGCAGGAAGTCTTGGTCCTGAAAGAAGCTCAAGAAGGTTGGAGAGCCAGGGGCAGTGCCATTGATAGTTGCGTTGACGCCCTCGACAGCGGAATCCGTGAGACCGGGAGCTGTTGAATTCGAAGTCATAATGCCTTTGTCGCTCCCTTTGTACCGTTGTGTAAAGAAGACGGTGAGCGTGCGAGCGGTCCTCGCCAACTAAGCAAGCAAGGCACCTGGCGAAACGTGTTCTCAACCGTGAAAGAGACAGTACAAACTTTACACCTGCGTCATATCAAACAATACTAGGCAGATTCCCAAAGAAAAAAAGAACAAGAAAAAATAGGTAAAGAGACAAGGTACTAGAAGATTAAAGGACGATGGAAGTCGTTGGATCTGCAAATCGAGACACCGAGTCAAATGATAGTCGTTGGCATGAACAAGGTTTCGCTGATGATTTGCTTGATGTGACGATGAACTGCCCAGTTGGGACGAGGCCCTGAGGCCGCCACTACAAGTCCCTGTGACGCAGCATATCCAGAGCTCTCAAACTAGAGAAGCCCCCACGTAGATTTTCTGACCCGCCCCTCCACCAAGCTTACCTCGTCGCGCGATCCGTCACCAACTCTCTACAGCTTCATCACCCAAGCTCCCTCCAGCAAAATGACGACCAATATTGTCCTGGAGACCTCAATGGCAAGTATTCGCCCTCCTTCAAACCTCCGACCCACTCACCATCCACTCTCACCATCAAGTCCCCCATACCTAACCGCTAACCGCATACCCGCAGGGCTCCCTCACCGTCGAACTCTACACAACACATGCCCCCAAAACCTGCAACAACTTCACCACCCTCGTCCGAAGAGGCTACTACAACGCAACCATCTTCCACCGCGTTATCCCCAACTTCATGGTCCAGGGCGGTGACCCCACCGGCACCGGCCGCGGCGGCACCTCCATCTACGGTGACAAGTTCGCCGACGAGATCGACCCGGGACTGAAGCACACGGGGGCCGGAGTCCTCAGCATGGCCAATTCGGGGCCCAACACGAACGGCTCGCAGTTCTTCATCACTCTGGCTCCGACGCCCTGGCTCGACGGGAAGCATACCATCTTTGGGCGCGTAAAGGCTGGTATGGGCACCGTTAAGAGGATGGGGCTTGTGGGGACGGACGCGGAGGATAGGCCGGTGGAGGACCTGAGGATTGTGACGGCGAGGGTGGTGGAGAGCGAGGAAGATGTGTAGCCTGCTTTGGATTTCATATGGAGTCTACGGTCCTCAAGTGTATGGCACACTACACAATTTCTAGATCAGATTGGTCGAGGCAGGACATTATACGGTTTGGCAGAGCGCGATGGAGTTTGGGAGTTATATTCACAATATCAAGGTGCTTTTTTTTTGGGCAAACGAAGCTCACCATGAAACAACGTCGATGCAGAGTACACTCAGGCAAATACATTGGATCGTCACTTATAACTCGATATCATAAGATATAAACAGGTTGAAAAATATTCTAAAGAAAGAGTAAAAAGCCGTACGTGATGCTATCCAGACATCTTGGTGCGAGGCAACACATGTATACCTGCGAATCAAGAAGTAACAAACACACGCCCAACGCCGTGGACCCAAAATTTTGCCAGATAATGCTAGTGGAACATGCTGTCCCTCCAAAAAAAAAAAAGACGATAACAAAGAAGCCCCATAGCCAAACGTGACCGCTTTCCCAATGCATGTGAGTGTTTTTGCTGTAAATAGTACACGTAGCTAGAGCCACCTCGACTCCCTCCTAGTAGCAAGCATGCTGGTGAGCTTACCAATATCCAATCTACAACCATGTTGACGCCGAAGCCTAATCGCCCTCAACATGATCCACCATGCCGATTTCACCTCGTAAGCTACGTGCTCAGCGGCCACCCGGTGGTGATGATAGTGTCTCTGAAGATTCAGATTCCGCGTCCACCTCTCGTCCGTTTTTAGACATGGGTGAGCTGAGGGGCGGTTTCGGTGCCTTCAGCTTCTTTATTGGACTGCCACTTTTTGACTTTGCATTCGCCTTGTCAAATGGCGAACCAATCCTATCTGCTTTGTGCTCCTGACTCAGCTGAGAGCCTGTCTTGACCTTCTCCTTTTTGAGTGTTGGTTTCGTCTTTATAATAACCTTTTTGGTACCAGACGCCAAGAGGCCAGAAGCCTTGTGCTTCTTCTTTTGATGACTGTGTTCTGATTCATCATCGTCATCGCTTACATCTCGTTTTTTGGGGCTAGCAGCACGTGAACCCGGTGCAGGTGTAGCCTTTTGTGAAGAAGGGGGTGTGCCATCGTGGGAGCCACTGCCGTTGATTTTTTGTGCGGCTGCTCGGCTGGCATTTCTGCCACTGTTCCCGATACACGAACCCATGTGATTGTTCAGCCTAGTGACAAGAATGCAGCGCTTGCACTTGCTACACGTAGCAGAGGGGAAAGACAGTACATTTGGCGGTCGCTGTTCTGGCCCGGTCCCATCGGCTCCATCCTTCTTTTCCACATCCTTCTTCTTCTTTCCCCTCCCTGGGCCGGGCGCGACCCAACTTTGTCCATAGATGTCGCACCCTGCCTTGTCTATGTATGGTTGTCTCTTGCAATAAATGACTGTGGGGTCAGGCTTTTTGGCTCCTTTCCCATCAGTGGGATGTAATAATCGGGGTAGGTGGCATTTGGGACAGAGTATATCGGATGTGGTTTTGAGTGGGTTCCCTTTTAGCAGAACTTTGCCTTCGTCGTAGACAGCAGCATCGGTTTCGAAATGTGACTCGGGTTTTGACTCTGGCGTAGAGCTTTCTGAAGCGTCGGAGGCCATTTTTTCGACCCGGATGGCAGCTGTGGTGGCTCTCGCCGTCTTTTCCTCGCGGTGTGTCTTCATGATGAGATCAGACAGCACATTGTAGAATATGTCATCGAGGATGGAATGTGCCTGGAGCGAGCGAGAAGGCAGAGATGTGTCAGCAACATGTTGATTTTGAGCCCATTGCAACGATGGCGTTTCGTCATCAATGACCGAGCGGTGGTGATGACGACGCATCATCAGGCACCGATGCAAAAGGTCACGCTCTCGTCTCCCCAAGGCAGGGCAATTTGGGGAGATTGGGGAAGGCGGTTGGTGGTGAGCAACAGGTGGCAGCATGACTTACAAGCTTGTCCATGCTTCCAGCATCATCGCGAGCGCTGATCAGGCCAGCCCGACCGGTAGGGGAATTCATGATGGCTTGCGCCCAGCCCCAGAGCAAAGTCTGGCAACGGGCTGAGATGATGAGGCTCTGTGTAACTGGGTCGTGTGCGATGATGCCGACCAGCGCCAGTGCTGGGCGGAAGGGGTGCGATGGGCAGCGTGGACTGGGGTGGTGGTGGTTGGTTGGTGGAGAGCGAATCAAGAGTGACCACTTTTAGGCTTTTTTCTCCCCCCTTGCTCGGTATGGTGGTAGCGCAACCACGGGCAGTCGGAGTCCAGAAAAGGGTATTATAATTAGGGATAGGGTGAAAGAGAACAAGAGGAAATAGATATGTCAAAGTTGTAAGACTGCGATAGATGGTGTCAATTGTGAAGAGGACGTCGCCTCAGACCTCGAGTAGGTAGCCGAGTAGCAAATCTCCCTTGGTCAGCTCGGGTCAATGGGCCATATTGCGCTGCTGTCGGGAAATACAAGACCAAATCGACGACCCAAGTTGAAATCAACAATCAGATTCAGCCTCCTAGAGGCATGAATGGCAGCGATTCTTTTTTGGGATGACCGCTCTTTCGTAGCCAAGCTCGCGCTTCTTTCCACTGTGTCTCGATGTTGTTCTCGATGCCACTCCGTCACAGGAATTTCACAAGCCAGGCGGATACAGAAAGTAGGCGAAGAAGAAACACAAAAGAAAAACTAAAAGGGTGCAGCAGGAACAACAGCGATGCACCGACAAAGATTGAACCGTGAAGCTATGTCAGCAGCACGTTGATAAGATAGCCAAGAGATCCTGTGAAATTGGACGGGGATGGAAATGACGACCTGGTCGGATTGAATTGCATGCAGGCAAACGAGCATGCATGTAATTGGCACTTTGGCCCTCTGTAGGCGCTATAATTACGGGATCTGGAGGTGCCTGTCTTTAATACGGAGAAAGGGACCGAGTAAAAGGGGAGTACAAGTCGGACCAGTCCGAAACCTCCATCCACATCCCTCCCCCTAAATGCCATATTAGCTGTTGGGTGCTGAGGCTCTACCTTTCCAGCGATCCGGGCTAGATCAATTACTAATAAGGAATTGACCGAGTGGAGGCAAGTTGTTGACACATTGTTCAGGAGTCCCCTTCCAGGCGCATGCGCACTAACGCAAATCAGCACCACCTGAATTCCACCAAGATCCGTGCGATGTGTTCATCCAGTCTCTTGAAAAGGACAATAGAGTAATATCTGACGCTTGCTGCGAAACTATTCAAGTACCATAGGAAAGAAGAGGTGCGATATTCAATCCTTCCATGGGGGAAGGGAGGAAGTAAATCAATAACGAGAAACAAGGGCTTAGAGTTCGCTGCTGTATTTTCTTGGTACGAAATGTATCGGAGCCAGTAGCCACAACCGTGCGCCTCTGTAAGCCCCTGTAAACGCGACACGGGAGATCCAATATAGGTCGACCGAGGTACGAACTATTACTGAAAGGAGATCCGCATTATTGTTTCTGGTCGACTTAAACACAAATGTCGATTTGGCAATGACAAAATGAACTAGTATAACTAAGATCGTGTCAGATTATCTCTACTTCTAGACTGCTGACAACGATTGGTCTCGTACGTGGTCTGACATCAACGAGGATTTCAACTGGCGTCCACATTGACAGTCGGCAAAAGCCTTCGTAACGGTGGGCAGGTCTTGATTATAAATAAACTTTGGCATCTTTGAGTTCAGCGAAATACAGTGACAAATCTCAAAGTTTGCCATGACTCGTTGCGTGAAAGCTGAAGAAGCATCACTGACAAATAACACCTACAGGCTGGTAAGAGGCAAGTTTCAGCATTCTTGTTATTCGCCTTCATTATGATGCAAAAGAAATCATATTTTCATTGCTAAGCTAAAAAAAAAAGGGGGGGGGTGGGGGGGGGGGGGGGGGGGGGTGTACAAACAAACAAAAGTCGATTATATGCTATGCATAAAGGAAGAGGGAAAAGAAAATCCCCAAAAGATGACAAGAGTGGGATTCGAACCCACGCCTCGAAAGACTGCCAGGTTGTGATTAAACCTGAAGACAGCGCCTTAGACCACTCGGCCATCTTGCCTTGCTTCTTTCCATCACAAAGTCTGTCTATAGACCCTCCTCTCCCAGCTCACATCTTTCCTTCCCCTTAGCACCTTTGTCGAAGAAACACCAAGCAGCTAGTTTAACCTTCTTTTTTTTCAACTTTATTTGTTTCACATCTCTCAACTTCTCTCCCTTCAGTCTCTCGTTACTACAGAATCGCAAAAGAACCGGAATTTCGGGAAAGTGTCATGTCGCTCCCTACAAGCAAAACCTGCCCCAGTCCTCCATTCGCTCCTTTTTCCAGGCACCAGGGTCCCAAGTACGCACCACCACCCTCGCAAAAGAACAAGGCCAGCAACACTTCCAACCCAGCTCCACCAGCACTCCTAGCCACAGCAAACACATCACCGCCATCATCTTGGGCAACACAGCCGAGTTCGAATGGCACCTCTGCCCCCTCCACGAACCTCCGCCCCAAACCTGCCCCGCGAGGCCGCAGTCCGGCCCGTCACCGCCGATGACATCCCGTCCCTGCGGCGCATCAATGCCCTCCTCCTCCCCGTGAGCTATTCTGATGCGTTTCTACCGCCGTGTGGTCGAACCAGCCACTTCCAGCCGCCTCTCCCGAGTCATCACCTGGGCACATGACGGCGAAGAGCCCAAGGTGGTCGGCGGTGTCATCTGCTCCGTCGAACCCGCGATCGAGACCAAGACCGTCGGTCAGATTCCACAGAATCTCTATATCCAGTCTCTGTGTCTTCTCTCGCCATACCGATCTAAAGGCCTGATCACCACGGCAGTGGACGACATCATTGCCTATGCTGTGTCAGACCCCCGCCTGGACGTTAGAACCGCCACGGCGCATGTATGGACTGAAAATGAGGAGGGTCTAACATGGTACGCGTCACATGGCTTTAGGCGCATAGAACCACCCATCAGAGGCTACTATCTCAAACTGCGGCCCGATACTGCTATAGTCGTTCGCCGCGACATTACTGCCTCGGCTTCAGCAATCCTTTCTGCCGTCGCCGTCGCCAATGGCACGTCTGTGTCCGCGCCGCCCAAAGACGATATCGCGTCAGCTTCTCGGCCACCTCCTCGCACAGGTGGACAGTCATATCAGAACCAACGGCCAGAGACCGAATGGAACGATCTCCCTGCTGATATGGCTCCCGGGCGATTGGCTCCACCGCTCCGAGGCGATAGTGAACCAGGGTCAGGCACAAGCTCTAGGAGTAGCTCGTCTGCCCGAAAGAAGAGGGATAGATCATACCCAGCTGCTGCTTTTGGCAGCTAAAGGACATTAAAAGGTACTGCTGAGTTATAGTCACAGCAGGGAAATGCGATATTCGACGATACATGGATAAATGACTGTTGACGACGGTGACATAGATTAATAGCTAGATACCTAACCTAGCCCGCCATCTTGCCAATTGGCTTGGTTGGAAGAGTAATAATTAATACGGATTGGCGGCAGTCAATTGTGGCAGTCAAACAACCCTCCCTCTTGACGCGACCTCAGCCGACAATGCAACCTGTGTGTACAACTCACAAAGATGTGGCGAAATAGATTACATAGATCATGAAAACCGTACTGTTTTACAATATACAGGTTTAAACAAGTAAAAATGTCGCTTCCAGATCAAAAAGCCTCACACTACCGATTAATTACCTCAGCGCTGTCTGTTCCACCAAATGGCAGCAATGGCAGCAAGCCCAATCACTCCACCAATTGCCAATGCCGTCGTAGACACAGAGGACTCTTCGACTATCAGTACGTTAGTACAATACCATGCACAGTCTTTGACTTTGCAGAGAGCGGGATAAGGGTCTAGAACAGACTGTTGTGCGCCACACTAACCTTGAGGGTTGGGAATGTTATCCAGTCCTCGTTTGATATCTCGCCTCAGGTCCGCGAGGAAATCACCAGGCTTCTCCATGTTGGCGGCAACCAGTGCGATGAGGGCTGCACCAACACCGCTTCCGTCCTTGGCAATGCCAATACGGATTTTCTTAGCACCATTGATACCGATGCCGTCGATAACACGGAGGGCCTCATAGATCATGTCCCGGAAGAATGGGTAATGCTCACACAAGCTACCGTCAACACCAATGTCGATCACCTCTTCCTCGGGGTCATCAAGCTTTCCTGACTGGATGGCAATGGCGCCAATTGCTACAAGCCGACAGTCTCGCCGCTCGTCGAGCCACGGCATTCGAAACTGACTTGAAGGCCTGGGCATCTTCCAAGGATGGTGTATAAACATGGAGAAGGTTTTCCAGCTCTTGGCGGATTGTTGATAGCTCGGGAGTGTTGTCGGAGGCCGCCACAGACATGATGGCGCTGTCTAGACCCCATTGTTTCAAGATGCCCGATTGCTGGCCAATGCTGGTTGTGGTACCCCAGTCATTGAAACTGGAGTTGAGATCCTTGAAAAGTGCCGTATCTTCGTGTTTGATCATGTCAACGATGGCCAATCGAACGATTTCGCCAAGGAACATGCCCGAAATGCGCTTCTCAAACATCTGGATACCAGGATTGACGCTGTCTGCATCTAGCGTAACGTCCCACGGAGTTGCGGGAAGCACGTTCAACTGATTGTCAAATGACCCCCATTCGGTATTCACCACCATTTCGCCCGTAGAGGCATCGTAATCGCCTTTGATTTCCTTCTTGATCTTGCTTGTCTTCTCGATGTAGGCGCCGTTCGTTCCGGTGCCGAAAATGGCGCCAAGAATGGATCGATGCTTGCCAGAAGATGTATAGGATCGCGCCATCAGAGTTCCAACAGTGTCGTTCACTAGAGCCGCCACCTTGACGGGAAGGTGGAGCTTGTCTATTTCGACCTGAAGCAAGGCGCAGACGTCTTTTCCAACAGCATCGGGTATATCAAAGCCCTTTGTCCATCTTATGAGGTAGCCTTTGTTGATACCCAGCTGCTGCACAGGGAAGCTGAATGTGAAGCCGAGGCGGAAAATGTTCTCGTCGCGGAAGCCTTGAGGTGTGCTAGCAGTATTTCGACGGTGGACGTGGCTCTCGAAGTGGTCCGCATGATGCTCCTTAAGAAAGAGCTCGATTTGTTTCGCAAGAAACGAAAAGAGTTGACTGGCCGTCTTGGCTACCATCAGCTCTTTTGGAATAGCGACCTTGTTGAAGGTCAGGTTGAAGGTTGTGTCACCATTGAGCATGATAGAGCAGACACGGAAGTTGGTACCGCCAAGGTCGACAGCTAGGTATAGGCCCTGCGCAGGATGAAGTATGAGCCTGGGTACAGATAGAAAATGAAAGTAGGAGCATCCTAATTACCTTTTCGGTTCCATTGGGGACGCCGGTAACGTAGGTTGGGATCTGGCTGATGCTTGTACCATCCCTTTCCAAACCTTCGCCCATCTGCTTCAAGAATTCCTTCACATGGGTGTTGACGTCAGCGTCGGAAAACTCGAACTGCGAGACGACTCGCTTCGTCTCGTCTTGGAGAGCCATGGTGAGGAGGGGTAGGGAGAATGGCTGCTGTGTGGTTTGGAAAGGCTCAGGAATCCTGCAAACTGGCTCAGGAAGTGGCTGTTGAGTCGGGAGAGAAAAGAGGTTTGAGAAAGAAAGGATGGCGAGAGTGGGAGAAGAAGAAGTCGGCAGATTGAAGCTGGTGGAGGCGAAGCTTCACTTCATAGAGAACGAGCTGGGCGGCCTGGAGCAAGGTTAGCTTACTTAGTGGCTTGCCAGGGACCGCTAAAAACAACGCAGTTACGCCGCAAATAACATGCAGCCAGCCAGCCCACAGCAGGGAGAAAATTTGGCGTATGCTTAGAGATTCAAGGAAGTCGCAGACATATTTAGAAATCGCAGAAATGCATAGAAATCACAGGAATATCTGGAAATCATAGGGATATCTGGAAATCACAGAAAGAGTAGATTCTTGGAGGCAAGACAACATCGTGTACCCGGCTCCAGCGGCCGTGTCTTTCTGTCACCGTGGAGCCAAGGCCAAAATGGTGTGCGGCTTGTGCGGATACTTCTGCATGACGGCCACCGAAAGCAGGGATCATTGTTTCGATGCTGGCGATTTTGCTGGGGCAAAGGATAAAATGCGGGGGAGTCTCGCCGAGCCGGTTTGCGGTTCTAGCGAATTAGTGCGCATCTTTCCGTGTGCACCACTATAGGCAAGCTCGCTGTGCCGCGTTGCAAAGATGCCGAACCTTGGGCCTTGCGTCTTGAGGTATATAATTGACTTGGGAAATGCGGGAATCAGACAATAAAATTGCTCACTTACCGCAACTATCAAGATGACAGCCAGCACTGAGGATACATGGTGAAGGAGGGGCGTCCTCCTGCGGCGCTTTGCCTCGACATTCCCCATGCCCAGGCGCGTGCCCGTAAGCTAGGCAAAGACCCAACGACTGACTACCTCGGGGTTTGCTGATAGGCGCTTCCTAATTCGCCGAGCCTCTGGTCGATGCAGTGCAGCTATTGATGGTCTGGACTCTGGTCTCCGCATATGGCACAGACGTAGATGGACAGAGGTCAGTGGTCAGTCGACCCAGCCAAGCAAGTGAGCACACCACCAAATGGAAAGATGCTTGCTCTTTATTGCCAGCCAACTAGTCAGTCACTGAGGTTCTCCCACCGCTGTTCTGGTAGTCGTTCGAATCGCCTATCCCAGTGCGCGACACCCGTACACCGAAGCCCTTCTGTCGGGTATGGAGGCAAGGATATGACAATTGACAATAAGGCCTCACAGAGAATGCGAGACTCGATGTGCAGTCGCAAATGTATGCAGAATAGTGACTAGACAGGGCGAGAAGAATTGGTGGGGGATGACTGTGTTATGCAGAATTGTTGAGGTGCTCTAAAGCGGTGAACAGGGTTCGGTTCGTCGTGAGGTGAGTAACTGCCACCAGCTTACGTCTCTAGGTCCCACCTCTCTTAATGGACTGGATAACTCTGCGGTCGCTGAAATAGGTTTGCAATCAAGATGCGAACAGGAAAAGAAAGATGTGAAAGATTCGAATGGAGCGCCTACGGTTACTACTTGCAGTGCCAGGGATGTGCTTTGTCTGGGACTGAAGCGGCAGGTGCCACCCTGGTTAGTCAACAGTCTGCTCCTTCACCGCGGGCAAAAGATGAAAATTCCTTTCAAGAATGTCATCTAGAGATGTCATAAGCTCAAGCTTCAGCTGCTCAACGAACTCATTGTGGTTATCATCACACAAAATTGTGGTTGTGCATCTGCATCTTTTGGGGATTTCTAGAATTATTTCTAGAAACTACAGGGCGGCACTTCTCCTCCGTCAAGTAGCCAAATTAGCTGTTGGGAACTTGGATACTAGACAAGACAGCACTCTGGCTGACATTTTATCACATCTGAGGAACTACTCTGTACTTGTTAAGTAGATAGTGTATACAGAGACGCGAGGGTTCTAACCTCTAACCTCTAACTCCTCTAGTGCGACATTGGCTACTTGTTGGCCTACCTCGGATGGTCACCAACAGGTCTCAGCAGGTGAAACGCCACCGTCATTCGCATCCGGTATCCCATGAGAGAACTGCATGACAATCAACTCTCACATTACGCCAGTCACTCAATAAACCCGTACTGAGTTCCATATACTGTCCTCACCCAGCCCAGATCACAAGCTCCCCGTAAGAAAAGACTCCCCGAGGTCATGTAATCTACTCTAGATGCCGCAAATTACACTCCAATGCAGGTTAAGAAAGCACTATTGTGTGCTCGTCCCCAGAGACTCACTGGTATCTATCAGAAAGATGCTTAAAATCACTCTCAAACAGTCAGCTATTTCACTACTCGCAAAACAGATCGAGCTCTTTCTCAAAGAGTATTATGTAGATCGGCTGACAAGTCAGCAACTACAAAGCCAATTGCCTCCCAAGTAGAAGATTGAAAAGATGGCCGACAAAAATGAGATGACCCTCAATGGGAATACAGGAAATGTTTAGAAATTTGGGAATTGGATAAAGTATTTCGGAACCAGAGAAACGTTCAGAGATTTGAGGAAACTAAAGACAGGTTCAGACTATTAGAATTAGTGTCTGGGTATTGTGTCCTCGGCTCAATTGGCATGATTTCTCTCACCCTGCGGCCCTCAAACGACCCTGGATGCATGCGGTAAGCAACAAGTTTCCCAGAGATTTGCCGCTCATATTTATACATGGCCGTCGAATTATCTACAGTAGTTTGGGCAGACTTTCGCTTTCCTTCGGCGCGATTTCCACTTCGCATAGGTCGTATGATGGAAAGCATTACGAGAATCTGCATTTCCCGGCCCAGACATTTCGCGACTCGTTACAGCGATCTCCAGTAGCCAAAAGAAACCGTCAATACCACCTTTGAGATGCTTTGAGTTACAATAGCAGTCAGTCTCACGAGGAAGTGCCCAGTCACCGACTGAGGAATTGCCGACAACCTCGAACGCGTGGACTGCCCGCTTCTTGCTCATGGCACTTTACAGGCGCCGCAACAGTGGGCCTTCGGCTGCGGCTGACACGGCTTCCAAACCAGTAACGCTGGAGGTCAGAACCGTTTTAGTCTCCACTAGCCATGAGGCGCAATAGTACTCAGCCTCAATGGGCACTCGGAATCGAGCTCCAGCAAAGATTTGGCATCATAGTACTACGTATACGTATTGCAGGAGAGTCTGTTCATTAAACAATGACTCTCTTATGTGCAGTGAGATAGTCCACGTCATATTTATTTGTGTCGCGGAATGTCGCCTTGCCGGTACCGAATTACCCAACCAATACGCATTATCAACAGCGCAAGTCTTGCAAAGCTGCCATATTGTAGTCAGCAATGACTAAGGTTGATTTGGAAGGGTAATCAGGGGACCTATTCAACTGCCTAGCTAGGTAGGCAGTGATTTGAATTATTGCCTTCATCTTGCAAAATCAGACACACTTCGGAGTGGTGCGAGGTACAGATGCCCAAGTACCATTGGGCTGGGTCTTCTAAGTCCTTGCTGCAAGCAAGGTACAGTAGGTCCTACACTCCCAACGCCTACCATATCTTGCACAAGAGACCCCCACCACCTGAGCCACAGGTAAAGTCCTAGATTCCAGCCCCAAGTCCTGGGTTCTCAAATGTGCTAAGGACTGCCCCAAAGAGAAATATGCAAGAGCGTCAAATCATGCACCTGTACACACTATTCTAGGTAGCTGTAGTTACCGTTTGGAAACAATGGTTCATGTCGAAGATGAAGTACATCCAGACAGTGGCACAGGTAGCATGTGTTCGTGTACTACCTACAGTACCTACCCACAGTGTAGGCAATATAGATGCTGAATGCGATGGAAGCCATCCCAATACGACGCACAAAAATCCTCTGGGGACTAACTGTGCTTTTGGCCATACGCTTTTTTTTTTCGGCCAGTCTCAATACATGATGTGTGTCGAATACGGTGTGTCAAGGTCTTGCCAAACCACCCCATTGTGCCTTTGCAATTAGACCAACACGCCCTCCCTCCTTCAGCAGAGGTGTTGGCAGGCGTTAGTCGCTGAGCTGTCTATTTATGTCGTAATAGGGGAGCACTAGCCAATCTAGTCAGTGTCTGGTGGTAAGACGGAGTAAAGGTTGCGAATTACTGGCCCAGTCCAGAAAACGTGCGACAGCCCATGCAGCGTTGGTGCGGTCTTCCAGAGGCCGCCCTACTATTATTACCACGCAACGCAGCACCGCCCAGTTAAAACAAAGTCGATCTGTGCTCATTTCAGCCTTGCCATATTCCTAATGGTGTTCACTCTGCCGAGCCCGCGAGAGAAAAGAAAGACGCCTCGACAAGGTTGATTGATCTTAGCGTCGTCAGCTGCAACTGAGCCCTTGCAAACCCGAGATGCATATTTCGTAGTCATCAATGGGCAGATGTTTATGAGGGGCGCTACTAGATTTTCAGTTCGGATTAGTTGACCATTGCCATTAGGTACGATGCAGGTAGGTATACTCAGCGTCCTTTTCCACATCGGTCAAAAAACAAACCCCAGTATATCGCATCTGTCGTTACAGCCAAGGGATCTCAGCTGCTCTACCATGAGTGTCATTCATCCCAAGACGTTAGCCAGGACAGTACCTAACAGTAAAACACTGGCGGTAGCAGACCTAATCATGACTAAATCAGTGGACAATGGGTTCGTTAGGCCTGGACCACACCCCTAGACTCCCAACCAGCCTAGTGGCTTGTGGACAAAATGCACCCCCCGCCATCGATAGATTCCATTGCGTGCAGACTAGAAGCCCGTAAAATTCACCACTATCATTGCTGGCATACCGGTAGTCCATGACACGGCATAAAGGAGGCCTAACTGGGTACGGGCGTCAGATGGCGCATGTGTTAGTATCGAGTCACCGGACAATCACTCTCTATGGCGCACGGAAATATTGGGGACAGATGGGCAGTGGTTGGCTAATTTCTGACCCCAGATCAGCCTCTGTCGAGCTACTGGCTGGCAGGCGGCACTATCTGAGCATCTATACGGAGTCGTAGTTACTGAATGTACCACCTGGAGGCTCTCTTGTCCCCTCCCCCCCCGCCCCTCCCACTCCTGCGCCTTTCTTGCGCCGCCCACCCCGGAAAGTTTGTCCTATTCCTCTCATCCTCCACCTCCGCCTCCACTGGCACATTCTCCCTCCTCTCTCTCCTTTGGTCCTTTTAATCGTCCTACGTCTCCCCTCCCCCTACCTCGAGGGCTCTTCTCCATCCATATGAGCTCTATGAACTCCCGCCTCAAAAGCTTCGGGTTCGGAAAGCGCAAGTCAACAGCCAGCATCCAAACCCCCGAAAGCGTCTCGCACACCAATACCCCTCCCCCCGGCCAAATACCTCAGCACCAACTCCCCGCCCTCACCCAGACACCACCCCTCGGTGCATCGTCGTCCACGACGAGTCTCCCGATGAATCACCCTGGTGCTGGCAATCGCCCACCGAGCTATTCGGCAAACTATCAGCAGGGTGGTCCTCCCGTCGGTCGTACCGCGAGTCCTCTCCCTCAAGGGCCTGGGCCTAACCGCACTCCGCCAACTCAAATGGCGGGCGGCCCTCCGCCCATCAACACCGGCGGTCACGTCGGTTACCCTCCCAATATGGCGCCTCCTATGAATCAGGGACCGCCTCCCATGGGTGGTCCTCCTCCCGGTGGTCAACAAGGCTTTGGTGGTGGCCAAGCTGGATACCCCCCAGCTGGCGGTCCCCCTCCTCCTGGCCCTATTGCCCAGCAGTTCCAGCGAAACCCGGCAGCCGAGGTAGAGGGTTCTAGCAAAAGTAAGGCTCAGCTGATTGTGGGCATTGATTTTGTAAGTAGCTCATGGTCGAACGGTGCTGTGTTGCTGGACTTCTTTCCCTTAACCCGCGACGGCTGAGAAGCGTGGCTAATCTGTCGCATAGGGTACTACTTTCTCCGGCGTAGCGTTTGCTTTCGCGACCAACAACGAAGCCAAGGAAGATATCATTACAGAATGGCCAGGGGCTGGATCCTACACAAAACAAAAGGTGCGGTGACATACGCAAGACGCGACATGGTGGATACTAAACACTACTACAGATTCCAACCGTGCTTTACTACGATCAATATCAGAAGGTTGTGGGCTGGGGACCGGATATCGCTGATGCCCTGGCCCCCACGGGCTATCCCAAACCAGGCGTGCAAAAGGTTGAGTGGTTCAAACTGCAACTGATGCTCAGCGGCAACACGTACATCGACCCCATCAACCTGCCCCCTCTGCCCCCTGGAAAGTCTGAAATCGATGTGGCTGCCGACTATCTTTTCAAGCTTCGACAGGCCATGCGATCATCGCTGCAAAAGGTTCTGGGCGAAGTGTTCAACCGAGAGGAGCGCAATATTCGATACTACCTAACAGTCCCCGCTATCTGGAACGACGCTGGAAAGGCTGCCACCCGTGCCGCCGCCATCCAAGCCGGCTTCCTCCGTGATGAAAACGATAATCGACTGACTCTAGTCTCCGAGCCCGAAGCCGCTGCCCTGTTCTGCTCTAAAACCGGTCTCCTCAACCTCAAGGTGCATGATGCTCTCCTGATTGTCGATTGCGGTGGTGGTACCGTCGATTTAATTGCCTACGAAGTCGAAGAAGAAAGTCCCTTTACTGTCGCCGAATGCACAGCTGGTTCCGGCGATTCTTGCGGCTCTACTGCCCTTAACCGGAACTTCAGCAACATCCTGAGGACCAAAATTCGCAAGATGAAGCTACCCGATGGATCCAAGACCGCCGGGCGTGTGTATGCCAAGTGCATAATGGACTTTGAGAACCGCATCAAGGCAGATTTCCGAAACAACGGTCAGAAGTGGGCTGTCGATGTCGGCATCGAGGCCGAGTTCCCCGAGGCAGGTATTGAGGAGGGTTACATGACATTCACAAACGAGGAAATCCTGCAGTGCTTCGAGCCCGTGGTGAATCGAATTCTCGAGCTCGTGCGCAACCAGATCATCGCCATTCAGGCGCAGAACAGAACGCTACAGAACATCTTGGTGGTGGGAGGATTTGGTGCCTCCGAGTACCTATTTCAACAGATTAAACTTCACGTACCTCCCCAGTTCCAGTCCAAGGTTGTTCGACCTATGGACGCAGTGGCAGCCATTGTCAAAGGTGCCGTCACAGCGGGCATCACCGAGCGTATCATTACTCACCGGATTGCCCGACGACACTACCTCATGGGTACATTACAGCCGTTCAAGGAGGGTTACCATCCCGAGGCGTACCGTGTGCCTTCTTTGGATGGCAAGGATCGCTGCAAGTTCACGCGCCAGATTTTCGTGCAAAGGGGTCAAAAGGTGAAGAACGGCGAGCCAGTCAAGGTCTCTTTCTTCCGTCAAGTTGCACCGGGCGCAACCCTCATGTACGAGGATATTCTCTATGCGTGCGACGACGATGTCTGTCCCGAATACACCAAGGACCCTCGTAAGTTTCGCCGACAGGCAAGGCAATTTGCTACTTGAACTTACATGCTAACCAACCCTAATAGGAATCAAGGAAGTTGTCACACTTACTTCTGATCTCTCCCGGAAAAACCTCGAGAAGGATTTCGAGAGAATGGATACACCTCAAGGAACCTTTTATCGAGTTTACTTTGATATCTACCTGACTCTGGATGGTTCAGAATTCAATGCCGAACTCGTGTGTCAAGGTGAGGTTATGGGTCGCTGCCGCGCGCGCTTCAGGTAAACCAAATGAAAATAAGTATCGGCGCAATAAGAGGCAGAGGTTGCAGCGGTTGCAGCGGTACACAAATTCGGAGGCTCAAATAAAATGTGGTTCAGAAAGAACCAGAAATAATACCTACACGTTGTTTGGATGGCATGCAAGCAGGCAACGACTTGAAGATACTGGAGATGATGTGGAAGAGCATATCTAGCTTCGAGGAGCGGAAGGGGGATACCATGTAGAGCCTGGGCAATAGGGGAGACGACGATTTATCAAAATACCTAGGGAGCGGAACGAGAGGAAGGGAGGTGGAGGATGATGCACATTATCACTCTCTTACAGGATTAAACGCATGATAGTACATTATGATGGGCGATGTTGATAGACACTTGAAGCTGGCCTGAATTTTATCAGGTGCATTTTACATACCCATACTTGCAGTGCGCAGTGACGGTGGACGTGCAATATACACTTGTAGCAGCTTACGCGCCGCCGAATACAGAGAATATGACGTTGGATGGTTCCTGGTGTAGTGGCGCCCGATTGGGAAGCAGTGGCAAAAGCGTATTGCAAACAGGAGGCTGGCAGCCAATCACTCCTACAACGTTGCCCAAGTCTGACATGACCCCCCCAGAACATGGCAGGAACCAAGTTTGGAAGGCTCAGCTTCCAAGGAAGGGAGAGGGAGCGCTCGCCTCTCTTCCTTTCTGGGAGGAAGAAGTGTGGCAAGGAGATCACATTACGCAGTTGTAACAGCAACTGGACGACCACTGGCTGGCTCTGCTCCTATATCCAGCCGCCTTGTTGACGATCAATCTCCTAAATATAGAACCGAGCACATTATGTGACATTTCTTATCATCGCCGGTCGATGCAAACCCTCTCATTCGAAATTACCATACATAGCACATTCGCAACGTTCCTGGAATCCATCTCATCACCTCTCGATCACCGCTCCAACCGATATTCGCTTCATTGCAGTGGCCATCGCTGTCTCCATCGCCGTGCCAGCATCAATACTGCAGTCTTATTCACGTCGTCTTCCGCTTCTTCGTCAACCTCGCTTTTTGTTCTTCTAGCTGTGTCTAAGACGCATTTAACCATCTCTTTCGTTCTTTGCTTCATTTGAGCGTTTATCAACAAGCCTTTCCGACACGAGCAAGTAGAGTCAAGCCATCTTAGCAGCATCAAGCAGTCTCCGAGGTAACCACTCGATACGCAGTTTGTTCGAACCTTTGCAATCGCCACGGCCCTCTGAGCCGGGGTGAGTCTGTCTCTGTACTTGGCTTTCGCCTCATCTTGCCGTTTGGCGCCTGCAAGCCATGAGGATTGTCATCTGAATCGGATAGCATATTGGACTTTGCCAAGTTGACAGGCTCGACTAAGCCCCAGATCAAACACTAAGCAGACAATTGCTATTTCTTTGTCGGTACCGTAGAGCGCAGGCAACCCAAGGTCCAAACAGGCGTTGTCCGCAGTTATCAGTCGCATAGCATCACGGCCAGACCCTCGACCCTATAGCGTCAATGGCACAAATATTCGTCTCTGTCATCACCTTTGGCTTGCTCCTTCAGCAAGCCCAGTCTCGGAGCCCCGTGGTCAAACGCAATTGGCAGGCTGAGTTCGTTGGCCACTCTAAACGAAGTGCTCCGGCCAGGCGAGGTCCTCCAGGGCACTGGGAAGGGCGGGTTCCGCTGGTGGTGACCAACAATTGTAATACAACTATATGGCCAGGCCTAGCCACGCAGTCCGGCACTGGTCCTGGCACTGGAGGCTTTGAGCTTGAGGCGGGAACGAATAAGACGCTATGGGTAGCACCAGACTGGCAGGGTCGAGTTTGGGGTCGCACAAATTGTACTGTCAATGGGGAATCTTGTGCCTGTCAAACAGGAGACTGTTTTGCCAAACTAGATTGCCAGTTCAGTGTAAGTTAGCCCAATCTCCATTACTGCTTCATGCCTAACACATGTTGTCAGGGTGCCACACCGGCCACGCTCGTCGAGTTCAACCTTGCTGGCGGTGTCAATGGCATGCAAACCTTCTACGACATCTCCCTGGTAGATGGCTACAACATTCCCATGGGGATCAACTACATCCCAGCCGAAAATACCACTTTCATCCCCCCGAATCTAACCAACTGCGCCTGCATTGCAACAGCCGGCTGGCTGTATTCCAAAAACGACACTGGCATCTTCTACGCCAACTCATCCTTTCCCATCCCCCTCGAATCTTTGGAGACAAATAACAGTCTTGAAAGCTGGTGTCCATGGCCAAACCTTGCCTTTCCACCCACGAAGCCAGGCAATGGTATATACCCATACCCAGACGACAACATCCAGCGGCCAGCATTTTCTCCTTGCAAGAGTGCGTGTGCCGCGACAGGCTCCGACAAGGACTGTTGCATTGGCAAATACCATGATCCCAACATTTGTAAACCCTCCCTCTACAGCAAGACGGTCAAGGCCGTGTGTCCAGACGCCTACAGTTTTGCGTTTGACGACCAGCAATCAACGTTCATCATCCCCAAGGGCGGCGGTTGGGAGGTTGTTATGTGTCCAACTGGCAGGTCCACTAACATTCTACGCCAGCTAGGATCAGAGTTGTATGAGCTCGCAAGTGGTGGCAAACTTTCCGACGTGTCGATAAAGCGGCTTATGAATGCTACTTACGTCACGGCCAACAGGAGCGCTGGAAACCATTTGCAGCCTGGGACACCTGTGTTTGTATGTACGGTGTTGCTTGCTTTGTTTTGGATGACGATTTAACGAAGACGAGAGAGGCGCTCGACAGAATAAGGGCTGGTGTTGAGCGGTATTTTTAGGATGAAGCGTTCAGCTCTGAGCATCTGAGTCGTCAGGGTCGTGAAGGTCGATATCAGAGAATGCGGGTGTTTTCGTCTCCATACTGGATACACTGCAACCAGCATAATCTGAAGACGGCATAGCGGCCTGATAGACTGAAGGGCCTCATGAGCGGTACGTCGCAGCATCTTTTGTATCAACACCTAAAACGAGATACCAGATGAAATGAACCTAGTAAATGTAAAAATGATATGCTTAGCTCTTTGTCTAGTCTGCAGGTCGTGAAGGCTACAGCTCATCACATGGCATATGCCCAATATTGCCTTATCATGTATAAATCGCACCTTCAACGCCAATTCAATAGAAGGCGGGAAGTCTAGCTCCACCTCATGTGTTTTTCTGAGTCTCTTGTCTCTAACCCCGGCGCTTGTCCTTCCTCCGGCGCTCCCACTCGGCACGCTCCTCATCATCACTACCACTAAACTCGGCATCATCATCACTCTCCTGATCTGGCACGTCGCCGTGGACAGCACCAGCCACCCCGTTCGTTTTGGGGGCATCTACGTTGACAAAATCACCCGCATTCTGGTTAGCGTACTCGTGTTTCTGGATGAGGTCGCGTAAGTCGGTATTGCGGGGGTCGACAAGCTGGATGGGGATCAGGCCACCCTTGTTCTTGACGCGGGTGTTGGACCCAGCTTCGAGCATCATCTCTATGAGGGCGCGCCCAAAGGGGAGCTGGGCGGGAGGTTCGGAGTTGAGCCAGCGGATGACGGAGTGGAGGGGGGTGTCGCCTTCAAGGCGGTTGATGGGGTCGCATTCGAAATCGGGCTGGTCGAGGAGGAGGTCGATGATTTCGTCTATATGGGAACAGGTGGTTAGCAAGATGGTCCGGTATAGTCGAAAGGAGAGCACGGATCTTGCTGAATAGGAGGGTGGGCGAGGCTCACAGTTTCCACGAGATGCTGCCTCGTGGTATAGGTGGTTGCCCATGACGGTGGTGGTGTCGTTGAGGAGCTTGGAGATTTGGGCGTCGGGTTTGCCCTCGAGGAGCTCGGTTAGGAGCTCGGTGTTGTTGCCACGACAGGCGGCGACAAGGAGTTCTTGGATTGAGGCACCCTAGAGGCCGCGGTCAGCGATGGAGATGGTGGTGCTTGCGCGTATCGTCGCGAAGAGGGGATATGGCTTTGGTTATGTTGTGAGACTTGGGGGGGGTGGGGATTCGTACATCATGTTCTTCGTCTGCCATTGTGGGTGTTGACAAGGTGCTCCTTCTCGCTGTGTCGAGGCTGAGGTGGATGAGGCGGCGTTGGAAGATTGGTTGGGTGCTTTGAGATAGGGGAGCGGCTCGGGCGCGGGAGGCAGTGTTGCAGAGCGCAAGGTATAAGTAGTTTTGGATACAGTCGTCTGCTTCGGGGGGGTAAGAATGTCGTGGCGTGGGGAGGAGGTGGCTGTGGGACACAAATGGTGACGCTGGCGCTGCGGTCTGTCGAGTTGAAACCGACGGTGAGGCTATAACATGGCGGCGGAGGATGGAGGGGAATGACGGGCCACTTGGAGGGGTCGTTTTATGGGGTTGACTGTTTGTTGCGTTGGTGAGGTACGGAGTACCGCCGTCTGTTAGGGCGCTTGAGGTTAGGTGTTTCGGGCGCTGTGACTAGGGCGTTGGTGCGCTGAGTAAAGGGCCTTTTAGGGACGGCTTGCTCACCCCAAGCAGGGTAACTAGCCGCCTGGGGGCGAGAGGGACCCCACCATGGAACGAACCTGGTTCATTGCTCTTCAGCTTCACACCGTGACGCAGAATTTTTATATGGCTGCGCTCTTTGCACTCTAACAGTAACAGCGCGCCGTCGTCAGCACGCTGGGTGTAGGGAATCATTATTGAGAGGCACATTGTCTTGAGTCGTGCGATTATATATTAGAAGCTACAATAGCATCTCCAAGGCTTGGCTGCTCACTCCCCCAAGACTGCCAAACTCGCCGTCATGTTGCTCTGTGAGGAACCACATCCTTTTCTCACCACACCTTCGATCACCAAAGCTAACGCACCCAGTCTGCCCCCACTGCGCAAACATCCTCACCGTCTCCCTTACAAACCAGCGCACCAACCGCCTCGAATGCCGCACCTGCCCCTTCGAACACACCGTCACCGAGCCCGTCTTCTCGCGCCGCGTATTCGAGCGCAAGGAAAAGGAGGACATCTTCGGCGGGCCGGGAGCCTGGGACAATGCGCAGAAGAGTCGCGTGCAGTGTCCCGCGGATGACTGCAACGGCGACGAGGCCGCCTTCTACCAGGTGCAGATCCGCAGTGCTGATGAGCCCATGACGAGCTTTTACATGTGTATGACTTGTGGGCAGAGGTGGCGCGAGAACTAGAGGGGTGGAGGTGCTGCCGTGCTGCCGTTGTTGGCATTTGGGTCTTTTCGGCTGTTGACTTTTGTGTCTTTTTTTTTTTCGGTTTCGGAGTTCCATGCGGTTTCGGATGGCGTTGGGGTTATGAAGAATAGTGAGACCAGACTCAGTAGTATGGAGTCTTTGATATCCAAGTTGTAGTGTCTATCTTCTGTGAGAGACTCCAAGTCGAGCCGGCATTGACGTGCATAAAATTCGATCGTAGGTATCGTACATCAACTCGGATATTCATTTGTCTTGCATCGTCGATGAGCGAAATCCGTATTCCGAGATGCGGTTCCGGCACTGAGCTCTCCAGCAGAGGTATGTCAACGTAGCAGTCTTCACGCCTCGCGATGCCACTGCACCGCAGCCTTCATCTCGTCCTCGACAAGCCTATTCACCAAGTCCGGGCTCATAATGTCCTGCCTGAACCTCTCCCGCTGGAGCAGCTCCAGGTGGCGCAGCGTCGGCCCTGGGTACGTCAGGTACTTGAGGTAGGGCGGCCGGCTCCAGTACTGTAGGTAGGCGAGGTAGGCGACGAAGGCGGGCTGGGTGAGGAGTTTCTGCGAGGCGAGGTGGTTTATGTAGTATGGGTTCGCGAGGGACTGGACGAACTGCGGTTGCGTAGACGAGTCAGTTGATCAGAGGCTCTTTACCTAGCGACGACACCCTCTCCGTCCCTCGCGACAAACACATCCCGCGCAGGTGGAGAGAAGGGGGGTTGGTAGGAGGACTGGAGGAGACATACCTCGAGCTCAATCTCGAACCGGGAGTAGCCACCGTACTTGGGCTCGGCGTCGTTCGTGGGCGGCGGAGGCGGCGACGCCATTGAAACGTCTTGCTGAGGTTCTGAGGCCATGTCGATGCGCTCGAGAGGAAAACGTGAGGGCGTTCACAGATGGGGGCGTGTAGCAACAAAAGGCTTCTGTTGAGATTTAGGTGGAGTTTTGGAGCTTGGAGTAGGGAAGGTGCGTCAACCACACAGTGGTGTCATTGTCACCCAGTGATTTGTGGCCACCCCACTGACAGAGGTGAACTCACCTCTCAAACGGTTAAGGTTACCTTGGATAGGCAGCCATACAGGCAACCATAGCAAACACAGCCTCCAATATAAATAAATGAATGTCCTTGATGCAATTCAAACCCTTTTCTATAAGACCATATTTACTTCTCCCCTTCTTGGTCCCAAAAGTGATCCCCCCACGCATCAATCCAACCCACCGCCAACTCAGCAGCTTCAGCCCTAAACTACAGGGTAGCATGCCTCCCACGAAGATCACCACCCGCCTCATCATCATATCCGACACTCACGGCGCAAAGCCGTCCCCCTCGTCCCCATCAGCAACCAACCGACCATCTCACCCATTAATTAGATCGCCCCCAGCAAGCAATGCCTTTCGCGATCCCCTCCCCCACGCCGATGTCCTCCTCCACTGCGGCGACCTCACCAAGCACAGCGCCGCTGAAGAGTACCGAGACACCTTCGCCGCCCTAAGAGCTCACACTGCACCTCTTAAACTTGTCATAGCAGGGAATCACGACCTGGCGCTCGACCCGCCCTACTGGAAGAGAATAGGGGGCACCGCAGAAGAGGAAGTCCAAGTTCGGGACATCGTTGCCGAAGCTGAACAAGACGGCGTCAAGTACCTGACAGAGGGCGTCCACTCATTCGAGCTCTCCAACGGCGCCCAACTACGTGTCTACGTCAGCCAGCACACGCCCGAATTCGGCGGCTGGGCTTTCCAGTACCGAGATGGCCATGAGTTTGCGATCCCATCCGACATTGATGTTGTCATGACCCATGGGCCTCCGCGGGGTATTCTCGACGAGTCGAGAATGGGACATTGCAACGCTGGATGTCCAGATCTTTTGCGGGCTGTACAGCGTGCCAGGCCGCAGATCCACTGCTTTGGACATATCCACGAGGCCTGGGGCGGCTATCTCGCCAAGTGGATAGACGGTGGAGACGCTTGCGAGCGTCTCGATTCTATCATTGACGCTGATAGCTCCATACGTATTATGACACTTCAGGACTTCAATTCAGGCGCTCAAGATAGAGAGCTGCTTGATGTCTCTCGAGTCGACCTAACTAAGGGGGTGCATCGTCTACAGGAAGGAGATCAGACTTTGTTTGTAAATGCCGCTATTATGAACACTGGATATTGGCCGGTTCAGCATCCCTGGTTGGTAGACATAGAACTTCCTAGAGCGCATGACGCGAGTACTTGATGGCGCCGAGAGATATATTGATAGCCCCATCATAACCGGATAGCATAGAAATAGGAACTCAAAATTAGACTAGGCCATTAGCAACATTCAATTTTGATCATTCGACATCGACGAGAAGGTGTAAACATTTACAATATCATAATTAATTACTCGTTCAAAGACAAGCCCAGTCCGGATTCAACCCTAGACACGCCAATTTTGCACCACATAATATTCTCCTTTAACCATTCCATTACATGCTGACTCTCCCTAGAGATAAAAACATCTATAATGGAGCTTCTTTACAGAGCAATAGCAGCGGCGAAGATAGCAGCCATGGCACCAGCAAGAGGACCAGCAGCACCAGAGGAGGGCTTGCTGGTAGTAGCGGCAGGGGGCTGGCTACCAGAAGCGCCAGATTGCGAGGGGGAGCTGGTGCCGGTGCCGGTGCCGGTGGGCTTGCCGGTTGTGACGGTGCTGTTGCGAGCAGAACCGGTTGTGGCAGTTGAAACTGGTACGGTGCCAGTGCCAGTCTGGGAACCAGAAGCGGAGCCAGAGGCAGTTCCAGAGGCGGTACCCGAGGCGGAAGTAGTGCCGGTGGGTGAAGCAGTGCTAGAGACCTCGCCAGTCTTGGAACCGGTCTTGGAGGCGGATCCGGAATGAGTAGCAGAGCCGCTGGTGCTAGCAGAGCTAGAGCCACCGGTGGCACCGGGGCATTCAGCGGTAGCGGCAGTCGCAGCCTTGCCAACATCTTCAGCATCGCAGTTTTGGACAACACAAGGACCGACAACGAGAGCAAGCTTGCTCTGAGTCTCGGGCTTGCACAGGCATGCCGTATCGGAGGCTTTGCAGCCGCTCTGGGGGATAGCCTTCTCGATGCAGGGTTTCTGGTGAAAGCGTATTAGCGTGATGAGTGACACGAAGGCGTTTAAAATGCATCATCTTACAGCACAGTCGGGGACCTTGGAAAGGTCCTGGGCGGCAACGAGGCCAGCGAGAAGGAGAGAGGCGACAGCGACCTTCATTTTGACTGGAGTTGTGGAATGGATGATTTGTCGAAAGGCGTGATGGAAGAGTTGACTGAACAGGTGAAGCTGGAGAGACTTGACTGTAGAGGAGTTGTGGATGGAGAAGAGAGAAATGGAGCAGAAAGGAAGGGGAGCCGAAAAGTAAATAAGGGTAGGTGGATGACAGGGGTCTTTCAAGGAAAGCGCGATACAGGGCGGAAGCTCCAGTTTTCACAGCATGGGGAAGCTACCATGCACTCGCACATTGCTTAGGTACAACCTTGAGGTACCGTATACCAGGATGCCATGTAATAATACGCTTAATACTAGAGGACTCCGCTGTAATGGCTCAATAAATGGCCCATTGACTGAGCAGCTGGCTCTAATTGATCAAGGGGCGGGGACAGGGACTGTGATAGAGGCGGTCGACACCCTACTAGCTCTGTAGAACACTGCTCAATTGCACAGAGTACAGTACACAGCTGTAGATGCCTTGCAGTCTATGCCGTCAGTAAGCTAGTTTGACAATGTGTCACCATAGCCACCACTGCATTCAAGCCCGTAGCGGCGATATTTCCCATCTACCTACGATGCCCTTCAATCGGGAGCTCTGCTGCTAGACAAAAAAAAAAAGAAAAAAGGAAAGAAAAACTGCAACGTACGCGTAGGACGCCGCAACACTACCGCGTCACCTCTCCACACCAGCCGAAATAGACCTGAAGGAGCATGGCTCTCCACGCAGATTGGGCGCACGGCTGCCCTTGCAACCACTACGAGAAGCTCGGACTGCTCTTCCCGGCCCCACCCTTGCAGGTCTCAGGTACGAGATTTCAGGAGGCAGCTTGGTCTTATTGGTGGTTTTAGTGGTCTGCGTCCGCCTGCAAATCTAGGGACTGTTGGTATCGATACACGGGTCCTTGCATGAAAGGGGTGTGCTCCGTATTCGTACACGCTGGAGCGAGGAGCCGACAGTGGCTCTCCCGCGATGTCGGCACTCTTGACAGAGGCGACGCTTCTTGCCTTTGGCTCTCTCTTTTTTCTCCCGAGGCTCTCTCATAGCCCCAACCTAGCAGGTTGTTGGGAACCTGCCTCTGGTGTGAAGTGAGATACAGTACGGCTGATGTTTTGAAGCGAAAGTAGAGGTACGAAACCAGGCCACTCAAAGCCACGCCCTGGTTCTCTCTCTCAGCCCCGAAATTTTTGGAGATTGTTTGTTTGGTGGAACTGCGACCAAGAATAGCACAGCAGCCGCACCGGAGACATCCGCTTGTTTGTAAAACGATGATCATAAATGTAGTACGAGGTACAAAGCACCCTGTTTGAAGTAATGTTGGGCGTATTCTGCAGGTGGTAGGTACTAATGATGCAGACGAAGTAATAATGGTCTTGCAGGCTGCTTTACTGGGTGGTTTTCTTTGGAGGCGGGCCGGCTTCAATGCTGCGCGCGCACTCTACCTGCACATGTTCGGCATGCGAAATTGTTTTCAAATGCGTGCAAACGAATGGCCCACATCAGCGCAGCAAGCAAGCACCAAAGTTACAGAGTCTTCCAGTAGCACATTCCCGGCAGCATCTGCAAGTCGCAGTCACATCGTCAATACGAACAAAAATGCACCGCGACGATCCATGTCCTGTGATAAACCTAGGAGGGTAAAGAGCGAGGAAGTTGGTACAGCCCTCAGTGAAATTACATGAGGGACCTGTTGATACACTTTCAACGTCCTTGTTTGACACGTTTACTGATTTAGATCAGTGGGAAGTCAAAAGGACGAGACCCAACACTACATGTGTTGTTGAGATCGGCAGCGATCGCTTGATGTCCCGTCTTGGCGGCACGGGCAAATAAGCTAATTTCCCCCCCACCCAACCACAGCCTGTGACAGTTTGATAACGCTTGGGGACAACGGTTGTGGGAATGAAAGACATGGCTGGCTCATGTCATTTGCCGTTGAACCTGCAAAATTACGAAGGCGTTGGGAGGGAGGCACCTTTGTCTTCGTACTCGGTCAAGTGGCGAGGTACCAAATGTAATCCGTAGTAAAATGAGTTTGTGTCGTACCACTTACTGGTAGTGGGTTGCAAGGTAATGGATCAGCAAAGAAGAAGCACATGCTTTTCACCTTGGCCCTCAGCAAACAGCGCATGATTTCACTATTGCCGCTGAACGAAGATCAGGTCCAAGCTCCTCTTATGCACAGTGCCCGCCTCGGTATCCATGTATGCAAGAAAGATCCTGCCGCATTTCTAAACTGTTTGGTTGTTGAAGCTTGCCTACGTACTTTTTGGTTTGAAGGGTAGCTGTTTCGCTGGCGTATGCTAGACGACCACGAAACGGTTGTGAGACTACAATGACTTTCCGAGTATGGACCATGCGTACAACTCCAGGGCATTTGATACCAGTGCCTCCAATCACGCATTGGAGGCTATAGTCTATTAGATATTAATTATGTGAGGAGCATATCTATCAGCTGTCATCCCAGCGTGCCCTGCTCATGATGATGGGCCGCGCTGGATCCCACGGCCCGCGAATCTCGTTCTTGTACTTCTGGAGCCCAATGAGCCACCAGCTGCAGCCTCCCGTTGCGAGCGCTGATATCAGGACGCTCACTACCATGCCTACGATGCCGCCCTTCCACGGCCAGCTATCTGCTTTTGGTTCAACTAGCACCATGCCCACTCCTAGCCCTGCGCCAAGAACAAGGTTTATCGTCAACAGAACGTGAATCCTCCAACTGCGATGACGCACGTGGCGCCTGAATACTGGGAAGAGACCAAAGACTTCGATGCTGAAGAGCGTGAGGCTGAAGACCTGATGTGTAGAGGGGAGGCGGCTGGCGAGCACGGTCGATGCCATGAGGGCGGCGTTTGTGGACAGTGACGCCGGGAATTTGGCTCCGACGCCGCCGGAGTAGTCGAAGAAGAAGATGTTGATTATGAGAAGCCAGAAGGACATGGCCCAGATACTGTCGCTGGACGTGGACCACGTGAGAGACTTGAGGATGGGACTCAAGCCGAGGAGGGTCGAGTAGATGAGCAGGGCGGATTTGATGGTCCCCAAACGCTGGTGGGTGCGGTTCTCCTCATTCAGGGTGAGGGGAGGCCGATATGCAAGAGTTTCCTGGCTTCCTTTGGGCGTGAGCGACCGGCCGACCCCATTGAGCGATGTAGTTGACGCCGACAACGGGGCCAACTGCGGTCTTGTCGTGACTTGGAGATGCAAATTCGTTGTTGAGCTAGCCGCCGACGTGCCCGCCGAATACGGAGCCGACGTAGAAGCCGAGATGGCGGTGGGAGATGCACTGGAATGGCTGCGAAGAGGAGGCAGCGGCCTGCGGATACTGGCCGCGCGAGCACGCCTCCGGATGGTATTGCCCGTGTTGCCGTTGGCCGTCTCATCTTCCTGGTCCTCCTCGGCCACCCAGCGCTCCCAGAGGAGCCACCCGATGAAAGTCCCAACGCTGCTGTAGCTGGTGACGGAGACGGGCGAGACGCGCTCTTGGAAGATGCCGACGAAGCAGACGACGAAGATGATGACGGAGCAGACGTGCTGGAGGATGACGGTGGAGTCGGCGACGAGGGGCCAGAAGTCGTAGGGCTTGAGGCGGGGGTTTCGTTGCAGGTTTTCGAGAAAGGTTGCTTGGTCGGTGTAGTTATCGGGATCTGTCGCCAGTCGTTAGATTGTAGCCCATGAAGGAGAACGGCCCGGGTTTCCATTGCAGGCCGGCATTGGGCCTGGTAAAGAGGGCCCGGCCTGGAAGGGCTCGACACGACGTACACGACTGCTTCACCCACATGAGCTTCTTCCACGTCCTCTTCCGCCGCCGGCTCCTACTTCGATCGCCATCTATGCGCCGCCCGCGCGAAAGCGCCTCCGCGCCGTCAAAGTTGTGGCCGTGCTGCCTTCGCGGCGGAGACACGCGGGCATCGTGAGGGGACAGGTGAGAGCGAGCAAAGCCGTGGTCCGTCTCGGGCGGGCTCAGATTCGGGAACGGCGTCTCATCGTCGGTGGGTGAGGGCATGTTACCAGGGCGGGCGGAGGTCAAGCGCACGAGGTGTCACGGCCATTGACGACGATGCGGGATCTGGGGCAGGGAGTCGTTGACTCGGTGCGCATGTACGAGGCTTGGACGAACGGTGGTGGCTAGTGGTGAGCTCTGTGGTGGTGGAAGGGGCTTGTGGCTGGTGGAGTGGCTCAACTCCTTGCCATCCTCTATAATTTAAGGCGCATGAACCGCGAACGAAACACATCTTAATAGTTCATGGCGATGCGAATTGGCGCCAAGTAGTGCAATATGAGGACATGACTGAATCATGAATTCGCTCTGCGTTAAAGCCTGCTCTCGTACACCTCGCTTCTCTCCTTTCATGGTGGAAATACGGAATGCTGTCGTGTATGTGATGACTCGTGGAGCGGCTATACGAAGAACTACCTGAGGCCACAAACCAGATAACGATACTATCTGAAAGTTTGGTGTTTAGTGTCCTTGGTCCGCAATACGCCATCTATTCTTCTTTGCTTCTTTTCTTCTTTCTTCTTTTTTTGCTCTAAATTGAACCAAAAAAGTGATAGAAGCCCAAACTTGGCTAGGTTCATACACAGCGTTCTGAGAGCAAATGCTTTTCCATATCTATGTAGGAATGCTCTTCGTTCACACCGCCATACAGGTAGTTAAGCGAGGCCTGTCGGTTGCTGTGGATAAATTTCCGTGCATTCAATCATGTCCAAGCTATACGAACCAGGAAGCAGCGGGCCCTTTGTAACACCATATACAGCGTATGCGCAGTGATGGTGATATGGTGGCCTCAGAGGTTCGTGGAGTTCCCGGGCGAAGCCATGGTCTGAAGCGCACGGCGGTAGCTAAAACGAGCCGATTCTAGCCTGTTGGATATAGCAAGTCATGTCTGCGATGACGAGGCTCACCGAACAGTCACCTTCAAAAGGCTGCGGAGTACGTATGTCTCTTGCCGAAACTGGAAAGATCGTGAACCTGGGTCGGCAGCGCCACAGCCTCGCCCCGGAAATGCCAAGTCAGGTACCACGTATGTCTAATACCCAAGAATACTAAACGAATCAGGTTTATATGGCCTAAAAAGGGACGGGTTGCATGGAGACAGCAACTCCAGCGGGGCGATGAGGCGGAATTCGTACTGCAACGCCTGTCCAGTACTCCAGCGGGTTTCCATGCGGGCCATGCGCCTCTAGTTTGTATTTGCCCCTTGACAACACGAAGCCACTAGCTTTAAATCTACTGCCTGGCTCTGTTGGAAAAGTTAAAAAAAAGTTTATTGACGCTGCAACCCATGACTCAATAGGAAGTGCGGATAAGCTGACGTTCTCGAACGCCCCAACTCTCCGCCAGGGCATTACTAAGGGTACGAGGAACAATACCCACTTGGAAGCAAACAGGTGATCCCCTGAACCGGGACAGGATTCTGGCGTACGGCATGCACCATGCAAGGCTCGCTTTGTCAATAACAAATCTGTAAATGATGAGTGGTGAAGCGTGGTGCCAGTGTCATTGGTACTGCTGGATTAAAAGAGAGTTATTTCCGCAGCCGATGTTTGCCAATGAAAGAGAGCCGAGTCCCACACGTGCCTCCCTGGTCGTTGGTGGTCATTGGTGGGTGGCCACGGTACAGCAGATCGACAGGCTGGCAGGCAGATAGAGAGTCAGTCAGTAGGTAATTTCTCCGTACTGCGGACTTTCGCATCTGCGCTTCGTGGCCTCGCGCCGTAATAATGGCCCATGGCTGCTTACCTGCCAGCCACGCTGAGTCTGGCTCTCGTTGACCATTATCCCTGTTGCGTGTGATTGATGAATGGTATGCGAGTCCCAAGACGAGGCCCTCGGACGGCTGCCGAGCATTACGCACTCCTCGAGTCCATATTCAGCAGCCGCCGGGCCTAGACCCATCCGATGGACCAGCAGTGCCTGCCTCGCGCCTCTGGCACCTACCACGCCGTATTCCACCTGTCTTTTGGGCCTCTCTTTTTTTCTTCGCGAAAAGACGTCTTGCAGCGTCGAGGAGTGCCCCGGAGCAATTGAGTTGCTAACAAGGTTATCTTAAATTAGCTCTCTGCAAAACCTCGGTGGGGCATCCAGTTGCGGTGGTGAGCCTGCGTGGGCCTCTCACGACGCCGCATTTCGACACATGGTCCATCTAGCGCCGGTCATTCTCCCATTGTCTGCCTCATACAACCCCATGCTCGCGCCATCTAATGCCTACTGCACTGCTCCATTGCAATACTCCGTCCTTTGTACCCTGTTCTGTGTAATAAATGGCCGTCTCCTTTTGAATTCGCGATTCCTCTGACCTTTCGTCTCTCATTCTCACTCTCACTCTTTGATACCCACATCTCACCCAACCAGCTTCCACTGTCAGTTGCCAAGCCAAACTGCTGCAGCACGACTTTAGCGCACCCGAGGGACGGACGGGCATCGACGACTTACACGCCCGCAGCGCTCATCACCACGAGTCCACGGCTACATTGGCGCTTGCCGGAATCTCAAAAACCGGCTGGGAGAAAAGGACGCACAGCTGCGCTTCATCAACAAACAGTCTCTGGACGAGTCTCCGCATTCCGCTGCATATCTTTATTCCAGAGTCGTCGCTTCGACTAGACCGACTCTCTCACAGCCGCTCGCGTACCGCAAACTCGTATTGCAACCCTGCACTCCGCTATCCTTTTCCATCCATCATGCCCACAGTCCCCAGACAAAACGGCGCCCGGCCTTTACTGCAGTTGGCAGCCATGCTACTCCTGTCTCAGCTGTCATTGGCGGCTCCGACGCCAGCCCTACGGCATGACGCGGCCTCCTGGAGCCAGCAAGCCAAAAGCTACATTCGGGAACACCTTCGGCCACTTACAAGGCCCAGAATCATTCGGCTAGATTACATCGCTCATTCAGAGGCTGGTGCAGAAGAAGTCACCACTACTAAAACGTCTGAGTTCACCTTTGACCCCCTCAGCCTTTTGGGGGACAGCAACGGGGAGGTTCCGAAAGTATCTATTTTCTCCGTCCAGGGGGACCAATCGCCTATGCAGGGTGACGAGGACGATGACGAAGGCGAAGGCGAAGGCGAAGGCGACATCTTTACATTGACGGTGGAGGAGAAGTTTCCGCTCAGTCTACAGCGACGCTAGGCAGACTATTCGGTCGCACTGTTCCACCACCAGCCTTGCCTTTGTTCCAGTCATCCTCGCTCTCGGTATCTTGCTCCGACGATACCTGGCGCGGTCTCGCAATGCCACGTAAGTTGTCCTGTCTCTTTATGGGTTCTAATACGTGCCAATGCTAATGCTACTTGGCAGTTTGGCAAGCGATGTTCACCTGAACGAAAAGGATGGTCTGAAACAAGCCATGGTGGTTCCAAAGAATGCAGACGTTGCGGTGCTTGTTTGAGAGCGTCATTTGATGAAGATGGAGGAGGATTTTTGAATTTAATCATATGTCAATCGACAAGCGAGGCGTTCTGGGGTTTAACTTGTACAAAACGGGATTCTGCACTACAGAACAGGTATATGCTCTATTTTGTCGGCGTCGGGGGAATCTAGATGTATCAATATACTCTGCGATGTCTATAATACTGCCGTAGTAAGCTATTTTTGGTTCTCGTGTGGTTTTGGCGGGCTGGTGATGAAATTGTTTGAATACGGCGGCACGACACCGCGGCATTTCAGCTCAACAAACACTCAGCTTCTATTTTTGAAACCTACGAGCTGAGGTATCGTCTCTCTACTCAGTGAATGCATATTAGATGACATTAGGACTCAATAGTGGGTTTGGACTTTTCTTTTTAAGAATCTCTAGTGTTGTTATGATTATTTAGCATTCCCCGTCCACTCGGGGCTGAAGCTATATTAGGTATGCGTTGTACTTGCTGGATCAAGCTGACAAGCATGGCGTTAATTGGGCAGGTAAATGTAAATGGCATTACGGGTCGCCAATGCTGCCCAGCCCTGTACAGGAGTATTGGTGTCTATGATCTATTATTAATCGTGGAGGTTCGTGTTACGCCTACACTCTGCAGAGCACTCAGCCCAGCGATGCCACTGATGCAGAGATGCCCCACTACGTTGTGATGCGACGTCGGTACGATTTATGGAGTCCATCAGTGAGTGTTTCTCTGCCCAGACCGCCGACTGCTACACTGGCAGGTGCGACCTGCCAGTCACCTGACATTACCACTTCACATCCTCGGTCTGAAACAGGCTGCTGCACCCAGGTGGACTTTTATAGTTGTGAATTCACTCACGCCAGTTTTTGGGTAGAGAAGGACAAACCGGTAGAGCGTCGCAGCGGAGTTGTGCCACTGAGCAAAATCTCCTCGATGGCTTCCTACGAGACGGCAAAGGACCAGTTCATCAAGGTGCGCGATACGACGTTCGCTTACCGGCACGTCGGCCAACCGCAAGGCACCCCGCTGGTGCTCTTTATGCATTTTAGGTGAGTCAAGCCGGCGTCCTCTACCCCCAGAGACTCGCCGCCCTTTGGAAATATCCTGGCCTAATCGTTTATACAAGGGGTACCATCGACCACTGGGACCCTGCCCTCATAAATCCGTTGGCGAAATCGCGGCCTGTCCTCCTCATTGATAATGCCGGTGTGGGGCGGTCGGATGGAGAGGTGCCTAAGACGTTCGCCGGATGGGCGCAGAACTACATCGACGTCGTTAGTGCATTGGGATTCAACCAGATCGATGTCATGGGGTTCTCCATGGGCGGGTGTGTTGCGCAAATTGCGGCCCTCAATGCGCCACCCGGCATGGTCCTTCACCTGGTCCTCTGTGGCACCAGCCCGAGCACCGGCGAAGGTGTGACGATGGCGCCGTTGGGCCCGTTCAACCAACTGAAAGCTGCTGTTACGGATGAGGAGCAGCGGCAAGCATTCCTCGATACTTTTTTCGCGCCATCTCCTCGCAGTCAAAAGGCTGGCCGGGACTCCTGGCAGCGCATCGTCGGCTGTCGCCCAAACAGGGTGCCGCATGTAGACCCAAAAACTGCCAAGAGACAGGGAATATCTTTCGTGAACTTTATGGATCGGAATCAAGCCCAGGATGCGTCCTACGATCGTTTCCACGAACTCAAGATGCCGGTTCTAATTGCGAATGGCAAGTGTTGACGGTCAAGGATGCCTCACCGGATGCGGTTGTGCTGACAAGTCACATAGGCAGCGATGATCTCCTCCTACCAACCGAAAACAGCATACTCATGTGGAAAATGCTCAGCCATGCCGATGCGCAGCTGCATCTTTTTCCAGACTCTGGTCATGGGTTCCTTTTTCAGTATGCCGAGCAGTTTTGCCGCTCTAGTGAATAATTTCCTCGACGACGTCCCCAATCGGAGCAGTCGTCTATGAGGATGTACACCACCACCCCCAAAAACACACTAAAAAAAGACAAACTGATTGATGAAGCTGAGCTCCACATGTGCCACCTATCTAGTCCTACCACCGTGAAAATGCTGTTACCCGAATTCCTTACGGTAAGTGCGCGCTCTCGTACCGCGACCACCTAGGAGAGCATCGCCGCTATGTGGGAATTCAAGTGATGGGTAGGGGTAAGATTGGCTGGGGACTTATCAGCGAGATACAGGATAAGACCAGTCAACTTGACTGCATGCGATGTCGGATCCTAATGGGGCGGGAGAAACCCACCATTGTGGTTCGACGAAGCATTGGCCGACATGTGTCATTTGATGGTGAGACATGGTCTGGGCAAGGGCGGGAAGGCCTACAAATGATGATGGGGGGCATCACATGCTCGACGCACCCCAATGGATGAATCACGGCTGTTCACGCCGCCCGTTGTGATAGTCGGCTTCACTTGCATTGCGAGCTTGAGGTTGGTGAGAAGTCGGAGAGGTGTGACCAAAACACCCAACGGACCAGCTATGTTGGTCTGGTGCGTCCGACTGAGCAGCAACGACGCGGTACCACGGAGTCGTGGTGTCAACATGCGGCCCATGCCGCAGGCTTCCCTGTCGTAAACTTGTCTCTGTCCTCCCTGTCGCCATGTCGCCATAGCCTCGGAATCACACTGGGGCGCTGAACGATGCTTGGCGTGACAAGCACGAGCCCACAGAGCCCGAAGCGGCAAGGGAGAGAGACACACACTCTAGGACACGCTAGAAGACTTACTACATACGGATCACCGTAGACTACGGTCTGCCTACTACAGTCCACTGCACCCGACCCCGCGATGGAGAATGGGACGGATGGGTACTCCCGACGATGGAACCCGCGCGCGGTCCCGTTGTGCGGCTCCCCGGGTTCGTCTCGATGCAAGTTCCTGGGTCCAACCTGGACCCGAAGCTGGGCCTAACCTGGTCGTCACATGGATGCATACAATAGTACCACCTGATGCCTGCACCTCCCCGGCGCCATTGGCTGTCTGACCGAGTGATCAGCAACCAAGTCCTGCAGTTAACCGCCCTGAACAGACCGTCGGTGAAGCCATCCCTGGACCCCAGCAACCTGCGCTGGTAGCTGGTAGATGGCGGTGGCACAGCGTGCACACGTGCTGATTGTTCCACTGGATGCTCCCCATTGTTTGCTCTGTCGCCCCCCTCGTGTTGCTCGGACTTTGCTGTGAAGACTTGGTCCGATACTCTGGGATAGTTCATGCACGAGCTCATCTCCCGAATGCACGATGGCTTCATGGGGGGAACAATTATTGTTCCCAAGCCGTAGTGCTGACCTGTCCGCAAGCGGACGTCTCCCCAACAACACGACTCGCATCACGCCCGTCCGGCTACCGCTGGCGTCACAGTTGCTCGCTTCCGTCATATGCCTAGGAATAAGGGTGTGGCTTTCCTTAGCTTAGCGAGTTTAAGATTCCGTCTTCTGGAAGGTTTGCATTAGTTAGCAACGTTGTCTTTTCCATACTTGCACCTTAACAATCCCTGGACGACTCTTTCTTTTTTTCTTTTTTTCGTTTTGTGAAATATTCTGTCAGTGCTTCTCTCTTCACGGACAACGGACTACTACTGTTTGCTGGAAGTTATGATGAGCTCGACTGTTACTACCCCCATCATTTCACAATGTCTCTACTAAACTCTCCCTCGGCCAATGACCAGCCGGCGCCATTCTCCTCTGGTAGCATCTCTACTTCCTGTCCCCGTTCATGCTCCTGCTCCGTTTCGCGGTACTCTGACTTCCAGTCCAAAAGTGCATCGCTCTCCAAGTTCACCCTCTTACCAACAGAACTTCGCCTCAAGATATGGTCTTGCGCGGTGGAGCCTCGCATCGTCATATTAGACGACCTGGTCCAGAAGCTGAGGGCGTATCCGTTGCCCGAGGTAACACAGCTTAATGCGGAAGCTCGGCACGAGTCCCGTGAAGGCTACGAGGTGGTTGGCCGAGGCTCCCACATCCACTTTTCTAGAGATATATTCGTCTGTGACCCAAATATATCGGATCAAAGCTCCAACAAGCCCTTGGAAGAGCTTGCTCCTCGTGTTCAGCGATTGGCGTTTTGGGATTGCTTTCCAGACGACGGTCGCATTGACGGGCCATGCGTCTACTCCACGTATCTTGAGAGATGCTACCCTCAAGAGCATTTCGGTAAAGTCGAGTTTGACAAATTCTGGTTTCCAAATCTCAAAGATCTATGGATCATCAAGATCGGCGAGGTAGACAGGTCGTGGATGGTGGGAGTGGACAAAGATATGCCTTACGAGGTGCGCGTGAGAAAGACGGCTCGCCAGTTTCGCTATTGGATCGACGACAACATCGTCGAAATTGCGCCACTGAACCTGGACGAACCTGAGACCAAGGCCGTGCTTGCAGAAGGGAGGTGTGGCAAGGAGGACTGTCAGGAGCTGAACCGAGGCCGTTCCAAGATGGTGTCCAAGGTTATCTTCATGGACGGAAAATACCGTGAGAGTCCCGATGCAATAGGCTGGGAACGAATATCGCCATGGTCGACCATGGTCGGAAAGGTTACCGAGAAGGACACCTCGGAGAACAGGATGAGATGGATCATTGTGGAGAGGATATTGACATTTTCCTTGCGTTGGGAGCGGTCAGAGGAGCTGGACGAGCAGAACTTGTGGCGTCGCCAGATCACTGAAGGTTTGGGAGGAAGACGCCAGACACCAAACGCGCAACAAGCCTGAGTCCAGAGCCCACGAAAACTCTTGTCGCGGACGAATTATGAGCTATTTTATTTTACTTTCTTCAACTGCGACCATGTGCTTTAGTAGCTGGCATTCTTGCCACCCTCACACGCGTGCCATTCTAGGCTACAGGACACGAGACTTCAACATACATACTCGAGCCTAATTCCATACGCGGCGAAACGAGAAATCTACGAGTAGTTAGTTTTATGCTTATGGAGGGTTCACTTGCCAAAAGCTTAGGAGCAAACTCCAACTTTTCAACCAGAATTTGATACAACCGCAGAGTCCCGTCGCTGGACGTTTATCCAACATCGAATATCGTCAATATCAGAATGAACCACGAACTACACCAACTAGTTGTTTCGCTCCCATTTCGTCACATTTGGAACTGGATATAGCACAAGAGGTGACAGATTCATTTGGACGCCCAGAGTCTAGTTGCCCTCGCCGAATCACCATAGGTGACAACCATTGTACTAGGATTGAAAAGGGTCTGCAGCGCTAATTGGAGACGACTGAGAGACTCGCGGGAACGACAAGTGATTGTCCCATTCCTGCACTAGACAGTGATGCAGAAGGGGGTAAAAATGATTTTCAAGGATCATGTTGGCGGGGCATTTGTGTTGTTTTGCCTAGTATTTGCTGTGTACGGGTTTGTCACCCGCCATTTTTCTCTTCGTTTTGTAAGCTATGAACTTTGCAGGTTGAGTTGTTCACTTTTTTCATTGCATTCAATGCCTTGTTTCTATTCAGTGGTTCCGGGAAAACATCAATAAACGCAGAACATCGTTGACCATGTTGTTCATTGCGGCGAGGCAGAAGAGCCCCGAGCGTTCTCCTCTTAAAGTCCATTGATCCATCATAAATCAAGTTAAATCCCATCGTCATCGGTAGACTCTGGCAGCAAAATGCCGATATGGTCTTCAGATCCAACCTTGGCCATGGATACCAGCAAGAAAATAAAGGGCGGCGGTTCTTCAAACCAAACTAGCCGGTTTAAAATATTCAGCCTTCTACCTGCCGAACTGCGACGGATGATCTGGAGAGCAGCGATTCACCCTTCTTACATCCACATGAAGATGGTCGCCAGCCAGGAGCCTGAAGCGTGCAAAATTGCTCGGGTAAACGCCGAGGCCAGAGGGGAAGTAAAGCTGACCCATAGGTTCATCTTTTCAAGAAGTGCTAGATATTGCAGCGGCAAGAAGTACCCTGTTGACCTTATAAACGACTGGTTCAAGACAGATCATATGGAGCTACCTCGCATTCAGGATTGTGTCAAGGTGTTCCCAGTCGAAAGGCTGCTTTCCATCTCTGTCTCTATTGGTGAGCCGCGGAAGGTTCAGGCTGGACATTCAGCACTTGACTTGTCGTATCTCACGAAACTACGCGAGTGTTGTATGGTGTATACCCAGTCCAGCATTGACTATTGGATCGACGGCTATCAGGTCTACTACCCTGAAGTAGTTGACAGAGGCCCCGTATTCAGCATGTGGGATATCGCCGAAGACAGAGAATACATCGCCCAAGGGTCGGCATACTGTAACAGCAAAGACATGGTGGCAGACGCGAGGATACAATGGCCGGACTGCGGCGTCTATTTCGGTCACGAGGACCGCCGATTTGAAGCCTGGATGTACGCAAATGACTTTAGGATAGCGGACTGCCAGGAGCTTCGCCACTCCTTCGCGACCAATGTTGGGCTGAGGGGCTACTCGCTGGGTTGCAACTCCAGGGGCGGGCAGTGGGCAGGGTTTCGATACTGGGTTGCTGACGGGAAGGTCGAGTTCTCGCCGCTTTCGTGGCACGAGGTTAGCGAGCCGTCAATGTATATTTGTGAGAACATTTGGGAGAATGGCCATGGCGGAGTGCCGGACTTGGTGGTGAAGCTGTGGATTGTGCGGCCAGGGGAGACGGCGCCTGTGGCTGAGCATGATCACTGCTGGGAGGTGGTACCGAGGGAGGCGGAAGGGGAGGGGGCGAATGGTATGGAGAAGGTGAGAATGCTGTGGACTCGGGTCTGCCGAGATTTTAATGATCAGTCCCAATGTCGGGGGAGGGCTTGGCCGGTCGATAGGCCGGCTGATGCTTGCGGGTCCTGCTCAGCATGTGAGCATGAGGATGGCGTGGTGAAAGGCTGCTCGTCGTTTGGAGGCTTTGACAGGTACTCGCGACGGCAGATGATTTAGTGGTTTGGTTGCTGACGGTCGGAATGAATGCAGATGAATGACTTGTATCTGCTTGTGGCTTTGAAGTGTGAGATGAGCTTTGTGATGCTCGATGTGGGGGTACGGACAGGCGAGAGAATCTGGACGAGCTATAGGCAATGGACATTCTGGGGGTCTTCTCTGGATGTTGCGTTTCGGTATGGCTGAGCGGTGTGCTCTCTGCAGGTTGCGCGCATTGGTTTACCAGTGTTACTCAGATAGTGCGAGTACTCGCGGGCACAAAAACATCATGTATGCCGTAAAAGTATAAAGAGCTTTGATGATTAACTTGATAATTGGTTAGGGATCTTGGAAATCTAACTTCGCTTGATGCGCCCCCCCTAATTGAGATAAAACTCTTTAAAATCTCTCCTCGTTGTCCTATATAAAACACCCCCAATGCAACGTCAGTGATAAGCGTACAAAGTTAAAAACACAGACTGGACTCAGAATGAGTCCAAGATATTTATTATACATCAAGACCCCTGACCCCGATTGCTCCGCCTCAAACTCGACGTGCGAGACCAGGCCCCCGCAGATTTTCTAAACCTCCCGAGACTCAGCGTTGACGACGACGGCCCTAGACCCTGAAACCTGCTGGGTACGGTTTTGTCTACGCGCTCCCACTCAGCCTTGACTCGGCTGTCCTCATCGTCGCTCCCCTCAGCCTTTGACTCGTCTTTATTGTGGCTGACGTGACCTTTCATCATGGCGCCCCTCAGCGCAGCCCAGGACTCAACTTTGCCGTCTGCAGCATATTCAACACAGTTGCACTCGTCTCCTGCAGGGCAGAGGGTCTCGCCTGCGGCATGCCACTCTGCCAGACACTCCGCGTGACTGGCGCACCCGCACGACAGACAGGGTGGAAATAGGGCATCAACCGGTTCAAGACAGTACACGCAGCGTAGTTGGCTCTGGGTTCGGTGGCAACGATCACACGCGCCCACTGCTCCTCCAATATGCGAACCGGTGACCGTGTACCGTACGGGATCTAGCTGGGTCTCGTGAACCCGGCACACTCCTGTAACATCTAGGCCACGCCCTGACGCCACGAGAGTGTGGAGCTGGTCCTTTTTGCCCATAACAATGGAGGACGCCCCGGACTTTAGATGCGTCGTCCCACTGGCACCATCCTGGATGGTGACTGAATCGTGGAAGCTGCCTTCGGTCATTGCAGAAGTTGAATCCTCCTTCAGGATGTTGAACTTCATGATTTCAAGTCGAGCAAGTGGCTGATCCCACATCTGCAGCATCTCGGCGTATGCATAGCGATAATTTGCATAGACGTTGGCGCGACTCGGCTCCAAAAGGGGTGTGCCAAGCCAGCCATCATCATCAAAGATTGCTTGATCTTCTAGAGTGACGGACACGTTGACAGGCACCAGAGGCAAAAATGTGTCGTCTTGGTAAAAATCATCTTCAGAAATGGACGTTCTCGCGCCACTAGAATCTTTCGCTACACTCGAGTTGGAGAAGCTAACGTTACCCGTACTTGGTGCAGGGGCATTCAAAGCGGCCTCGGCAGAACTGGGCTTCTTTTTGCCTTGATTCGGAGGCGACGAAGAGCCTGCCCCTGTGAACGACCGTGGAAGGTTTGCGGCGAGAGCCGAGGCGAACCCAGAATTGATCCGCTGAACAGCACGATTAGTCGGTGACTTCGAAACTGTATGTCCTTCTGCTTCCCCCATGAACTCCCTTCCCTTTGACGGTGGCGTCTCGCCACATGAGAACGAGCCTGCGCCTGGTTCTCCGCCCCACATGATTTCATCAGACGCGAGGGACCCTCCATACTGGACCGGGGTATGCAGTGTCCCAGGTGTGGTGACGGCCGAGTTGCTATAACTGCGGCCATATGTATTCCAAATAGACGTGTCCGTTGGGAAGTAGTCGAGAGAGAAGGATGGTGCCTTTAGCGGCAGGGGCGTTTCCTCCTGAGGCAACTGCGATTCCACGTAGGCCACACTATCGTCGCTGGAAGATTCACCAAAAATGCATGACAGCATCGCCAGCATTTGTACGTCTGCTATCTTTTCGAAATGATCAAAGAGCTCCATGACAAATCCCTTTGCCAGGGGATGTCGGCCCCATTTGACCCTGCCTTTGAGGTTGCGATCGGCTGTAGTTGGATTTTTCAAGATATGAGAATCATAACGAATACAATTAGCAACAACATCCCGAGCTATGACAAGAATAGAATCTCGTCGTGGGTGATCAGTGAGTATTTCGAGTGGTATTCCTTTGCGAAGCAAAAGGGCTAGATAGTGCCATACATCCACGAGATCTGGGCAGTCGTATTTGTCGGCAACATGTGCATTGTGTTCGCACACGTCACCCCCGTCGCCAAATATGGCATACTCTTCGGCAAATTCCCTTTTGGATGGCAGCTCTGCACGTAAGTTGTAGATGCAGAGCACATTACGAGGCTTGCCGAATCTGCGGCGGCTTGTTCCGGTGCCTGTTCCGGTGCCTACGCCGGTCCCAGTTCCACCGCCGCTCGATCTTATTGACCGATCCTCACTCCAGGTTCTTCTAAGCTGGCGGTTTGTATGATACCAACGAGTGAACTTGTGCATAGAGGTTGATTCTGAATCAGATGAGGATGAGGAGGAATCCTCAGATCCAGAGCTGTCTGACACGTCGTCTGTAGCAGATGCTTCATCAGTTGCTAGTCTATGTCTCGATGGTAAGTCGTGGGCAAGTCGACCAAATCCAGCAAAGAAAGGCTCTCCCTTTGGGCGTTCCTTGTACAACTCAGTCGTGCTGGGGGCGAAGGCTCGCGACTTCTCCTCTTTGGAGGGGAAGAAACAGACAAGTCTGCCGTCTGGAGCAAACCGCGCACCGCATGTACGCCGCTCAGGAGGGACGTTGTTATGGGCGGCAACAAGAGTGGCTTCCACTTCGTTCTGAGCTGCAAGCTCTTGAGACATGGACGCAGAGCCTCCAGGGGGTACATCATCATCATCGTCTGTCGAGCTATCATCGGCCAGGCCGCCCAAACCGTCGTCCAGATCACGAACATTCTTAAAGAAGGTGGTGCTGGATTCCAGGTCCACTTCGCCGAGCAAATACGTAAAAGCAACTTCCAAACAGTTTTGCTTTCTCTGCAAGAATTGATCCAGTAGCTGGCCAAGCTCTCGGTCAATACGCTTGTGAGTAGCCTCGGGCATGAAAGACGTCTTTTCAATTTCGAACCTGGGGGCCCTTTGCTTAGGATAGTCTGCTGGTATATCAATCTTCACCTTGATAAAGATTGGTTCGCTGTCCACGCCCCAGGGCCCAGTCAAGGAGGCGTTGAGTGTCAAGTTATCCATGTCAATGTGCTCCCAATTGACCTTGGGTATCTGATTGCTAATTTGAAGGACTTCATCCTGAATCGTGTCAGGTTCACCCCACTCGTCGTCCATGTAGGCGTGCCCGAGGACGGCCGAGCTCTTAGATGCGTGACGCCTGGACCCATCGGTTGGCGCTTTCCTCTTGGTCATTGTGATTCCTTTCATCCAGCCAAGTTGGGTCTGACTGCGATCGACTCGCTTCCCAGATGCCACTCTTGCCTTCATGGATGGGCCTCGCCAGGCAGGTCGAACCTGTCGATACTGTGCCCCGGCCGATCGCATGCCCGCTGTGAGGGCGCTTTGTCTCTGGTTGGCACCGCCTCCGGACCGAATATCACTCATCTTGCCCGTTTTCCTTTCCCGATTAGAGTGGTCTTCCACTGACCGGTACGTCTTGTATGTGGCACCTTGGCGAGTAAATTTGAGGCCCTTTCTCGCGGTGCCACCCTTGATGTGGCCAACGGAAGAAAGAGTATTCGCATCCAGACACTGCAACTTTAGTTCGTTGTCAGTGCCCCAAGATACAAGCTGAAATTCGCGATGATCGACATTGTCGGCGGAAATGCCGCCTCGGGTTCGCCACAGGAACTCTTTGGCTTTGTGGTCGCCATGGCCCGAGAAGACAGCCACAGGGTCCCGCGCACAATCGACGGGTTCATCTTCGGACCAGAGCCGATCGTAGAGGTACAAATCTCCTGGTTCATTCTGCGGCATGGCAAGCACACCCCATCCGAACGGCGTATGTCGAGCTCTCCATACGGGGAAATCGGTGCGGATAACGTGTTCCAACGGATCTTCTTCGTTGCCATAATCCCAGAACTTGATGCTCTTATCCAACGAACAGGTCATTATGCCAGTAGGCCTGGTTCGATTCCAATCGAGGCCATAGATCTTGGAAGTATGAGCGCTTATGGACCTGAGGGGGGCACTGGGCCGCCTCTCATCCCATATGTGCAGCCAGCGGTCATGCGAAGACGCAATGATATGGGGATCTTGGCGATTGAACTTGACCTGCGTGGCACCGGCAAACCAGTCACAAAAAGTGAGAACCGGCTGCCGCGGCCTTCGAAGGTCCCACCAATGAACATATCCATCAACAGAACAGGTCGCAAGCAGGTCTGGGTGGTGGGCTGAGAAATTGACATCGGTAATAGCACGACTATGTCCATGAAGCGAATGCTCGATGGCGCCAGAGTTGGAGTCCTCCCTCAGATTGAGATTCCAGACCAGAGCACGATGGTTAGCCGTGGAAACGACCCAGTAGTCTCGAGCCGCAAAGGGGGACCATTGCACATCGACTACAAGCCATGGCATGCCATGACTCCGCAATCTGCGAGGTGGGTTGTAAGGTGAATCCAGATCTATGATGGCGAGTCCATCGGGCCTAAAAAGCGAGTCAATAATGCAGGCGCAACGAACGGCAACAGAGCTGGTGAATGGGGACATACGATGCCAATGCCACGTCTCGGCCTGAGGGTGATATGGTAGCAGAGCCGACGAGGCCCTCGACGTGGATAGTGCCATCAGAGTCGAAACTGTCACTGTCAAAGGCGGATTTGATAACCTTGCCCTTCTTTGGTGGGTCGGTCAGCTGGTCATAAGACGGCATCGTGGCGAATGGGGGATGCAGGGCGGCGATGCGAGCCTCATGTCGCGACTCAGAATCGTCCGAGGCTCAACCAAGCTTCCCCTCCAGTTCGCGGCGGATGGGGTGGACGATCAGAGGTATTATGACAGCGCGATGCCATCAAAAGTCACAGACAAAATCATCATTCGGAGCTTGAGGTGCGCGGATCGGAAGCCCCTGGGCTGTAGCAATTAGGCAGTGCATGCATCCGATGAGATGGACCTGAAAGCTTGATGGTGAATGAAGAATCCTGTCAGGCGACAGGAAGCTTGGAGACTCTGCTACATACCTGCAGATGTCCTGAGCTGCCACCACTGCAAGGTACTAGTGTGGAGAAGGTACTCTCCCGCAAATATATGCTGGTTGGGTACAATGTATCTCAGTCTTCAATGCACGTAATCTCAGTTGACTGTCGTCCCGCAGGAGCCAATCAGAGAATAGCATCACTACAGCTCCAGGACCCAAGTACCTAACGCAGCAACCTAGTAACTGCACTTGGACACTCAGACTTCATTGAGGACAAAACCAACAGTAAGTAAGTAGTAGCACAAGCCCAAGATATCATCTCATTCTTTGGACGACCAACCTCTGTGCCCAAACCCTAAGCAGGTGTTAGGGGGAAACAGCAACCCCAGTCTCATGGCTCACCTTGATCCTGCCTTCCCCACGCCCTGGACCTTGCTGAAGCGGCCAGTCGAGAACAACTTCATTCCAACATCTTCGACGGACAAACACAGATCGGATGACACGCTCAGTCTCTTGAGATGATAATCACAACCAACAAGTGTACTGTAGCCTCGAGTTAACGGCTGGTGCATTTATCTGCTGGTGCAATCGCGGCGCTACGGACGGCAGAATAGCCATATTGATTGGTCGCATCTTTATTGCGGAAATCCGCAGCTTGGCCAACAGCGCGACAGGCTCCATCGGAACCTTGAGATGATCTCCGGTTCATCCGAGTCGAGAGTTCTCGGTTCGTGTACTTTAAACATGGTTGGCAGTGGGCTATCAGCTTTGGCAGCCACATTGGACAGCCACTCCTGCACACCAAACATACTTTCCTGCTTCCAACTCTCTACGCCTCTTCGTGTTAAACTGCCCACCTTTCATCTGACTATACGGAATACGAAGAATGAGACAACATCACCCAACCATATGACTTCGTGATAGCGTTCATTTCGATGTATTTCAGGTGGCCTCTTCGATGACCTTCCGAACCGCCTCCCGGCTCGTCATCTTGTCTAGCCAGTTCTTCACATGAGGAAAGTCATTAATGTCATACCCATCCTCCTCTTTGATAAACTTGGTGACGGTTAACTGCCAGCTCACCCACGCCAGATCAGCATAAGAAAGCTTCCCACCAACCAGCCATGGGCCCCCGTCACCCGCCTCCTGCCTGCTCAGAAAGCCGTCGACCACTCCAGTAACCCGCTTCATCTCATTGACGTAACGCTCCACCGCGCTGGGCACTCGGTTCGGGTGAAGTTTCTTGAACCAGACGGCCTGCCCGTAGTATGGTCCCTGCCCTGTTGCCTGAAAGAAGAGCCACTGCCGCGCGAGCTGGGCGTTGGTGGAACCCGGCTCGAAGCTGATCTTGCGAGAGGTGTCGTACTTCTCGACAAGGTACTCGACAATCGCGCCAGACTCCCAGAGAGTAAGTCCCGTGTTGGGGTCGTAGATGGCTGGGAGCCGGCCGTTGGGATTGATGGCTACGTATTCCGGAGTCTTGACATCAGCAAAGGTGATAGGCTCAAACTCGTGCGGGAGGGACAGCTCGGCCAGGATGATGGCGACTCTGGGCGGGTTAGGGCCGCCTTTACCCCAGACTTTGATGGGAAGAAGGTCAGAAGTCATTATTCCGATGTTCAAACTTGTGTGGTTAGGTTGAGTTGAGTTTTAAGTTTTGTTGGGTTGGGTAGAATTATTTGTGCAGTGGGCGGGCATGGTACCAATATATTTAAAGGATGAAGATACACCACATGTAAGAAAGTTGTATATCATTTACTTCGTATCTTTACCCTGCCCATGATAGGTGTATTGGTAATCTGCCAGGATACAACGTGAAAGACGGACATATCAGTGCTGCATCAAAGTACTGCGTGGTGTACAGGGACTTTGATGTAGGCCATCAGAAATGTCACCTGGGTACGACGTACAGAGTACAGTCAAAGAGATTATAAAGCATTATCAATTCTTCTACAGGTGGCGCGTTGGCTGGTACCTATGCTGCATAGTAGTTGATGAGGGGGTGTCAGTAACAAATCGCCGATGAATTCATATTGCTGATGAGAAGTCGGCGGTTTATTTTTCATTTCTGAGGCTTTGGTTCCACTGGCAGTAATTTCCTAGAGGGGTACTTCCTTGAGCAACCAACGGACATCGGGGTATCGGTGCTTGGCGTGGCCAAACATGAAGCAAACATGTCGTTTGCCTTGGCCGGTTAATACCTATCAAATCGACGCCTCGTAACGACGAGACTACCAATTACCCACTGTGTCGTTCTAGCCAGTGGATATCCTTCCGCCGGATTCAGATCTGCCAACCCTTCTTAGTAAGGTCGCAAAGCTTCAAATCGCGTATCACACACACCATACGCGTGGTGCATGCCATGTGCATCTCAAGCTTTCCTGAATACAAACATCTACCTGCTCGGTTTGACTTTGGTATCCACGCTCAGAACGAACTTGTTGGCATTTCATGGCAGTTTCGTTGCAATGCTTCGTAGTCTGCACAGTGCCTAATACAGCAAGCTGGTCTGGCCTGGTAAAAGGCAGTTATGGATGCCAAAACAGGTGATAATTAAAGTCTCACGAACCCCCATGGCAGCACGCCGTTAGGAAAACTCAGCTGGCCGTCACCGACACCGACACCACCACCCTGTTCACAAGTTATATTGTCCTTCTGCACCGTTGGCAGTCGGGATCCAGTCAAACCACTCCGGGCTCTGTATAAGGGCAATCGAGATTCATCCTGATGCGCGCGCGTAGCGACCCTCGATCAGCCAGAGATCCTGATACACGTGTGATGGTGGTCGCTGCTAGATCCATCAGAAGGGGGAAGTACGCATCGGGTCAGGTGGTCTTCGAGGGTTTCGGTATAATGACACGAGGCGACTCGGCTCACAAAGACCCAAGCGCCTCGACTACCGAGAGTGCCAAGTATGGCGCCGTGCTGCAGCCTCGATGTTGCCGTTGGTGGAAACTACCAGAAAGATGGCTTGCTTACCCCGGGGGCATACAGTTAGTAGGGTGGTGTCCTAGATGCTACCCTCGAAGGTCTACGCCTGGTTGTCATCGGCAAGCTGTGGGGTTATTGCCAAGAGTTGGGCTTGCTGCGGCAGTATGGTATGCTTTTGCCGCCATATGATATTCTACGCATGATCTCGTTATTTCAATATACTTTCATTATCTTTTGGTCAGGTAAGTTTATACAGTAGGCTCTTGAAGCATAGTGAAGTTGCACGGCGGTAGCACTAGTAACAAATAGAATCAGCAATCCATCTCTCGTGGCCCTAGAATAAAGTTCTTGATATTTCCTGAACGTTTATGACTTCGTTTAAACCGAGCAAGCTTGAACGATACAACCAGCAGACCTACGTTGAAGACGCAGCAGCTCGCCTCAACAGAATATGTACATATACACAGCCCCATCCACCCAATGACCGTGAGGCCCGTTGGAGGAGGGATGTAAGGCCCAGCTTGGACTAATCTGCGCAGACATGCCGCATGTCCATTCTCTGCAGCTCAACCACAAGTATCGCCCTCAGGCTAGGCAGTTGAAGGTTTAATTGTTCTCTGGTAAGAGAGTAGAAGCGACAATTTGAATGCGACAGTGCTTAAATATCAGGAATATTAAATGTATCTCGTTGAGTCCCGCATTAACTCCGACGGGAGGAGATGGGTAAGGGACCTTTGATCATGATCGAACTATGAATATCAGAAATACTTGGCTCATTATCCATTCTAGGTAAGAAAGTACCATGGCTGCTAGTAAAATTATTCTGCCATTTGCACAACTACTACTGGCCCCTAATAAATTCATCCTGCTGCCCTGACAGCCTTAGCCATCTCAGTGCATCTTGCAGTACAGCCATTCTGAACGGGATGGCCCCCAAGGCGACGAATATTGCGTCGGCATCGTTCCCCAAACCAATTCTTTCTGCTGTCCTTCGATTCTGTTCGTCCAGAAATGGTGCAATGATGGGCATGAGGTGCTGAATGGTGCCCAGAACGATATCGCCCCCATCTGGGCCAAGTCCCTTGATCTCCGTCAGTCTTTCCCTGAGTGTGTTTATCGCCTCATCTCTCGTTGTATCTGTTGGCAAAAGATTTTGCGCATCATTGCCTAGTACGCGCAAGTCAGTTAGGTGGATATACTTCTTCTGTACGTCCTTGGTTCTAGAGTATAGAGGCAATGACTAAACAGGGAAGGGCCACACACATACCGTACTTCTCTACTATGAGCTCTCCCCAGTTCTCCCAAGTACGTCGCCATCTCTCCGATGTCGTGTGTGTAGCCTGCTTCGGTAAGGACTTCTGTCCGTTGCTGCCAAGTAGACTGATGAAGGGGCTTTAATTCGTGGTATAATTCGTTCACAAGGCATCTCACCGTATTAAACACTGTGTACGGGGAGAGGCACAGTTCGACGAAAACAAGGGCACTCAGAAGAATAACCATGACACAGTCGCTGATGCTGTCGATTTCATTTGCTCCAATCAACACGTACACCGGGTTGCACTCCCAATATTGCTTCAGAATTCCGAACAACGCATTGTGCCATAGTCCTCTCCCTCGACTCCCCAGTCCAAGGTTGTTCCGTCCATGCCAAACCGCCAGTATGGTATACTTCACCATCGTGCTGTGCTGCACCACTGGTGCTCGGGTAATTATGATGTGAGGATTCCATTATATCAAATTACTCAAAAATGGACTTTGTTTGTTTTTTCTACGTTTTCATCATGTATGAAACCGATGCTAACATCGACTATCCAACAGCAGGTACAAACAAATGTTGTTAGTTCGCGGGGGAGCAAGAGCCAGGGTCCCGATCGATGGCTGTACGAAATAGGCAGGCTCACAGGGCATTCTTGCAAGGGGTTTCGCGGGACAGACCACTAAATATTTCTTAGAATCTTGTAGGGTAGGTGCCTCCTAATTACTGTGAACTCCGAGGTCCCATGGTTCAGGAACAACTACTTTTCGCAAATCTCGCAAAGCAAAATGATCATGAGGCGTATCCAATATCCAGATCATGGTCTACTGTATATTGTCGTCCAGGGTTTCAGGGCGAACCAACTGCATACGCTCAGCCAGACTCAACGGATTGTAAGGTTGGAAAGATGCAGTGTTTACGTATCTTTGCCACGGCATCACCAGCATGCGTCAGATGATACTTCTACGCTTTGAGCAAATGTAGAAACGCCTACAGGTATGCCTTGGCCAAAGTAATGTCAGGTCAGCACCAGACCCAGCTCTGACCAGAAAGAATACAGTGGTAGTAAAACTTGAAGGCCTTACTTTAGAAACTTTATGTTCAACTCTTAAAACCTCGTAATAGAAGCACTCTATTTGTTGCGCCTTACGAGTGAGTGTAGAGAGCACTGCGCAGAGAGATTCACTCACAGTTGGTATACCGCTCCTTGACTACGTATCTAAATAATTTAAGCAAGACGAATCTCTCTTATGATTTCGAACCATCACAATAATTCCAAATTTCAATCTAGCCTCTCAAAGTCTTTATGCTTCATACTTTCTCGTCCTTCAACCGTTAGTCCCCCAGTTGTCTGGACCAAGCCATCGAGGTACGCAGTCACAGGCCCCCCCACCTTGACTGGGTCATGTACCATACTGCGCCTACCCACCCACGCAGACTCAACTACCACGGCTTTCGTGGACCGTCTTGAAACTTGGACTTCACACATGTGCCGTTTGCCCTCGACGACCATAACAACACCTAACTGGAGCTTCGTATCAGTCTGATATTAAGAAAATATTTAGCCAGACGTCATTTCACGCTGGATATCCACTCATCTACATCTTCCCGACATTTACGGTACCTATACAAAGCGTTATCTACTATTGCTTCAAACCCCGCCACCACCGACCATGGCCCTTCCAAAGCGCATTATCAAAGAGACAGAACGGTTGATGGCCGAGCCGTAACTCTCCCTAGTTTCCAAGACAGCCATAGCATGCCTTTGAAGTCCATGCTAATGGTCTTTTTGCTCCAGAGTCCCCGGAATCAGTGCTGTCCCGCACGAGGAAAACTTGCGCTACTTCGATGTCGAGATCCACGGTCCCACGCAGTCGCCGTATGAAGGTACGTTGGCACTACATGAGAGACGACAACATGGAATTCTTGGATTCAGACAATGACGGAAATTTTTCTCATGCTAACAGTACCTCAGGCGGCATCTTCAAGCTCGAACTCTTCCTCCCAGACGACTACCCCATGACACCACCCAAGATCCGCTTCCTCACCAAAATCTTCCATCCCAATGTCGATAAGCTGGGTCGCATCTGCCTCGATGTCCTGAAGAGTTAGCCAGACCTACTACCTGAAGAACTTGAAATTTCGTCATGCTAACCTTATGTATTAGACAACTGGTCACCCGCCCTCCAGATCCGCACCATTCTCCTCTCCATCCAAGCTCTCCTTGGCGCCCCGAACCCCGACGACCCCCTCGCTGCCGACGTAGCCAAGAGCTGGAAGGAAGATGAGAAAGGCGCCATCGCTACAGCCAAGGAATGGACCAAGAAATATGCGCAAGCTTAGAAAAACAAAGAGCTACGAGGAGGAACGACGCCGATATAAGGAAAGGGTTAGTGCATCGGAACGATCAAGATTGACGTAATGAGATTGTGAGCATTATGGGAGGAGTTGACAGGCCGTCCTTTTTATTTGTTCCTCTTTTCTCCCTTTTTATTTACCGTCATGTTTAGAGCAGTTCTTTATCATGGAGTGAGCTGGGGTCTACCGGCGCTTGTTGGTGCTGTCTCGTTTTCTAGATGAGTTGACTAGTACCTTGTTTACACATGCGCACCACTCGTATTTTGCGTCTTGGGCAATATTCACTTTCAAGAATTACCAACACTCTGCTCCGTAGAATGCATACATCGTTAAATATAGGAAGTTGGAGGTGATCATCTCTCACTACGCAATGTACACCAATCAGTAACGGAATGCCTTCCTATCTACCTTCTGGGCAGATGCACTACGACACTGAGTTGACTTTAGACTACGCAACAGGCATGTAAAGTACGGGGAAAGTGAGCTATTATTGACTCACAACCTTGCCCCCAAGTCTGCTATGGCTGATCGGCTCTTGTGACAGCCCGATGCTAAACGAAGAAGCTATTATTCGAGCGCATTTAGTCAGGTCTTATAGATTGTTATCGACAAAGTCAGTACTATCACAGAGGCATCACCACGAGCCATATCAACGGAGGCGCGAAGTTGGGTATAGGCAGAGCTAGGCTCTGGTGTATTGAGTTTTGTATCTACAATGCTAGAGTACACAAAGGGAATTCGGGTTGCAGTAGACGCGATATGCGCATGTAGTTACACGACGGCGAGGTCGCCGAACTTCTCCTGTACAGGGGATCAGGACTATTCGGGAAACAATCATTCGGGGTGTTACATACCTTGTATCCAGGCACCATCCATCGTCCCTTGGAGACGAGCTGCTCGGTCTTCTCGTCAATCGACTTCTCGGCGGCGGCAACCTCGTCCTAGAAAGCATCATCAGTATCGCCATGACAATTGCCGCATCGTACATTCCCATCTCAAAACATACCACAGTAAGGTCCTCGAAGGGGCGGGCCTCCTCGATGTTCTTGAGCGTAGCAGTCAAATCCTTGAGTTCTAGGTCCACAGCCTCCTTGGTAGCCTCAGCGTTCTTGACAGCCTCCACCTCGAAGGCATCGATAGCCTTCAGCTGACGGTTGACATCGTAAGTCGAAGGCTTGAACGCCTTGAATCGCTTCTCGATCTCATCGACGACGGCCTGGTTCTTGAGGACAGATCGGTAGGCGGCGAAATCGACGGTTGTGGGCTGCTCCGTCAGCTGGGCAACCTTGCGGCGGGCGTCCTCGTTGCGCTTCTTGAAGGCCTGCAGGGAGGAGACGGTCTGGCCGCGGAGGCTCAGGGACTTGGTCACCTGGGTCCAGTCGAGTTTGAGAGCTGCGCTTCGCTGTTCGGGGGGAAGAGTGAAAATTAGCTCATGGGTTTCATAGCGAGTGGTGGTCTGGGGCGCCAGTGTGGCGCCGGTGAGCGCGGTGCTTCGACTCAATCGGTTTGCGACAGCATCAATGGGTGAGGGAGACTTACGGTAGCCATTTTGTCGATGTGTTGGGGGTAGGGAGCGGAGAGCAAGATCTTTGATTGAGGTGATGGGCTCTGCCGAACTTGTCCGGTTTGCGTAGCGTTCGGGGAGGTGTCACGTGATGTAGACCGTGATCACCCACCTGGCCACAGCTCCGGCTTATTGTGTATGCAGGAATGCGTTGCTTAGGATAAGCCAGCTTGTTTAAATAGGAAGAGTATTTAAATAAATAAATAAATACATAAATAAAAATGCGTAGTTTCTAGTGGTCTTGTCCAGATTATATGTCACACTAGGCAAGTCAAGAATCATCTACATGTAATGCGGCATTACTGTCACGGTAGTTGAGCGGCTGTGTTGAGACAACCTCGCAAAACCTTTTCTCAACTTCATCCGCAGTATCAGATCCATTGATTGAGGTGATGAGTTTCAACTCTTGGGGACTAATACAAAACCAGCTATGCAATCTGGTGCACAAGCTGGCATACATGAGGAGTTTCCATCCACCCGGCTAAGTTTTTCATGCTCACATGCTTAAAGCCATGATAGAGTTGACAATATCATTGTCGTTCTCTTTCAGGGCCTTTACTGCCTTTTTGCGGCTGACACTGGCCTGGGTCATGACAAGCTCAATGTCCTTATCCTCAATACCCTCGGCATCAACCTCCTCATCGTCATCATCCTCTTCCTCTTCCTTGGCATCGCCCTCGGCGTCCTTGCTGGACTCGCCGTGGTCGTGGCCAGCATGGTCACCCTCGGCATTAGCCTGGGCGAGCTGCTGGGCGGCGGCCTGCTGAGCAGTGGCGTTGATGTCCTCAATCTTGGCCTCGCCGAACACACTGAATACATCTTGTCAGCGGTTGTCCTCTCCCCTTGAAAACTGATGGAGAGGGGTAAGCTTACATGTAGGTGTTGCTGTTGGGGGACTTGTAAACCTCGGGGTTGTTGATGACGAAAAGGATCTTTATTCCAAATGTTTAGTTCCAGCCCAGCTCTAGTTTCCATGAAGAACAACTCTTCGAGAGGTGTGGGGGAGTATGTTTCGTCAAGGCATTGCACGTACGTTCTTAGGTCGGCGGAGAGTGACACGAGTGATACCGGGAACTCGGGTGAGGTGCAGCTTCTCGAGGGCCTTGCGAGCCTTCTTCTCGTTGCGGGAGTGGATCACGGCAGTAGAGCCAGCGGGGAGGTTGGCCTCGCCCTCATCGCCAGACTCGTCGCTGCTGTCTACCTGATCCTCGACGGTAGGGTTCTGGGTATCATCGTCGGGAAGCTCTTCGACTCGTGGGTTCGCCATTTTGGTAGACTGTAGATAGTGCCGCTTATTAGCCCGTCTCTCTTCACCGATTCGCTCGATTAAATTCGAAAATTCGCCAGCGAGTGCTTCTCCTTCGCAGGGAGGACTTTTTGCACGGCTTTGCAAAAGTGACAGCAATTGGGTACTTACTTATGAGATGAGCCCGAAAGTATCTGTTTCTTAACTGCGTGAGCGGTCTTCGGCGTTTTGTGATGTAAAATGCAAGGCGAATTTCTAGGGTTTGGTGAGTGTGCCGGCTAAGCCCGATTAGGTAATCACGGAATTTTCAACACGAAGAATGGGCAGTACCAGGCGAACTGGCAGCGATGACATGTAGGATAGTCGTCAAGACCTCGAATTTAAGCCTAATTAATGTCATAAGATAGTTACAATTCTACAAGCATTTCACTGTAATTCCACCGCACCAAAAGTTTTGGGTTCTGATTTTGATTTCATCTCTGAATTTCCGTATAGACGCCGTCCACCTGAACGATGAAATGTGACATACAGCCCTTCCAGAATGGGTGTTTTTAGAGTGAATCTAGCAGATGTTCGCCTGATGTGATGCGATTTTCTTGCCCGGATCCATGCCTCTCGATCTAATGCCAGCTCCCGAAATAGCCCCCGATTGACTCCAGCGGATGGTCACCACCACCCAATTATGAAGAGGCCTTGACCTTGGCCAGAGCCTTGCGCTCCTCAAATCGTCGCTGCTTCTTCAATCGCAAGACCTTGAAGCGATCAAAGTCGGTCAGGGTCTTCCTCCTCGCGATCTGGGCACGCTTCTTTGCCCAGTTGGTCTCCTTCCACTTGGCGTCGATATCGGCCTTCTCCCAAGCCTTCTGGAGGGTGCCGTGTCGCGAACCGCGGTTCAGGCCCTCAATGACGAGAGAGGAGAGGAGGGTGTGGGTGAGGCTGATGGCCTGGCGGGGGACAGCCAGCTCGGGGTCGGAAGAAGGTCCATCGATGAGAACCTGCGATACTGTTAATCCTCCATTCAAACGTCTCCCCGTCCGAAAAGATTGTCACGTACTCGCTTGTGGTCCACGATCTCAACAATAGCACCGAGTCTGCCAGCGTAGGGGTGGTTGCCGTTAATCAAAACAACGCGGCCAACCTCAACGAGGCGCCAGTTGGAACCCTCAATCACTGCTTCGCCCATTTTGTCGGAGGATCTATCGGCGCGGGGTCAGTCGGAACAGGTCTTTCGTTGGGATATTTGAAAACCAGTTCAATGATTGCTTCAAGGTACTGTTTCAAGAGGATGGATGTGAGTATGCATACCAAAGTCGAAGATGCTTTGTCGTTATTGGGGGGTGGATGTTTTCTGGAGCTTCAATCACGAAGAGGCGCCAGTGACTTTTTGATCGCTCGGCTATCAGGCGTGTGCGGGCAGAAAATCATACCTTGCCCTAAGCAAAATTATCGGACTTTTTGTTTCGCCACAACCCGTCCAAAAGCGCCAAGACTTTGTGCACGGACCATTTTCTCCTACCTTTAGCTTCCGCGAAATTTCATACACCATAGCTTCCTTTGCTCTACAAAAAAATATTTGATTCATAAATTGAGCACTCAATCATGATGTTGATGCAATATTTGTTCAACTACGCACATATGTGCTAACTAATAGGTAAGCTTGCGCCTTCTTATTTGTCTCTTCGCACAACACATCTCTCTGATGAGGTAATTTGCGATTGATTCCTCCCGATGACTCTCTTTCGCCGGAGCAGTTATATCGAGAGGAAAAGTGATATTCAATTTCTTACATATTCTGAACCCAAACATTGTTGTTTCACGATGATTTTCTTGACGCATTATTTGATAACATATCAACTAACCAGTCATACGTACAGTTTTATCTATTCGTAACCGACTATGCTCCTACATTCGAGCCGTCGCCCACTAGTGATCAGAACATATTCCGATGTATAGTTTAGGAAATGACAATACACTATACTTCATACATCTATCAATTGAAAAGTTGCAAGTAATCAGGCCCATTGTAGTAGCTTATTTCAGTCTACGTCGCATTATCTTGCATTTGTTGTGATCATCCATCCCTGAACAGCAACGCCTATTTATTTGCCTTGCTTCTCCCTCAAGCGCTGCTCGTCCTCCGCTTGTAGCTCAGCATCAATCTTAGCTCCTTTAGAGGGCTCATTGCCATGCATCTTGGCCTGGTTCAAAGTTAGATATTAGTTATATGCGACGGAATGGTTGCTCTTACGGGCAATGTAGGATCCTTCTTAGACCAAGCTGTCTCTTGGTCGTCACCAGCTTCCTTTCTCTTCTTCAGGATGTGTTAGTAAATACCTTGGGTTTGCCATAGACAGTAAGCTACCTCCTCGGCTTCCAGCCGGTTTGCGATTGACCTCTGATCCTCTATATCATTGTTAGTGATATGCAACTTGATAAGTTCCACATATGAACTTACTTGAATCGAGGCTGTCGTGAGAGCCAGGTTGTCCCTCGTGGAACTTGTCAGGAGTCTCAATCTCGGACTGCTTCACATTCCTTTGGTCGCCGGCCTCGTATACGCCACGGTTTCCAACATTTGAGTTACCAGACATGATGAGTTTCGGGAGGTATTCGAAGAACGTTGACTTAATAAAGATAATGGCCTTGAAATAGTGAGTTTCTATTTTCAAGCCTGTTGATAGCTGTAATTGGAGGTCGGGAGTTGCTATGCATACACGCAGCGTTTATAAATGTTTCGCGCCGAGATCGTCATCGCGAGAGGATAAGATGTTCTTCTCCACAACCAAAGTCGAGCCCTACGTCATGATTGCTCATGAGGAACCGACAGGCACTGAGTTCCACAGCTTCAACAATGAGTACGTCATAGTGGAAGGAACCAGAGGACGGGAAAGAATTCGAAATGTCGGTGGGTTGTGTTGCGCGCTTTTGGAGTTGAAAGACTCTCTTGTGGTTCACAAATGCGGCGCATTCCTTGTGTGTGTGCTGTGAGTGTATTTAGGGAAAGACTACATAAGCTCTCAATGTCGACTTAGTCTTTAATGAAATAATTAATATAGAAATGTAGATATTTAGTGGCTAAATAATAATCACCTCTCACATCAAGGCCACTTGAACCACTAAATTGAATCACCGTCGTTGTATAGTGACTCTCTCGCCGTCTTCCATAGCTTTGATGACACGCTGCGATGTGCTTACCCTGGAGGTCAGCCCATTGCCAAATCTCGATGAACGACGATGTCGAGCCACGATCCACTGTTATTTTACAGAACCAAGACGCTACGAGCACTCTAGGAAAGTCCTTGCCAATGTCTCGCCAGCTCTTTTATATTTTTTATTTGTTTTGGGCATCGGCAATGTAGTACTTGACAAAATAGAAAATGGAAGCAACTTAGCCTAGTCACCCTCCTGGTTGCTGAGAGCTGTTTTTGCACATGTTGTATACTACTATGTCACTGAGATGGATACTCGGTAGGAACACACATCTCATCATCCCTACCTTTTGAACGCGATTCGCTTTCCCCTGAACAGATGGACAATGCAAGGCGTTAGTGACAGTTCCTCATCTGTTCACGTACTACAGAGTACTAGCAGGCGCTCAATGATGTTCATACCTGCAGGTACTTCAATCCAGCCAGGCCTATTCACTACAACAGAGGTTACTCTAATTTAGACAATACGGATACCTCTTGGCACATAGCTTCGTAGGTACATAACACCAAGTACTCCCTTAACTACTCTATCGAGTAGCGCTGTCAAAGCGGATGCCTGAGGGTGACTCACCACTGGCCAACTCGCCAAACATGTGGGTCATGAGTGGTCCAGATTTCGAGCGCCTGCAAACTAAATTCGGCCCAAGCACCGGACCACCCCGGACCATGCACAAATAGCTTCCTTGATTATTAAAGCCGCATCTCACCACGGGAAGAGAACCATCGGTCTCGATCAGCCTTCCTAGATGCATGCCACAACGGCGCGCAGGGTTTCCTCCGACACCACTGTTATCACACAGGGGAAGACTATGAAGCGCAAGTCGGAATTTCATCAATGCCACTGTACGAAGCAAGGTGTTGCTTGTTGGCTCTGGCATCTGCGGCACCCAGCAATTACCGAGATATCCAATCTTGGTAGTGGGGCACCTATGAAGGCTTCGCTTTTAAAGCGATCTTTGCGTGTAGAACTTATAGGGGTCTCGCTCGTCCAAGCCCGTGTCACCCCTGGTTCCGGCTGGACCCTTAGTACTGCGCCGCAAGGGAGGAAAGATTAGATAGAGCGAAAAATAGGACCTGGGAATAAAACCTGCGTCTTGCCATTGTCATGCTGCTCTTGCCTGCGTTCTGTGACGGTGCATTTGCTCGATGGACCAGTAGCAGGGGTCTTCTTGCCCGAGTCCCATCCAATCCAGGTACGTAACGACGCTGACCTTCTTGGCTCATGAAAACCTAGATCTGATACTGCTGCAATATAGATACATAGTACATACGTCTTGCGTTAAGGGTAGCAGGATTTGTGTACGTACATAAATAAGTGTGTTTTCCCCCTAGTGCCACGGTCTAGCTACATGTTTGTTATTGTATGTTCATGGGTCCTCTCCTTCGAGTTCTCATATTGACGCCTGGCAAGGCTCAGCGTCGACGCTCCCGAATTCACCTCCTGTTATCAACATGGCCGATCTTCTCGTCTATGATCGTGGCCTGACACAGGCCGACTACATTGTCTTGAAGAACCTGCAGGGAGATATCGAAGGACGTACCAGTAGCAGAGTTGTTGATGCGGCTGAAGAGTCCGATCATGGCTCTGAAACCTCTTCATCCGACGCTTCCCTGGACAGCCGGCAAAGCCATGGCACAGGCATCGCCACTCCCAGTAGTAGCTCTTCTACGGATAGTCTGTGCCCTGACCACAAGTCTGTTTTGCGGGCCTCCAAATCCAAGACCGGCTCATCCAAGATCGGTTCATCGCCTCCAACAACACAAGCGAGTGGCGATATCGGGAAGCTTAGAGCCATGAATGACCGCACACACCCAGAGTTTCAGCCAACTGTGGTATTCACCGTCGACGACTACGCCGCTTACCTTCCAGCTTCAATTCATGCCCGCATCCTTCAGCCCTACGTTCGCTGGGCAAAGACTGTCGTCCGCCATGACACGGACGTTGTCATGCTCACTCATATCATCATGTACTTCACCACCTTGGTGCCCAGTGGATTCTTCTTATACCGGCACTTTACCTACGCCCATGCAGTTCTGCATGTCATGATGGAGTTTTACTACCTTGGAACCTACACCCTAATGATGCACCAACACATCCACCAGCGCGGAATCCTGAACCGGAAATATGCTCTGTTTGACAGACTATTTCCATATCTTTTGGATCCCATGATTGGCCACACCTGGAACTCCTACTACTACCACCACGTCAAACACCACCATGTCGAAGGCAACGGTCCCGACGACTTGTCCTCTACCCTGCGCTATCAACGCGACAGCGTCCGTGACTTCCTCCAATATTTCGGGCGCTTCTTTTTCCTGGTATGGCTCGACCTCCCACTTTATTTTCTGCGTAAGAGTCGTGTTTCTATGGCGGCTCAAACTGCCGTGTCGGAGTATTCCACCTACATCTTTTACTTTGTCATGGCAAAATATGTCAACACCAGGGCGACGGTGTTTGTTTACCTTATCCCGCTTTTGATCCTTCGTATAGGACTCATGATTGGCAACTGGGGCCAGCATGCGTTTGTCGACCCGGATGAGCCAAACTCGGACTACAAGTCGAGCATCACGCTGATTGATGTGGCGGTCAGTGAAATCTCGCCCCCTCCGGCAATGAAAGTGGCTAATCCTCGCATAGAGCAACCGATTTTGTTTCAACGATGGGTACCACACGTCTCATCACCCTCAATCCCTTGAGGCACTGGCGCGACCACCCCGTATCCTTTCTTGAGCAGAAGCATACTTATGCTCGTGAGAATGCTCTTGTATTCCACAACATCGACTTCTTGATGGTAACTGTGCGGCTGCTGTGCAAAGATTACGAGCACCTGGCCAAATGTCTGGTTCCAATTGGAAGCCAGATCGATCTCACGATGGAGGGACGCATCGAGCTTCTCAAACGGTCAACTCGAAGACTTACCGAAGAGGAGATACGAAAGTGTTTCAAGCAGGGCTGAAAGGCACTTTGCAGCCCTGTCTTGCACCTAGATCAGACGTGTCATAGCATAATAATAGCCCATCCTGGATTGAAACCCACTTTAAGTTAGCAACTAGTCCGCATGCTTGAACAATCACCTTGAAGTCTGCCTCTTATCGATTTGCTGTGGCTATGGAGTAGCAGTAGAACAGTAACTCAAGTTCGCATAATCGATGCCGGCTACGGATCCAAGAGGGTTGATACACGAGAGTTGCAGTCTGTAGATGTCTGAGTAATTAGTGGTCACCATTTTGCTAGTGCTGAGAGCGTTAACACGTGAACGGATACGTGTGACTGAGCAGCCCACTGAGCTTGGCAGCAGCAGGGGTGCGTATCGCCTAGAGTTAGTGCAATGACGCAACTACACCGTTTCGGCAGAGCAAAAAAGGTGCTGCAGGAGCCACTTCACAGCTTGAGTTGATAAGCTTCAACATCCCCAACTGACGTTGTACAACCTCTTCTGGCCTGAAACCCATCAACCTTTCCATTGGATAATTGCTCTCCATCACACTGACTGCAGAAAATCAGCGACCCGACCCCTCTTTCAATCCTGCCTCACTCTCAACACTCAGGCCGCAATCATGTTCCGCTTCGTACGTTTCCATCTGTTCTCACTGGCGTGCACCCCAATTCATGGTGAAAATCTAACACCCACCACAGCGCAAGACCCTCGATACCGTCACCGTCTTCCATCAGGCATCCTCCCCCGCCTCCGTCCGTGTCGCCAACCTCGTCAAGCAGATCTCCGCAAACGCCCAGACTGGCGCCACCCAGGACCAGGCGAGCGACCACTCCGGCCAGACCAGCCCCACGCGGAGAGACCCCTTTGAGCTCAGCGTCACCGAGGAGCCTCCTACCGAGGATCAAGTCAGGACTATCCTTGACTATGTTGGCAGGACTGGCGTGTCCAAGATTGTGAAGGGTGCGCATGATGAGAAGGAGGCGCTGAAGAGGTTCAAGGAGAACAGGGAGAGCTTCTTGCGCCCAGTGGTTAGTAGCCCCCATCTGTCCCGGCTGTCTCGTTTTGCTGACCAATTGTGTAGACTGTGGACTGGAACAATGGAAAAGCCGTTGCGGGAGACAACGAGTCCGAGATTCTCAAGCTGCTCAACGCTTCAAAGTAATTTACCACGCCATATCATGTACAAAAAATGGAGCGTTTAAACAACCTAGCTCAACTGCAATATAATACCCCTCCTCTCTATTAGCCTGTCTCGAGCAAAAGATGACGTCCTCAATAATGCTCTGACCCGAGAATGGGCTCGTCATGGGTCTCAAAACATTCAATGCTCCAAATCTTTCCGTGAATATCTCCATCAGCGTCAGCATCAGCGTCAGTGTCTTTTGTTTGGGAAATCAAGTAAGGGACGGAGACCACACTACACATGTCGTGTAGCGAGATGAGTCTTAATACTAATGAGCTTGAGAGGATTTTGTTTAGAACGCACAGTCCTCTGCTTCGTCTCTCTGAATCACCCGCACCAGAACGGACTTGTGCATGTGCTAGGAGGCGCTGAGGACTCTCTCGTGCGACATGAGTGCTGTAACTCTCATCCCGTGCTTGGTTGAAGGTGCGTATGCTGGAGGGGGAACGCATATGACGCCTCTGTTTTGCTCAGAAGGATGTTCATCAACCTCATGTTGTTCCTGCAAGTGAACCGTGAAAGCCATGAATCAAAGTCATGTTTGCTCCAGCAGTTGCATGGGAGAAGGTGACTGAACCAAGCGAGAACCGAAACCATCACCCACGCACCAATTCTTTAAGCTTGGACACTTTCAGCAATACCCGAGAACAGTCTACTCGACCTTTCCGCAATAAGCACAGGCCACAGTGAAGACATCATGCACGTAGCCGCCCAAGACCCGAATCTAAACCTAGCCTCACAAGTCATCAACAAATCTGCTCTCCTGCAAGGCTTTCCTCCCATTCTCTACAGCTGTCGACCAGCTGCCGGGAAGATGCTCCTACCCCGACCCAACCGCTCCATCAAAGCCCGATTGGCGATTCACACACTCCTCACCCTCGAATAAGCACAAGCCCGGGTGATTTGTCTGTTCACCTCCAGTTCACTTTCAATTTACCCTATATTTGCCGATACCTTGATCTCGCTTCTTGACTGCCCGCCTCCTCATTTATTCTCACTTTCTCCCGTTCTACTTAATTCTCCCCCCCTCACCTTTTAAAAAAGGTAACCGACTTGATCTGCTTCTTCGTTGTCGCTTCTGCCTTCATCTAGAAACAAACTCGCATCTTCAACTAGTATAACCTGGCTCATTCGAACTTCCTTGGTGTGCAACCATCGTCGGATTATTAATAACCGAAAAACTCTGAGGACATCACACTTGCATCAGAATCTCAAGGTACCTGCCCATCACCATCACTTATACGCAAACTCTGGAGGTCGGCAACGAAACGACCTCCATTCTCTCATGGCTCTGTGGCGTTTCAATATCTAATTATGGAATAGACTGCACAATGGCTGAAGCATCTGTGACTCAGGCTGCTACCTCTTTCCCTGCTGGGCGGCAGACGCCTTCGCAGCAAGCTGGAAACACTTTCAATGGTGAGTATTATGATGTTCTCGTTCTGTGCTGTTGACTTGCTGCATATTCTCAAGTCAAGTCGGTTAATAGCTACCACTTCAATCAAGATTCTCTGCCAGCTAATGGAGAGCTTGCTCATTGCTTGCTTCGCGATCTTGACTCGTCCTCTCACGATTTATTACCTACCTGTGAATGCTAGAAAGACTGACCATCGTGTAACTAGATATGAAACCACCAGCTGCGCCAACCTTTGCACTACCACCACACCCTGTATTCAACCCAACCCAACCACCCCGTGTCTACGCCATAGACCAGCCCTACAACCAGCGATCGACATTTGCCGGCTTCTATCCAAATGGCCTGCCCCGTGAATACAAAATGGTGGATGATAGAGAGCCCCGTGGCCAAAAGTACGTGGAAGACAACCTGCCTGTCGGCTTCTTCACGAACGCGCCACCCAACGCCCTAGCCATCTTCTCTACGATGAATAGCCAGAGGCCACTGCGCAAGATGGAGCACATTCTCCCCCGACGCAGGATTCACCTCTGGACTCGGGACGAGATCCAGTCTGTTTGCAACTCGGTTCGTCAAGTCTTTTGGGAGTCGATGAAGAGGATGACGAAGCCATTTTGCTGGGACGACCTCTGGGCGTATTTTGATGCGTTCGACTTGTATCACTACGGAGCACTTAATCTCTGGAATGTTATCAACAGCCTCTATGACGAGAACCAAATCATCTACTCCGATGTCATGAAGGAGTATGCCATACACATTGGCCAATGGGCAGATGTCTGGCTCCAGAAGGACGGGAACAGAGCTAGACTGATTGGGTGGGATGACTCCCATGGCCCGATATTTTCCATGATGAACGGACGCGACATGGAGTCTCTTGGCACAATTCAGGACGAGGTTATTCCCCTCATCGCAAGTGCACTCAAGAGTCGAAGAGCTCTCCTCTTATCAGGCGGTTCTCTGTACAAGACAAAGGCACCCAGTGACTTGATGGCAGCTTGCCGAAGCAACAATGTTGAAAACTGGCTCAGTAAGTCCACATGCTGATACGTGTGAGATATGGCCAGGCTAACAATTCCACAGCTGGGCAGCCAGTGTTATCCAAGACTGGTCTCCCCTCGCCTCCCCAATCGGAAGATCATATCGGCTCGCCCTCATCAATGAATACCCCAACCCCTTGCTTTGTATACAACGGCAGTCACTACTACCTGCCCCCAGGTGCCGACCCCCAAGCAAGTAGACTATCTTCAAACTCAAGCGCTGTCATGGCTCTACGCCAATCTTCCGAGGCTGCGACGATGAAACGGGGAGGTACAGACCTCACTAATGGGATTGTCATTGCTCATGGCTCAAGCATTGTATCTCCAGTAGCCGACGAATTAGCAGCGCAGTCGAGAAAAGAGCCGATACCGCAGCCTGTTCATGGCAACGGCGCTGACAACCAAAGAAATTCTCCTGAAACGAAAGCTGCATCAATTTTAAAACAAGGCACACCTGAGCCAGATATAGACAGCAATGTTGCCCCGACCCATCGGAGACCAGAGCTTGCTGCTGCTTCAGCATCCCCTAAGCAGAAAGGCAACGCCTCGGCGAATATCGCGCCATCTGGAGTTGAAGCATTGGATCAATCCCCCAACCAGCCATCGATCATCTCTCGACGTTCAAGCTCACTCGATAAAACGAATAGCCAAGATGACAATATGAATCCGTCTCATCTGGATAACCCGAATTCTCGTATTTCTTCGTCAAGAGCTTCTTCGCCAGAGAGAGAACTGCCTGCTTAGGATTCAGGTTCAGCTCCGTCGGTAGAGAATCATAGTTCTAGACAACTCACAAATGTCAACCCTGACAGAACCGGGGATTATTCAGGAGGTCTCAACACGCCCAAGGGGCATTATCCACAAAAGCTTTCCGAATACTCCATGGAGCCTCTCCGCTTTCCAATGGCATCTCAACCGCTCCCTAAAAATGAAGTAGTTCCTCAGAATATGTCTCGGGCGATCGGCCAGCATACCTATTTCTCAAGCATATCTTGCTCACCGCCTCCAGGGCACGCTCCTTTTCAGGCTCAAATGTCTGGTGCTGCGAATTACCAGTATAATGGAAGGAATGGGAATGGCCAGCACCAACAACCTTATGGGAGACATATGGTCAATGAGTGTGCCAATCACGATGGATTCTCTGGAGGTCAACAAATGCCACCCCCTCCGACTTTCTCCGGGGGACCTCAGCGGAGTCAGTCAATGCAGATGGCACCGCAAGATGGCCGCTATTATAACGGGGATATGCAATGGCCTGGACATGACGCTTCATCTAGACAAGAAAATATCAACATCTCATCTTCAATCCCGTCTCGAGGCGGGCATAGAGGCAACATGCGAAATTTCAAGCCTGGAGCCCGGAGAGGTTCTCTCGGGCAAAGACATGGAGGCAGTTATCAACAGAACCGGCAGGGGGACTTTAATACTGGACAACCCTTTCAGGATGGCGCTTCGTGGAGACACCGCCAACGCTTGAGCACCCACCAAGAAGCATTCTTGTCTCAGCCATCTTGTCGCAACACCAACTCTTCCGGCCCCTCCGAATACTTTGACTGCAACTGCCCCCAGTGCAATGACAAAAACAGAAGCGTGTATGTGAAGGCTAGAGACAATACAGCCGACCATGTTATGGATCTCCAGACGCGTCTGAAACATGGATTTAGCAACCGATTTGGTGAGGTAGAAGATGTGATTCGATCTGCGTCCACGAGCAGCGTAGCTTTCATTATACGGTGAGCAAGCTTTCTAACTCTATTACGCTAGAGATATCCTAACCCTTCATCAAACACAGGTTCGTATCTGACACCTCAGTCTCTACCGCACTTTCCTTTGCGTCAGGCTTCATTGCAGAGAAAAATGTAAACGTGACAATATCGCCCGTGTACCGCTCAAAATGGATGAAACAGTCATGGTCAGCCCAAAGTACAGGTCGCGTCATGTCGGGCGATCACCATCCTACGCTCCCTGGAATGGGGTATCAAGGCACAAGCGGGATCCCGCCAGTTCATGTAGGGCCACCCCAGTTCCAAGGGTTCCCACCGATGAACCACTTCATGTACCAATATGCCATGACACCAGTATCTCAAAGAGCCCATGGAAGCATGCCGCCAATTTATCATCCATCGCACCCTATGAGTGCTCACCACAATATGGCTGAGCAGATGCCACCGCCGCCACTTCCCGCAGCTGTCTCTAGTTTGCCCACGAGCGATGGCAAAAATGGTAATAAAAAAGGAGAGACTGAAGGACACACAACCGCACTGGCTTCAGTGGATCGACAGACTAGGAAGAAAGACAACCTGGTAACACCACATCCGAAGCTATCACCTGAAAGAAGGTCTCGAGATGCCCAACATTGCCACGCTCAGGAAGTTGAAGAAACGACTGGCAATGACTACCAGCCACCGGAAAAGTCCAGAGTTTCTGCACCGCAAAAGCAAATATCTACTCTTCCTAGCCGTACCCGTGCTGAACAGCACGGCACAATAGACAGTAAATCGAATAACCGCTCCGCCTCGCCAAAGAGCCACAGCGTATCAGAGTTACGACCGACTCAGGACCAAGACAAAGATGCTCGCCTACATGAGAAGGTCTCATCGCTTCTCTTAGAAAAGACTGCTGCTCTTACGAAGGGGGTTTTAGATGGTAAAGGGGAACATATGCTTTTGCAGGACTGTCTGCCGCCTGGACCATCAAAGGTTACCAGCACGTTGACCAAGGAAAAGATCCAAAAACGGCAACAAGCATGGAATATAATTCCATTACCATTGAATGTGGGCTCACCGTCTAGGAGGGCAACGGTAGCTGATGTAACTCTAACCGCCCATGATGATATCCCCGAAGCTACGTCTTCGCATAGCTCCGATGGCATACAATCTCCTCAAAATTATACAAGGGGGTGTTGAAGACGCTATATCATCGCACTCTCAGCAATCAACGCCGGGTGGGTTACCAGGTCTCACGCCAGACACAAGCAGTGTCATTGATTCATCTTCCCCGAAAAGGTCAAGCCACCTAGCGTCCTCAGGTCAGGGTGGAAAGAGCGAGTCGGCCCGTGGCGAGAGCTCAGTTCATTCCACGCAAGAGACCCAGTCTGGAAATGAGATTCAGATGAGCAGTGACAAAAAGGCAGAAACTTCTTCAAATTCGAGTGATGAAATTCAAACGGGCGATGCCGTGAATAGGGGGGGTCAAGAAGGGCGGAAGTTGCGGCCAAGAGGTGCCCTTGGAAGAGAGCCCCGACAGAGCAACTGCTCATCTCGAGATGTATCTACTGGCGATGACACGATCAGTCAGGCTCAAGGGCTACAGAAAAAGCCATCAGAGGGGATGCAGTCTATTTTTCCTTGTGCCAAGAACACCGAAACATCCCATACCGGAGCCCAAGGCAGAGGAAAGGCTAAAAAACCCTGGAAAAAGGGAAAAAGCGACCGCGGCTTCGGAGCTGTTTCCAATACCGAACAAAGGGGACGGCGAAACAAAAGCAGCCCCTGACAACACGCATGCTACGAGGCCTACCTCAACTACGTTGACAAATGCTGGAAATAGCCTACCTAATGTGCCTATATCAGAGGACAATGAGAAGACGGAGCCAACTTCTCCCTTGAAGCGACCACGACCCACCATGTCCCAGAATGCCCAGGGGTCATCATCAAAACGCAACAAGCATGATGCCGCTCAAGATGATGTCGCCAAAGTTGACGATGACGAAACCAATTCCAAGCAAGAGCCAGCGAATGGAAATTGCCATGACGGCATCCTAACTCGAGGCCGTCAAGCTTATCGAGACAACGCAGGCGGGTCTCTCAAGATCTCGAGGAAGCGAAGGGATCGATATCACCGCATGGGGAACAGCGGTTCAGTCAGTACTATTGCTAGCGGAGGAGAAGCGCCGCCTTCTTCCGAGTTTGCCTTTCAGCTTCCCTCGCCGTGTTCACAGGAAAGTTCACAACCAGGAAGAATAAACACCCTGCCTAAGAACACAAGCTCTGGTACAAAGACCCAGTTGAACCCCAGGGCGGAGGAATATATTTCGCCCGCCAAGGAGAAACTATTAGAAGATAGATTCAAACGTCATAAAATATCAGCAGTTTCAACTTCCGCCGCCAATCAATCGCCCGCACAGAAGAGGCCCGCTCGGAGATCATCGCCTAACAGCAACCCCAAGGCCCCAGGACGGGAACCAAGTGCAGGAGAGTCCTCTTCGCCGGCAGAACATTCAAGACGGCAGAGGTAAGCAGCAGCAGCAGCAACAGCAGACACGGGGATATTGCCACAGAGCTTGAGCCATCAACACCCAAAAAGAACTCGCCGAAGGCTGCTCTGTCGTTGACAGGGAACGACTGGCCATCGCTGCCTAGGCCTCGTGAGAGGGCCTCCACGGTACAGACGCCCCCTACTCTGTGGGGGACGAAGGAGCGGTTTGAAGGGCCTGTCGGTGGTTCACCTAAAGCGACGTCTGGTGTCAAGGGCAAGGCAGCAGGCGCGTCTACAAAGTAGCAATGTGCACGGGTTTAGAGGGAGAAACGGGACTTGAAAGGAACTGACTCGTTAAGCAGGGGAAAGGTGATTTTGGGGCGGATGGGGTGACTGCCTATTGAACATGTAGCTCAGCTGTACTGAAAATCTTACTCTGTTAACTGAATCTGTGTCTGTCTGGTGAGCTTCAGAGTTTAGAAACGTAGTAAGATCAATCGTAAGCGATCCCAGAGTAATATCCGCCAGACGCCACTGTTCTAAACTACCAGACGAGCATTATGATATCAGCATGGTGCGGTCGGTGAGAGAGTCATGAGCAACGCCTCTTCGTAATGGTACAATTCTTCTGCATTCCAAGCTATATACAGCACCTAGCGTCGCTCCGTTCCAGGTGTCCCAGACGACCGGTGTTCTTTCTCTTCTTCATAGCGCCCGATTTAGCCTATGCCTTTACTAGCCCTGTGACAGCATCCTCAATCTGCTTATCTGAAAGCCCCTCGAGCGACTGTGCCTTTTCGGTTCCGAAATCTACAGACATCCCGTTGTTAGCTCTCGCTGTGGTATTGTGCGGTAGGTATCTGGCCAGGAAGATGTCAGACGCACCGTATCTGGCGTACACCTTGGGAATGGTACCCGCTGCCTCGCGGATCATGATGGGAACCTGGGGGTTGTTCTTCTTCATCGTCGGGTACGCTCTCGTCAGGAAGGATCTACAGGCGGAAGGTGTGGTGTTAGCAGCCAATTCTTCTCATTGAGACCCAAATCTCCAGCATCTAGAGCCCCGACAGCCCAACGTCGATTGCGCAGCTCGAGAAGAGAGGAGCAATTGGTGTTCCGCGTTGTGTCGTGCGTCGTGCAGTCTCTGGATTGACGTACCGTACAGCGGCGCTGTGCTCTGAAGTCTGGCAGAACAGGAAGCGCACCTCCTTGAGAGAGCTTGTGAAGGCATATTTGGCCGACATGGTAGCGGTAGTTGGGCTCAATTGCCTGCCGATGAGAGAGAGATGGGTCGTGACGGCGGTAGGTTAGGAAGATACCCTCTCAAGGTCTAGCGATTGCGATGGACTGGTGGCAGGTGAATAGAAGATTAGGTAATCGTGCCTTTGGCGACCGGCTAATCTTCGGTAGCGGAGGATGGCCAATGATTGCTGTAGCATTACGACCAGCAGCCGTGCAAGTACTTCATCGCTTTAATAAGTGGTAAAACAAGGCAGAAAGAAAAGTGACATCTTTTTCTGATCGAGAGAGCTTTATACGAAGAGTTGCTAGTTATATTCTGTTGTTTTTGCATACATGGGGTGGTAGACAATATAATTACTCACTCTTTACCATGTAGCAAATACCTAGGTACTCGTCTGGTCATGAAAGTCAACACTTGACGAGACAGACCTCTGGGAAACAACGACAAACGGGGCACGTAAAACAGAGATATTTTATATCATTAGTAACCGAAGATGTGCTTTGCATGATCTGAAAGAAACCAATTTATTCCTAGGATTTCATTTGCAGCAGTGCTCTGCCTCAGCCCCATCATGCCATCTTGTAGCAACGCCTTGGTTTATTCATTGCATATCAACCTGAAAACAATCAGCGTCCAACAGAAGCCCTGAGTGTCATGTCAGGGCGTGTAAGCAATTTACACACATCATCCAAATCAACAGCGTCTCTGTGGAATAACGCTACAGTTGCCATGACCGAGGTGCTGGGTGCCTGCGTATCCTTTGTCTCTGGGCATGAAGGTGCAAGGTACATGAAACCCGCCGTCATGTACAGAGTACTCCGCCCTTGCAGATGGACCGTTGGGGTCACCTAACCCAAGGACAAGCAGACGCAGCTGACTAAGGCCTCACCCATCCAACAATCGCATTTTCCTACCCTCCGGTCCCGCTCAGCGTCGGACGTCGCTCCAAGAATCTCGAGACTAGAGTTACTTATTCACTAGCCGCGAGCCAAGACGTCTGGACATTGACGTCGAATCTCCCCTCCAACCTGTCGAGGCCAACCATTATCTTCCTCGTCGGCCCCCAATAAACTCGAAAAGTACGTCCCTGCGCGAAAATCAGCAATTCTCACTTCCCGTGCTGGCCGATTCCGTCCGTGCCGCATCCCCCCCAACAACTCCTCTAAACTCACCGTCATCAAATTTACACCAGCGACGACGCAGTCTTCACCCATTGATGGTCTTCACGCTTCTATTCGGACCAGCGATAAACTGACACTCAATTGACAGAATGGCCTCCACAAACACGATTTTCCGCGCGGCGCGCCCCATGTTCCGCCACGGCGCATTCGCCTCCCAGACACGACAGGCTTTCCGCCAGCAGTCCTCCCGATTCAACCAGGGCAGCGGCAAGAGGTGGCAGAGCACTGCCGAGGGTGCCCAACAGAGCTGGTTCAAGCGCATGTGGGAGAGCGAGGTTGGCATCAAGACGGTGCACTTCTGGTGAGTTCCTCTAGAAGCAGACTGTCGAGAATCGAGAGCTGTGCTAACGAAGTGACATTACAGGGCCCCTGTTATGAAGGTTCGTCTACCTGCCATACGACTCAAGTTACACTCCCTCGAAACAAACCCGCATCTCAGTCTACAAAGCTACAAGTACCAGTACTGACTCTCAGCAGTGGTCTCTCGTCCTCGCCGGAGTCTCCGACTTTGCCCGTCCCGCCGAGAAGCTCTCGCTCACCCAGAACTTTGCGCTGACATGCACGGGACTCATCTGGACCCGCTGGTGCCTCATCATCAAACCTAGAAACATCCTGTAAGCTCAACACCCACCTCCAACATACACACAACGCTCCCCTTCATAAGGACATGTATCTGACCCGTGTCTACGCAGCCTTGCCACCGTCAACTTCTTCCTCGGTCTCGTTGGTGTCGTCCAGTGCTTCCGAATCCTCTCCTACCAATCCTCCCAGAAGAAGGGCCTCGCCGGCGCCATCGAGGAGGTCAAGGAGGATGTAAAGGAGAAGGTTGAGGAGGTCAAGGACAACGCGAAGGCCTAAAGCCGTCGACTGAGTGACAAGGATTGAGAGGGAGATGGGTTGAGATGAGGGGAGGAGAGACTTCTAGAGAGGGGATGAGCGATTCACGAACCACACATGTTCGAAAAAGCTCATCTCCCAGATCACTCATGCCGAAACACAGTCCAGTCGCCCAACGCACACGAGTGGCCGTTGATAGAAAGGCATATTGCGCCTTGGGCGCGTTATATACGTGCGTGAGACGTTCTGTATGTTTTGTACAACACTTGCATTCAGTTTACAATGAAAGACATTTCGGTTTCCCATCTCGTTGCCCTGTAGTCGGGATATTAATATGCTGAAGTTATCTAATTTTGGTGAGCACAATCTATGTTAAGCCGATGGTGAATGGGACTCCTTCACAATTCTCGTCCTGCATTGCGCTTCTGTGTGGGAAGTGGCTGGGACGAAAAAAAACTTTCCAAGTCAATCACCGATGTAGACTACCCCACAAAGCGATTAATATTCCCGGAAAGGGTTATTCAGACTTTGTCTTGTATTCATCGTGACGGGTGCCTCCCTTATCTCCAACGCCGCGCCAATACGCCATCTGCTACTCAAAGACTCGGACTTCATCACATCGCTTAACTGACAGTGCTTGGTTTTCCGTACCCAAAAAAGGGGGGAGAAAGAAATTAAATCCGAGCATAGCATGTATAAAACAAGCGTTCATCCGTGATCCGACATGTTCGCCATATCATCTTACATGAGTCCATTGCCATCCAATGCGTACATAAGCCATATATGTCCACCCCTTTGCGCCATGCTCAAGTCATTCCAGTCATCAAACCCACCCTCCTCCATATTATCATGCTGCACTTGCCCTCGCCTCAACTCTCAGCATGCCCATCGTTCAACAGCATCTCTAGGATAATCTGTCTGCCCTGCAGTTCCGGATGAGACATGACAATCTTGACTGACCCCTTGGACGTGTCTCCGGGAGTAGCAGCCTGACCATTGTGTCCATAGCCTGTTGATGTTTGTGCTGCGTTGCCTCCCGTTGGGCCCCTGACTCCATAGTCAATGACGCGAACATCGCGCCCCGCAATGATCTGCCGCAGCCGCCCTTTTTCTGCGTTGCGAACCTCCACATAGTCTTCATTGAAGAGGAGGAGATATTGCCCATACATGGCTGCACCTTTAGCCTTCTTCTGTTTTCCGGTGTACTCCATTATCAAGGTGCGGCTAACGTCGCCGTGCTTATCGACGTACACGGCGCAGTCCTCATAAGTAAGAATGAACTCGTTTTCATTTAGCCTGAACATGCCCAGGGGACGCTGATCGCGTATGCGGCTGGCAATGTTGGCGATGGCCGGCGCCTTCAGATCAGGAATTGACATGGGCTGTTTCTTGTCCAACGTGAGCATTTCAATACCCTTTGCAGTCGAAACTGCTATGTATGTCTGGAACAGACTAAGCGAGTAGCATTCCGTAGGGAAAAAGAACTCATCAAAGTCACGGAACGTCTCTGTAGTCCCGCCGCCTCTTCGCCCGCCAAACAGACGACCCTTCTTTTCGGATGCCTTATTGAATATGGGCTCGAGGACTTTGAAGGATGTGTGAAGACCCTCCTTCCTTTTGTAGAACACCAGCATTCTATCCTTCATCCGGGCTGTAGCAAAGTATGTGACATCCTTGGCAAGCCTCTGAGGGGCCCTACGGGTGCTGTCATTTGCCGGAGCAGCAAAGTCGGAGACCGGAGCAATGACGTCTAATGGATACGAAATCAAGGACTTCTCGGAGATGACGAGGCACACCGAAAACTCCTCGAGCACGGCGATTTGCGTTATCCTGGTGGCTTGAACAGTCTGCAAGATTTTGTTAGTCTACGAAGTCAAACGACGTTAAGAGAGTGGGAAAATAAAAACTTACTCGTGACCAGCCTCGGGGATTGGAAGGATCAGTGATGTAGACACCATAATCAGTGCCGACCGCAAGGATGTCTTTTCCAAATGCCGTGAAGCCAGTGGCACAATTCACTTGGGCTCGGCATACGGGAGCTATGCCTTGAGCGGAGCCCAAAATGGACTCAAGGTCCTGAATTGCCCGATCCAACGGTGTGCCCTTGACAGGGACACCGATGGACCTCGCGTGAATTGAGCCAATATCGTAGTGAAAAGAGGCATCGGCAAGGACGCGAAGCCGGAATGGCTCGGCGTTTTGCGAGAACAGAGCCTTTGCGTGCCTCGTCTTGGCCTCGACAATCTTGGTGCACCAATCTAGTCGATCGCGAGCGGATGAAGCGTACAACGTATACACCTCATGACCCAGATGCTTGACTTTGAACGGATAGAGTATTTTGCCCTCAGCCTCAGTGTTGGTTGATGGCGTTAACGAGTTCGTCGACGAGCTGGTAGTTACATGCTCCAAGCCAGGGCGACCACCGTTACTGGTCACCTTGTTAAGCTGAGCACCAGCAGCAGTTGCGGTCGCCGTTCGACCCAGAGGCGCTGTAATGCCTTTCTGCTTCGTTACCGGTTCGTCATTCATACTTTCGAGAAATAATAGCGGCATGGGAATGGGCTAAGACGAGTTAGTAATGCAATGCTAGGTATCATAATTGTCGTATTTGTACGGACCTCTCTTGAAACGTCGTACTTCTTCTCTCCCCTACCATCCTTGGACACAACCACCTTGGCAAGGATCAAGTAGTGGTCGAACAAAAGCGCGTGAGTATCCACCCAACTCATGCCCTTGGATCCCAGTCTCTGTAGATCACCTTGTATGATGAGGGTTCTGCCAAGGTGATCCAGATTGAGGACGGACTGGAAACCGGGCCGCAGTACTAGCATGCGATCGAGTTCCATCATCTCCACCCTCTTGTTGGTCTCCGCCACTTTGGCGTCGCACTCATGTGTCACCGCCTTGATCTCTTGAATAGCTTTATTCAGGTTCGTTTTTTCTTCGCTTTCGCCTAGCATTTTGTGGTCTACGCTTTCAAGCAGCAAGATGTATCGCTGCAGACGTTGAAGTGGTGTGATCAAGAAATGGGTCCAGTCCTGTTTCAGCGATGACTTGTGCTTTTGCTTATCCTCCAAAAACTTCTTGAATAAGATGTTTCTATTGGCTTCTTTGCGGACCATGTAGGTCGCACGAGGATAGCCTGTGGCGTATTCAATATAGTCTGACTTCGCCTTTCGGATCCATTCTCGAAAGATGTCACTGAAACCTGTGATCCAAGGGCCTTGCTCCTGCTGACGGTATTTGAGCTGTGACAGCAGATGATCTTTGTTGATACGCAGGACGGTGTCTAGTTTTCCAAATACTGCGGCTAAGAACTTATCACGCCTGTCGGGATGGATGACAGGTGGGTGGCTATTGCGAAGATCGTCTCGGTAGAGCGTACGGAAAATGTCCAGTTGCTGAATATACTTCTCTTCTCCCGTTACAATCTCATGAAGCATATTCTGGCGGTCGACCTCTTTCTTGGGTCGGGATTCCCAATCCTCCTTCTTCAGGCTGTAGAAAACATGCCACTCGTCTGTTCGCTTGGAATCTTCAGGATGCAAGCCTTCCAGGTCAACCTTTTTGAGCGTCCGCGTGCAGTGATGTGAATAGCAACGGCCGCTAATCTCCTGCTCATGAACCTTCGGTGCGTAGCATCCAGCTCCTGTCAGCTGCCAGAGGACACCAGAGAGACGACCATCTCCAAACTTGATCCATTCCTCGTCAGGTAAGAGGATGCTAGACTCGAGCATTGAGTTGAGCACCTGGTTACTGAGTGCCTCTGCATCTGCTACATTCATAGTTGGTACTTTAAATGTGAACAAGTTCGTCAAAGCCTCTTCTACAGTCTTTTCTCTCAGGTCTAATTCCCCCTCGGCCATATCGCGAAGCCATCCGACGATGCCGCTGAGGGCCCATGGCTCAGTGCATCTCTTGAAATCAGCTGGAGTCAATTTAGAAGGCACGAACTTCTTCTTCCTCCCGCTTGGCAACGTGATGCTTCCGAATGCACCGACGGACGCACTCATGCCACTGTCGTAATCAGAGGGTGTCTGACCATTCTTGTCCAAGCTTTGGTGCTGTCGACTGACTTTTCTGCGCTCCTCAGCAGCATCTGTCCGTGACCTCGCAGGGGCTTGTACTTGAGGTGTGTTGCTATGGATGTGGCTAGACAAGGATATCGATCTCTCGGGCTGGAGTGACTGCTGTGAAGCAGGATTGTAGCCAATGTCAGACCCGTCCGGTTGGTACGGGCGGGAGTCGACACTTAATGAATGTGCATGATGGTGTCGGTTCGCTGCCGAGGCTGACAACATTGAGCTGCTATCAGAGCCGGGGCCTGGGGGGGAGAGCGGGCAGAGGTCTATTTGTCAGACCGGGGTGATAGAACAAGTCTTGATATGCCTCTTTGACCGGGGATTCGGTGCCACTCTGGCGTGAGTGAAGGGATACCCGCTCTTCGCCTTCGTCGAAACTCAGTCGGTGAGCTTGAGGAGCCTGCAACCCCCCCGTACCCGCATAGTCCACCTCAGCATTGTCAAACGCAGGCGCATGTTCGTAGGCCTGATGAGCCGCATATGCTGGGTTTGGTAACGGCCGGCCACCGTCTGGCACCGATGAAGACATGGCCGCAGGTGCTGTCTCGCTTCCATACGTGAGATTTCCAGCGTATCCACCACTGAACATACCGAGGTCCATGACGCCTCCAAATTCGCTGTCACTACTTTGCACCTGTTCTTCCGGTGGAGGGGGAAGCGGATTTGGTGCCGGCGCTGCGGGCATGTCACTATATGCGAAGATATTTCCACTAAATCGCTGGTCATCTAGTTCCGCCTGTTGCATAGCCATTAGCCCAGCGGTCCCCTCGGGATCATCATCGTCTTCATCGCCTCCTGCATGACCGTGCACCTCACTCCATGATGGGTGAGCGCGAGGGGGAGCAGCGCTGCTTGCATTAGAAGCATAGCGATGCAGTTGCTCGGCATGGTCACCAGGTAACGGGCCATTCATCGGGACTGGACGTGGTGGACGTTGATGTGAATGGTGGCCAGCACCCTCCTAGCTCCGCTTCAATGTCCTGTATAATGCTCTCTTGGGTCGCGTACTCAGTTCCATAGTCTTCGGAGTAATGTCGACCGTTGGAGTCCCACGGTTGCTCCTCTGGCACGTTGTCCATTGGGCGATGTGGAAGTGGAGCGTTGGTAGGATGCCTCTGTAAACTTGTCGTTGGAGGCTGGGCTGGTATGTGGGGTGCTGTCCCGTGGGATGACTGCGAATCTGACCTGCCCACTCGATTGGAAAACGAACTTTGATCCAGTGAAGAGTAATGAGGGCCGACGGGCATTTGTGATGTTGTCGGGTATGGTGTTTGGCTAGTCGAGCCATATGAAGTGGGACGCGGACTCCCACCGTTTGTGCTGTAGGCTGCGTATTGCCCCGAATTATACTGAGACGGATCATAGGTTGAGTTCACTGCTTGCGAACTGGGCCCAGGGAAGAATGACGGGCTAGGGATGGGTTGCTGAAAGCCCGAAGATAGCGACGGCGAGGGAGCGGGGGGTGGGAAGGTTGCCGAGTATGTCGTACTAGGAGATTGACCATATGAAGGCGAACCGAGCGGGGCTCCTGTGGTGGAATAGCCTTGATCATACTGACCACTATAGCCATGATATGTAGCTTGCCGCTGCGGAGCTGCTGCACTCGCGTAGGCGGCAGGGTTGTATGCTTGCGGAGTGTAGCCAGTTTGCGCCGACGGCGCGTTGTAGGTAGTAGAATTGGTGGATTGGTATCGATAGGGAAGAGCCGTCGACTGGGATCGCTGGAAGCCAGAAGGCTGCGCGAACGTCTGGGGGTTGTAGGACTGGGTGTTGGCTTGAGGGGGCGGTGACACTGGATCATGGTACTGATGTTGATATCCCGACATTGCCGTATTGGTGGTAGCGTATGTACTTCCAGAGAGTGCGCTGTTTGTGGAACCATAGGCACTTCTGCCAAACGAAGACTGTGAGCCGGTTGGGCTGGTTAGAAACAGTTCCTCTTCTGCACGCCCCTGGGTTGAAGCAGGGACTTGGTCCGGCCGGTCTCCTTGGTATGCGCCGTCATCGTTGGCGATGAAGCTCATCCGCCGACCGACGCCTTGTTGTTGCTGGGCTAGAGGCTGTCCGGCGACAGGATACTGAACCGGTGGGACGTGGCCGTAGCGGCGCTGGTCGTCGCCGCGAAATGACATTTTCGGGACCGAAGTTATTAGAACGCTCTATCGCGAGATGGGGGTGTTGTTGTCGATGCGCTTCGACACTGAGCAAAACAGCCGCAGCAGTCAAGGCTGAGGGGCGAGGTGGGCGCGTCTCGAGCGAGATGGCGACAGCGAGAGAAGCCTCGTTGGCATTGGACAGCACAGCGACAAGTGACGCAGGGCAGCAATCGTGACTGTGGTCTTCGAGTCGTGGCCAAACACCGACGTCTCCTCCGCCGTCGAGGTTTAGCGGGGAGTGTGGCTCATGCGCGGGAGGCCCAAGTCTGGCCGCGGCGGCAGGCACTCGTGGCGGATCAGTGCAGAATCGCGGGTCGTAGTCGTAGTCGAAATCGCAGCCGTAGCCGTAGCCGTGGTAGACGTCAAAGACGCTGCTGAGTTGGCCCTCTGGCGACGGGAGTTTCGATGTGTCGATGCTGATGTCTGTGCCTGGGAAAGAGATGGCAGTGCCATGCAACGAGAGTGTCAGAGACGGCAGAGCAACGACAGCCGAATCAGCAGGACGTCACTAGGAAAAGCTAAAAACAGCTAGGTACGGGTACACAGAGTCCGAGTAAAGGCTCCCTCCTTGTGCGTGCGTGCTCGTGTCGGTTCAGATGGGGATGAAGCGAGACGGGGAGCGCAGAGAGGCAAGCCACACGAGGATTGGATGTCTGCAGCTAGCTGTGGTGGCACTGGTGGGCTCCGGAGGCCGCGGTGAGCTTGGTGAATTTTGGCTTGGCGGGCGCCGTGGGTGCACTGGCGCTGTGGTTACTACTTGGAGTACTTCGTGGTGACACGGAGTATTTGGTGGGCAGTTGAAGACAGGTGAGGCGCAGTGCGACCCAAGTCGGTGGGGTGGTGGGATGGATAGAGGGATGAGATAGGCAGCTGGGATGACAAACGGTGGAGAGAGACCTAAGCACTTGCGAGGTACGTACCTGCCAACTTGGGTGTGGCATGTGCGTGCGCTGAACAAACAAACTTGGGAACCAGACTCTGCAAGGCGCTATAGAGCTTGGAATCTGCAATCTGATCGGCTAAGTTGGCCGCACAGTCTCTCCTGATTGAGACGGCAATGACGAGAGAAAATATCACCAATGCTAAGGCTGGGATAATGATGAAACGGCACAAGTGCGGAGAGGCAGCCTTGATGGGTAGGCTTGGCCATGTGTCATTGTAACCTTGCAGCTGTGAACAAATGCGCACAGGAACAGGGTACGGTGTACCTTGTCACTTGTGAGTATAGCTACGATGGCATAGGCCATGGTATGAGAATCAAAGTTCGGATACAAGACGCCCCGACTGTAGGAAGTCATAGGTAGGTGGAGGTTTTATTAGCAACTTATAAATATATGAAGAGCCCACCCCATCCACATTGATGAAGCCGTCTCGTGTCGGCACCTGCGGGTGCGTTGGACTCGTAAAGGGCCAAGGGCAGCCCTAAGAGGCTAGGATACTCCATGGAGGGCACGGCAGGGCCTAATCGGAAACCACAGGTACTGATTTAAGGTTGCGGAGCGCGCTGGCAAGTGCAATGCCACTAAAACCTCGTATTGTGGTAGTGATTACTCTGTAGTGCCCCAAGGGTTGAAGGAACAGACGGCGAAGAAGAGGACCAATGTCATCACGGACACTACGGATCTGCTTGTATATCATTTTCTAGGAGGCTAGTCAGCATCAAATCCTTGGATCGGCCATGTTTTTGTTGGCCTCCGGATGGCCAAATGGGAACCTTGAGAATGCTGGTCTCCTCCTCGCAAGCTGGAGCCTTCATAGTAATAACACAGTGCCCGCATCTAGAACAGTATATGTATGGCTTCTTCCACAGTCTGATGATTACTCGTTTAGTACGTACTATAGCTTTTGTTTGACAGGGAAGGTCCAGCTTGAACGTCTCCATCCACTGCGTGGGTCGCAAAGAGGGGCATTTCAGCATGTACCTAGTGGGTATCGATAAAATTGTCTGTTATGTTATATTGATCATGAAGTTGAACACTCTGTTCACACAATGCAACATTTGCTCATTCGCTGACTTGGGGATTGCCTGCATTGTGTCTAGATGCACTCTACCCTAGTTCTGAAAGCCATCAAGGCGGTGAAAGGGGACCTGGCTGGCAGGGCTGAGAGAAGGATGGTGTGGGAGGGTTTGGGCGTGGCGGTCAGGCGCCACTTGTGTCAAACCCTCAAACTCGAACCACGAAGCATCGCGTTTCTCCTGGCTCCTTCTTGGCAGCGCTGTGCCTACGGTTGTCTGCAAGGCACACAGAATAAGGTGTTAATTATTGCATGTTACCCAGTTCCTGCTACTGCGGAGTCGAGTCCCTCCGCGTCCTGATGGCTGCCTTTCTCCACGTACTTGATACTTGCCGTGCGCAGTGCATGCGTCGATGCCACCTTGTCGGCGCCGCCGCTCTCTTAGGCCTTGCTCAGGACAGCCGTGGGGTTTCCTGTTTGACGCACGTCGAAAAAGAAACTTTGAAGTAGCTCAATATGTACAGAGTAGATAGCCTGCATGACTGAGAGATGCGGCTGATGATACATGTTAGTCCCAGTTGACCTTGCAGCCTAAACTGTCCTGGTCTGCAGCGGGCACTCACTCCTAATTACAGGACAGCAACCCTGCTGGGAATAAAGGACGACCTCGAGACTTGCATGCGATATGACTAAATTTGCCGGAAATTGAAGAGGGCAACAAGCTCCTCGTCGTATAGATTTCCCTTCCTACTGGAAGTAAGCCGCTTTTTCAGCACCCGCCGATGGCTTGCGTTCTACTTGACGCCGCACAGAGTAACTTACACACATTCGTTGTGAAACTTTGGACTGTGGAATGTAAGGTTTGCACGTTAAATGAAAGCAACAACTGAAGCATAAACAAATTTTCCCCCATATGAAATCATCCTCCCCTTTTCTCTTCTTCCAGTATTTTCTCTTCTTTAGATACCTTTCTACTGCTACAGATCATCTGCCAGCTCAGACGCCCTCAGCATCAGAACCACACCCCTGACAAGCAACGCTACAAACAAGGATACCAAAGGAAATATGGCTCGAGACAGCGAGAAATGCGATAATCTCGCAAGGGTTCTTGTTGAAGATGCCACAATTTCACCACAACAATCGCTGCATACCTGCAATGCTACCATGCGGACATACCTGCTGCGTATTTGGAGGAATATTCGTGGACCCAAGCCGCCGGCGGGAAGATCGACCACGCTGTCAACAAAGGCAAAGCTGCTCTCCAAGTCCTCCTCCTCCTCACGTCTACCTCGCCGCACCAGATGGACCTCTGCGCGCGATCAAAGTCTCGAAAGATGCCGACAGCCATCTTCAAGGAATACTGTCGGCTGCTGGAGGTCGAGGCCGGCTTCGTGAACACGTATCGGCTGCTGCAACGCAAAGGGGTGCTCCTTTCCGTCCCATATGTCCCGCACAGCGGATTTCACTTTCCCAGAGTCCTGAGGTCAGAAACAAAGGGGCTGTTCAAAAGCACAAGTATTACGATACCAAAGAAGGCCTCGGGATATACCATGGAATACATTCGCCCGTTCAACGATATTCACGCGAGGTATCTCATCAAACGTTACCTAGCACCCAGTGCACAAGAAGCAGCCGTGGCAAACATGTCAAAGCAGCATTTCATAGTAAAGCCGTACTTGGGAAATCTCCGTCCCTTCGCAGACCAATGGAACAGCGAACTACACAACCGACCGGTCTATGCCGACCAACTCATATCTGAGGGGGTCGACGTACGCGCCCTTGCCAGCTCCATGGCCGCGGCGCTGGCAACCATGCACTGGTACAGCGGTCTGGACGCAAAGGCCGTCAAGTTCATCATGGGGTGTGACAGCGGCGGGTGCATCCGGATGTGGCTCATTGACTTTGCAGAGTGTGGCAAGTTTAAGAAGACGCCAGAGGACGTGAAGACCACGTTGGTTGACGCCATTGTGCAGAACGAGCAATTTTGGCCGAGGTGGATCGACCTGGACGGCCACAGGGAGGTGTGGTCGACGTTTCAGAGGTCGTACCTGGAGGTCAGCAATCACATCTTGGAAAGCCTCGGTCGGAAAGAATGGGCTCTGCTGCCGGTGCTCTTCATGGACGAGCTAGATAAAATCCGGGGGCCACCCAAGCCCATGTTGTGAGTGGTGGTTGGTGAGGGAGACAGACGATGGCGGGAGGTGGAGTTGGAGTTGGGGTTGAAAAGGCGTTTTTTGTTTCGATTATGCGACCAAGATACCCTCTGTGCTTGATTCTTTGAATAATACTGTCTGCCCGCCTCAGTAACCGCTTCTGCAGTGTGCCCGCGTAGACCAAAAGGAGAGATGAGAGAGAAGAGGGAGAAGGAGAGAGAAGAGAGAAGAGGGAGCACGAGAGAAGCCTCCAGGCTCCAAGCGTGGCTGAGTATTTCCCAGTGGAGAAGATTGAGACCGGGAAAGGGACGGAAATGATGCCCTGGCGCATCACCTGCATCACCTGTACCACCTGCATCGACAGTGATGTTAGATGGCGTAGATGGTGGGGTTTAGCGTAAGCGACCCGTTCCCGGCGGCCCCAAAGGCGACTGGCCAGTGGAACAGTTCCAGCACAAAAATAGACGCCTTGACGCTGCGGGATTGGGGGGCTGTGGCGGCCGGACTGTTCTACATGCGCATCTTGGATATGGCGGGGATTGGGGCTGACGCAGGCGCTTCGGTGCGAAGAGTCTGCCCCAGTCGTACATCTTTATACATCTTCATTTATTCACATTTACATTCGCATTTACATTTTAAAGGGTCGTGAAACCCCATACGCCTATTTGCACCGAGATGGTACAAGAGTAGAGAGCAACATGTTACAAGTCACGCAATGGTCTCCCGACCTAATATCCTGGTGCGAGTACTCAACTTCAAGAGCCACAAGAGGCAGACACAAACCCTCCCTTCAACACTCGGTATCCATCTAGATCAAAGGCCAATCCCAGCGAGAAGGCACATTCTAAAACACCATGACACCATTCCTTCGATACCACTCTTCCCTCCCGCACCGTCGTCTAAGCCCCGCCCATGCAGCAATGCCAGGCCCGTAATGGTGGGCTGTTGGTTCTGTTGGTCCTGATGTCTCCTCTCGGCATGCATGCAATCCACTCCACGGCGCGTAGGCCCCTAAATCAGCCTGCTGGTGTTTCCCCTTGCTTCAGCCTTCATCATGGGGATTCTTTCTCATGCCGGGGCTATATATCCCGCGGCTTCTGCTGCTGGTCTTGAGAGATTATCGGTGACGCTGGACAGACCTCGTGCTCAAGCTCAAGGCTCAGCCAGCATTTCGACACTCTTTTCCAGTCCAAGTCCAAGTCCAAGCCCAATCCCAAGTCTCTGTGTCATGTCTTCATCTCCGGCTGAAGCGGCTGGTAGGGCTCTAGGCGATAAATACGCCTCCCTCCGTCTGCGCGACTCGTCTCCCATGACTCCAACCAGGCCGAGAAACACGCAGGGTTCGACTTCATCTCCCGCGGTTGCACAATCTCAATCTTCAAATTCGGCAGGAAACGCCATGCCCATACACTCCCAGCGACCGAGAGCCAAAAGTGATCAGCACGTCCGCAGCTTCGCAGGTGAAGGCGAACGCCAGCCGCTGTACCCTGTACTACGGTATAATATGCCTGAGAATGTCGACTCGGGCTATTTCTCGGGGGTGACGACTTCTCTACCCGCCACACCCACACCCAACGGTCAGCTTTCCCCAGAGCCAACCACCCCACAACGAGCGCCTCCAGACTCAAGAGGGAAGAATCGCAGCTCTCAGCCAAATAAAAGAAGACGAACCTCCTCGACATCCACAACACCAAGCCCCTCTAGAGATGTTCCAGTAACGCCGTCGCCGTCCCATGTCCACGACGGCATAGTGGAATGGATACAAACCGACTTCAGCCCCCCCGCGAAAAGGGGTCGTCGGCAAAAGGATTCTCAACAAAGTGATGATACAAAGGGAGTAAATTATATATACAAGGTGGAATTAAAGGACGGGACTATACTCTACAAGATCGGGATAACGCGCGGATCGTCTACGGCACGTGCCGAGAGAATTCAACACAGTTGCCGGTTTGTGAAGTTCGACATCAGGTGCGACCAGGAGCATGTCCCCCTTGTTCACTTCGAAAGAGTCGAAAAGCTGGCTCAGAAGGAACTCGCGCCTTTCCTTCACACTTTTGACTGTCGCTGCGAGGTGGGCCTCAGGGAGTACTTCAAAGTATCCGAAGAACGGGCTACTCAGTCCCTTCAACGCTGGCGCCGCTTCTGCCTGCGGCGGCCGTGGGACGAAGACGGCAGGCTGAAGACCTTCTGGCGACGCCGCCTCGAAAACGTCCCGCACCGCGTCGACGGCGAGGAATACGACCACTATGAACCCCGCGCGAAGCGGTGGGAGGCCTTTGTCACTGCGAGCATGTGGGAAGTGCGCTACTTTGACATTTACTGGCTCTTGAACAGGTTATGCCGCTCCAAGTGGCATGCCATGACGCTCCTATACGCGACGTTATTCGCCATGTACACTCTTGACACGCGGTTCTTCAGGCTCGCTTCTGTTAGCTTGGCGTTGGTTGTCCTTGGCATCATGGACCACTGCGCAGATTGGGCAATCCAGAAGCGGTTTTTCGATTTCTTTTGGGTGTGGTTAGAACCGAAAGGCTGGACCGTCAAACTGAACGCAGCCACCCCACTGATAGACCAAATCGAGAACAAGGGGCTGGTGGGAAGAGTCAGGAAGCTTCTGCGAGGGCTATATTCTGGCTTTCATGGAAAGAAACGGCCTTTGGAGCAGCAAGGCAGCACACATCAGCCCCCGCCCAGTGGAGACAAGCAAAGCTGCAGCACGCCTAGGAACTTGAGCAGCGATGAGAGTAGCAGGCAGATGCAGATGGTACAACCAGAATTCTTGATTACGAGAAGCGAGTATGAGTGGAGTCCAAGATCCCTCTGACTTGGTTCACCGTTCAGTGGAAGGCATTCCTGTACGATTGTTTTGCCATCAACCTGTCAAAATGCGAACTCTGACTTGGCCTACCATGGAATTTACGTTACGCCTTACGCATTATGAATTATACATTATTTATTATGAATTATGAATTATACATTATACATTAGAGCTTGCAAAGTGCTGTATGCTAGTGAAAGAACAAGATTTTAGTACAACCAAAACCAAAGAGTAACCAAGGGACACCTGGTCCCTGGATAATACCAGTATCCAAGAAGACTATAAAAGGCTGCGAGATTTGCTAGATTTCGTCGCAGCATAAGAATAGAAAGCCCCATTCATCTCTTTAGTCGAGAAAAGGACTGCTGGCTAGGTTCTTTTTCACGGTAGTACCTAGACCCGTGCCTAGGGTTCAATATCTTCGAGTTCAGACTCTTCGGACTCCGATCTGTCGTCCTTTTGATGTTGTAAACGACATATTTGAAGGCGCTGCGTAATAGGCAATACAACCAAAAGAGGTTAAGAAGCTGCAGACTCGCCAGCAGTGATACCGTAATGACTTGAGATAAAGGTCCTTTGTACTGCTCCGTCTCCCAATCAATTCCGTAAGGGCCAACGGTTTTGAATTCGTTGAACATGGAGTAAATAATGCGTAGGTTGAGATAGTTTCGGAGGTAGATCCATGCTACAACAGACGTAGCAAAGAACGGCCCAACAACGGGGCTGTCGACGTAGTGCATAGATTTGGAGAGCTACACAATTACGAGGGTCAGACTCTATGCATATATTCTTTGAGGTAGTGATAGGGTAGCTTACAGCAAGAAAAAAATCACTCAGGTCATGGGTCAGGTATACGGCGATGCCCATGTACGTGAAATGAAACCTGTAACTCAGGCCGATGAGAGCCAGCGTAACAATGTGATGAGCCACGAGTTCCTTGAAGTCGCTCCGCGGCTTTTCTAGGCCTAGCAACATGACAATAGCCTGCTCAGCCCAGTATGCAGCCTGGAAAAGATAGTAAAATTTGAAAAGGGCCGTGTGAGTTTGGTGCGGAAATGCTTCATACATGCCGCGAGCGTCAAAGTACCAGACGGGGGACTATCGCATAACATAGATGCCCAGAGGGCCCACCAAGGCAAAGTAAATGGCCGTGTACGCCTGCTCCATGAAGCGGAGTTGCTTGCCACGAGCCCTGATCCCGTAGTACTTGGCCATAGGACGCAAAAGCTCTTGCATGATGAACTCGCGAGCGAAGCCCAAGACAATTGCGTAGAACGTCACAAACGCAATATCCCAACGACCCTTTCCATATTGCCGATTCGTGTCATTTGACTCGGGCTGGGGTGGCAGCTCATAGGAGAGGAAGATGAAGCGGCGAGCTGGATTCGACTCTGTTGGGTTGAGAGTGTAGGCGGAAATAAACCCCACCATGAGAATCAAGGGTATCGTCCATGTACGGTTGACCGCAATGTGGGCGAAGCGGCGAAAAAACAGACAGCTTCTTTCTGCGCTTGGTCCTCTCTTTTCGTGGACTCGACTGTGTCTCATGACCGTTTACCATGGGCATGAGCGAGGAGGCTTCAGTCGGGGTGCCATCGAGGGCAGACTCCAAGCTTGAGTCAGCTGGCGATATACTAGTACCTGAATGTTGGGCATTGCGTTTGCGAGTCGAGAATCGCCGCTCTGTCGACGTATTGACGAGTGGGAGGTGCTCAGAAACAGACATGATGGCCGAGGTACAAACAACCCATCCAAAACACGGAAAGAAGAAACTGTCCAACGCTGCTGGAAGCGGATGTGGCGGACTCGAGGTTCCTAGCCTGTTCGGGTACAATCGCGAGGTCGTTGGAGGCTCGTAACGATGACTTGGTGGCGGACAGACAACTTGAAACTAGTGCCAGCTGGCAGATCCAAATGTGCAGGCGGCGATCGAGAAGAGACGAGAGAATGTCTGCCGAGGAGGGAGAAAACGAAGAGCGGCACGGAGAGGAAAGCTGAAAGATCAAAGGGGCCCTTTAATTTGAGTCGGCGCGGAGTGCTTCCTTTGTTGTGCTTATGTCACTGTGCTCCCTAAAACACCAGATGCAACTTCAGATTGTGCCCACCCACTGCATTACTCAATCAGGAAAACCATGGCAGTTGTTCAACGTTATTACTTGCCGAGGGTCCAGCAAGCGCTGCCACGCAGGTACCCAGTAGTGGCCTTGCTGCCGGTTGGCGGCCGCTAAGTGAGTCCTAGATTGATGCTAGCAATGACGGACTGAAAGTGCAGCAGGGCTAGTCCAGCCTGTAGGCTGGTGATGCATCCTACGGCTCTATTGATACCACTTTGGGATGCCATCAAATTACCTGCCTCCATTAACATTGCTAGTACGGAGTAAACCCGCAGAGTCAGAACAGTCGGAATAAGCACCTGGTCTGCAACACCCATGCAGCCTATCAGAGTTGAACCCTTGGATCCTCTCTCCGGCCCATCAATGAAGTCCGCGCTAGCAGGCAAGCCGCTTGAGAGTCCACTGGGCCTTGTGTTTCTACCTGTCTGTCGTGCGCACATCGCAGCCAGTGGATGGATGTGTGGGCAAGAGCCTGTGGTGAGTGGGCGGGTGGAACCCCATCTGCTCCGTAGACAGAGGTGGCTGGCGCATTGTCTGCCCTGAGCGAGTCCACCCTCCAACCCTCAATGGCGGCATGGCTGCCCTGCAGGGGTCCCACCAAACGAAAGGGGTTGCGACAGGTGCAAATTACAACCCACGGATACAGCCGCCGCCTCACAGCCCACTCCAGAATCCAACCTCCAAGGCTCCTGGCTCCAAGTCCTAGGCTCCAACTGTGTATCAATTTTCAATTCGTCGTCTCAAGTCTCGGGGTCTGCTCTGGCGCTTGCTGTTTTGCGGGTGCCTGATTGCCTGTAAGTAGCAGCACATAATCCTGCACACATGGCAGCCGCCATCCAGGCAGACTCTTCTGCCCTGTTCTGTTCGCACCATGCGCCAGCCTGCGCTGTACTTTGCTTTGTATTCCCCCACGAAGCCACATGAGCCGCAACATGGAAAATAACTTTCACTCACTTCCTCTTCATCCTCCTTCTCTTCTCCGCAACCCACAGTATTACACCACTCCTAAGATATATTCTTCCTCACCCCTAGAGGCAAACCTTGCAAAGCCCACCTCGTCTCCCATCCTCTCGCGCTAATATAGCATCGCTTGTCTTCAGTCTTCGTTGTAACCGTACACAGGTCATATAGAGCTCGACCGTCGTTATATCTTGCTGAGTTGTTTCACTGTTGACCAAATACCCGCGCCTTTCGTCCCTCCTTCGATCCGGATCTCATCATCTCCATCGCCACGGACCTAATCCGCCCCAGCGAACTAGCCATGGCTGGTGCGCGCCAACCAGAGACAACTCGCACGCACCCCAGTTCCTTGAGCCAGGGGGCTGCGCGGGAAGAACCTGTCGAGACCTCTCTCCAGAGATCAAGTCGATGGCTTGTAGCTAACCAAGTTGGTGGGTCAGCCCCTCCTCTGCCTGTTCGACTAATGCTGACTCCAACAAAGGCATCGCATTTAATATTCTAGCTCTCCTATTCGTCACGCATGCGTTTTTCCGCGAGGCACAGCCGTACACATCCAAGTTCTTCAAGCTATCGTACTACAACGTCAACACTGGCCATTATGCTGCTGGCTATAGCGATTTTTGTTTCATTTCTTTCTGTGTCGTACTCTTATCGGGCCTCCGTGCTGGCTGCATGGAGTACGTGCTTTCTCCTCTAGCCCGTCGTTGGGGTTTGACAAATACCAAGACCGTAACACGATTTACGGAACAAGGCCTGGATGCTGTCATACTACAGCATCTTTGGGCCTTTGGGCATGGTATAGATGAGCTCTATCAAGTCGGTTCATATGATTAGAGCGCTGACTGTTTTCTAGTATATCTACTACCACGCGCCTTACTTCCTCAATCAAGAAGAGCTATGGACCAACTGGCCTCAGAGAGAACTGGATGGACTCAACAAGGCATACTTCCTCGCTCAATGGGCTTTCTGGATACAGCAAGTCCTTGTCATCCACATAGAGAAGCGTCGCAAGGACCACTGGCAGATGCTCTCACATCACTTGGTCACCATCGCCCTCATTGCAGCGTCCTATTCATACCATTATAGCAGGGTCGGCCATCAGATCATGGTTCTGATGGACGCCATTGACCTTGTGTTTCCGGTGAGTGCTTTAACACACGTCCATGAATATGCTCTCTCTAACAGCGCAAACAGCTTGCCAAGTGCTTCAAGTATTTCGGCTATGAGACCGTGTGCAACGTTTTATTTGTTGTCTTCATCATCGTCTGGTTCTTGTCCCGTCATGTGCTCTACCTATTGACATGTTGGAGCCTTTACAGCGATATCCCTCGCGTAATGACGGTAGGCTGTTACAAGGGGAGCATGGATAATCTGCAAGGGCCATTCCCTATTCCCGACAACTGGTCTTACCTACTAGAACCTTTCCGCGACCCAGAAGGGCTGGTCTGCTATACTAATGGGATCATCAATGGGTTTCTCTCGTATCTACTGATTCTCCAAGGCATGATGGTTATGTGGTCGGTTCTCGTGGTGCAGGTCGCCGCTCGCACGATCAAGGGTGAAGATGCCGATGATATCAGAAGCGATGACGAAGATGAGGGCCTCGACCAGGACGAACAGGGCCCCGAATACGACGACTTCAAACCTATCGAGGAAGACGTTGGTGTTGAGTCAATTAACTTGAGGGGATGGGAGCAACGCAGTGGCCATAGGGTGGCTACGACGACGGCTACCGGTGTCCGCATGCCAGGACAAAGTGAACGTTTAGAGCTTATGAAAAGAATTGGATGCGACAAGCAAATTGAGTAGGCTAGTGTCTATTTCCCAGTGCTTGCTTTGAATGGTTCCGTGCTGTTCAATGTTTGACGCGAGGACATCCACATTATGAGAGGAATGATTAGATGGCGTAAATCTACTGCGCCAAAGTTCGTACGGTAGCTTTTATCTAGTCGAAAAGGACTACAACCAATTCTTAATTATTACGACTTAATGTCTATTCAATCTACTCTCCACAGGCTTAGACGAAGTGAACAAGATAGCAGTCTGATATCCTGATAGCACGGCGAATCTGTCGTGCCTTCCTCCCATCGTTGGGAGCAAAGGGCTGTTTGTTGTTATGGGCACGTTAGAGACGTCAAGTTCAAGAGGGTAGTCTGCGATCAGCACTTGGATCCCAAGATTGATTGGTAGGACATTAATGGTGTAGAATCTTTCCCTGGTAAGCATCCAATAACGAGACTGTGGTAGTGAAGTGATGGGATGCGAGAGGGCGACGGCTGACATCAGAAAACAGTGACTACACAATTCTAGGGGAAGCTTGTTTCCCCAAAGTCGTCTCTGCCGGTGCAGCTGCCGCCAGATGCCCCGAAAGCGTCAGGTCATGAGGCTATAGCGGCACAGAGGTGTCCTCGATCCTTGAACGCCGTGACAAACTTAAAGTCATCAAGCTCCAGGCTAGTCAGAACTTACCAAGATGAGCTGTGAACAAGCTCCTAGGTTCGGCAAAGCTTTACGGCTGGAGCTCAAAATCGGTGGATACAGTTCTCGAGCATGGAGGCTCGGCTACAAAGGAACACAAATTCCTACCCCTGTCCGTTGGCAATCCACGCAAGATGAGGTGCAAAGGCACTGACTAGTCTTTCCATGTTACTCGTTCTACACTGCTAACTTCCCTTAAAGTTTTACCTCCTCTATGGAAGCGCATTTTATTAACTAGTAACCTTGTTTGGAGTCCCTTAACGTAGGTAGCCCAGCCGCTCTTAAATCGGCATCAACCTCGTCCAAATGATCCAGGAAGTGGGCCTTGACGTTGTCCCACTGGCCCGGATCGCTAGGGTGCAAGAATCCTGCTCCCTCCCCTCGCAGCGCCCACTTGGTCAAGAATAATGGGACACTCGTGTGGAACATAAAGGCCAGTGTTTCCTCGCAAATATGGTCGTTTGTGAGCTCGCGTGTAGTGGCGTCTCTCCAGACATCGTATGTCTCGCCGTGGGGCATGTAACTGGCTTCGTAGCTGAGCCCACCCGGCTCGAGGACGTGGCTGCTGCCGCCATATCGGCCGTAAATGAGGCCCATAACCTCTGTGCTCATGTTGCGGTGGTAGTATGGCGGGCGGAAGGTATCGGTCGCGGTGAGCCACTTGGGAGTGAAGACGAGGAAGTCGGAGAGGGAAACGCCTGGAGTACGGGACCTGGAGGTCAACACACAGTAGATGGTCGGGTCAGCCTGGTCTCGCTCGGCATTGGCCATGTTGATAAACTTTTCGATGGCGTATTTGTAAGGGACGAGAGTACCGTGCCAGGCCACGACGTCGAAAGGGGTGTGGTCTTGCTGGCAAGAATGGAGAGTGCTGGCCAGTTTATAGATGATTTCCCAGGCGCCTTCGTCGACGTCGAAACTTGCGATGGGCGACTCAAAGTCCCGAGGAAGGGCCATTCCATTGGATCCCACGGGACCCAGCTCCGGGAGCTCGTAATGTGAGCCGAATAGCTCGTGGATGTATCCTCGAGACGGTCCGTCTGGTAGCAGCACTCGGAATCGTAGGCCGGCCTGGATTACGACGAGTTCGCCTGGACGTACCATCAACCAACCCAGTTCCGTTTGGATATTTAGCCGCCCTTTCTGGGGGAGGATGAGGAAGTCCCCATCATTGTTGCAGAATGCGCGGTTCAGCATGGGCGCATTGGCCGAGTAGATGTGAATGGCGAGGCCTTCCCGGAGAGTCGGATCCCCCTGTCCTCCAACCGTCTTGATTCCCTGTACAAAGTCGACGCCTGTCTTTCGAGGGGTTCTAGAGGAGTCTTCATGGGGTGGGAGTAGAGGAACCGGATCCCAGACTTGTTGTGACGGCGTATATTCAACTTTTGCATTTGAAATAGAGAATGCGCTTTCCATCTTGAAGGCAAGCCAGTTAGTGACTTTCTCTATTAACTCTGACAATCTCATCTCTGTGAAAACTAAACGAAATCAAACATCACTCACATTGGGGTTTGCTTCCGAGGTGCTCATCGGCCCGTGCGCCACGGATGGCCGCATGCGATACATCCACACATGTTGGATCGAGCTCCGAGAAGCCATGACAGCAGTGCCATTGAGCTGCTCCGAGTACAGGTCGTACTTGACGCGCTGAGGCACGTTGCGGCCAATTGGCAGAACGTTGGGAATAGCTTCAGAGGCAAACCTGTTACCGAAGCCGGTTTGGTAGGAATACGGGTCAGTGGGCGTGGGCGATGTGGTGAGGGCGCCTCTGGCCGTGAGGCTCATGACGCCGGTTGGAGACGCCATGCTAACTTGAAGGTGCCTGCCCAAGTCCGTGTTGAATGGCACTATTGGGATGTGCAATAGTCTCGTAGTAGAATATAAGGAAGTATGGTGCAGAGTAGTAGTAGCATTGAATTCGGGTATTGTTCAATGACTGAAGATGGAAGTGAAGAATGCCTTGGATACAGACAAGATGAAAACTGCCATGACAGGCGATGAAGTAAGGTGTGCAGTGTGCAGTGTGGTGTGTATGTTGTCTCGCTTATTGATGCGGCTGCTTCGGCTTAACCATCGAGATTTAGATAAACAGGCGGATGAGAGCTAATTAATATCAATTTGGGTAGCCTGAAGAAGAAAGCAGCCTGGAAACAAGAGACGTTTGTAGTGGGCCACGAAGTATACTTAGCAGCGCATGTGAATACTTACTGAGACTGGCCCGTCCAGTCTATGATAAATCGCTTGTGGATTCTTCCTCTGGTCTCGTTATGCAGTGCTCCGTAGTCTTGGACTCCGGGGCTCCGTTAGCCATTACTAAATGACCCCCCTCCGATCATTTCTTGCGTGTGGCTTGTCCTGCTGCTTCAAGCTTTCTTTTTCTTGCCCCCCTCACCCTCCCGGCAGGCTAGCAGTCTTCTAGTCTTGATAGCACCTGGCCTAATTAATAATGGATGCACTTTTTACCTCCATCGCAGCGGACAAAAGCCGGGGGTGTGTCGGTAGTCACGAGATGACGGGGCTTCCGCCTTTGTCACGCTGGACCATGTTGTTATGTATTTAGTTGGTGAGCTAGTTGGTGAGCTTGTTGGTTTGTTTTTCTTCCAGCTTTGTCTTATTCTTGTCCTTCTTCGTTATCTCTTTTCAAACCGTTGCTTTGCAGGTGGGTTACCAAGGTTGAGGGAAGATGTTGAACCGAGATGCAACGACAGGGTTCTGCGAGTTGGGTGGCAGGTCCAGCTTCTAGAATCCCCAGAATCTGGACGTGGCTGGATGTAGACGGGGGGTGCCACATGCAATGTCATAAACATACCCCCCTGGTTAATCAACGGCCTCTCCATAGCACAGCAGCATGGCAGCAAAAGGACGGGATTTGCGAATAAACACGACCAACACGAGGGTTTCTGGGATTTCTCATGGACACAATTCGCTCAGTGTAGCTATGCGTAGGCTGGCATCGGGTGCATGATTTTGAAGAAAATGCTTGAGTGGCTGTTACTTCCTTCAGCCGTATCTGGCTTTCGCCCTTCGCCTTTTACCGCGCGATCATCTCCATGCTTTCTCCTTCCGTCCTAAGCGGAAGCATGTGCACATGGATCCCGATGGCTGCCGTTCAACGTTGCCTAGTGTCAACTCTGACATGCGTGCAGGCAGATCCGAGCCGCTTCTTCCGCGAGTGTGTCGCCCAACGGACGTCATCTCCAAGATTTTATCTTTGGCTGGCATCAAAGGATGGCAACATGTTCTAGCTGCTGCTTATCTCCGGGTGAAAGACTACACAGACTGTGGGTAAATGTGTTCTCTCCGCTCTTTGTCCCTGTTGGCGGGTGGGCGGGCTAGGTGGCAAGATGGAGATGGAGATGGAGATGGAGATGGAGCCGTGTGTCGACACCGCAGTGCATACCCAGATGGGGCAATGTTTAACGAAAAGTGCTGCCTAAATGCTCGCTGCCGATTAAATGTGCATGGTAGTATTTAGCACTGTGAAATGGAAAACAAAGCCCGTACAGTTACACAGTCGTTGATTCTGAAGTGCAAATTGTCTTGAGGTCGGGTGCAACGACGGCCGCTTGGTCCCCAAACCGTGGAGAGATTGGAGTTGCGCCTCCCACCTGGATCTAAGAGAATAGAGAAGCCTAGCAAGTGCTCAACTGGCCCTGGTATGAATGATGGTACTTGCATTGCCTAATTTCTGTAGCTTCGGCAGGTCCATTCCCTGGAGCTTGCCAAATAGAGCACGTAGTATCATCACTCGATTTCTTGTGACGTCGAACTGCCCCGGCCTTTATTTAGACAGGGCCGCCGCTTCCTTTGAATCCTAGTTACATGAGCTAGAGACGGGATGCCTCTCCATTATGGGTGCCAAGCACACCTTGTAGGAGACACCCTACCTAAGGTTGGTAGTCTGAACGGAAACATAAGTCCGTCTATCTCTCCTCCCTCAGCTCCACTTTTGCTGCATTTCATGGATGGGGAACGGAACTGCGCCTACGTCGGTCTGATCAAATTGGTTTTGCCGTGGGCAAACCATCCGCTAAATTGTGCCACCAAACATGGACTGGTGTTCTAAGAACAGCCTGCCTGATGCCAGAGACAGACGACACGTCAATCCAGTCGCAAACTACTCGTAATGTCTGGTGCTACTCCAGGTTATTTGTGTCCAGGCTAGGTAGGTCGTGGTTCCGCCCATGTATGACGTCCAATGTGCAGCCCCGTCAGACTCTCGGCCAACATCACCACTGCCGGGCCGGCAAAGGAGCACACGGTATCGAGACTTGCAAGCAGAAGGGCATGACAAATTGGCTAGCATTGCGCATGTCATACATGGTGCAGGTGATTAAGGTCATGCACAAGTCATTGAGCTGACAAATGCGAGGTACGAAATAATACAGCACATGAAAACCACATGGGACGCATGAGAGATGCCACGGTGAAACGGTGAGACGGTGAATGGAGCACCGAGGGAAAGAGAGCGAGAGATGATTGTCGGACCAGCTGGTTCCCGCCAGTGCGTGCCAGTGCGTGCCAGTGCGTGCCAAAAAAGCACGCAACAATGTCTCAGCCACACCTTGCAAAGGTCCAGTGGTTGCTTTCCAGACGGTGGGAATGGGGGTGGTGAAGCCGTATCTCGTGTTGGCCTTGGCATCGAGTTACCATGCATATGCTACATTGCTGCACATTAAAACAAAACACTACCCAGAAATGGTATTAAAAGAGCAAGAGAAGAAGAGAGGGATGATGTGAGGCGACGCTGAGACCCCACCATATGGCCAAGTACAATCGTCCCTCTCCGTTCGGGTCCCGTCCAAACTGATCGGCGGAGAGATTCTCTGGTCTTCTAGCTCTGAAAAGAAGCAACGAATGCACACCTGCAAGCCGCCTCTCCACGATAGAGCAAGCATCCAGTCCCTCAAGACCCTCTCTCTAGCCAGCCCCGAACATGCCGCGATATATCTCAACCCCACAGCCCACAGCCCACAGCCTTGTCGCATTTATTTCCTAGATGGACCGATTACATCGATGGTAGACATTGCTCTGGTCGGATTTATATTCACAGGTTGGAGGAAGAGATTGGCCCTGCTAGCCTCTCCCCAGTTGCTGTGCATTGTAGGGATGTATGCTATACCACAATGATATCTGCTTCCATGTGACAATCACCCCGCTAAATACCCTCAAGAGATGCGTAAAGATAATTGGGCTAGATTACGCTAATTTATTGCCTTTATTAAAATTATGCTTTTGTTGTTTCGGAGTACTTTTCATGTGGAAGAAGTTTGACAATGATGGTGGATAGAGTGCTCGCTGCGGAGCTGTCTGATGGAAAGGTAGGTGAGAGGTACATTGATGCATACCTTACTCCGTACGGTGGATAGGATACAGGCGGTGGTTGGTCTCCCGTCCAGGGCTAACAGCCTAACACCACGGGTAACTATCCTCCGTCGCCGACAAACCCTACCTACCCAATTAGACTCCGGTCCTCCTTCCTCTCCTCATTGGCTTCACCCAGCCCGTATCCCAGTCCAGCAATCGTCAACCTCCTCAACGAAACAGCCCAGGAGCCAGGGGGTATCACGTCTGTGCTGGATCTTCTGTGCGGTCCTTGGCGCCGCTCCAAATTCCCCTTCGCCAGACCCATCCACATTTATGTAAATGAGATCAATATGGCGACTGCAAGCTACTGGTCGACAACGGGGCTGTTGGGTCTAGCCACCTTGACTATCGGTGCCGTTGTCCTCGTTAAGCTCTTCTTTTTGTCCAGTTCGCCACGAAGGCGAAATGGTGCTGCTCTCCCCCCTGGGCCGCCGGGCGAGCCAATCCTCGGCCACCTGCGTGTCATCCCCAGCTACCAGCCCGAGTTCACCTACATGCGATGGTCCCAAGAGTATGGGTCAGACGTGCTGTCCTTCAATGTCTTGGGCCAGCCCATCATAGTCCTCAACTCGGTACGGGCCGCCGTGGACCTCCTTGACAAGCGTGGCGCGAACTACTGCGACCGCCCGAGGTTCGTCTTATTTGAGGTTATGGGATGGGGCAAGACCATCAGTTTTATGAGATGGGGTGCAACTTTTCGTTTACATCGCAGCATTCTGCAGAAGAACTTTCAGAAGAGCAGTATCGTCAGGTTCCAGCCTGTTCAGAAGCACGAAGCAGAAGTTATGCTCGATGGTTTGCTGAGGGACCCCGCAAACTGGGTAGATATCCTGAGGCGGTTCGCTACGGCCGTGGTGCTCGGCATTGGGTTTGGTATCGACATTGCAGACAACAAAGATCCATTCATTAAAGTTGCCGAGGATGCCAGCTATGCTCTAGGTCATGGTGGTGCTCCTGCAGGCACTCCCGTAGACTTCTTTCCCTTTCTACGACATCTGCCCAGGTGGCTCCATGATAGGTCGCTAAAGTTCGCGACTGATTGGAGGTGGGCGATTACGAACCTTCATGACAAGCCCTTCAATGCTGTCATGGCCTCGCATGAGAGGAAGCAATCTCTGATCCAGGCCATGCTCGATCAACGACAGGGCCAGGTCGAAAAGGGCGACACGCCTGAGCTTTCGTTTGACGACATCAAGGGTGCCGCTGGGGCTGTATTCGCTGCTGGTCAGGATACAACCTGGGCCACATCCATAGTCTTCATTCTAAACATGGTTCTTCATCAAGATATCCAAGTAAAGGCGCGGCAGGCAATAGATGAAGTCGTGGGGCGCAACAGGCTACCTAATTTTGAAGACAGGCCAAAACTGCCGTACATCGAGTACATATTACAAGAAACACTTCGGTGGTGTCCCGTGTCTCCTCTAGGTGTGCCGCATCGCTCACTCGAAGTCGACGTTTACAACGGCTACTTTATCCCCGCTGGTTCTCTCGTGTACGCCAATGCACGCGCCATGACACACGATGAGACTATCTATAAAAACCCGGACGAGTTTGATCCGGAGAGGTATGTTCCCGTTGAAGAGGGCGGCCGCGGAGAGCCGTTTCCCATCGGACAGTTTGGGTTTGGCCGTAGAATATGTATCGGTAAACATTTAGCTGAGGCGAGTTTATGGATTGTGATGGCAAGCATCCTAAGTACGATGGAGGTTAAAAAGGAGACCACTGAGGACGGCGAGGAGATCACGCCCACCGTCGAACTTACGGAGGGGTTGACGAGTCACCCTCGGCTCTTTCCTTGCCGTATTGTCCCTAGAGACGAAACTAGCCATGGTGTTATTAACCGAGCCTTGTCATAGCGACGGCGTTTGTTCCCCTTACTTCTGCTATTGTTGGGTCATATTGGAAACCTGGCCTAGACTGAGCCGGAATATATTACTCTCTAAACACCTCCAAACGTGCTCTTCCTGTCTTCAGTACCCACGCCCATAAGCCCAGAACAATAGGAACGCAGAAGAAGCTGAATACCATGCTGCCTCCAAAAACCAACGCATGGTATGTCCAAGCGTTTTCCTGGTCCAGATGCCCGACCTGGCATACGATGGCCCACGGCAAGACATATAGGAGATTGCTCAACAGACTCTGCCAGAGGTACCACCTTGGCCGTGTGGCAAGCAATACAGCGGCTAATTGCGTATACACCGCATATAGGATATAGCACCAGTCCAAAGTGCGCCACATACGTGCCGTCACATCAGCTACCTCATCAGTGCCGCTGAGGTAGCGAGCAAAGGGGCGAGCCCCAAAGACTGAGATGAAGACGCAGATAGGTACTTCAAAAACCAAGGCTATGCCGACAGATATCAACGCAGGGCGAGCAATCTTGTACAGCGAGGCGAGGTCCGCTCGCGGGCGAAGGTTGTCGACTCCTACTGTTCGACGCCAGTGGCCCCAGGCGTGCCCTACAAATGCCAAGGTTGTTGCTTCGAGTGCCGAAACGGGTACCATGATTAGTCCCCAGCGAATGGTATTGAAGATGCCCCATGCAGTAGCGTATGTGGTTCCGAGGGCGATTATGGTGCTGACGAGCCAGAGATAGAGGGCATTCCGAACGGCGGATTCAATAAATGTGGCGGCTCCAGGGCGGATGAGTACCTTGAGGGAGGCGATTGAAGGTCGGGTACTACTAGGCCGGTGAGCGCCATGCTGCCTTCTTAACTTCCTGGTCTTGAACAAGAAGTAAGCAAGGCCAATGAAGGCGGAGCTGATGTTGCAGGCAAGCTGAATACCAGCCTGCATGTTCACCGTCGGTGTGTGACCTCCAACATGGAAAGTAGAAATAATAAGCATATCCAGGACGATGTTCACCGCAAACTTGACCATGTTCAGTAACAGCGGCACGTCTGGTCGATCCAATGATCTTGTGGCTGCCGCAACGGCCGTCTCTAAAGTACTACTGAGGGCGGAAAAGGCACTAATACGGACGTAGGTGATGCTCTGTTGGCGCACCTCAATAGGCACGAACCCTTCTGCAAAGGTCTTCGCAGCGCCTAGAAACGCGAGCGACATGATGAAGCCGAGGGCGGATTGAGTGAGGATGAGCGTATGAGAGAGGCCGAGGCGCTGGGGGATGGTGCGGGAGGATCTGTCGCCTATGGTGGACCATGCTGCCCGAGGGAGGCCTTCGTTGAGGACTTCTGTGACGGTCGAGATGTACGTGTAGACGCTGGATTTCAAGGCCATGAGTTTGCGTTCCGGAGAGGGTTGACAGGGACATGTAGTCAGTACTTACTCGGTTGTGACAACCATGCTAGAGTCAATGTTGGCTACCCATAGCTTGGACAAGGTACCATAAAGCGCAGGCAGTATGAAGGCGGCAACATTGAAGGCGAGAGCGCCAACATAGCGGTCTCTCGACCACGGAGACTTGGATCTGATCTCTTGGCGATCTTGAGACGATACCTCGCGGACCTCTACCGGCGAGGCATTCCTATCGTTGCCCATGGCCAGCGACGTCTGTTGCTCGTCGAGGTGCAGGAGGGGTTCTTCGCTTTCAGAAGATGAAGGCGTCTTCCTTGCTGAAGCCTTTCTCATCATGTTTTCGAGGCATGCAGTTTGTCATCCAGCTCGCTTGGAAGCATTGACTTGATTGGGTTCCCCGCATCTGCAGATGCATGTCGCTGTCTCGGTGGTTGGTGATTCAGGTTACACAAGGCTGGATGGAGTATTATAGTGGTGGTGGCCACTGACCATGATGGTGCATCCTTGCTATTACTTGGCTATCCTCATTCCTTAAACGCGGAGTGAATAAATACATGTATGCATTGGGAATCAACATCGTTGTGCCGTCCGTAAAATATTTTGTCGCTTGGAAAGTCTGGTCTTCATCCCATCCCTCTAGGACATTGAAAGTCCATCTTGGAACTTGCTGGATCGGCCAATCGAAGCTGCCAAAGAGAAGTCGACCCGCCAAGACAGTCTGGTCAATCAACCTACCGAGCGAGGACTGTTTGATATATTGCTGCTATATCGTCCACTTTACGGACATATATTAAAAGAACATGAAGGAACAACCAAAAAAAAAAAAAAAAAAAAAAAATGGGGGAATCCAAAATTGAAAACAGTCCGGTCATGTTTCCTCTAAATTCGAGGCTACCCCATTTCGGTAGAATACTCCAATGTCGCAGCCAACGAGGGCAGCTCTTTGTCCATGTAACAGGCGCACCGAGACTGCGAGAACAGCGACGATGCTGAATCACGGCCGCCTTGACTGTCAGTCTCCGAGATCGGCTTGGACGCAGTGCGCGTTGAGGCAGAGGACGAGGTTGGCCGATCTGATGGTGAAATCTCATTTGTCAGCGGATCAGCAACTTTCTTCTCTTGGTGTGCACTGTGCAGTGATAATACTAGTAATAAGGGAGATGGCGTTACTAAAACACATCCCCCTCATCAACATGACGACAATGACGCAGTCATCCACAACCCCTCCTTTTCATGTAGCTTACGGCGAGACCCCACCTTTGCGACCCGAGCGAGTCAATGGAGGACCAAGTCGAGGTCCGCTTCCCGCACCAGCAGCCGTGGATATAGCGGTAGTGGTGGCCGTATCGGTGGCTGTAGCAGCATCGGTAGCAGGCAGAGCTGCTGTGGCTCCCATCGCAGCTCCAGCGTCAGTGATGCCGTCCCTCGTAACTCCGGCGGGCATAGCCAAGGTCCCGCCACGCCGCTGTCCCGAGGTGCTGCTTGCTCCCATTAACGCACTCCTCCTCCTCTCCTCTCCTTCCATCCCCTTCTCTCCACCTCCACTCTCCGATAAAGATCAATCAACTCCGAAACCTCTTTCTTTCCTCGAAACAAACGAGCAAAAACACCGTCAAAATGGTCAAAGCAGGTAAGCAAGCTCGCGCCCCTCCTACATTGAATACCCCTGGGGGCGCCACGGCCTTTATACCTGTCGCGGAGGGGTGGTGTGAGTGTCGCCGAGCTGGTTTGAGCGGGTTTTCGGTCGTATCGCACACGTCGTTGGACGGCGCAAATCCCAACCCTGATGGACTGCCTCATAGCTGCAGACATGTCCCTTGATGGCCACGCGATTCCAGCCAACATCTGGCACTGCCGCCTAGAGAAGAGTTCAGCATAGAAAGCACATTGGCTAATTCAGGTTCCCCCTCGTTGCAGTCAGCGTTATCCGCGGAGACGCCAAGGTCTCCGGCACCGTCGTCTTCGAGCAGGAGTCCGAGTCCGCTCCCACCACCATCACCTGGGACATCACTGGCAACGACGCCAACGCCAAGCGCGGCTTCCACATTCATACCTTTGGTGACAACACCAACGGCTGCACCTCTGCCGGTCCTCACTGTAAGTGTGCATACGAGGGATATCCTACGGTCCAGTTAATGGGACATGGTGTTCGGAGGCTGATCATGATATAGTCAACCCCCACGGCAAGACACACGGTGCTCCCCAAGACGAGGCCCGTCACGTCGGTGACCTCGGCAACATCGAGACCGACGCCCAGGGCAACGCCAAGGGCTCTGTCACTGACTCTTTCGTCAAGCTGATTGGCCCCCACAGCGTCATCGGAGTAGGTTCTTTGAGGTCTTTGATACATGTTGAAGCCCAGACTAATAAGTTGTAGCGTACCGTCGTCGTGCACGCCGGTACTGACGATCTCGGCAAGGGTGGCAACGAGGAGTCCCTCAAGACTGGCAACGCTGGTCCCCGCCCTGCTTGCGGTAGGTTTCCAATTCGTTGATGTTATTGAAATCAGCCCCCTGACTTTTGTTTCTAGGTGTCATTGGTATCTCCTCTTAAGCTATCAATCGTAGTGCGGGGGTGGTACTGTGGGAGCTCTGCTAGCTACTTGATGAAAGCAATATGTTAAAAAGTTTCTTCCTAATATCTACGTCTCAAACTACAAGCTTATACCATATATATTGCACTTGAATGAAATAGTAGTCGTAGACTCCTCAGCTAATCCCCTTCATGAAAGATACAATCATGTTTACTGGCTGTATGCAATTAACTGTTCCTAGTGAAGAGTAAAATCTGTCCCACCAGGATGGCATCAAACTGCTTCATACCTCAGGTCGTGAGTTATTGCATTCCTTGACATTAATCATTAGTACGCTATTTTCCTGAGTGCAAAGTTACAACAGCTAGATCTCTGGACTTTTTGTACAGGCGTAGTCTCCTAATGGTATTAGGTGGTTTGAGGCGCTGTAACTCTTCACCAATTCTTGATCAAGAACCATAGCAAAGCAAACGACCTTCAACAACCATGAAGCTTAAGTTGGTCAGGTAAGCCAATGACTTATACACTCATCAAAATGCCAAAGTGCTGTTATATCCATTTCAATTAATGCACAGCTTAAGCGAAGCAATTTCTTCCTTCGAGTTTCACATCCCTCCCACTTGACAGCATCCGCCCCTCACTTTCACGGCCAGTTGTTCCAGAACATGCCCCGCGCTGTTACCCCTAAATTAGGGATCCCATGCGCCCAAAGACCCCTAGAGCGGTGGGTGTGTGCTCCTCGAACTACTAGAACCCCCCCCACACCTTACCGTGCAGGGGGCATAGGTTGGTGCCACCTCGCCACAACTTGGGTGCGGCTCCGTCGACCGAATAACCTGGAAGACAAAGGACACACGAGCTGCATCTACATGAGATACAAGTCATTCCTCACTTCTAGGTACTCAATTCTGTGCGAGGATCGGCTGTGAATCATCTTACTTCTTCATTGGAGTGCATTTCCTCTCTTCTCTCCTTTCAGGTGTGAGTACTGACATGTCCCTATCTGCCTATCTTCTACAACTCTGGCCCAATGCTTCTTCCCCTCTCCCACCACCAATCGGCGGTGTCGGTGTGAGGGCGCACAATTTGATTTCTGGTACATTGCTAACTTAGAATCTCTCTCTCCAGTCTTCCTCTTCGACCTCTCCTCTCGGTATCCCCGCTTTCTCCGTCTTAAGTGTCATTCATCATGTCCAAGACTTTCGTCGGCAATGTCAAGAGTGTCTTGAGCGGTGACACCTTGATATTGACTAGCCCCAACAACCCAACGGCCGAACGAACATTCTCCCTCGCCTATGTCACCGCTCCTCACCTGAAGCGAGAGGGTGATGAGCCTTTCGCTTTTCAGTCCCGGGAGCACTTGAGAAACCTGGTTGTTGGTAAGCCTGTGCAATGCACTGTCGCTTACACCATCCCCAACTCCGGACGCGAATTTGGTACTGCCAAGCTTAAGGACGGCACCGAACTGCCAGACGAGCTGGTCAAGGCTGGATGGCTCAAGGTTCGCGAGGACGCTGGTCGCAAGGATGACTCGGAAGACATCTTGGAGAGACTGGAGACTCTGCGCTCGCTTGAGGCTCAGGCGAAGGGTGAAGGCAAGGGTCTCTGGGCAGGTACTAGCGGCATCATTGAGCTCCAGAATGACCTTGGTGGCCCCGAATTCATGAAGGAATGGAAGGGGAAGACTGTGGATGGTATCGTTGAGCGAGTTCTCAGCGGAGACAGGCTCCTTGTTCGACTACTTCTGTCCGAGAAGAAACATGTTCAGCCCATGACCCTGGTTGCTGGCATCCGCACGCCTTCAACCGAGAGAAACCTCCCCGCTACTGGTACAACACAGCCTGCCGAAGAATTTGGAAATGAAGCAAAGCAGTTTGTCGAAACCAGGTTGCTTCAGAGACTGCTCAAAGTCGAAATCGTAGGTGCGAGCGCACAGGGACAATTGATCGCCAGCATCATTCACCCTCGTGGCAATATTGCCGAGTTCCTCCTTCAAGACGGACTGGCCCGCTGCAACGACTTCCACTCCACGATGCTGGGCGACAAGATGGCTGCTCTCCGAGCAGCTGAGAAGCAGGCCCAGTCTAAGAACCTGCGCCTACACAAGCATCACGTCGCAAAGGCGGACGGGGGCAGCCAAGATATGACTGTCTCCAAGGTCATTGGTGCAGACACTATCCTAGTGAGGACCAAGGCGGGCCAGACAGACAAGCGAATCAGCCTGAGCAGCATTCGTGGTCCTCGAACTGGAGAGCCATCCGAGGCCCCCTTCCGAGAGGAGGCCAAGGAATTCCTCCGCCAAAAACTGATCGGCAAGCAGGTCAAGATCAGCATTGACGGAACGAAGCCAGCCTCGGAAGGGTTTGAGGCCAAGGAGGTGGCGACCATCACGGAGAAGGGCAAGAATATCGGCTTGGTACTGGTCGAGGCTGGATGGGCTTCTGTCATCCGACACCGAAAGGAGGATACCGATAGGGCTTCCAACTATGACGAGCTGCTGGCTGCGCAGGAGAAGGCCAAGGAAGAGAAGAAGGGCATGTGGTCAGGCAAGCCTGGCAAGGCGAAGCAGTACACCGACCTCTCTGAGAATGCGCAAAAGGCCAAAATTATGTTGGCAACCCTCCAGCGTCAGAAGAAGGTTCCTGCCATTGTCGATTTCTGCAAGGCTGGATCTCGATTTACAGTTCTGATCCCTCGCGAAAACATCAAGCTCACCATGGTCTTGGGCGGTATCCGTGCCCCCCGTGCACCTCGACCCGATGGCACAAATGGAGAGCCTTTTGGCAAGGAAGCCCTCGAGCTCGCCAACAGGAGGTGCAACCAGCGCGACTGCGAAGTCGACATTCACGACATGGACAAGGTCGGTGGCTTCATTGGTGAGCTGTATATCAACCGCGAGAACTTTGCCAAGGTTCTTGTCGAGGAGGGTCTCGCCTCGGTCCATGCCTACTCTGCGGAGAAGGCTGGTAACTCGGTAGAGCTGTTCGCGGCCGAGAAGCGTGCCAAGGAAGCGAAGAAGGGTCTATGGCATGACTACGATCCCTCGCAAGACGAGTATGCCGAAGAGGCAGAGACTACCGAGGCTGCTCAGGAGTCCGAGGTGTCGCTGGAGAAGAAGCCGACCGATTACCGCGACGTCGTCATCACCAACATTGACGGCAACGGAAAGATTAAGATTCAGGAGATCGGCAAGGGCACGGCTGCTCTGGAGACGCTCATGACTGAATTCCGCAAGTTCCACCTCGACTCCAAGAACAGCAAGCCTCTCCAGGACGCGCCCAAGACAGGAGAGTTTGTATCCGCCAAGTTCTCGGCAGATGGGCAGTGGTACCGCGCCAAGGTCCGCGCAAATGACCGAACTGCCAAACAGGCAGAGGTTGTGTACGTTGACTACGGTAACAGCGAGAAGCTGCCTTGGTCTACCCTGCGCCCTCTCGACCAAGGACATTTCGGTACACAGAGGCTCAAGGCACAGGCGATTGACGCCTCCCTGTCTTTCGTGCAGCTTCCCACCGCCGCCCACTATTTCGAGGACGCCATCGGTTATATCGCCGACTTGACGGAGGGTAAGCGACTCGTCGGAAGCTTCGATTTCGTAGACGCCAAGGAGAACATCAGCTACGTTACGCTGTACGACCCCAAGGACAACCAGCTCCCAGGGCTCAACGACTCCATCAATAAGGAGGTCGTTGCCAGCGGATACGGCATGGTCCCCAAGAAGCTCAAGGCCTGGGAGCGCAGCAAGGCCTTTGAGTCGTACTTGAAGCACCTTGGCGAGATTGAGAGCCAGGCCAAGCAGGATCGCCTGGGTATGTGGGAGTATGGTGATATCACTGAGGATTAAGCGACAGGGAAAGGGGCATCGGCACGGAGCATGAACCAGCAAGCGTCACATTGTCAAAGGGGGGCGGGCAGCATTTTTTGGAACAATTTGAAATCTTGGGGTTCATCCAACTCGACATGAGGAATAGCAAAAGTTGAAAGATTTAAATTTGAAATTTAGAAGAAGAAAAAAAAAGTCCAAGATTGTTCAACACAGATGCCACAGCTCATTCGCCTGCAGGTGAATATAACGTGTCGGTCAAGACAAAGCATGCGTGCCAATTAGGTATTTATTTTACCCATAAACAGAGGCTCCCAAAGCATCGAAGGCACTAGAGCCGTCTCGCCAAGGATGATGCCAAATACCGCATCGCTCAGCCCGTGTGCATTTTGCCTCTTTCTTGTTTATTTACCTCACTCTTGCTGAAGCGTTGGAACATGACAGGTGGATTTGCTGGGAACTGGGACCCCCCTCCCGTGGGTCGGAGACGACGGTAGCGGGGTGGCCGAGTGGGCTGCTAGAAAAACATCGGTCAAGCTCGCCGGGGCGCCGTGGTGGCTGGCGGTAGGTACCTGGGGATTGGGGAGACAGTAGCGGTTAAGCTCTGTACCCGGCGTCTGAGGCTGGAGCTGTTGGGTGGTGTGTTGCACGGTAAACTGTCAACCTCTTGGAGGCTTCGAGCCTCTGACTTAACAATGGGTGCCCCGCTCCGCTGCCCGGGAGGCGAGAAGGTGGGAGGCGAATACTGGTACTGGCTAGTACTCGGTGGTAGTAATGTCGTAGTTGCGTAGTGGTGTGGTGCTGTAAATGATGGTGGCAGTCCCGGTAGTCATGGTGGTGTCGTGGTAACAGTGTGGGCTCATTACAATTACCCCCAACATTATTATATCATCGTTGCTAATGCTCTTTTCTGTCCGCCCCTCCATCCACTCCCTCTCCGTCATCTCTACATAAACCATCGTTGATCCATTTTCCATCGCGATAAAACCAATCTATTCACACAAATCTCCCAAATCACCTCTGCAACCATGTCCAACTCTCTCGATCAGCTCAAGGCCAGCGGCACGGTACGTCAAACAATGCCAGATCTCCACCCCGCCATTGCCCCTCGTCGCAGTGTGAACCGCTTTGGCCCCTCCTTCTCTCTCGGAGGCGTTGTCGAAGCTGCATGTCTTGCTCAACACTTGATTTCTCTCCCAGTGTCGGTTGTTGGGTCCTTGCGGGCTCGCGGTCAATTCGCATTGAAGAAAGCCATTGCTGACTTGATTTTGTCCCCGTCGCGAATAGGTCGTTGTGTCTGATTCTGGTAAATTCCCGCACATTCCGCATATTCCGATGGTCGCTTCTTGCTAACCGCTGTTTCCTGCAGGTGACTTTGCCTGTTAGTCAATCCCTCACCCAGTTCTCCTCGCTGCTCACCCTCAGGCCAATGCCTGCGAAGCGATGGCGGAAAGATCCCCCTTACACACCCCCTCAGGCGCTTACATAGGATATTAGCTATTGGAAAGTACAAGCCTCAAGATGCCACCACCAACCCCTCTCTCATCTTGGCCGCCTCCAAGAAGGCCGAGTACGCCAAGTTGATTGACAATGCCGTCGCCTACGCCAAGGAGAAGGGTGGTAACCTGGACAGCCAGGTCGATGCTGCTCTCGACAGACTCCTTGTCGAGTTTGGCAAGGAGATTCTCAAGATCATTCCTGGCAAGGTCTCCACCGAGGTCGATGCTCGCTTCTCCTTCAACACCAAGGCTTCCGTTGACAAGGCTCTCCACATCATCGAGGTAAGTTGTTTCAATTGCAGATTCACGGCCAGAATTACTGATGAGGGTCTGCATTGCTAACTTGTTTGCGTCAACAGCTGTACAAGGAGCAGGGCATTAGCAAGGACCGCGTCCTCATCAAGATCGCCTCTACCTGGGAGGGTATCAAGGCTGCCGAGATTCTCCAGCGCGATCACGGTATCAACTGCAACCTGACTCTCCTCTTCTCCCTCCCCCAGGCCATCGGTGCCGCCGAGGCTGGCGCCTACCTCATCTCCCCCTTCGTCGGACGCATCCTCGACTGGTTCAAGGCTGCCCACAAGAAGGAGTACACCAAGGAGGAGGACCCCGGTGTCAGCTCCGTCAAGGGAATCTTTGACTACTACAAGAAGTTTGGCTACAAGACCATTGTCATGGGTGCCTCTTTCCGCAACACCGGTGAAATCACCGAGCTTGCTGGCTGTGACTACCTGACCATCTCCGTAAGTGGCGCATGCTCTCCACTTCATGGGCTGTCTTTTGCGTTTAGCGCTACTGCAATTTTATACTAACTGTCTGTAATAGCCCAACCTTCTCGAGGAGCTCATCAACTCCAACGAGGCCGTCCCCAAGAAGCTCGACGCCGCCAAGGCCCAGTCTCTCAACATTGAGCGCAAGACTTACATCAAGGACGAGGCTCAGTTCCGCTTCGACTTCAACGAGGACCAGATGGCTGTTGAGAAGCTCCGTGAAGGCATCAGCAAGTTTGCTGCCGATGCCGTCACTCTCAAGGACATTATCAAGCAGAAGCTTGCTTAAATCCATAATCTCAAACAAGTCGATGAGAAATAGGAGACGAGGGATACAACCGATTTTCCGAGTTCCAAATGGGAGGGACTTTTTTTCACGGTGTGGAGGGCCCACAGATTTGATCATCCGCTGCGCGACTGTTGATTGTTGGAGGATTCTCTTCTCGTCTCCGGCCACGGGGTCTACGTGGCTTCTGCTGTCACGCCAATTCATCACTACTTCTATCCCCAATCACGAGATTGTCAGCGTTGAGGGAGACCTAAAACTGTTGTGTTGCCACTGAAGGCTTTTCACGAGGTAGATGCAAAACATGTAAATAGAAATTGTTCCAAAAAGTGAATCTCTTCATGCCATGAAGTTGACTGTCTCAAAGCCACGTCGGTTTTAATTAAATATTACCACATCACCATCATGAAATCCAAGTAACACTGACCCAGAAAGCACTTCAAAGAACCCAAACTGTTCAATAAAGAAGAAACCAGGCGCCCAATACTCCGAATGACGCCGACAATGCTCCAAGACTCACGTATCTACGCCCCTAGCTCGTTCATAATAAAAGACTCTCCCCAAAGCAGCATGGCGTCGATGGGCTTATATACCAGTGCCAGTGCCCTTGGACTAGGTTGGCTTGCTGCACTTGACCTTGCTGATACTGTGCTTGAATCCCTCCACGGTACCCTCAATAATAAGCGCCGTCAACTCGCCGCCAGAGACGCAACCCGAGTCGAGACCGATGGCATGGTCACTCTCTTTGAATCCCGTCTTGGAGTCGTGGCCATACACGACTGTGAGTTTCTTGTCCTTGTTCTCTCGTGACTGCCACCTGCTCCATGCTTCAGCCCAGAGTTCACCGTTGTGGCTTTCGATGGGGACGGCGATGGAGCGATCCGAGTAGGAGTCTTGAGAGTCATCTTCAGGGGTATCTTCGCGGCGTTGGATTGCCTGTTGTTTTTCTTGTTGCTCCTTCTTCTCCTTTTCCTCCTTCTCCTTCTTTTCCTTCTCTTCCTTCTCCTTTTTTTCTTTCTCTTCCTTCTCCTTCTTTTCTTTCTCTTCTTTTTCCTTCTTTTCTTTCTCTTCCTTTTCCTCCTTTTCCTTCTTCTCCGCGTCCTTGATTTCTTTGATCCGAATATCCTTTCGGGGGTAGATGAGAGACCGCATGTTCATTACGGCCCAGGGATCTTGGTTGCTCAGAGCAACACCTGGCACGAGTCCAGCGTGAACGATGGCCACTCGCAAGGGGTCGACAGTTAGGATGACGGGGAGTTTGGTCAACCACTCGATATGCTCAGGTAGAAGACTGCGACCGACGGCGAGGTGATCTGCTTGGCCCCTGTGCTGCTCGTAATCATGAGACGCGAGGTCGGCGCTCACACCGACGCGAGTCTCAGCTTCAGCCAGAGAAAGGAGAACACGATCTTCGTGGTTGCCGCGGACGGCGCTGGCATTGAGGTCCATTAGGTGGGTGAGGACGCCACGAGAATCGGGGCCTTTGTGAACCATGTCGCCAGCGGCAATGATGTGATCCGTAGTTGGGTTGAAGTTGACCTCTTTTAGGAGAGTTGAGAAGGATTCGCTCATGCCGTGGATGTCTCCAACCACAATTAGTCTTCTTCCGTTGTCGGCAGTGGGGACGAAGTCGTCAGAGAGGGATTCCATGAGAGTTATCTCGTCGAATTTGGGGCGACCGTAGCCGCCATAGGACATTGGAAGGTCGGCGGCGCCAACCTTGATCTCGACGGGTTTCTTATCTTCGGGCTTTTTCTCTTCGGGCTTTTTCTCTTCGGGCTTTTTCTCTTCTACTGGTGGCTCAACTGGCTTCTCGGCCGGTTTCTCAGGAGATGAATTCGGTGTTGTTATCTCCCCATGGGATTTCGGCGAGGAGAAGGAAAATGACTCTCGAGTAAAGGACATTGAGAATAAACGTGTGGCACACAGGTACGTGCTAGCGATGAAGAAGAAGATGGCGGCGATGGTGAGGGCACGCCGACGCGACGGAACAAATGCCATGGTCATGGTGGCGATGATGGCGCCTACGTCGGCTATGAGGTAGGAGGCTTGTGATAGAGCCCAGTCGTGACGGGGACAGAGTATGAGCGGCGAGGGTACGGCGAGTTCGGCTCGTGGCGGATAATCGGCGGTTGGTGGGATGTGTCTACAGAGCACGCGACACCATCAAATAGTAAAATGCAAAGCAAAAGTATTACGATGCCGCAGATAGAATGCCGCTGCCAGAGCGAGAATTAGCAGAGCGGCAGGATGGGTATGAGGTGCTTTCGTATGGCGTAAACGGCAAGAAAATCAATCAGAAAGGGGTAACAGAGACGGGGAGGGAAAATAGCTGCACAGAGTCGCCTAAGCCCCCATCAGCGGTGCTGGGTGAAACTGGGAAAACGCCAAGACTTTGGAGAGGGATTGTCCGACATGAGGCGAGACATGGATGGAAGGATGGATGCAAGCCAAAGACAGAGAGAGGCTAGAGGCTGGGAGGCTGTAGACACACGCCAGTCTAAAGTGCGGTGCAGGTGCGTGCACCACACCTTCCCCCAGGCGGATACTACGGACTCCAGCACTAGACTAGTGGTCAACACCCCCGTAAGATACGGTTAAAACTTGAGCACGCGGGCAATTTCCCAGTATTGACGCGACGCTCCCGGTGACTCGACAAATCCTACGGGGAGTGTCTCCTGGGCGGGTATAGTGTACCAGGTGGAAAAGTATCCTGCGCCGAGTCACCGCTAGCGGTCGTCAGTGGCTCTAAAATAAGAAACAGAATTCTCAGGTATAGCGACCTTGTCTTATTTCCCGTGCTAGGATCTAGAATTAGTTCAACAGCCACATTGACAAACCTGGCAAGGCTGAGGAAGAAGACGTAAACACAGTACGGGCTGGATTCGGGCTTTACCCCATCCCAGCTGTTCCTTGCTTCTGTGAGGCAATGTATGAAGAGTACGAATCCGTACAAGACACAAGACTGTCCAACCCACTTCATGTACACAGCATCATGGTCCAGTAAGGAGTAGGTACAAGGTACGCACTGTAGACTACAAAGACAAAGCATGTTTATATCCATGCCCCAGAGACAGTCGACTGCAAAGAGAAATGCAAGGTTGAAAAGAACATGTGTGTGTGTTCCTTCCGCGCAGCATCTAGCAGCTCAAGCAGTAGTCTGGGATGGGCACATTGACAAGAATAATCACCAAGTACAGGTACAATTTTCTAAGTGTATATCATACATTACAACAGAGAGGCGAATGAAGCGTTGAGGTAAAGTGTATGTACTTCAAACCGTCAACCACCAACAACCACTCGGCCGGTCCATTCATGCTGCGCCAGTCAACCATCCATCTCCATCAGTGTTGTACAGACTGCAAAGGCCAGGTTGCTTATGATCCTTTCTAATAACTCCAAAACGCCGTTCCCACTGCCCTCACTTCCGTTGACTCTGCTGCTGCTGCTGCTGCTGCTCGAGCCGGTATTTCTCATTCTCGACATCTCTCCAGTCAGGCGGAATAGGCTCGTTTCCACTCGTCTCCTTGACGCCGCCAGCAAACGCAGACTTGCCGGCGTAGAGCTGGTATCCCTTGTCTCCCTCTGTCCCCTCGGCCGATCGGTACGCCACGGGCATGTTTCCCCGGAAGCGCTTCCGCATGTCGACCATGCCACGCTTGCAGTCGCCGTAGCCCTTCTTGAGCTGCTGGCACTTTGTGGGGAGGGTATGGACGAGGGGGTCGCGGAGGCAGTCGGCTGCTGAGTTGCGCTGGACCATGATGCAGTCTGATTCTTGGAGGCATTGCGCGAGGGCGTCGCCTGTTGGAGGTTAGCTTCGGTAGAGGGGCAGGGTGGCATTGTAGCATTTGGGAGTATGTGGTTTCTCTCGGTGGACATACGCAATTCCTGGCAAGAGCTCGGCATCTTGAATGAGACTGTGCTTTCTGCTCTGGGTTCGACTTTGGAGGTGTAAGCTTAAGCCGAAGCTTGGATTGTCAGAAGCTTCACTCTGGAATTTACGGCTGGCACTTGATTGGTCGGGGTTCTGCGGAGTACAGGGGTTCTCCTAGGAGTGATGCAGTGACAATTTAACTGCAGCTTAATTTTGTCACCGGTAGTCCCTCAACACCTTTTAACATGACATGTTGATAAATTCTCTGGAGAAGAATATGATTTAATAAATCCGAAACAGTTTCTCTTCCGAGTATGATTTTGAGCCAGTTCAATTATTCTTCAAATTGTGTCAGGTATATACATTCGTCGTACTCAGAGTCTTTCGCAACTCAATCATCAAAAGTTGCAGTCTATCTCTACTCCAGAAGAAGACACCCAAACACGTCAATATTATCGATTAACTCGCATACGGGAGGGTTTCATCCATCCGAATGCATCTCTTTCAATAATTCAATCAAATCCAGCCACAAATCTAGTCATGCGCTTCTGCCACGAAATTTGCCTCCAATGACGATGTGTTGCAGGGTAAGCAGGGGAGTCCTCTGTAACCTGCTGATCCTCTCTGCCCAATTAGGAATACAGGAGATGAGTTCGTCTGCATGTGACATCACCAACCACACTCCCTACCAACAACTACGACCCTTCGCTTCGTCCCCCCTTTGAACCTATAACTCTACAACCCCACTAGCCATTGAGACATGGCGAAATCATTGCCAATCGGTTTCCTCTAATTCCCTAAATTCGGTTTGCTTTGGGCAAGTATCGTTGCAACATGGCTGTTCCATTCTTGGGACGACTGCATCCGTAAGTGCAGCCCTCGGCGCGTTACAGACTCACAACCAAGACCCGTCGCGACCAATGTGTTAATAATGGGCATGCAATACACAGTATCGAGTATCTTGCACTCGTGGGATCTTTCTCCCTAGTGGCTCTCGAGGCCGTCATCCGTGTCTTGACGCTTGCGCTACGTGAGTTCAAGGCTATCGCGACCCTCACAGCTTTGTGCTAACCGCACCAGCATCTTTCCTCGTCTCCCTATTCTACCGAGCTTCGCGACGTATATTCAACAAATACTCGAAGCCAGAACAAAAGAGCCCTGGTGGAAAATCGAAATGTGTGTCCAAACACGCGTCGACAATCGTCGAATGCCTGCTAACAGCGTGCTAGCAATCTCGACCAAGATCCGCGATGCCTCCGACTTCACCGAACTCTGCCGCATATGGGGCTATGAGGCGGAAGAGCATATAGTTCAGACTAAGGACGGATATTTGCTTGGCGTGCATCGATTACAATGGAAGCGAGGCGAGGAGGGTCAGAGAGTCAACATGGGCCCGACGAGCATCCAGAAGCGGGTGGTATACCTGCACCATGGGCTCTTGATGAATTCGGAAGTCTGGGTGTGCCTGACGGATGAGCAGCGCTGTCTACCTTTCAAGCTGGTTGAGAGAGGGTTTGATGTCTGGGTAGGTTGTGCTCTCAAAGAGAAGCGTACGTGCAATGAGGTATGAAACTAACAAAGCGTCAATGACATGCAGTTTGGGAACAACCGTGGCAACAAATACTCGAAGAAGTCCATTCATGCGTCGCCGACATCTACCAAATTCTGGGACTTTTCCATGGACGAATTTGCGTTCCACGACATTCCCGATAGCATCAGTTACATTCTCGAGACGACAGAACAGGAGAGCCTGTCGTACATTGGCTTTTCACAAGGCACTGCGCAGGCGTTTGCAACATTGTCCATTCACCCGAAGCTCAACAACAAAGTCAACGTTTTCATCGCTCTTGCGCCGGCTATGGCACCTGCTGGGTTATCGAACGGGATCGTGGACTCGCTTGTCAAGGCGTCTCCGTCGGTCCTGTATCTCATGTTTGGCAGACGGTCGATTCTCAGTTCCGCGACGATGTGGGAGACGCTTCTGTACCCACCTCTGTTCAGCAGGGTCATCGACATGGGTCTCTCATTCCTCTTCGGCTGGCAAACCAAGAACATTTCGGGCAACCAGAAACTGGCAGCCTATCCTCATCTGTACTCCTTCACCAGCACAAAGAGTGTCGTGCACTGGTTCCAAATTATCCGAAACAAGAGCTTCCAAATGTATGACGACGATGTATATCAACCCATGAGCGTCAGTCGGTCGAACAAGTACTCCAAGGTGGCCAAGTTTCCGACACGCAACATTCGAACGCCGGTGGTTTTGGTGTACGGCGGCAGTGACTCGTTGGTGGACATCAAGACGATGCTTCGAGAGCTGCCCACGCAGACGGTAGCCACTGAAATCTCACACTACGAGCATCTTGACTTTCTATGGGCAGATGACGTTGAGTCGCAGGTTTTCCAGCACGTTTTCGATGCATTAGACAGCTTTACCGATGCTGGGCATACGGAGGAGGAATATGACCGGTACTATATGGTTCGGAAAGAGAGCATCCTAGAATCCGGGCACTCGTTTGTGTTTACGCATGGAGGCAGCGAGAGCGAGGGATCATCCACTGTGGCAGTCAACACTGATGCGGAGGGTAGCACGGGTGCCAGCAAACCCTCGCAACGGGGTCGAGGACGGCGCTCGGTTACACCGCCTGCAAAGACAGCGACAGGTACATCTACATCTACATCCAGTGCAGCCCTGCGCCCCCAAGCCAAGGACGAGAGTGCAAGGGCAACGTCACCAGGTCAGCAGCGAAATCAGCGCATCTGCGAGCGAGACCAGCGCAAGAAGGCGGCCGCGGATGCTGCTAAAGACGCGTCACCGGCGGACAAGCTGAAGGGTATTGGCGTTCGCAGGAATGTATCTGGGTCGGGGTCGAGTCCTGGGGGTGGCAGTGGCGGTAGGAGCGCGTGGATTTAAGGCAGCGCCTGCTGAGGGGTGAGGCGAAAGACATGCCACGCGGACACTGTTGAGGCGAGGTGCAAGAAAGAGGTGGAAGATTGCAAAAGAATGTTTACACATACCTGCTGCGCGTTTTGCGCATGCGGGCCATACCCATTTGTTATTGCAGCACAGCATGAGGCCAGTGACTGGCTAGACTGTACATACGTTCATTATAGCATCCGTACGTTGCTTTGTTTTACCCCGTCGGTCTCCATAGCTTCTATGTAAGTTTGAGAATGCCTTGTGTTGACGGTACTTGGCGTTTTGTGGTGTGCGTTGGCCCATGAATCAAGTATCTGTATCCATTTGGTGTTTGATGGTATTCAATGTACGGGTTCGGGTTCACTGAGGTGTATATTAGGACACCACGACCTGTAATAGGGGTGATGACTGGCGCGTTGTGTTGTATTTTGGAACATGGGACCGAGAGATGGACCGACAAGATAGTCGGTTTGATGCACGATTAATTAGATAGCTGGTGATTAGGGGTGGCGCAGCCTGGGCACGGGTAGTTGACGTCGTGGAGGTTGGAGGAGTGTCGAGGTGTCAAAGTGTCAAGTCTCCTGGGACAGAAACTCCATGAGCTTCACGGAGGCACGACGTTTACTGAACCGACTGGAGGAACAGTTGACAGGCAACATGTTTATTGTCAGCAATGTAACGTAACTAAAGAGAACCAGCTAATCATAAGAGTATCCAAAGCCTTATTTTTGAGTCCATCTGGCTTGGCTACACGCTGACGGTCCCTTGGCATGCGCAGGCCCATTAGCTCTTCGAGGAGTTCGAGCTTTCCGTATCTTGCGTGGTACGACTGATCAATAGCGGAGATTCGAATGAGTTACTGAGAGAGGTTGGCAGATCAGCGATCAGATCAGCGCAGATTTGTGTCATTGATGGATCGCCTGGTTGTGAATTGCGCTGGGCCCTGTCAGCCACTTGATACTAAATGCTGGTAATTGGGTTGACAGTGATGTGGTGCCGTCCTTGCTTAGGCGCTGCTCGCCCCAAGATCAGGACCCTTAATTTTATGCAGTCTTTGTGCAGTCCTGCTCGAGGCAAAAACGGTCGGATGCTCTGTGGCGTCTTCCACCGTTTGCCAATCCACCGTTTCGATGTACACCGCATGGTGCCCATGTAAGCAATAGCCACGGGCAGATATCATGGCGGCTTGACAGATGCTATGAAAGAACAATGGGGAGACTTCATCAAAGCAGCAGCAGTTATATAAAGTGGCGATATACTTCCGTAGAGTTTCCCAGTGCGTGACTTGCCTATATCGCGAATAACCATGCCCCTTCTTCGTGCTGGGGCATCGGTACCCCTATTGCCCTCATCGCTCACCCACGCCATGCGCGCGTCGACCCATGGTTCCACAGTCTCGGAGCAGATACATACAAAAATCCGACACAAAGGGCATACAGTATAGAGACGCGGCTTTCTCAAACCGCAGTGAGGAGAGCACAACCAGATAATACTCCGCCCCTTAGACGACTACTCTCTCGTTAATAATGCCGTAGACCTGGTCTGTTATCGTGCTAGTAGTAAACATGTCTTGTAAATGCAGGCAAAACCTTGCGATAGCCGCCTTGAGCTATTTTGATCAATTGTATGGCGTAGTAAATAATGCCTCCACCACGCGGGGGCGCGCGAGGCTGAATTGTTTGGGCGCACCATCATCGTATGTCCAGATGGAGGCTACGTCTGCGTCAGTCATATCGCTGGAGGAGAGACCAACTCCTCGCACAAATTGTGAACTAGGAGAGATGTTGGCTGCGCTACGCATTGAAATGAATGTGGAAGCTTCCTACTACCAGCCTTGGCCATACCTGTTACGCCAGAAAGATCGGGACTAGACAAAGAAAGACTCCTAATCTCCCATCTAATGAATGACTGTAGCTTAGCTTAGCTCCTTGTAGTTATCTTCAATTCTGTGCAGTAGTGATTATGAATAGGCAACAGTGTTCGGAGAGTCCGAAGCTGTCGGGTCCGATAGGCCGGACGTTATCTGATGCCTTCAGCGTCAACAGATCAAATTATTACTGTCACAAGACTGTTGCAGAGATGCCCGAAGGAAGCTTCAGGGTTCCTATTCCTCTGACACAGTAGTGTAATTCTATTTCGTACATAGGCAGAAATTCCTCGTCCCTTCTTCGCCTTTGAATATGAAAACACCGCTCCTGACAAACCTTTCTACCAGCACTTACTGAGAATGCGTACACCGCCCTTACATTTACAACAGGTAGGATATTGTAAACTGAAGGAGACGTTCACGGAGTAGGCGGCCGAGGCATATTGATAACAAATAATTGCGATGTATTCGAACCCTCTTCTCCATAGCTGCCTTCGCCGCCTTACACCTAGTACGACCCTCTGTCGACGTTCGAACCCATCTATCGGGTTTTATATCCTCAGATTACTTTAGACTTTGTCTCTGATTTGCCTTGGGCGGAACAGACCGGACCAGGTAGATGATGGTCCTCGAGAGAGCGACAATGCTAAGCGGAAAGGAGAAAAAGCAGCCTTCACAGCCCTATAAGATCCGACGCTACCCTGTCTATGGCGGGAATCATGCCAGCATGAGATCATGAATCTAGCCAGAGTCTTGTTATCAAGAAAGCTACCACACCAGTGACGCGGCTGCCCATGCTGCTCGCGGTGCGAGGCAAACTGCTAGCCATGGTGTTAGCAATAGATTCTACGTGTCAACCCGAGACTGTCCTCATGACACTCGTTAGATGGAAGGAACGGGTAAGCATCTTGAGGAATACGAGGAAGAGCAAGGTGATCAAATCTCTTGAAGAGAAAGGAAGCGTGAGAAGAGCCCGAAGGCGCCAGGGCAACCGTGTTCTTGGAGTTGGCGGTTCAATTTAGCGGTAGCAACAAATTCATTCAACGTCAAGACAGGACGCTCGACGGAGCTTGATATTTCGGCTTCAGAGCCATCGCCAGCCGCGTAGAATCACAAAAGGGCCCAACACCCTCGTGCACTGGCACATCCTCGTTGGGACGCAGGAGAGATGTGGTTGCCCAGTTACTGTTGCTGCGTAGTCAACAAACAATCTGTTGGCGCAGAACGTGGTCCAGCAACACAGAGCTGGCGGCCTCTAGTGGACTTTCAGGGAAGTCGCGGCTGCGGAAACTGCCATCAGTGGCCTGGAACATCCCCACTGACCGTTTCCAACGGACCAGAAACTTTCGGAAAGGTGAATTTTATGAACACTACCGAGTTATGCAAGAGCCCTATTTGGAGTACATCTGGAACTGCTGGGTCAGACTGGGCTCATTCTTAAACCAGATAATACAAGTTAGCACAAACAAACTCGTTTGTGAGGTGGTGGCGGAGAGAGCCAATGCTTGGCTCACAACACAACGGAACACATTGACATATACTACGCAGTACTCTGTACGGAGTTCAGAATTACGAAGTACGTGAGAGCAGGGCCGAGAGAGAAAAAAAGTCCGCTTCAGCCCCCAAATCCCGTTAACAGCCCATCAATCAATCACCGCCAAGCAAAAGCGCAACTACCTAACCCATTCCATCCCCCCCTCGCAGGATCTTCCCAAATCCGGCATAATCGCACCAGAAATTGTCACCGACTGATAGTAAGCCAACCCTGGGCATATTTTATCCTACATGTGGCTTACTGTCCGTGACTGCTCAGGCCGAGCCGCCCGGGCCAAGCTGCCCACGATGGGTTTCCAGCGTTTTCTCTTTGGCTGGCCGCAAGTGGAGACGGGTGCATCATAATAGTGGGCGCCTGTGTCGATGACTCGATGGGCTGAGGCTGTAAGCGGCGAGGGATATAACGAGAGTTGTGGGAATTCCTTATTCCTGCTATTTTCGCGCGTCTTGGTTACGATGATACTACGTCAAACGCAACATTTCCATCAACTGTCATGGCCTACCCTTGATGGCTGGTGCCTGCCTGCCTGCCTGCCCACCTTCAGAGGCAGACGCCGCCTTGACTCATGGCGACATTCCTGGACGGGATGTGCGAAATACCGCCAGCGTGGTGCATCTAACCAGCCGCATGCGAAGCGGCCAATCTAGCGATACGGGGCGCAGGTGGGTAACCCGTAAACAGCAAAAGGGCTGACAGTTATTAGTGGAGCCCCCTGGAACGGACTTCTGATTCTATGTCTGCAGAGCATGGCCAAGGCAAGGCAAGGCACTGACGAGGACGCGGACGCGGACGCGGATGCGGACACGGACAACACGGAGTCGGATTATGCAAAGTCGTACGGGGATCTGAAAGGCATGGCATGATGGAGGATGTGCCCTCGATTTAGGGTCTCAAGAGGGTGTGCGTAGTATGGCGCGGGCGGATATGGGCGATGGCGCATCAAAGCCAGAGCCAAAGAGGCAGTATGAGAGGCGCCGTCGACTTGGAGGCTCTCGAGGGACAATTATCAAGTCCGACGGGGGTTATAGCTCGTGCGCGGCTAGATGGCGCGTGTCTGCCGATAGGCTGTGCAAGCCATGGATCCGATGTCTCATGTTGGTGTTATTCTATCGAAGCGCCAGGCCGCAATCAGATCCCGGGACCTGGGGTCGGATATAGGATCCAGGATATCTAGCTTCCCTGCCAAGGAGGATTGCGTGTTCATGTTGCTGGAGCCCGCACCGGGTCCTTAGCAGGGGACCGGTTGTCGCTCAGAGGTTGTGTGGCTCCTTTCCTTGTTCCGGGCTTTATTCTTACATGCGGCATGTTGGAGTCCTACGTGCGTAATAGCAGTGTCAGGTTTTCCCGGCTGTCGGCGGTTTGATCTCCCTGTCCTTTATATTCTTATTTTGCGACGTAAACTGGATCTCTATATATCTCCCTCTCGTTCCTGTCTCCATTTATCTGTTTTCTTCCTTTCTTCCTTTCTCGGACTGGATAGACTACTCACGTTCACTCTACTTCATTCATTCACTCTTATAGGAGAAAAACTCATAAACGTCGCAGTGTGGTGATTCACCACATCGCCACTACTTCACCCTCGCCGCCAAAACACTCCCTCACCATGGACCCCAACACCGCCCCCGACTTCCAAAACCAAACGTGGGTTCTAAATGGCGGGCCCGAGGCCTTCTGCCTTGCAAACCCAAGCTCCCCGCTGTGCGACAATGTCCAGAACTTCTACGAATACCGCCTGCAGCTCGCCCCTAATGCCGCCTTCCTCGCCATCTTCGCCGCCTCCCTGGTCGGCTACCTCGCCACCTGGGCCGTCACCCGCATCGGCACCGCCTTCAACATGGCGCTCATCCTCGGGCTGATATGTGAGGTCCTCGGGTACGCGGGCCGAATCCTGAGCTGGAAGAATCAGTGGCAGGAGCTCGGGTTCCTGATACAGATTATCTGTCTTACCATTGGGCCTGCGTTCATGGCCGCGGGGGTTTATCTTTGCTTGAGGAGGATCGTGAGTGCGTTTGGCCCCGAGAATTCGAGGATCCCCCCCGAGTATTATACTCGCATTGTAAGTTACCATGTCACATCTATCTCGTCCCCTATCTTAGACAAAGTAGTAACCCTGGCCTTACAGTTCATCCCCTGCGACGTCATCTCCCTCGTCCTTCAGGCCCTCGGCGGCGCTCTCGCCTCCACCGCCTCCCACAATCACGAGTCTACCGATCTAGGCTCCAACATCATGATTGCGGGCCTGTCCTTCCAGGTCATCACCATCGTCGTCTTCATCGCCGCCTCCAGCGACTTTGCGATCCGCACCTGGCGTCGCTCCCGCTCCCTCGGCACCACGGCTCTCGACCAGGACCCGGTGCTTGTTCGCATGCGCAGCACCTTCTTCTTCAAGGGCTTCCTCTTCGCTCTCTGCCTCGCCACGATCTGCATCCTCTGGCGGAGCGCCTTCCGTGTCGCTGAGTTGAGCGAAGGGTGGACTGGTCCTATCATGGGCAACCAGCCCATGTTCATCGGCTTCGAGGGCGTGTTGATCGTCGTAGCTGTCCTGGCGCTCAACGTCTTTCACCCCGCGTTCGGCATCCGCGAACTTCTGGAGCGCGATGGTGGCCTCAAGGGACTGTGGTGCTTTAGGGGCAGGAAGGACAAGGATGAGAGCATTCGTCTCAAGTCGATGAGCGACGATGAGAGCAAGCCTGCCACTACGAGCGGTTCGGTACTCGTATAGACATTTTCCTTTGCAACGTCTATTGGAATTTTATTTGTCTTTTGTTTTTTTGTTTTTGTTTTATGCGGTGGCGAACAGATGGATAGAACGGATTTGTGTGCACATGGACGGGTTTTGGTCTCTTAGTGACGGAAAGCCTGCTTCTGGCTCCATTGATACGATTTTGATCTGATTTAATATATACACTTGCAGGGTGGGACGCAGACATTCTCCTCTAGATAGAAATATAAAGTTTCAGGTGACGATATGGCAGCTAAACACTTTCACCATGTAAAACATCATCCATTGCAAGATGCAATCAATTCAATTCGTGACTACTGTTGGCCATGGCACCACAAAAGGGCCAGATACTATGTCTGATCTACCATAGACCGACCGAAGGCTAGCGACTGACTACACTGTCGGCCTATCCTATACCAAGAGTCCCAAGACTCTGTTCCGCCTCTTACTTTGCATATCTTGATATCTCTCATATCTCTCATATCCTTCATTTGTTCCTCCCCAAAAGCTGCAGGGATGCTATGCTTCAAGTCCATTTCCAAAATGTTGCTATTGGAGATACCGCAAAAGATATTGTCCAAAATGAGGCAAAATTAGCTAAGGGGTATCGTAGAGTTATACATTCCACTCGCACCGCAGATGCACGTTTAAAACACAACAGAGCGCCTAGTGGCGTCATCAAAGCAAGCTGGTCATCAGCACCAAGCGCTCATAGGTCTCGCCAGTCAATATGAAAAAAGGCTTTGGCAGCAAAGGTGTTAAAAGACTAGGGTCATGATTACGAAGGGGTTTGAAAGGGTAGGGGGGTGGGTGGGAGGAATGTCGCAGGTGTATCATTCTACTGTTTGAGAATTCTGCCATTCATATCGCCACACCCCCTAAAGGTAAGACTTTGCTTTTGTCACCCAGGAATCGAGTTCGATACTCAATAATGCCTTGGCTGATGGCGTCGAAATCCTTGATCTTGCGATTTCGGAAATCGGTGAGTAACTGGCGTAGGCCATTGATATACTCTTCTTGCTTGTCCATGCCTTCGCCATTGCCAAAGGCACCGAGCTGTAGTAAAATTTGGTCATCTGCAGTTGGTCATATGTCAGCCTTCACCTCACCGGATATTTCCTTGTCTCTGTTTTCTTGGATATGTCGGAGGCAGACGTACCCGGCGTCTGTATGCTGCCAAAATGCTGAAACTGGCAACTGTTGCCCCTTGGACAACCCTGGCCGGACAACTCATCAGGACATAGCTCCTTGCGAGGGTCTATATTATTACTATATGTTAATGATCGAAGTCCGCCGCTCACGGATTTGTTAAATTGAGGGTGAAATCGATACGCGTGGAAGTATCGAAGCGGCGTTTCGTATGGAACGAAACTCGACCGAGGTGTAGCTGATGCTGTGGCAGTATGTGCATTGTTGATCTGAATTGTGTGTTAGAGTGTTGGACCAGACGCGCTACATATATATGGGAAACAGGTACTTCTCCGGATTTAGAGTTGGCGTCCACCCCAACAGATATGGGCTGGGCACGAGGTGATGCTGTGTTCTTGTAGCGTAAGTTGTTATCAGTGATTTCCAAATCTCGACCATTGTTCGAGGGCGTCTGATCAGGTTGGGAGGATGGCTCCAGCGCTGAATCAGACACAGCATCGGGTGGTTCGTATCCATCAGACGCTTCTTCCATTTCGCTGTCAGTAGAATCCTCTGGACCTTCGGTGGTGCCCATTTCTACATCGCCATCTTCCTCCCGAGCAATTGCGATAGGAGAACCTTCACCAGAAATTACATGCCTGTCGTCAGTATCACCTGCCACACTTTCCTCACTAGGGCTGGGGGCGGCCTCTATGTGTATTTCACTCGTCGTCAATCCCTTAACACCCATCTTCTCGGCATGATACACCTCTGATGCGGTAGTTGCAATTTCCGTGGGCTCAGCTGGAGGGGAACGCGACGCTGATTCTTTGGATGACTGTTCTTCAACTGAGTCAAATTAGGATATTGAGCGATGCTATGTGCGGAAATAATATGACTTACCTAGTCTTGGTGTATCGACTGCTGGGTCATCCTGTCGATTCTGACCAGATTCAACATCTGCACGAAGGCGGACTTCCTCCAACAAACTCTCCTCGAGTTCCTTTTGAATATTGGCTATTTCGGACTGTAAGAGTTGTAATTTCAGCATTTGTTCCTTGCGTCGTGCCTCAATAGCAGGAAGACGAGCGCTAGCGGCCCGTGAGCGACTCCATCTGTCAGTTTCTGAGGTATTCCCTCTCATTTGCGAGTTCTTGGGCAAGATCCTTGATGTGGTGTCAAAGGAAGGCGAAGTAGCTGTTGTGTCGACTGGCAAAGCCTGGCTGTGAATTGTATCTTTTGCATGACCCTTTGTTTCTGCGCCATCTTCACCCTGTTTATCATTTGATTGAGATAAGGCTGGCGAGTCCTGTTCGAAGAGCTTGGCTTTCTTACGAGCCTCAGCTTCGGCAATTTTAAGCTTCATCTCTTCTATCCTCTTGTTCATGAAGGCTAAATCGCCTCTGCCACCACCGTCGTTCGTAGCGTTGGAGCGCACTGGTGTAGAGCTAGGGCTGGAAAACTGGTTGTTTGCGCGCTCACGATGTAGAGAGGCGTCCTGGCGAATCGCTGTTCCTTGGTGTGGGCTCTCTTCTTGAACCACAGACGCAGACCGTCGACCAGATGAGTCAATTTCCATTTCGGCATCATCCTCATCATCACTTACGTCGATAAGAAATGGTCGGGATGCTCGTAATCGCCCGAACGGCTTGACCATAGAGCCATTAACAGGTTGTGAAGAAGTGGGCGTCAAGAATAGCCCTGGAATAGAGGACTGAAACAAGCCGTTTGTGCTGTCATTTGGAATTGGTTCTTGCGTTGAAACGATACCTGTCGTGTTATGGGAGTCGAGTTGGTCAAGTATATCGCGTGGAGCTTGAATATCCCCACCTGAAGCTCTATTGCCACTTGCCGTCTCAACTAGTTGTTGGCGACTCTTTTCAAGCCCTTCACGGGATCTCCGTAGAGCTTCCATTTTTTGGTGCAAGAGCTTTGACTTCTCCGACAGTTTTTTAGATAGCACGGCACTTGAGGCTTTGGGAGAGTTTGCGGTACTATCTTGCGGTTCCGGCGATGATGGAGCTGTAGCTTTTGAACCTTTAGCGGCTAGTAACCGAGCAATTCGATCTTTACGTTCCTCGGACTTGTCTTTAGACTTTGTGACCTGTTGAGACTTGGGCTCGGAACTTCTCTCAAGCGGTGTGCTTGTTGTAGTTGCCGATAATCCGACGGCTTCTACTACACGCGTAGGCTCTTCGGACAGAGTGAGATGACCAGCATCAAGTCCCATATCCTTGAAAAGATTCAAGAGAATAGCACGATCGACACCTTCCGCTACATAGTCTTCAAACTGAACATTGAGGGCCTGAAGACGCAATATCGCATCTTGTGCGAATTTCTTCGCCTCTCCAATGGAATTTGGTGTTGTTGATTCCCTATTGTTGGTAAATGGTCGTGATTGTGTATCGTCGTGCGTAGGGGGATGCGTCGATTCATCTATGAACGAGTTGTTTATCCCTTCAAGAAATTAGTTGTGCTGTCCTTCTGGGATCATTTCGCACCTCACTTGCCCTGTTCATTGCTGCGAGTTCGTATGCGGCCGGGTTCACGGAGCTCGTGTGGAGATAGATACGGTGAATATGAGCCTGAGCGCTCTCTAGTATTTTTCGCTGCGTCCTCGACGTGTGGCCGAGACGGAGAATAGCGGTTAGCGCTGTCTTCTGCAATCACCTCATTGGGTTCATAAGCATCTCCAAGTTCACCCCTCGCTAATCTCTCCTTCTTCAGCCATACCACTATCGCGTTGTTGGTTTGTTCGTTCTATAGCCAGGGTAGGTGCGTCAGTGTTGCCGGAGACTGAATTGCCACCAAGCCCAGGTGCTGGAGGTTCGGCGAAGGCATGCCTGGCTTCAGGCAGTGTATTGTGTTGCTGATGATGCCACACCATAGCATTAGGAAGCGCATTTAACCCCAAGCCCGGTATCATACTGGGACTGTATTCGTAAGTTTGGCTGGGGTTGCTTTGGTGGTCGAGAACGGATGAATGGATCGGCTGATTTGAAGACTGCACAGGAATAGGATACGGTTGATATGTAAGGGGCGGATACGGTTGCTGGGCTTGCTGGCCTTGATGGTGTTGCTGCCCACCATATCCTCCATGTCCAGGCTGGCTCATGGTCGATACGAGATGAAGCGTTGAGCTTGTGTCTATCGCAACGTTGAACAGGGATATCAGGGCGAGACTCGATCGTCTATATCTGTAACGTGAGGCTGTGGGAATATGATAACAAATTGATACGACAGGAATCTGACAGCCGGATCGACTTTCTTTCGATAAAAGCAAGATGTTTAAACGCGATCGAGTTCATGGCACGCGTTGAATGATGTGTCTAGAAGATCGGGCGTGTGGATATCGATCTTGGAAGCCGAATTACACTGAGCAACAAATCGCGCTGATGGCAAGGCACCGTTCGCAACGTCTTGGCCTGGGCTTGTGAGGGATTTTTACGTGGCGGGAGTGGCGGATGCTGCCATATGGTATTGTTCAACGGCCAAACTGGTCACCCTCGATAATTTTGGGTAGAAGTTGAGGCAGGCAGTCAAAATATTTGATACTATGATCGTAGATGATTCTAAGCCTCATTAGGAAGAGTGGGACAGCTTTACGCGACAACACAAGTCAAGTCACGTGCGGGACGTAATGTTTACTTTCGTGGGGTTTCCCCCCAGCAACCGCGACTGTTGTATCCCTCCCCCTGCCGGTAGTTCTCGCGCCACGGAGCAAATTGATAGCAATTGCTCCTCTTTTGATGTCACTCTTTATGCCCTGAAATTAAAACCAGAGCGCCGGTGCTCATCGTTATTTCTTCTCTTCATTAACTACCCTTGGGGTTTTCCCGGTCTACCGCCGCCCTATCGGAACCTACCTTGCCCGACTATATTTACGTGCTTATGAGAATCACGATATAACCGCGTTCTACGCCCTCCTCCAACTTCAGCAGCACCCGTCGCTGTTGATGTTGATTTTTATGTTTGCCGTTTGTAATGTCATCTCACACCAATGGCCTGGCGCAGCGGCGCAATAACCCTTTTACTCGAACCTCATCACAATCGCCTGCTCCTACAGTAAGGCCACAATCAGCCTTATTTTCGTCTCCTCCCCCTCCAGCTGTATCGACCCCAAATTCTCATGGCAGATCCCAGTCCAATGGCTCAGCCGCCACCGTATTAGCTCCCCAGGGCAGCGCACCAAGATATCTCCGACAGGATTCTAGAAATGGCACCCCAACCCCTGGCACTTTTGCTCCTTCGTTTATCAAGTCTGACGACCTGAGACGGGAGCAAGATACTGTCCAGGGTATTGAAGGTGAAAACGACTTCTCTGGCAAACGCTATGTGTGGCTTAAGGACCCCTCAAACGCTTTTGTTAAGGGTTGGGTCTTGGAAGACTTGGACGGAGGCAGAATAGCCGTTCAGTGTGATGATGGAACTGTGGGTAATTTTCATTGAATCAGCCTGGTGTGTACTGATCTGGTCTTAGCGACGAGAAGTTGACGCCGAAAGCGTTGATAAAGTCAATCCTGCCAAGTTCGACAAGGCAAACGATATGGCCGAATTGACCCATCTGAACGAGGCATCCGTCGTTCACAACCTGCATATGAGATACCAAGCAGACCTTATATACACTTACTCTGGGCTGTTTCTTGTGACTGTAAATCCTTATTGCCCCCTTCCAATCTACACAAATGAGTACATCAATATGTATAAAGGACGAAGTCGCGAAGATACAAAGCCGCACATATACGCCATGGCCGACGAGGCCTTCCGGAACTTAGTCGAGGAGGGTCGGAACCAGAGCATCTTGGTCACTGGCGAATCGGGAGCCGGAAAGACAGAAAACACCAAGAAAGTCATCCAGTATCTAGCAGCGGTTGCTCAGTCTGATGCTCCGGTGAAGGGAAGGACACAGCAATCGAACCTCTCCCAGCAAATCCTTCGTGCGAATCCTATACTCGAGGCATTCGGTAATGCCCAGACGGTCCGAAACAACAACTCTTCACGTTTTGGCAAATTCATCCGCATCGAGTTCACTCGAACAGGTTCAATCTCGGGCGCATTCATTGAGTGGTATTTGCTCGAAAAATCCAGGGTCGTGAGGATAAACGACCATGAGCGGAACTATCATGTCTTCTATCAGCTTTTGAAAGGAGCAGATTCAAGAATGAGAAAGGACTTCTTACTCGACAACCTGAATGTCGAGGATTTTGCTTACACACGAAGCGGCCATGAAAGCATTGTAGGAGTCTCTGATGAAGATGAGTGGGATTCCTTGATGGAGGCATTCAACGTGATGGGCTTTTCAGACCAGGATCAGTCATCCATTCTTCGCACGATAGCTGCCGTTCTGCATTTGGGAAATATTGACGTTGTGAAAGAAAGCCGCAGCGCCGATCAAGCTCGACTCACTCCAGAGGCAAATCAACAGGCGGCAAAGGTGTGTAAACTTCTCGGTGTACCTCCTGAATCCTTTATTCAAGGGCTGCTTCATCCAAAAGTCAAGGCTGGTCGAGAATGGGTCGAAAAGGTTCAGACGCCTGAACAGGTCCGCCTAGGTCTTGCTGCTCTCTCAAAGGGTATATACGAGCGTGGTTTCGGTGATCTTGTCACCCGGATCAATCGCCAGCTTGACCGAACTGGTATGGGACTGGATGATTCTCACTTTATTGGCGTCCTCGATATCGCTGGCTTCGAAATCTTCGAAGAAAACGGTTTTGAGCAGCTCTTCATCAATTACACCAACGAGAAGCTCCAGCAATTCTTCAACCATCACATGTTCGTGCTCGAACAAGAAGAATATGCCCGCGAGCAGATCGAGTGGCAGTTCATCGACTTTGGTCATGACCTGCAGCCAACTATCGACCTCATTGAGCTGTCTAACCCTATCGGCATATTTTCCTGTCTTGATGAGGACTCTGTCATGCCTAAAGCGACGGATAAATCTTTTACAGAAAAACTCAACTCACTATGGGATAAAAAGACTACCAAGTATCGGCCCTCACGGCTGACCCAGGGGTTTATCCTGACCCATTACGCAGCTGAAGTCGAGTACTCTACCGAGAACTGGTTGGAGAAGAACAAAGATCCGTTGAACGATAATATCACGAGGCTTCTTGCTAGCTCTACTATTGACCACATTGCCACCCTATTTTCTGACTGCGCGGATGAGGTAGATGACGATGTGGTAGGTGGCCGAAGTCGTGTCAAGAAAGGATTATTCCGAACTGCAGCCCAACGACACAAGGAGCAACTTCACAGTTTGATGAATCAATTGCATTCTACGCACCCGCATTTCGTGCGTTGCATCCTGCCAAACCACAAGAAGCGGCCAAAACAGTTCAACAAGCTACTGGTTTTGGATCAGCTTCGATGCAACGGTGTTTTAGAAGGTATTCGGATTGCCAGAACCGGCTTCCCCAATCGACTTCCCTTCGCCGAGTTCCGCCAACGATATGAGGTACTCTGCTCCAACATGCCCAAGGGCTACATTGAAGGCCAAGAAGTGGCTTCTCTCATGCTCGAGAAGCTGGGTCTCGATAAGGCTTTGTATCGAGTTGGCCTCACCAAAGTTTTCTTCAGAGCTGGCGTACTTGCCGAGTTGGAGGAGCAACGCGATGCTCTAATCACAGAGATCATGTCTCGATTTCAGTCAGTTGCCAGGGGCTTCATTCAGAGACGGGCTGCTTACAAGAGACTATTTCGAACTGAGGCAACTCATATCATCCAGAAGAACTTCCGCGTATACCTAGACCTCGTCGAAAACCCTTGGTGGCAACTCATTGTCAAGATGAAGCCTTTGTTAGGAGCAACCCGAACTGCACAGGAAGTCAAGAGACGGGATGCCATGATTGCCCAACTGAATGAGAATATGCGACTGGAGAGTGAGAATCGTCAGAAGCTTGAAGAAGAGCGCCGCAACTGCCACGCTGAAATAATTCGGATCCAGCAAGTTCTCGAAAGTGAACGAGCCCTTGCTCTTGACAAGGAAGAAATCTTCAAAAGGCTCCAAGGGCGAGAGGCTGAGCTGGAAGATAAGCTTGCAGGCGCTATTGACGATCAAGAAAGACTGGAGGATCAACTTGACGAGCTCATGGAAGCAAAAAATCGTGCGGAACAGGGAGTTGAAAAATATCGAGCACAGCTCGAGCAAGCTGCAGCTCTGATCTCTAAGCTTGAGCAAGAGAAAGTTGAGCTTTCCCGAAAATCTGCAGACCTTGATATTGCTCTAAGGGATATCTCACAAAAACAATCTGAGCGAAGCGAGCAGGAGGAGAAACTTGAGGGCGAGATCAAGATACTGCAAAGCCAGCTTACCCTGAAAGACAGGAAGGCTCGTGACCTGGAAGCAAAGCTCCTCCAGATTGATCAGGATATTGAGGTCAAGCTACACACAACACAAAAGGAACTTGAACAGGCCAGGTCTCGGGAAGCTCGTCTCACAAGAGAGAACCGCGATATTCAGAAACAACTATCGCAGTTATCAAAGACGTCGACTGATTACGAGGATCTAGTTCGCAACAAGGAAAGCGAACTAGCCTTGCTTCGCAATGACAAGAAGAAGCATGAGTCTGAGCGGAGGGGTTTGGAGGACCAGAGGAAGGCATTATCGGAAGAGAAGGAAAAAACTTCTGGCAGATTCCGCGAGATCCAAGCCGAATTGGTGGCCATGAAATCTCGACAATCGCAGCTAGAACGAGAGGCGGAAGACGCCAAGAGTCTTTTGGAAGCGCGACTGTCCGAAGATGCACAAGCCGACAAGAATAGACAAGTTGTTGAGTCTCAGATCAATGACCTCAAAGAAGAATTGTACAAGACGCAAATGGATCTGAGCAGAGAACGCCAATCTCGGGACGACGTTCTTTTACTCGGCGAACACAAGTACGAGGCTCTGAAAGAGGAGTACGATCATCTCAACGACTCCAAAATCATCATCGAGAAAGAGTTATATGCGCAACAAGATTCGCTTCGACGGACAATGGAAGCCCGTGCTGCAGTCGAAAAGGAGCGTGATGATGCTCGTGAAGAGATTCGAAAACTCCGTGTGGCAAAAACTCAAGCAGAGGAAGCCAGGGTGCAAGCTGAAATGGCTGGTGAACGCCAGGCCTCCCAGGCTGCTCAAGAGCGCGAAAACAGCCTTCGCAGGGATCTCGACGCCGCACAAGATCGGCTTAACTGGTTTGAAGATGAATGCGTTAATCTTAATCACAAGATCGAAGAACTCAATAAGCTTATTCTATCATCTGGAGAGTTCGGCCTGAAAAATGACCAGGCTAAAGAGAGGATGGAGCGAGAGCTTACTACGGTGAAGAGTCGTCTGGCTGCTTCTGAAAATGATAACCGTGCCCTTCTCAACAAGCTTCAGCAGAAGGGTTTGGAGATTGCCCGATCGACATCGAGAGCTAACGAAGCTTCGCGTGGCCAAGTTTCATCCCTTCAGCGCGAAAAGATGAGACTTGAAGAGCAAACTACGAAGCTCAACAAACAACTAGGGGAATCGCAACTAACTGTCGCGTCACTGGAGAAGAAGGCAGAGAAGCTCCAGCTGAGCCTTGAGGATCTCAATCACGAAGTTGCGAGAGAGGTCAAGACCAGTAGGAATGCAGAGAAAGCATCCTCTAATTCCACAGCTCTTCTTGCTGAAGCCAATAGAACGGTTGAATCGGAACGACAGCAACGCAGCCAAGCCCAGTCCACAGTACGGACACTCCAGGCATCTCTGGCATCGCGAGAAGAGGAGCTCGAAGAGCTACGGACTCAAATGATGAACGCGCTAAGAACAGCTGATCCAGAACTGACTCTTCCGCCGCAACTGGACGGCAGCAATGAGCAAGCACTACTTAAGAACTTCGATCTCGTACGCAAGGTGGAAGAGCTTCAGCAAAGCCTTCGTGTGCAGTCCGCAGGAAGAACCAATGCTGAGAAGCAGTTGACGGAACTCAGAGCGTCTCGCAACGACGTGCCGAATCGGCCAAAATTAGAAGAGATTCACCCTAACGAGGTGCCTTATAATGGAGGCTCTCCAACGCAGAGACGGCAGGCTAAGGTCAACGACCGTCGGCTGTCGAACACGTCAACCCCCAATCGACGCCTCCAGGACGCCACCTTGCAGGATTCCACCAAGTCTGATAGGACTGTTGACACTCTGCACCTCAACAATAAGATGGATCTGAAGGCGGAGGTTGAAGAGCTCCAGAACCAGCTTCAACTCAGTCAAATGCAGAATCGCCATCTTCAGAGCCAGCTAGACAGGGGCACACCCGCTCTAGAAGATGCCCACGATCAAAGCCCTTCCATGCGCCGCATGCAAAAACTCGAGAAAGCCAACAGCCGTCTGCATGATATGCTGGATGATTCTGTTAAGAAGGTTTCAGCCCTAGAGAAGAATATCCGAACAGGAGAGTTGTCCCTGCGTGACATTCAGACCCGTTCCCACGAGGAGCTTTTGGATGTCTTCAACAGCCAAGAAGAGTCCCGCCGCGCACTCTTGCACAGCCATAAGGATGCCGTAGCTGAGTTGACAGACGTCAAGTCCCACTTTGACAAGATGCGACACGACCGGGCAAAGCTCGAGGTTGAGCTCCGAGACTCCAAATCAGATCTTCAGGAAATGGCTGTGGCACGCGAGCAGGAATCCAACAATCGCAGCCAGCTTCTACAGGAGTTTACGGACCTCCAAATTCGACTTGATGCTGAAACCTCGAAGCTTGCCGACGTCACCTCCAGTCTCGAATTGTACAAGAGCCGATCAGACGAGTACTTCAGTAAGCTTGAACAGGCGGAGATTGCTGTTCTGAAGGCCAACCGGGCCGAACAGTTCGCGAAGTCACAGGCGAAGGAAGCGGAGGACACTTATGCTGAGGTGATGGCTGAGCGACAGAAGATGGACTCCAACATGGAGGACCTGCAGCGACAGAACCAGCGGCTTGAGGAACGGGTTGAGGATCTCTCTACTGATCTTGAGTCCATCACCCAGTCCAAGAGGCGACTGCAGCATGAGCTGGAAGACTACCGCAACCAGCGTGCGATGGATATCGAGGACAAGGAATCAAGCATGGAGCAGACTCGCAAGAAGTATCAGGCAGAGTTTGCTACTCTTACCAAAGAGCTCGATCTTGCGCGAGAGGAAAAGCTCTACAAACAGGCAGAGATTTCTCGTCTCCGAGAGGAACTCGACGAGCTCCGGTCAAAATGGGATGATGAGGTTCTCAACAGCTCAACTTGGTCCAAGGAAAAGGCTCGTCTAGAGTCAACACTCTCTGATGTCTCTTCCTCCCGAGAGGAAGCTGTAAAGGCCCATAACGATGCCCAGGGTAAGGTTGTGTCGCTTCTGTCGCAAGTACGAACGCTCCGGTCTTCCGTCGACGACATCACAGCCGAACGTGACCTTCTTCAGAGGGAGAAGCGAAACATTGAGACGCGCCTCGCGGAAGCCAAGACTGGACTTGAAGACCTGGCCAAGGGCGCGAGTCCATCGCTCCGCGACGCAGCGAACATGGACAAGGAGCTACTCGAACTCAAGTCCAGCCTAGCTCATCAGCAAGATGTGGCCGCTGCAGCTGTCGAAAAGATGCGCCGTGCAGAATCACTTGCTTCAGAGGTTCAGAAGGAGGTGGCTGCTGAGCGCGATACTAGCACGCAACTGCAAAAGCAAAAGGCCGCGGTGGAGAAGACCTTGAATGAGGCGCAACTGAAGCTTGTCGATCTCGAGACAAAGGGTTACTCTAGTGCTAGCCAGGATATCAAATTCTTACACAAGCGCATCCAGGAGGTAAGTAATATCCACCACTTTTTAGCACAGTTTTCAATTGTCTAACAAATGTTTCTAGCTTGAGTCAACACTGGAAGCCAAGGAGACTGAGCGATCGAAATCCCAGCGTTCTGTACGGGATGTTGACCGCACAGTCAAGGATCTCAACGTTCAAATTGACCGCAAAGAAAAGCAGAACACGCAGCTATCCGAAGACGTGAATCGGATGAGAGACAAGGTTGACAAACTCCTCAAGACGATTGATGAGCTACAATCGTCTGAATCGTCAACGCAACTGTCTGCGCGTCGCGCTGAGCGCGAGCTGCGGGAAGAAAAGGAAAAGTCACTACGTCTGGAACGTGAATTAGAGGGCTGGAAGGGCCTCCGAGTAGAAAAGGGCTCTAACAGTGGCGTTGGCAGCGTTCGCAGTCGGATGTCGTTGTGGAAGAGTGAGGGTGACGATGCATCGGCGGTCGATGTGCCTGAGAGGAAGAGCAGCATTGGTAGAGCGCCTAGTCTAACCAAGGGCTTCTTGTAGAAAGTGTCACATATGGGACAGGGGGTATTCATTCATAGTGGACGGCGTTTTTGTGTTGCACTGATTCGGGAGTTTGTTATACATGTACACAGGCAACATACAGAAAGTCGGCTTCGAGGAGCCGCAGGAGGGTGCTTGGTGTTTTTGGAATCGTATTAGGATTGTTTCTGTGTTATTGCCGGGCTGTTGAGTGTCGTCATCTGATTGCCATCACATCCGCTAATGAGAATTGAGTATTACGATCACAGACGTCGCCTTGTGTGACCTGACGCTTTACTTCGTGCATGTCTCATATGCGGTAGCATCTGCAAACGGTGTCGTGTAGGCTGTTCAGGCGGTCTGGTAGAACGATTATTTGGTGAAACATAAACATATGCCGTGCGACGGACGGACCAGATTTTCGTATATAAACGAGGGGGTCTCGAGCTACCGCCCCGATCCCGTCAAACTCGAACACTATCAACGCTTTCACTTTTCGAGTACTCGGAATTAATTCCACGTTTTCATCCCGAACTATACTGAGCCATCTCTTGTCTTTACCATGGCTGATGGAATCGCTGAGGTCGACGAGAGTGGCATCCGTGCAGGGCTGTTCTTACCGCCTTGTGCTCAGCCTGCTAGGCCATCCGTGACCATTTCGAGGGAGCGCTGGTACACGCCCCGTCGGTATTGCTGTGAGGAAGAGCCGTGTGACAGGTACGGGGATAGGTGCTATATGCCGGTGTTGAAGTGTTGTCGTCTCCTCAGCCATTGCAAGAGAGGAGAACGCAAGCGGGTTTGTATTTGTCCCTATCCCTGCCAGAGACTATTTCGTTTGGACATTTGAGGCGCTGACGATGTTCCTGTATAGGAGTATTGTAGGTGTGAAGTCAAGAAGCCGGTGAAACGTCGTGCACGCTTCGTATCGCCTAGCTGCAGCAGTGAATTCGACAGTGAATTCGACAGTGACGACGACAGCAAATATGAGATGAGCGAGTGTGATCCTTGCGAATATGGCACTACGGGATCCAGGGGCGGCTTGGCGGAGCAGTTGGGGATGGAGGATTTGATTTACGTACTAGCAAAGAAGAAGAGGCATCAGAAGGACGCGAAAAGGAGAGTTGACGATTGGACTCGGGTTATGGAAGGGCTTGGGGAGCCTGGAGGCAGAATGGGGAGGGAGGCAAAGACGAAGAAGACGAGCTCGTTTTGGGCGCGTTGTTTAGGAGGGCGGAGGAAGAGACGGAGGGAGAGGTTATGCGAAAGAGAGGAGAGGCAGCGGCTGAATGATGGAAGGCGAGAAGAGAGGCAGAAGGAGCTGGAGGAGAGGGAAGAGAGTGAAACAGAGGAGCGGCAGCGCCAGAGAGAGAGAGCGCGAGAGAGAAATAGGGGCGGTAGGTCGAGGGTTAGGTGAGTTAATGATTGCTGCGTGGTTATGTGCAGAGATATTAGCTAACATGGCAGTGCTCCATTTTGACTTGGATCGGGCTCTGAGGGTGAGACTGTTGGGTGCTTTGAGGCACATTCTGAACATCATGGTGATGTCTGAGATTACCTACCATCTTCATGTGGAAGTGACATTACTTCCGTCTTCATTCTTGTTCTTATGTTCCTTTTCGTTTACGATTTCGTTTGAAAGCTAGTTACACGACTGCGAGTCGTCTTTTCATGGCAGGATGAAAATAACGGCGACGTTTTTTTGAATGAAGATGTTGGGCGGGACGGTCTGCGACGAGGCAGCAAGTAGTTGGCAATGAACAGAATAGTTGTAGTGCGCCACGCCAAAATGCGGCAACCAACGGCGACGGCGTCAACTTGATTACCACGTTGCAACATCTTGTACAACGCACCAGAAATACTGGAGTTTAGGTCTGGAAAACAAACAGTACGTTAACTTGACAAACCCAAAAATAAAGACATGAATATCTGCGTCTCCAAAATGGAGATGAAGACCAAAAAGAAGGGTCTGGCCGGGGATTGAACCCGGGACCTCTCGCAAACATGCTGTAGGGTTTACCCTAAGCGAGAATCATACCGCTAGACCACCAGACCTGATAGGAGCTACCACTCCTGTCTTGTACGAATTGTTGACAATTATTTTAAACTATATTCCTAGTATGTAGAAAATAGTGCTCCTACTCCCTCGCTTTCGTATAGGGCAGCCACGCTTGTGATGAACCATGTACGTACGAAATAAAAACTTGTCAGGTTATTTCATCGCGTTTACTTCTGTCGTTTTCATTTTAAGCATGTCTTAAGCTGTCGGCCTTTGTTTAGTGATTTTTTAGCAAACTGAAGGGTTTTTTTTAAGTTGTTAATAGTCGTCACGGCTCTGCATGTATTCTGCCTGTTTTGTGCAAGAGATTCCCCATCTCTACCTATTCCAAATCGGCGATTGCTAACCTGTCAGGAAGGAAACATCTCACGCATCTACACCATTTAAGTGCATAATGGGTTTGCAGTATTAAAATTGGGAACAGCTCTGGCTTATGACTACGTCATCAATTCCGGATTGTCGTGAAATCGTATCATAATCCTACAATTTGCAAGCTCTCCTAGGTAACACCACACTTTCTCTGCTCCATCTAATTGCCCTGCCCAACATCATCGCCCTTCTTGACGCCCTGGCTCTGGCCACCACTGGCGTTCGTGCCCTCAAGGCCGGCACCCTTCTCTGCCAGGCCTTCAGGAAGGCCTGCGGTCTTGTCTGCGCGAGGCACCTTGTCGGTCTGTAGGGTAACTTGTTAGTCTTTACGCAGCGAATTGCACAAACGCCAATGAAGCACCGAGGGAGATGTTGCAACCTACATTGACTTGTCCAGCACCGTGGATGATGTTTTTCTTAGCCTCCTCAAAGGGGCCATTTTGGGAAGAACCATCTCCGTTGCGAGGCATGATTGGTTGTGGAAAGAGACTGAGATTTGGTGTGTATCAACCTGGGGGATGCCGTATAACCGTCTGTGGTTTGCTTGATGTTTGTTGCACCGAGAATCGGAAACAAGTGCAAATTTTGACACTGGAGTATCCTGGCCTTTATATATTTCACACCTTCATCAATCTCGATGAAGTCATTTCTGTTGGAGAAGCTTCGAGTACAAACGTCATCATCCGAGAAGATCTGGTAGAGGCGGAGTGCCCAAGTGTCATTATGGGGTAGGTGGATCAGCGCCATGGTTGCGTCGGAGCAAATCGCCCGCCATACAGATAGTTTTGCGGCGTCCACCAAGGCTGGACAAATTACTATTTTAGAAATAGAACAACTGTCGAATTATGCTTATTGCCTAGCATGGACAAGTTGTGAAACATGGAAACCCAGACAGACAAACGCCGCGATATTAATCTAACAGTTTCGTCCACCTTTTGCTCCGGCGTCAACTCTAACGGGCATACAAGGGAAGATTTGGCTGTGCTGGCCGTCTCATCAATTTAGAAAGTTTTAGAGAGTAAGTTGGACTGAATATGGATTGCATGTATGATGAAGCTCGGAAGGGTTCTCGTTCGCTGTCGACACTGCTGTGCCCCAACTATAGAATGGCCGCATCACTGGCCTCTCTCTTGCTGTAAAGTAGCCGACTGACCTATCCCACTTGGCCAAGAAATGATGAGCACTTAACGGTCCGTATATTTGCGCCGGACTTTGGAGACCAGAATTGAGACAACCCGTTGGTCGGGGTAAATACAATCCTGCCGCCACTTGACCGCGACGACTTGTCTGAGGCGCCCCTCAACAGTCCTCATAAGTTGCCCCTGTCGCCTGCTTGTTCCTAGTAGTAGATAGGCGCCGAGTTGACGAAGAACATCCTACTTGTCTCTTAGTTTGTGGACCCTAGGCAGGTGCCTTATGTCTTTCGTTTTCATAGCGAAGAAGGACGATGTATTTCCGATTGAGGGAGAGAAGGCTCGTAGGATAGATGGTCTTGCTTGCGACTATTGAATATAGGCGTAATAGGCGTAATAGGTTCAAGTTATGTCCATTAATTAGGCCTGCTTTGTTATAATTGAGGCAGGCAGGTTTCTCCTACTTATGCGTACACACAGCCACCCTAGTTGCCCTCTACCATCAGTACCCTCATGTATTCCTGCAGCTTCATTTCAGCAGCGACAAAGCTTGGATCGCCTTGCTTTGGGCGGGAAATGCCTGAGGAGATGCTACGAGCGGAGGGAGGCTTTGAGGTTGGTGTTTTCAGCTCGGGGACTCTCCGTACTTTGCAATTCTTGCTTCCGTCTTGGCTCTGAATAATAGTCGTTTTGGAAACCCTGCAGAACCTAGCCCTCTGACTCCTATGGAGTGACTCTTTAATGTTCATAAATACTGGATGGACCACGAGCAGCACATATGTTTTACAAGTGGTTGACGGTGTCGGAGGCTGGCCACCCGACTCCTGGACTAGACTACCGGATATAATTGAGCGGCGGGGTTAATCTTGGATGGAGAGGCGAATGACGTCCTAGACGGGAGCTAAATCAACAAGAGAATGACATGCCTCGATTGTTGCCTCAGGTAGTGAGCGTCTCGACGTATTTAACGCTCGTTGTCTCGCGTCGTTTCATGAGCCCTCACGTTAGTTCGTGAACACACAACACGGCCACTTACCTGATCGTCATCAAGGCTCGCTGAGGGCAACCAAACACCAACGTCGCCATCTCCCACCGACACCACCGACACCGCCATGGCGTCGCCAATCACCATCCACCACCTCCAAGTCTCCCAGTCTGAGCGTATCCCCTGGCTCTGCGAAGAACTCGGCATCCCCTACAACCTCAAGCTATACAGGCGCGCGCCGGTCTTCGCCCCCCCGGAATACAAAGCCCTGCACCCATCCGGTTCAGCCCCCGTCATCGAAGACGGCGATATCAAGCTCGCCGAGAGCGGCGCCTGTGTCGAGTACATCAGCCAGAAGCACGGCGGCGGGCGCCTCTTCCTCAAGCCCTCGGACGAAGGCTACGCGGACTTCCTGTACTGGTGGCACTGGTCCAATGGCACCTTCCAGCCCGCCCTAAGCCGCGTGATGACGATCCGCGGGGCGAAGATACCGGACGACAACAAGCTCGCGTGGTTTGGCAACGACAAGCTGAAGAAGTCGCTGGACGCGCTGGAGGAGCGGCTGCGGGAGAACGAGTGGCTGGCGGGGCGGGAGTTTACGGTGGCGGATATCATGGTGGTGTTTTCGCTGACGACGATGAGGTACTTCTGTCCGTATAGCCTTGAGGAGTACGGGAGCGTGCTGAGGTATCTGGGGAGGGTCGGCGAGAGGGAAGGGTACAGGAGGGCGATGGCGAAGTGTGATGCGGGGATGAAGCTGCAGCTTGGGGCTGCGCCGCTGGAGAGGCCGTCGCTTTAGGTGGGAGGAGGAGGAAGAGGAGGAGCTGGACTTGAGCATGGCCATTGGATCTATAGACGTAACTAGGCAGCTCAATACTGACGACACCACGCCGCTCAATAGGTGCTGCAGATGCTGGTCATTCGATGCTGCATGGATCCAGCCACCATAAATGCGAGTGATGGCTGAGTTGGGGACTGGCAATGATGGCCACTGTGCGACAGGGGCCTCAGGCTGTTGCCATGCCGTCCATGCCCTGTAGATGCCTGGGAGGGCACGGGATGGAAGGGCCTGTATTGCCACTCTTCAGCGGATAGCGAGGCCCTGTTACACCGACTTATCACGGCGACCTACAACAATCCGTCTTTCTAGTGACAATCTTGACATCCTTGACAATCTTGAAATATGGCATCTCACTCAGTACGACGATCAGCATCAACCCACGACCTCGGCATCCATCCCTGCACAGTTCCCCGCGATTCGGCTCCAGCCCCCGCCCACAATCTCCATGGCGCCGTTCCCGTTCCCGCTCTGGCTATGAGGAGGGCCGGAGTGCTTCATCAGTCCGTGGCCCCTGTCCTGGGATGTAGCCGAATAAAAGAGACGGCAAGGCAGCCTGTGAACAAGTCAGCCCCGCCAGACCACGTCTGTTCGTTCAACAATTGTTTAAGTAGGCCATTGCGAGGCCGCTTCGTCTGACAGGCCAATCCCGCACCGCATGTTTCGGTTCTGGAGTGCTCTTTAGCTTTTGACAGCCATCGCCGACTTCACGAACGAGCACTATCTCTACCCTGCCGTCAGCTCTCTCTCGACATATCCTACCCTCGACTGCTACGCACGCCTCCTCAAAATGCCGTCCCAGGCCCCCATAACCACTCCCTTCACGACCCTCCTGGGCATCCAGCACCCCATCGTCCTGGCGGGCATGGCCCATACCTCTGGCGGGCCGCTCGTCGCAGCCGTGTCCAACGCGGGCGGCCTCGGCGTCATCGGCGGCCTGCAGTACACCCCCGACCAGCTCCGCGACATCATCGCCGAGATGAGGGAGAACTTCAAGACGCCCGACCTGCCGTTTGGTATCGACCTTGCGCTGCCGCAGATTGGCGGCAGTGCGCGCAAGACGAATCACGATTACACGGGTGGGAGGCTGGAGGAGCTAATTGACGTAATTGTGGAGAGCGGCGCAAGGCTCTTTGTCTGTGCCATCGGTGTGCCGCCGAAACACATCATCGAGAAGCTGCATAAGAACAACATCTTGGTCATGAACATGGTTGGACACCCCAAGCACGCCGTCAAGGCGCTGGACCTCGGCGTGGATATCGTCTGCGCGCAGGGCAGCGAGGGAGGAGGCCACACGGGAGACATCGCCAACTCGGTGCTCATCCCCGCCGTCGTCGATGTCGCGCGCAAGTATAAGCCGCCCATGCTCAAGGGGTCCACCGCCCTCGTGCTGGCCGCCGGCGGGATCGCCAACGGCCGCGGGCTTGCGAGCTCGCTCATGCAAGGCGCCTCGGGCGTCTGGGTCGGCACCCGGTTTGTTGCGTCGACTGAGGCGAATAGCAGCGAGGCGCACAAGCAGGGAGTTGTAGAGTGCAGCCATGGCGAGACCGAGAGGTCGCTTGTGCTTTCGGGTCGACCACTGCGCCTACGACCAAACGACTACATCAGGGAGTGGAACAAGAAGCCGCAGGAGATGCAGGCGCTGCTGGACAAGGGAGTCGTGCCGATTGAGCACGATTTCGAAAATGGGGTGGACATTGACATCCCACATTTGATGGGCCAGGTTGCGGGATCCATTACAAAGGTGCAGCCTGCGGGAGAGATTGTGGACGAGTTTGTGAGGGAGGCGGTTGAGATGTTGAAGGTTGGGCATGGGTACTTGAGTGCGCAGAGCAAGCTGTAGGGCCGGAGCGGCACTGAGCTCACATGTATGATATGGGAGTCGAGAAAATGGCATATTAATTTTACTGGATGTATTGTGTATATTTTGCCTGTTTATGCGTTCCACTGTGGCTGTACAGGTTCTTTGCCGCCTTCCCTGACAGCTTGAGGACGGGGTCCATCCGTGTTCAAAGCCTGGGTTCCTTCCATCGCCTCCTCATTCTCGTCACTCGAGGTGGCAAACTTGAAGTCAGATGCTAAAGAGTGTGAGCATATACGATTGCGTGTAATGGTGGCGGAACTCACGCGTAGCCATCTCCAACTTGCTCATCTCGCGGTGGCCCGACTCTCCCTCCTCGAGGCCGTTGCAGGGCTTGCCTTGTTCGACGGCGCGCCACTTCCAGTAGTTTGTGAAGGGACTGCTGTTTCGTTCTAACTGGTCCTTGACGTACTGTTTGATGTCAGCTGCCGTTCGTCCACGGGGGTTTGGTGAGGGGTGATTCGGGAGTGATATTTACCTTGCCCAGGACGGGCAGGAACTTGAAGCCATGGCCGCTGTAAGTGTCAGCATGGGGTAACGAGTGATGGCGGGCGGGCGCTTACGAGCCTCCGGAGCAGATGAAGAGGGACTCCGAGTATCCCGGGACGTAATCGACGACGAACTGCAGGCTTGTCAGTAAGCGATGTGTATTCCTCGGGAGGGACACGTACGTCGTTGTCGATGCTGTCGGTATACCAACACAGCTAGACACATGTAATCAGCGGAAGAGGAAAAGGACAAGAACGGAGAAACAGGACATGATCTTGGTTTATGTTTCGATGAGTGTAGGACGCGCATACCCGGCTGTCTGTGAACCCAATCTCAGCCAGCTCCGGAAAGGCTGACCCGATTACCTTCTTCATGAGCCGCAAGCCGTGGAGAGGGACTGTGTCGATGGGATCTTGACTGTATTTCGTGCGGGGAGTTGATAGGCGACTGAGCTGTTAGCTGGTGTCATGTGTGTGTGAGTGTGTGTGTGTGTGTTGATACACTTACATGTCTGGTTTGGAAGGGTGATCTTGGAAGTTTGTGAACTGAGACGGTCAACACGGGCCATTCTATGAACAGAATGTCCACCCGTAAGTTCAGGTACGGGCAACGGATGGTCATACCTTGCGGGCACGGAAGCCAAACTTGAGTCTGCCTTCTCGAGTGATGGGGAAGCCTCCTCCTTCATAGTGGCTATCCAATGGTCAGCATGTGAGGGACGACAATCAGATGCTGACCTACGAATCTCCCGCTCCAGCGATGAAACGCCAAATCGGCATTTTGTCAGGGTGAAACTTCTCCCGGATATCCGTTCTGCCCTCCGGGACGTCGATGAACATGAGGGTCCCCATCGTCGCCTCGACGGTGCGGTGTGCCTCAGGGAGGACGGAAGCCGTCCACGGACCACCTATTCCGGAACTTGTAAGAAGACCAAAACGAGAGGACATGGCCAGTGCGGTTGACTTACATGCTACAATGACCAAATCTGCGGCGTGAGTCTTGCCGTCGCACGTCTGGATGCCCGTGACTTTCTTCTGACTCGCCTCGGCGTACGTCATGTTCTGGAGTTTCCCCTCAGGCTCTCCCAGGACGAATTTAACGCCTTCGCGTTTGCAGAGAAAGTGAGCGTAGGTGCAGGCCTGAAATCCCGACACGTTAGCGTGTTCAGGGTAGAATTCGTGGGCTGGTCGACACACGCACCTTGTCCGCGAGGGTGACGCCGGCCGCGGTATCAAGAAAGCCATTCGTATCGCCGTTCGCAAACGCATCAAGAACGTGGTACTTTTCGAACCAACCCGCGTCGAGCTTCTTGATGTCCTCCTCACTCTTTGCATCATCCTGTTTTGTCCACCAGTCAGTGACTGACGGCATAATCGGCAGATGGGCTGCACGCACCTTGATGAATTGAAGACTCCTAAACTCGGGCGACGCCTTCTCCGTGGCTGCCATGTTCTCGACGTACCGCGGGATAAGCTCGCCCTTCCCAGTAGCAAGATGGAAGACGCCGCACATGTTGAGGAGTTTGTCCTCTGGGGCGAGGGAGTCGGGGAGGTCGGATGGGGCGCTCTCTGAGATGGCCCTGTTCCACCGCAGCCACTCGTCCCGGGCCTCAATCGCCAGAGTTTGGTATCTACGGACAGACAGCAGTTAGCTTTCACATGGAAAAATCAACGTGGGGAAGTGTATTCGCTCGCGGGCAAGCCTACCGCTCCTTTTCGCCGTACGTCATGCGAAACACCTTGTTAATATCCGCCGACGCGCCATCGCACCCATCAGCGGGATTGTAGTGGCTCCTGTCAAAGTCACACCGGTCAAAGACGGTGATGTCCCTGTAGCCCGTACGAGAGAGCCAGAGCGAGGTGCTCAGGCCGAAGACGCCGGCGCCGACGACGACGATTTTGGAGTTTGTGGTGATCATGGCGGCTTACGAGAATACACCTGTTACGCGGGGGGTTGGTGTTCCATTCAGATTTGGGAGGGAAGCTGGGGGAATGGCGTTTATTAAATTGACGGAAGGGCATGCTGTTCTAATCTTATCCAACATGAATGAGAGGGGGTAGGACACGGTCAGGCCACCATCATCGAAGCGGGCGGAAGTCCGAAGCTGCAGATGGCATCACCAACACCCACCGCCGGATTCCCTCTTTCACAATTTCCCCAAATGGAAGGACTAACAAGCTGATTGGCGCGTATGCATGTGCCAGAATCCTTGTCCTGGCATCATATGGCATGAGTACATCCTAGAACAGTCACCCCGGAAATGGGGATTAAACGACTGCGCTGCCGCAAGTGAACTTGACTGCAGAGATGTGTCTGCTCAACTGGCAGCTCTACATAACGCACTAAGCGCGGCGCATTGTGGCGATGCACCGTGTCTTGATTGAACTCTGCATTCTGTATACAAGGACTATTTTGAGGTGAAGTGTGAGTTCGAGTGTGAATATTGGTCCTGTTTTCTTATGGCGTATATGTGGAGTCATGCTCATATTGTATCTGAAGCCTGATATGTTATGTCTCGCCTGTAAATTTTATGAAATGGGTACTGTAGTATTTTGTAATCTTATCAACTCCAAGTCTATCTTGTGATGGATAAACTGGCTTTCATAAAGTAGACGCCTGAAATAGAAGTGCTCTACGTTGGCGTACAGCTCCTCTTCGTCTCCGTACGCTCCTGATTGGAGCTTTACAAAGGATAATTGGATATGCGGGTGGGTTTAAAAGGACACTTTGGATGAGTGGAAGAGCTCATGTAGAGGATAGCGTCAAGAACATATAAAGAGAATACAATGCGTCCCTTCGCAACGCCTTTGACACGTGAATCTATAGGTTAGAGAAAGTAGATGACGCAGAAGGCCACTTCCGCCATTCTGGCATCGCCATGGAATATCTATAGGATGAACGCCTCCATGACCTGGAATCACGGAGCAGCAGTCTCCCGCGGGTGCAGTGAATGCCACATACCTCAACGTCAACTTCAGGGGAAGAACCGAGCCGTCTCATCAATGCCAATACTTGGATGCCACAGGTCTGACCAGCTCCCAGGCGCTGTCGAGCGCAGTCAAGACCTCACCGGGCAGCGGCCCCTGCTCCAAGTCTAGAATGTTCGTCTCTAATTGTTTAGGGTTGCTGGCCCCTATTATTATGGCGTCGCGATGCTCAGGGCCAAGTTTGCTGTGGTTGGCCATCCACCGAAGAGCCACCTCGGCTACGCGAAGCCCGTGCTTCTCTGCGGCCGGTCGTAGGACCTCCATGGCCTTGAAGTTCGCGTCGTTCCAAAACCGTGCTCGATAGCGCTGCCCTCGTGTGGATTCTGGGTCGAAGTGGGACCCTCTCTCGAAAGATGTGCTTTCATGCATATTTCCCGTCAGGAACCCGCCGGCGAGGGGGCTGAACGCGTAGAACGACATGCCGTAATACCTCAAGCAAGGAAATAGCTCTGGCTCAACCACCCTGTTTAGTGCATTATACATGCCTTGATATACGGCTGGTTGAACCCAGCCGTTGGCGCGGCACATCTCGCACATCTGCGCCACCTCCCATGCCATGTAGTTTGAAATGCCAAATCGATCAAACAACCCTTCCTGGTGGAGCTCGTTGACTGCTCTCAGAGTGTCAACATAGGGAGTCGATCGGTCTGGCCCGTGCAAGTACCACATGGCAATCTTGTCCGCCTGCAGAGCATTCAACGATCGCCTGAGGTTTTCTCGCAAATGATCTGGCCGGTGAGTCCATTGATCCTTATCCGTCTGGACTGGCGCGACTACCGTCGGATAGCACTTGGTGTCCATGACAATGCCACGGTCCTGCCATTTCAGCTTGCCAAGGTACTCCTCTGAGGTTCCAGAGCCGTACAGCCGCGCCGTGTCGACTTCGTTATAGCCGTGAGACTGGAAACGTGTCCAGGAGTTCCTTGGCAACACGTAGGTCGCTTTGACATGTCAGTGTGTGTATGTGGCAGTCTGTTCCAGGAGATGACTCACGAAACTCGTGACTTTTCACTGCAATTGCCAATGGTCATGGTCCCAAAGACTATGTTGACGTTCGCTTTGGTCTCCATTTGTGGATTCTTTTCGCCTTTCCTTTGTTAAGCATTTGTAGTTATGGCTATGCTGTAGAATTAGATATGCGTCCCCGAGCGAGCCTAGCTTGGTCATATATATCATATTCCAAGGCATCCGTCAGTCAACTGGAGTTAAAGATTAAGTCCGACAGGGAGGAGTTAAGAGTCAACACCTGCGAGGAGATGGAGCGTAGAACGCATTGTTTGACCAGAACGACAACCTTATTCTGCCTAGCGGCTATAAGCACAGGTGACACTGGTCACGGTTCCGCCCTCGCTGATATCGGATATCTTGAAGGACGCCTGCCAATGGCGATTGAGGTGTAGGTGATGTCGAACGGGTCAGCGATAGACCGCGACGGGTTGTGGGAAACTGCGTCTTGAGCGCACCGAGCCACCGTGTTGATATATGCTAACTAGCGCGTATCCGTAGTTATCGTCTTCAGACTTTTCTTCCACATAGCATCGATGTCTATTCAACGTTCAGGCCCTGAACATGGCAGGTAGATTGTCCACATTCTGCACCGCGTTTTCAGTGAGCTTCTCAAGCCTCTTTACCTTCACAGAAAGTGGCCGTTTAATGGCCAGTGCCTAGATCAAGGCAATAGAGACAACAACGGCAAGGATACAGGCTCAATTACCGTCCCCCTGTGCGTAGGAGGAATGGCTGCACCGTACAAAGCCACATTGAACGCCGCACTTCAAATAAAAGAGGCGTCTCTTAGCCCCATTTTCTCCAGGAGCACCTAGATTTCCCCAGCTCTACTCCACAGATTGGCCCAGCACGGACTTCCGCCGCATGCCCTGTGACGTGGGGAAGCACCACCGATTGGATGGGTGTGCCTGCACGGTATGAATGATGTTTTGAAGACCCAGACGGCATTCTCTAAGATGATCAATTCGCTTTCAACGTCTCTCCAGCCAAAGATACCATCCACAGCTTGGCGAAAAGCCATGAAGATGGCCAGGATGGCGGCAATCCAACGTCCGGAAGTCCGCTATCTACACTTTCAACGGCCAGGTTTCACTATTCCGTCGTTGCACCCCGTCCAAGCTTGGAGCCAATTCAACCCTCACCTCCCATCTGCCTGTTCGCTATAAACAGTAATGGTGACTTTTGAATTCCTAACGTTGGGTGATTGGCGTATAAGTGTCTGATTGTTCGCACTCCTTTTGATGGGATGAATAATACATCGAGGGCGAACTGGCCAGAGCCTCTCAATCACCCCCAAGAACTCTTTCCAACAACTTCCAAATCGGCTTGAAACATCTTCCATCATGGGCTTGAAATCAGCGTTTGGAAATTCTGCCATGGCGAACTACATCCGATCCGTCAAGGCCATGCCCCGTGAGGTCTGCTTTAATGGCGATCTTCTCTTCGCCGCCTTCTTCTACTCCCAGGCCGCTGTCCCAGCCAGTGAGTGCTTCCCCTATACGACATAATCACTAGGTTTTATGAACGATGCCCAAGTTGGCATGCTGACACCGTCATAGCTTGGGACCAAGGCCAAGCATCCGTCGTCACGAGCCTCCCTGGCTTCCAGCAGCACTTCGGCATATGCAAGGCCACAGACGCAAGCGAAATCCGCCACATCGTCTCCCTCGTTTACGTAGGCGACGGCATCGGCGCAGCGCTCTCCTACTTCTTCAACGACCGTCTCGGCCGTCTATGGTCCTTTCGCCTCTACACTCTCGTCCTCATCCTTGGCCAACTCGTTGCTACGTTTGCTCCGGGCGTCGCTGGCCTCTACGCCAGCCGAATTATCACGGGTCTTGGCATTGGATCGCTCTCTGCCTCTGCTCCCATGGCCATTGCTGAGATTTCGCCGCCTGAGATACGCGGGATGCTGACAGCGTGGTATCCAGTCATGATGGGGATTGCCCTGCTGGCTGCCAACTTTTGCGTTTACGGTGTTGGCATACATGTTGCATCTTCCAAGCTTCAGTTTCAGATTGTGTGGATTGCTCCTTGCGTCTACATGGCCATTTGGCTAGCTGCGAGCTTCTTCATCTGCGAGTCTCCCCGTTGGTTACTCCTCAGGGACAGACAGGAAGAGGCCGTTAAAGCGCTTGTCCGGCTCCGTGGTCTTCCTGCTAACCATCCCCGCCTGCAAAAAGAAATCGACGATATGCGTGAAGATATACATCAGAGCATGGAGCTATATTCTGGTGGTAGCCGAAATGCCTCGGGTCTCGTCAGCATCATCCGGGAGACCTTCACTGTACCTGAAAATCTGCGTCTTGTCCAGCAGGCCCTGATTCTCTACGCTCTGCCTCAACTATCTGGAGCCAACGCCATGACTTCTTATCTTGTCCCCATCCTTGAAATTGTCGGGGCTTCTGGTGATGCCCAACGGAACGTATTACTCAGTGGCATGTATGCCATGTCAAAGTTCTTCTTTGCCCTGATCGCATCTCTTTTCTTCATTGATATTCTGGGCCGGCGGAAGTCGCTCTTTATAGGCATTACAATCCAGATGTTGACCGATTTGTATCTTGGCGTGTATATTCAGCGCAAACAGAGTAGTGTTGGCCTTACAAAAGCTTCTTCCCAGACAGCTATAGCTGCTATTTACCTACATGCCTTTGGCTATGCAACTGGTAAGAAGTCCCCTGACGACCTTCTCATGGAGACAAGTGTTGACGCTATTTTACCTTGTAGGCCTTTTCGTACTGCCATACGTTTTTGGAGGTGAGCTCTGGCCGAACCGCATTCGTTCTTTCGGCGCAGCTCTGAGCCAGTGCTGGCACTGGCTCTTCCACTACGCCATGACGGCTGCCGCGCCGTCTCTCCTCGAGGAGATGGACAACTGGGGCGCCTTCATCTTCTATGCGGCGTGGTGCCTGGTGGCTCTGATTTATGTGTACCTTGTCGTGCCAGAAATCGCCACCCTCAGCCTCGAGGAGATTGATAATGCCTTTAAGGGGTCGTGGTTCAAGGCGTACAGACGCAACAGCAAGCTTGTGGTCTCGCAGAACGCCGATAGCGATCGTGACGAGAAACAGGGGTAATCATCACACGTTTTACATGGCTTGGAGCATTTGCTTATTTCTACGCAGGCATGGGGAAGCCCAGCAGACTGTCGTTCATAAGGAGTAAGGGTATCCTGGTTGGGGTAAGAGGTTGGAAGGGCAGGCAGGGGTGATATATTCTCGTGAGAGGGGAATTTTTGGACTTGGTCAAGGCTATATGTCGTTTTTTTTTTTAAAGATTGGCAAGCGAGTTGACGTGTTGATTTTGATTTTTGGATACTTCTTTCATCGCAAAATATGTGAAGAGTCCATCTGCTGAATCTCAGTATCAAATGACTTAAATGTAAAGCTGGCATTTGAGAAACATGCCACAATAAACTAGCGTCTCAATTTGAAAACACACAGCAAAATGAGTAGTAATTCAGCAAGGCACACTACTAAGCCCAATATATGTGTGTTATACCTTTCAATCTGCGTAGTGTTGCTCTGTGATGGCGCGGTATATGAATACTCTCAGATACCTGGTCTCCTTTTAACATACTGGGGTCACTGAAAGTAGCATATTAGGAATTCGGGCATTTGGAAACCACGTACAGATTTTGCCATTATTTGGAGAACATCCATTTCCTATCTGTGGCTGTTAAGTGGTGATGTCCCTGCGCTAGCATGTCGAAAGTCATCAGACTATTCAACCCACCCCTTTCTTACAACAGCATCTTCATGCAATACTTTTTACGCATATGAACTACTTGAAAGCAAATATGTGAAATCAACCCCGAGGCAACTTACAAGGACATCTCGCTCCGCAATGCTCCCTACCCATACCTGACTAAATGCGTGCGGTGATGTCGGGTTCCCGCGCTAATGCCCCGGAACTCCATCACCACACCATGTGCTTACGCATCGGGATTCCGGACCGCCATTTTAAAGCCTCGGATGTCCTCAAGCTGAGCGCCACGGATGACAAGGCTGGCAGTAGGAACATAGGATGAGGAGAGATAATAAAGCGGGTGGTAATGATTCTCTCATTGCTTGAATCGATTAATAGTATTCCCACGTGGATAGTCCCTCACCGTGTGAGTCGGACACCACAACACCAAGCGGTATTGAAAAATTGTGAAGAAGAGACGGCCAGCTTCACCTATAAGTCCACATATATAACGCCAGCACTCACTCATGCCCCCTTCATATCATCCCTCTTTAATAACCCATAACTCATACTTCATACAAACCCCACAGCCTCCATTAGAAATCCCCGGGGAAATGACTAGACTTGACGGCCACAACGGCCACAACGGCCACAAAGGGCCCAGCAGCCAACCCACCAGCGAGCCCTTCTTTGCAGGCCGCCTCTCCTCAAAAATGAGCCCCCTCCTCCGCCAATGGAACGAGACCCCTCGTCTAAATTGGGAACTCCAGAACCTGTCCCACGTCCTGCGCGTAGACCGCGCTCACACCGTCATGCTCGCCGAGCAGGGTCTCGTCACGCAATCCCAGGCGTCGTTTATCCTCCGCGGTCTGGATGAGATCCATAAAGCTGGCTCTGATAACTTCTCTATTGAGCCGGGAAATGGGAGCATCGTTCTCCAGATCGAGCAGCAGCTTAGTGATAAGATTGGGGAGGACGCAGCTGGTCGCTTGCCTGTTGCGCGGAGTCGTCTTGACCAGGGGGCGACAGTGAAGCGTATCGCAGACAGGGATAACATCTTGCTTGTTCTTACTGCCTTGGGCGACTTACACGCCGCCCTTCTAAAGGTCGCAGAGGACCAGAAAGATACTCCCATGATCTCTTACACACATCTCCAACAAGCCCAGCCCGCAAATTTCGGCCACTATATCCTCGCTTTCAAGGAGCGACTAGAAGACTCATCTGCGCAGCTGCAGCAGGTATACGAGAGGGTAGACCGCAGCCCTCTCGGTGCAGTTGGCCTCTCGGGTACAGAGCTTCCTATTGATCGCCAGCGCACGGCATCCCTGCTGGGGTTCTCGGCGTTGGTGGATAACTCGCGGACGGGGCGGGATGGGTACTACCAGATCGAGATTGTGTCTGCCCTGGCCGTCCTCTTGACCGTGCTCAACGACCTCTGCACGGATCTACACATCTTCAGCTCGATTGAGTTTGGGGCGGTGGAGATTCACGACTCGCACTGTAGTACCAGCAGCGTCTTCCCGCAGAAGAAGAATCCCTATGCGCTTGAGACGATCAAGGGCAAGGGTGCTGAAGCAGCGGGATGGGTTGCTTCCGCCCTCGCGACCTTCCGCAATGAAGGTACGGGTGATAACCAGGCCCGGACAGTGTCTTGTCTAGCGACCGCCTTTGAGACGACAACGGGAATGCTACAACTAGCCGCTGAAATCATCTTGCTCATGGACGTCAAGAAACCCCGCTGGGAAGAGCTCCTCAGCAATTCATGGGTAACAACAAATCGCCTCGGCAACACCCTCCTGCTAAACTACGGCCTCAACTACCGCAGCGCACACGGCGTTGTCGCACGTCTCGTGAGGAACTGTCTTACCAGCAACGTTAATAAAAGTGACGTGACGGTGGATATGCTGCAGGATGCGGCATCAGAGATGCACGTCCCGCCGATTGCCATGACGGAAGTCGAGCTGCGAGCGGCGCTTGACCACACGGAGTTTATAAGGGGGGCTGTAAGCTTCGGGAGTGTAGGGCCTGGAGAGTTGAAGAGGTTGTTGGTGAAGGGAACAGAGAATTACAGGAGGGATAGAGATTGGGTGGAGAGTAAGGTGAGGTTCTTGGCCGAGGCTAATAAGAGGTTGGATGCGGCGACAGAAAAGTACACTGGTAGTACGGTGTAAATTCTCTTTTTGCGGTAAATAAACCCATTGGTATTTGGCTGTGCAGTAACTAGATACAGACGTATTAACATTTTTGTGCAAAGTTTTGAGACTGCTGTTCAAACCTGTATACCCAGGTCCTTGCCGTCATCAGTGTAGACTTGCAGGCAGTGGCGTTATCTTTAGCATCAAGAACTGCTCGACCTCAAATACAACTATTAAAAGGTAGAAGTCCCTGACCAAAAACTCATCATGTCGCGCTGGAATGCATCGGGTCGAATACTATCCTCCAGCATCTCAAACGGCATCATGAGATCCATCCCAAAGCCCATGGAGTCCGGCCCCATCAAGTCACCCTGGCTCATCTATGATCTTGTCAGCATTTACACCGCCGTATTTTCGTACGGGCGATTTCGTACCGAGGTAGTGTCTGGCATTAGGGTCTGCAAGTTTTGCTGGGCTTCTTCTGCGGAAAGAGTGTTTAAAAGCCTGATGCATTTGTTAGAAAGTGGCGTCTTCTCAGAAATTTAGGTACACGCTAACTCTGGTATCTCTGATGGATCACAGGATGTGACCTTGTGTAGGAGATTGCGCAACGCAGCATTGGGCTGCGTTGAGTTATCGTCGTAACCCAGAAATGGATAGGACAGCTTATCGAACAATAGTAGATACGGTCGTGCTACAGCTAGTGTCCCCGTATATACAGCCAAGGCACTTGAGCATGAGTTAATCGCCCGCAACGCTTGCCTGACCGGTATTATATTCGGTTTGGACACGAGACATTGCAATAAGGTGAGGCCGCAACGGAAGCAGTTGTAGATTCTGATGGGGGAGTTGTGGGTTTGTGGGCTAAAGCACAAGGCCTTCTCGTTCTGCCTCATGTTAGAAAGCCCAACTGCAACGGTATCAACGTGAATACACATACCTCGCAAGCGTCCGATGCCAATACAGCACAACGCTTGAGAAGACTATCTTCAATAGCTGATCGGTTTAATATCGGACGTGTAAGGATGAGAGCTGAAAGGTAATAGATGGCCCGGATTCGCTCGTTAGACTGGCGCGGGAAACTAGGAGGATACTCCTGTTGAGTAGCCCGAGCTACCCAACGATCCAGCTCGCTGAGGAGTCCTTCAACATCGCCATTGGACGGATATATGACGCGCGGTCCCGTAAATTTCGTTCTGGAGCTTGAGTCAGATTTGGCTGATTGCTAATGAGAAATTAAGAACAAACACTATTCTCGACTGCAGGAGATATATCTCTAAATGGTATAGGCAGGCTGTCATCTGCGGAGAAGTTAGCTTAAAAGACACGGTCGGCTGCAGGTAGTCTGTACCGATGATACGTAGCTATCTTGTGTTATGAGCTCCCCTGCTTCTTGTCGTATCTGTAGATTGCGAATCGCCTCTTGGTCCACGCATGTTACGTCAATATCAACAGGAAACTTCCAATTGTTAGTATATGGTTAAGGCAAAGCTCAGCTTAAAAGTTACAGACCTGGACATCGATATCCGCGTCATGTATACCAAAAGGACGCTTAGACAAGATCGAAACAGATCTATATATCTGTTAGCTGTAACTTTCTTTGTGAGGTTAAAGCAATGACAAGATATACCTGTCAAAACAGTAGGCACACCAAAAAAATCTCTTTTGAAGTTCAACCATGAAAGGGTTTGTGGTTTCTGCGGCTGTCATTTTGGCAACCTTTCGGTGCAGCCCAAGCTCGATGCACAGGCGCATGGTGGCTCCGACCAGATTCCTTGACCTCAATCAGCAATTTTGAGTCGAACAAGAAGACGATACCCTTCATACCACATAGATGGTCCGCCCTATAGCCGTTAATAAGAAGTAAGGTGTTAGGTATAGATGTACTTACCGGACCGCGATAGAAATATTGTATTAGGACTAGAAGGCCTTGAACAGTAGTTAGGTTTTGTTGGGCCAGAACCCCAGGTAAATACAGGAGGGCTCGAGCATAGTAGCCCTATAATAATTTTTTGCGGTAAGCCCTGAGCCTTAAAAGATATATAACCCGTACTAACCTCGGGAGAGTGCTCAGAGCTTGGAACCAGCTGAGCGCCGAGGGCATAAGTCATCCAGAGAAAGTAGGCACCTAAAGACGGAGTGAGCTACAAGGAGAAAGCTTCTACCCATTAGAACACCCTACCTTCAGAAACTTCAGGGTCGGAATTTGGAGCCGCATAACATATGGACGACCGCTGTTCATGCCACAGTCTGACCCGCACCCAGTCCACAATGCAGTATCGCGCCTGGATGTAGAAGTATGCCGTGTGTAGGAGGGAGTTTGCTGCTTGAGGAGATGGAATGTCCGGAAGTGGCCCACCGGTTTCTAGTTTGGAAGTGGGCGGAGGGTGGAGGATGAAATTGAAGATGGTGACGCCGTCTGGCATTGATTCGATAATCTTGTGTTGTAATTTGGAGGGACTTTCGATGGCGATTTGCGACATGGCGGCGGGACTTGGCAGCATGTGGCTTTCCCGAGCCTAGACCTGACCATTAAAAAAAGAGAATGGTTAGAGCATGAGGGCATTTATACCTCTAAAGGTACGAGAGCCGGCTCGTTGGCTGATTGTGCACCTTGAGATGCACGGCTATTTGCGGCCAGACTTGCAGCATCATCACCGAGCTGGGCTGCAATGGATTAGCACCTCCCTACTAGGTGTATTGCAGTAATTCACAGTCAAGCCGGACGGGTCATACCATCCGAGGAGTTCTGCAGACGATGCTGTTCCTCTCCAGAATGGGCACGAAGTTCAAGTTCCCGTTCTAGAGTTGCGACTCTTGATTCGAGAGCAGCAACATAACTAATACAGGCACCGCGATCTTAGCGACTGAATCAAGCAATATCGCAATCGGTATTGTGAAGAAAAACGGTGTTTCTTGAATTAAGAGGTAGAAAGGAGAACTCACTCGGCACCCTTGGGTATGCCATCCGGTGTGACATCGAATACGCAGTCTGCGAAACCGTGTAAGCTACCGAATCATAATTGAGGAAGACGAGCGGTTTGACAAGAGAATGAATGCATCTGCATACCAGATTCAGAGTTGATGCAAGAAATACACGTAGTGGTACTGCCGTGACCGTGGCATGTCAGCACAACAGAGTTGAGAAAACTGTCTCCGAGATGGACCAACCTCTGTGTCGACCCAATGCCGAACCGGCACTTGATCTTCTTGCTCTTGCATCTGTGACCTGGCTCGCAATGGCAGGTATGCCATGCATTAGCAAACAGGCCACACGCCATTTAAGCAAAGGTGCGGCATGCACCCACGGGAGCTAGACTTACAGGCATGGGTGCTACGTCGACTGGGAGCGACATCCGCATCGCTTCTTCTCTTTTTGGGCATCGTGCGTGGCGAGCCAGCACAACGGGCAGCACGGCCGTCGCGTTGGCCGGTCGGAGAAGGCTTGCTGGGAGTGCGCTTGACAGACGCCTATGGAGATGGGGAATGTGTCTCGATAGGTGTCTTGCATGAAGGCGATTTGGTGAGGGGAGAAATGCCAGAGTCAGCATGAGTGGTTGAAAAGAGTCAAGCGGACAAGTCGGTCATCTTTTCCAGACGAGACTCGTCCATTCAGGTTCAATGGGCGGCCGATGGTTCGCCAGCCGTCAGCTAAGCTGCCCATCTCCATTAGGGCGCTGCGGCGCTCCCCACAGCTACCTACAGGCCAAAGGCTGCAGGCTACTTATTCCCATCACTAAGAGCCTAGAGGTTATTTGATCATGGGGTACTGTCTAGCGTAATCGGCACTATCTAAATGGCCTAGCATTATCGCCGCACTCTTGGAACTAGCCCCACTAGCGCTCTGGTACCGATCATGCCGTCAAGGTTTGAGACAAACCATATGTTCAATAATTAATAAAGTTATTAAATAGTTATTACTCCGTATGATTAATTAAATTAGATAATGTATTGAAATGCGGAAAACAAGTACAGTGTTATAAAAAAATGTAACTAGCCCCGAGTTTCAGTCAGGTTGCGATAGCATAACGTCTCGACCACCTTTTAGCTGGACATTAATCAAGTCTACTTCTGGTGGCGTATCCAACCAAGATCGTCCACGCCATCCTTTCTTCATCATCCTGGCGTATCAAAACGTCGACTCACGCACGGATCAACGCCAGGCACACGCACCAACGAACTTTCGATCAAGCCCACTTGCCAACCAGCGCCATGATGCCAGCTCCCATGTACAGAGACACCAGCATCAGCGCCAGCCGCTTCTTGCTGTCGGTTCGGTTGGGGTTGAAGATGAAGTCCCTCGCCAACATCTCCACGAGACCCGTGTAGATGAGGATACCGGCCGACACGGAATCCAACACGCCAGAAATGACGTTTGCGTTGAACGAGCCACTGTCGTAGGTGTTGTGCAGGCCCAGGCCGATCGCGACGGAGACGGGTGTCGTCAACCCGTACGCAATGCACAGAGCCCACGGCATCCAGCTCAGCCGCTTGGGGAAGGAGATTGAGCTGAGGCGAGCGCCGATACCCAGGCCCTCGAAGGTCTGGTGGAAGACGAGCACGGGGTACAGTGTGCTGAACTCATCGCCCACGACGCCCAGGTTGAGCCCGATGATGACGCTGTGGAAGATGACGCCAAACTCGAGGATCAAGAACGCCGCAATCTGCTGCTTGAACGCGCGCTCGGTTGCGTCGCTGTCTTGCGATGAGATGGTCATGAGCTCCTCAATGTCGTCCTTCTTGCTCTCAGATCGCTTCAAGTCAGCGGTGCGAGCTGCCACATCAACGCCAGCGGGCACGTCCGTGACGAGGTTCTCCACCTCGACCGTCTTGACGCCGTACTTTCTCTCAACGTAGTAATCCGCCGCAAAGTCCATGCCGAAGATGACCATGACGGACGTGAGCGTGATGGCCGGCGGCCATGAGAAGCTGGTCCATCCGCCCGTCAACCCCACGCAGCTCGCCGGCCCAATCTCTTCGTACGCAGGGTCGAGGAGGTGGATAAACGCCGTGGCGATGATGACACCAGAGCCAAAGTACCGCGCGAACAGGTACACGAATATTGGGATGCGGAGGCGGCGCACACGAGTGGCGAGCACGGGGAAGAATGTTCCGGCGGTGGATACGACGAGGATGACGAAGATGGCGCTGATGCGAGCGCCAATGCGGCCGTCGTAGTCATTGCCTTCCGCGTTGAGAAAGCAGATGATTTGCTGCTGGGACACGTCGGGGTCCGTCAGGTTGACGTGCTGGGGGTCAAAGGAATCGGCCATGATGGATAGGAGCCACGAGACTTGCTTGGTATCACTGGTATGGGCAGGCAGTCAAGCAAGCAAGGGGTGGGCGTGGTCTTCACATGCTCCGTGGCGAGCTGAAAAGGGCTTCATTATATATTCGCGAATAATGACAACCTTGTTGGCCAGACCAGGGATAACAAAACCCATAATTCCTAAGCGGTCGGATATACGGCACCGAGTTTACGGCACGGCGCTTCCGGCACGAGGCATAGCGGCTGAATCCCCGTCTCGAGTTGATATGCTTCTCCTTTGCCTCATCATAGCCCCCTCGACGGCGGTTGTTTATATGCCGCCATCCAGCAATAACCGACACGCACTGCCATCAACCCCCAATAAACAGTATACTGCGATTTCCCCCTCTTGTAAATTAATTTCACAACTCGAGACGAAATTCTTCAAAGCGGCTTTGTAAAAGGTGGCATGTGGTGGAATCGTTGGAGGGCTGGCCATCAAGGTTCTCCAACGGGCCCGATGGACATGAATACAGGAATCGTATTGGGTGGTGAGAGCGCAAGCTAGCATGAAACCCGCCCTTCACCAGTGTATTATTACCGCGCCTATATTACATGTCATCCGAAGCCTCAGCAAATTTCGAAAACGGGTGCTGATGACTTTTCTAGCTCCCCCCAAGTGGCACATTCTAGACCCCCTCAGCTGTGATGACATGCGTCTGCCTAAGCCTCGTTCAGCTGCCGAATCTCCTCCTCTATCACAGCCCAGGTCCTCATGGGAAAATACCCCATCATCCAGTAATCATCCGAAGTGTCCTTGCCAAATATGCCAATCACGTTTCTCATGGTCGCTTCCGTCTTTAACACAAAGGACTGCTGACGTACCATTTGGCCAGGCGCATTGTTGGCACCCTCTGCTTCACCTGGCCGTCGACTCTTCACAACAGCGGGAGAAAAGTCTGCCAGATGGACGAAATCCCCCTTGATCCAATTCGTCACTGTGAACAGCTCACCGTTCCATATGCCGGGCAGAACCACCGGATCCCCTTTAGAGTCCCAGCCCCTGCGTGCCTCGCGAATGAAGCTACGCACCTGTGACTTGGTAGCCTGCACAGTAAGGGCTTGCCTGCTTTTTGCAGCAATCAGACCAAGAGGCAGCCTCGGCTCATCCCTTGACAGCTGAATACCTGCTACAATCGCCCCACTGTGAACATACACTCCCTTGGGCGTGGCGAACTCTGGGAGTCGTGATCGAAGATCCATGACGGACATGGCATTGATGGGTCGTGGGGATTGCTGTGCTTGGGCGACCATCTTAACACCCCAAGCCAGTAAAACATCACCATCACTGACCCATTGCGGGCCGTCGACTTCTTTGCCTGAATCCCTGGAAGTGGCAATATCCTCCATAGCCTGACGTCGAAGTTTAACGACGGTGGCTTTGGGCAAGAAAATAGTCCGGCCTTCCGTCTTTCTCTCTGTGATAATACTCCATAGCAGCTGCACGACAAATAGGAAGAACGCGAAACCATTGAGAAGTTTCCCTTTTAAACCCCATTCCTCTGTGGGACCTTCAGTGACTGGAGGATCCGCGGCCGCGGCATGAAGGAGATCATCCTTTGCACCGAGCAATACTGGAACCTCGTCGTCTATACCAGCGAGAACTAAAGACCATGACTTCAAAAACCCCTGCAGCCCCATCCCGTCCATGAGAGCGTGCGGGAACGTCATTGAGACAAGGGTTGCATCGTCGAACGTCACCACGTGTAGAGACAGCTGCGGGACGTTGTGGCTAGCGACAAGTTTGTCAAGGGTAGTTGGCGCATCGGGACGCACTGTGAGTGAGGGGAAATCTGAGAGAGGGCGTTGCAGAGAGGCATTCTTGGTTGGCGACGGAAGGTCCTTGGCGACAGGATGCTCGCCAATGCTTAGATCGAACGTCTCCTTTGTATAAACCACCGGCGGGCGACCCTTGGTAAACGTCTTAAGTACATGAACCTCCAGCTTGCCCTTGCTTTTGCCCGTCCCATATATCAATCTCCCACCGAGCTTTCTCCAGTCTCCAATCTCACACAATCGCCACAGAGCATCGTGGAGTTTATCGTCATCCAAAACATCATTGAAGCCACAGTGTCCATGCCACGATGATGCCTTATGACCGATGCTGTTTATTAATTATGGGTATAATAGAATCTATTAATTAGCTTAATCTATTACAATTGAGGCAGGCAGGTTGCTCCTACTTATGCTTTTATATATAGCTACCCTGGTTACCCTCTTGTATCAGTACCTTTATCTATCCTTGTAGCTTCATTTTCAGCACTGTTATCCAGGAAATGGGTGGGGTAAATGTCGTCGTCGTCTGCCATGGTAAATTGAGGACGAATCACTTTCGCCTCTATCAACTTTGGCGACATGAAAGGAACCGGGAGACACAGCGATAATTGCTGGATTTCATGAATTATATTCGCATACATTGACGTTGCTTACTGATACCATCCGGGGCTAGTGCTGAACCCAAGCGGTAGCGTGCTCCAGTTTGCCAAACGCAGCTTTACTTCGCCATAAACCTAACTAGACGTAGAATATGATCTCGGTCCTTAGCCAATAACTAGTTGAGAATAAACGAAGTAGAATATTGGTAGGGTGAGTCATGCAACCAGATCCTGCCGATTTCCCTCCCATCTAGCGTACCTGGTCTTCAGAAGTACATTCGCGAGCTAACCGGGGAGCCGAGAGCAATCTCAGCATGAAATATAATTTCCTGGCGAATGGTTCGATGAGGCCATTCTGATGAGAGGCCAGCTTGTGCAGCATCAAGACATAGGTTATGCCCCGAAAGTAGACGGTTGTGTTCTGCGCTCTTGATTTGATAGGTGCGCCACTCACTGCCAATGCTACAATATCGATGGTTGGGGCTCCCCGAGGATGACAAGCCTTCCAACGATGCCCCTAATTGTAACTTGTGGGCGGCTCGCGAGTCGCGACTAGGCTATACCTCCACTGGGACTCTTACATATGTACCCTAGGGATGCAGCAGGGTCTTCAACTAGCCAGGAGCAACAAAGCTACCCATATAATTCAATCTCTCCAGAGCTTAATGCAATGCGATACTGTCTCCCGATGCGGGAATAGAAACCTACGAAACCCTGGCCATAACCAAGACATGTATGCATACGCTCTTTGCAGACAGCATACGTTCAAATAGCGATATCAATAGCTCTTGGCCACTTCACTGTGGCGGTCATGGCACACACGCAAACGCTGGAGATTTGTGCCTGGACATTCGGCACAGCTGGGAGGGAGGTACTGGGCCAAATTATCATCAATACATATCCACATGTGCCTGCCTTCTTTGTCGTTGGAATGGATAAAGTGAAATATCCGCATTGCGAAACAATCCCGTCATTGCAATCACCTGTCATTTGTGAGCCTCCAGCCAAACTGCTATCCCGCCTCTCAATCCACACTCCCCGCCAGAGCAACAGCACTAAATCTCAAATCGCCACCCTCTCTCTCCAAAAACTTCAACACCCCCATCGCCAAACCCTTCTCACTAAGCACATCCTCGCTCTCCTCCAAGTCTCCTCTCCGGATAGGTCCCTTGCGTCGACCATCCAGCTCCCACAGTCCACCGTCGCTGCCCTTGGTGAAGCAGACGTAGTGCAGGTCGATGTCGTCCTGAGCGTCCGGCGCCGCCGTGTCGCCCACGGAAGCTGCTTCCTTGTGTGCGGTGGCAAGAGCCGGTGTTTGTTCGAGCAGCTTTGATCGGGCAGCGGGCCCGAGAGGAATGGTCTTTTGGATGAGGTCGTCGAGGGTCGATCCTTGCTCTGCGCCGTCATCAGCGTCCTACTTCTGGCAACCTTTGCATAATGCGCAATTATTCACTTACCAATAAAATCCCTTGCTGGGCCATTGGAGACAGCATGCAGAATGCCCATCAGCCCGCACGCATTCCGAATCGTCTGCCGCCACCAAATAACAGGCTCCTTGTCTCCCGTACCCTCATACGCTTCCACCAGGCTATCCTCCGCCATTCGCTGACTCTCATACACAGCACTGACAGGGAAGACAAGAAGCAGGGAGAGAGCTGGACGGGGGATGAACGCTAGGAGGTCCGGGTCTGTCAAGGAGTAGACGTCGTGGATCTGGAGAGCTTTGGAGACGCCGAGCTTGTGGATGAGCGTCGTCATCAGCTCGGGGTTGGCTTCCAGGGGGATGAAAGCCATATCCCCCCGCTTAGTGTCGGGGTTGTGACTATAGACATTGTGATGCTTGCGCCGGAGCTATAATCTGCTACAGTGTGATGTTTGTGTCGACGGAGGATGATGGGTTAAAGATGACGTTGAAGGTTGAGCTATAGCTCCGCTCTAGTCTAGCTCCAGGGCGGCGGGTGGCGGGGCACAGAGGGGTTGGTTGAGCAATTGTTTTGTCATCGACAACGTAGACCCTGTCCACGTTTAGCATGGGTTCTAATGTAGCTCAAGCCGTTACTGTGTTATACCTCTTGGGCGTGGAATCGACCATCGCTTCGGTTAGACAGGGTCCGAGACAAATGATTCTCAAGCAAACATGTATTGTAGTTTCAATTATCCCAGGCTAATCCGCCATGACTTCCTGCATTTCGAAACTCCCAACTTTCCTAAAACACCATCATCACCCGCCCTCTCATTAGTACAGTGCCTGTTTTCCCTCACACGAACTCGCCCCTAATACCTGCTCTATTTCCTACAGTTAAACAACACCAACACGAGCTCCGTGTGTCGAAAAGAATAGTAGAAAAATGCCGTACATCCAGAACTGCCGGAATACCCTAAAAGATCAAGCCTTGCGCGAGGAACGGCTACGACGGCTACTGGCTGGCTCCTCGACCTCCTGATCCTCCGGCTCAGCAGCCTTGGTCTTGGATACTCGCCTGCCCTTGGCTTTGGGAGCTGGTTTTTCCTCTGGCTCAGAGCCATCCTCAGGCTGGGGCGCAGTCTTTGAGACTCTGCGACCCTTTTTGGCGGGAACTGGCTTGTCCTCTGGCTCCGCGTCCTTCTCAGCCTCGGCTGCGGGCTTGGAAACTCTGCGACCCTTTTTAGCGGGAGCTGGCTTCTCCTCTGTCTCAGATCCCTCCTCGGGATGGGGGGCAGTCTTTGAGACTCTGCGGCCCTTTTGAACAGGAACTGGCCTATCTGCCGACTCAGAATCATTCTCGGCCTTGGGTGCAGGCTTTGAGACCCTGCGACCCTTTTTGGCGGAAGCTGGCTTCTCTGGCTCTGGCTCTGGCTCGGACTCGCTCTCGTCCTTGGCTTTCTTCGTAGAAGTTCTGCGGCCTCGAGGTGCCTTGGCAGCGTTCGCGCGCTCCCCATCTTGCTCTTTGGCTTTGGTAACCTTGGTAGCCTTGACAGGCTTGGCCGGTTTCGCCGGTTTCGCAGTCTCGGCCTTTTGCGACTTCTTGGCCTTCTTAGGCTCCGGCTCCTCATCCTCGTCATCCGCAGCCTTCTTGCGACCACGCTTGGTTGTCTTGGGCGGCTCATTGTCACCAGCCCCCTACGCAGAGTCAGTGTTACTGTTTTCAGTGCACTATACGGTTAGACATCAAAGGTGTACCTGTGCTTCGGCAGCTTCGGCAGCAGCCAGCTTCTCCTTTTGCTTGGCAGTGAGATGAATACCAGTCTCTCCGGGCTTGTTCTTCTGGGGGTCCTATTTATATGTTAGATGAAAATGCTGGACTCAAGTAAGGGGGGGTCGTACGCCATTGAAGTCCTCGGCGTCAATATGGCCCTGCTTCACACAGCGCTCAACCTTTTTCTTCACCTCAGCATCGCTGCAGAATTATTAGCAAAGTCCATGGAAGAGTTAGGCGTGTTCTGAGTCAACCTTATCTCGTCATAGCCATCAATGGAGTTAAAGTCGTACTCGCCGTCACCTTGGTCGCAGAGGCTCTGGAGATTAACAAGCTGAGATCCAGACACGCAGCCCCTATAAACGTCAACTTTCATTCACCCGGAGACGAGTCAGCACTGTCACTCATACCAGTGCTTCCAGTGCCAAGCTCCATGATCATTAATCTCAACCCAGGTGCCGAATCTTATTTGGCCTTTGGTGATTTTTTCTGCCTTGTCCTTGCACACCTTGTCTTTGCAACCAGCACGGTTGTTGGGAGAGATTTCTACATAGTGATGTGGTCAGCACCAAGATGATGCAGTCTAGGCTTGTGTTGCTGGGCGCTGGCAACAGTCGCAGTTCATGGAAAGCACAGCCATCAAGCGATGCGCAAAGTCAAGAATAACGAGATACGACGATGAGGGGAGAAGAGGGAAATCAAACTAACCGACTCGGTATTGAGGCATCTTGCAAGGTCGTTTCCCTGCAAACCGCAGCAATCTCGCCTGTCGTGTCGTGTGGGCGTGAGTGAGTGCTGTGGAATGATGACGATCTGTTGATGAGCTTATCGCCAGAAAAAGAGCGATGGCGTCTATCGTCCAAACTGTCGAAAGCGGCCACTCCACCAGCTCGTAAATAAAAGCAGGAGGACAGTGGCTTCGGACAGCTAGTCTTGAGAAGTAGACAGAACTCAGCTGGGTATTACACAGATACAGTGCCGCCGGCGTTGAGGGAGGGTGTGAGAAAGGGGAAAGAAAAGAGTTTCGCATGAAAATATAACGGGCACTGTGACCCAAGTACCTAATCTCCTGCAAATGGCGCGTAGCGCGCGTCACACCAACTGTCCGCTAATCACCAGTGGTTCTTCCCGCCTCCCCCCCTGTCGCACACGAGAACTCCCGTCAACGTATAGGGCGCGCCGAGCGTCTAGACTCTAGTGATTGGTGTATACACAAGGCATACAATCTACGCAACCTACCTACTTCCACAGCAACAACAACGCACAAATCGCGAGCTAGCGACACAAACAGCCTCAGATTGTAGCCTAAAATAATGCATGCGCTATGTTTATCATCAAAATTTCGTTACATGTTGATAGAGACTCCATATCGTCCCTCCATATACAATTACAAACACCACCGCCACCTTGACTTGGCGCGGAGCGCATATCATATGCTCTACAAAAATGGACACCATCCAATATACATGGCTGTCAAGTTCCGTGCGTCCACTGCCTGCTTGATCAGCTCCTCCACTTGGCCCTCCACACTCAAGGGGATGCTCTCGTTTGGCAGCAGTCCCTTGACCTTCCTCCTGATGCTGTCCACTACGCTCTGTGGCTGGAGCTTGACGGCCACATCCCCTCGCCGCGAAGTGCGCTTCTCCTTTTGTAAATCCAGCGTCGGGTCATAGATAAACGCCTCCAAAATGGTCATCAGCGTCTCTTCTTGCTGGCGAAGTATGCTTAGTGTCAATTCCGATGACTTGCGGAATGGACCTTCGTAACCGTAAACGCCCATAGCGGCCACCATATTGTGTGTTAGCCGAAAGGGTACTCTTTCGGGTTTGGCAAACGTGAGCCCCTTATCAAAGAGGCAGTTGAAGTCGACGTGGAATATGCCTCCGTTACCCTCTTCCAAATTAACATTCTCGCCATGTCGATCTCCAAGACCTAGAATTGTCCCCACCATGGACATCACGGCGCACGACCGTGTGTATTTCAATCGTGCTGCAAACCATGCTGAAGGGTTTGGGAACTGTTGAATGAACCATAGCGGGAGGATGGGTGGAAATCGACCCAGAACATCCTGAGTGAAGATTCCAATCTTCGAATCTGATGTCGAAGCTTCTTCCATTAGCTGTTTCAGGACTGCATAGTCCGGGTGGACTTTTTGAGACGCGTATAGACTCAAGAGGATGTCTCGCATCGTCTTGATCCCTGGAACCCATTCGATAATGCCACATTCCTCATTCAGTGGCACAACGGCATATGTCCGAATATAGAGCTGCCTTCGACTCGACTCTGCATCTCGCTTCAACGAGCGGTTAATCATCCCGTTGAATTCCATTAGGCGCTGATCCGTCCGGAGGTCATCTTTTGGCTTGATCAGAAGCATATAGCTCTTCCCGTCAGTACCTCGAGCAGTGATTCGCCTTGGCTTTGCCAAAGAGCTCAGTACTAGTACATCGTCTAAAAAGCTGTCAATAGTGATGCATTCTCTTGAGAATGCCTTGTGTGTTTTAACATGCTCAGAAACCGCCGGAAGCGTAGCTGTAAGTGAGCTCTCCACGGGGACGACCAGTCCACAAGGGGTGCAATTGTGGTTGAACCGCAGGTCCTTGCCAAGCTTCGCCTGAACAGTCTTGTTCCCGTGGAAGTCCCCATTCTGACAAGCCAACAGGAGTTGCTCAGCAAGTTTCTCGCTCATTCTCAAGAGATGCTTGAGGTCATATTTTGCGTTGTCAACTTTCCGCGACACATTCCTCAACGGTTGTAGAATCTGCATGCCTCTGGCCTTTCTGTCTGAAACTTGCTTTGTTGTCATGACTCCAATCAGACTCCACAGGGCTTGACGAGGATGGGCTTCAACGACCTTGACAATAATGCGTGTTAAGCGATCAAAGACCTGGGAGTTTGGGTGGGCAATTCGGGCTACAATTTGGGGCAGCGCTGTGTAAAAAATGTAAGCGGGCAAGCGATGGATGTACTTGTCTAAGAATGCGTGCAGTAGGCCAAGTTGCTCCAGACGCCTTTTGTGCAACTCTCGAGATAACGACACTTTTCCTTCTGGTGCTTTGTCAACTTGAGCACCAAGATCTAGCCATAGGGTTAAGATTCTGGGCAGGGTTTGGTATATGTATTTTGTCCCTGAGTTCAGAGATCTGACATAGTTCTCAATGACAAGTCTGGCAATTTCACCGGTAACGTAGTTGTCACTCTGGTCATCAACTTTGAGCGGTTGTTCGGCTTCCAGGATTTTTTTGTAATGACGTCCGAGATAATAATGGCCTTTCTCCCAAGCTGAATGAGTCTTCGGGGGTTGCTGGTATTTTTCGCGAAGCGCTCCAGCATGAGTCTGTCCGGCAGAGTCAAGCCACTTTGCAAGGAGAAGTTGTGCTCGTGCAACTAGAAGCTTCTGATGGGAGTTTAGCTTTGTTGAGCTGGAGGTAATCGATGGCTCTGTCTGCGTTATGATTTTGTTCCCCTCAATCGCTCCCTGGAGAATTTGGATTGCTTTCCGATGGTGGCCATCCTTCCACAGGAGTTTAGCATTTTCGATAGTGGCTGCATCGTCCCCAAGCTGCGATGCATGCAATATTGCGTTGAAGGACTGATGTGTGTGATTCGATTTTCGTGCAAGCCGGGCACTTGACAGCCATAAGCCTGAGATGTCCACATCCGAAAATTTTGGCCTGTTTTATTTAGTAAAATTTACAAAACACATCTGGGTTTTGTTATAAAAAAAAACTAACCTAGTGAGTTCCATTGCTGCTCGTCGAATTCCCAAGAGGTACTGCTTATCATTGAAGTATGCCCCCATTACCTCAAGTCTGCCCTCAAGAAGGCTAAGCATCTTCCTTCGTTCTTCTTCATTTTCTTGTGGGTTACCGATAATAAATTCGAGATCAGAAAGAACGTGGCTTTTCAATAATAAATCGTGAGAGGCTTGCAATGAAGCAGTTGCTGAAGTGGTCATTGCTGAGGCTATTTTCTCTCGCATTTCTCGGATTATCCTCGACAAGGTCTCTGCTGGGCACTTCTTGTGCAGAGAGTCAAAGAGCACTGCGATGGAGACATTGAAGTCTTGAATAACGCTGCCGTGGAACCGATTCGTAAATTTCGCGAGTATCTCCCATCTCCTAGTAACCCAGGCAGCTTCCACAGCATATGGCATAATTTTGTTATCGGCTGAAATGTCGGTCCGCATTCCTTCAATATGGTTTAAAAGAACATCTACACTTTGTCAGTAGTTTTCTGCAGTGATATTCATAAGGACGCAAACCATGTTGTCCAGCCTGCTTGAGACAATTGAGCAGATCGAGTTGAACATCCAAATTACCAGGATTTTCGGCGAGCTGCATTTCGTACCATGTCTGCGCTGCTGTCCATCGACCAGCCTTTTTGTGGCTAAGAATTTGCTGGTTGATGTCGAGGACCTGCTGATGAGCGGTAATACCCTCCAGACCATCAGGTTCGTCAATGTTAGCATAAATATCCTGCAGTCGCTCAAACAAGCGAGCTCTCTCGTCAGGCTCTCTCTTTTGTTGCTCAATTTTTTGAGCGTGTTGCTCCAAATGGAAGAGAGCTCTGGCGTATTCGTTACAGTCCACCGCTCGTTGAGAAATAAGCTCGGCTGGGATGCTATCTAGCATCTTTTGGATCTGCGCTACAAGTTCTTTGTCGTTTGTAGAGAGTCGGCCCGAGGAGCGTTTAGCATGAATCCATCTCATTGCGTAGTCAAGAATACGAAAGACAGCCTTTATCAATTCTTAGTATGTCCCGTCACTAAATGGCATACCATAGACTTACATGACAGAATCGCTTCACATCCTCTTTCTCCGAGTATGATGCATCTTCGCTTGGCTGATACTCCAATATGGACGTGAGTTCAGCCAACACTTGGCTCTTCTCACTTTCAGAGCTTCTTGTTCCTAAGAAGATATGAAGAACTAGATACGGGAGTAGGAACTCGGCGGTGGAAAGATCCTTGACTCTAATCACACGAGTCAGGGGCTCGAATATCATGTCCGCTAGGGGACCTTGTCCTTTCCGTAAAAGGTCAATAACGAAAGACCTAAGCCAATTGCCATATGCCTTGCCTGTATGAAAGATTGGATATTCTACTGTGACAGAAACCATCGGTGCCACCATGTACCTTGACGAAAGAAATGGTGTCACCACTTCACGGACAGTCTCGGGAATTGCAGTCCACTTTCGCCAGACATGACCAGCAGCACCTCCGGTGCCCTGTGATGTACATGCGGACCTTACGTCACAATTTTCAAGCAATTCCTGCATGGCATATGAGAGAAATCCTTGAAGTTTGATGTCCGTCGCAGACAAGAATGAAGGAACCAAGACTTCCTCCAGCAAAAACAAAGCGAAGTCAGTAATCTCTTCGTGCTGGGTAAAGTTGTTAAGAATAATGATGGAGCGCTGTTCCCTGACAGTCTCTATCTGATTGGAATCCAGACAACCGATGAGGCCAACGGATTCAACGCATAGCCTGGTAATATCCACTTGAACACCATTGTATCTGCAAGCGCAATCAAGAAGTGCTCTTAACAGCGAGGCGATTACGGTGTCTGATCGTTGGCTAACAGCAGAAGTATAGAGTGCGCTTTGATTACTTCTCAAGTATGGCACCATCTCTGTCAATGCTTGCTGAACGACGCCTGAGTTATCGTGACATAGTCTCTCGGCAAAAATATGCAAGGCTTCCTCAGGAGCCAAGGATGGCCTGAGCTTCCTCAGCCTTGATTCGATATCATTCATTTCTGTGAGGTGCGAGAGAGACGGCAATTTGGAGATGTACCTCTCCACAACCCATTCATGCTTATCAAGCACAAAAGTGAGCATTTTCTTCGCAACAATAGCTGTGGATGGGTTGAGATCGTGCCAATAACAATTGACGATGAAAAATGACGTCTCAATCAGGGCTTCCACGTCTTCCTCTTCAAGATGGAAAATCATGGCAGCCCAACACGAAAAGGCAGGTTCTCGCAATGCATCGTCAGATATCACTGACAAAAGGCAAGCAGATATCTAAAGTTAGGTCAACAGAAAAGGTCGCGCAGAAAAATACTGGAGGGCACACCTGTGGACGAGCAATCCTCGCGTAATGATTGCAGACTTTGATCATCTCCTCTAATGCACGAATGCAAGTTCGCTGTTCGGTAACTGGAGGCTGAATAGTAACATTATCGTTAATGATATCTGTTAGTCTAGCCATGAGACCAAGAGCATGCGTCTGCAGGAAGCGGCCAATTGGATTTCCTCTCTTTGGTTTTGCGTCTCCGTTAGAGGCTAAGAGTGATGTCGCCAAGATATATAAGGCATTGTGAATCTAGACACGTTAGAAAGTCATATTGTTCAAGTCCTACGATGATTTCATACCCGACGCTCCCGAGACGAATCCGCGTCTGCTGCAGCCTTCAATAGTTCCATAGCAATTAATACAGGCTCGGTTCCAAATAAGTCCAACAACGATAGCTGGTGAAAGTGCGAAGAGATTTCGTCAAGACGAGACTTTGCAAATGCCTCTACATCTTCTGTCTCTTGTACTAATAATAGCGACAACGTTGCAGCAAGATTTGCACTATCCATGAGTGGGAGCCAAATATCTGTTTCTTGGCGGGCTTCGGTAATTTTCTGTACAACATCTTTTCGTTTCTCAAGCACAAGCCACGGGAGTGCATGTGTTTGTATCAAGAGAAGAAGCTCGTTCACAGATATTTGAAGCAACTCAGCAATAGCTCGACTTCGTTGTGGTCGCTGGACCATGTCCTTGGTTACCATGTATGCTAATGTTTTCCAAAACGGCTCGAACAATCGCCGCGGAGTAGTGTTGCGAGCATCAGCGAGATTGAGCAGTTCGTTGAAAGCGAAGGCGGAAACAACATTATTACTATTTCCCAGATATTCCAAAAGTTTAATCAAAACCAGATTAAGTTCTTTTTCGCTGACAACTCTACCGAGTTGGCCCCATGCCATAATGCGCGTTTCTACCAAGTGAGGCTGGTCTGTTTCCGAACTTGACTTTAGAAGCGCAATAGTATTTTTGCGATTGCTGGCAAGCAAATCTTCCGTCAAGAACCCTCCTGGCATTTGCATCATGAAGGTGGATAGCGTCCTTCCTGCAGCAACGCGGAGCTCCCTTAGAGAGCTGTTGAGGGAGCGAAGGCACCATTGACCAGGGCCAGATATCTCAAGATGGAGAAAGTTAGGATCATCAGAATGGAGAACAAATCTTCTAAGGGTCATCATAGCCGCAACTCGAGGGCGTCTTGTTTCCAAAAAAGATGGTAGACTAATTAGCTTGGTGAAAATCGAGCGAGCCTCGGATTTCTGTATGTTTTGGGTTAAATTTTGGCGATCGAGGTTTCCATCGTCACAAATTGAGCATCGCAAACTTGCCGAGGATAGTGTTTCAGTCGAATGGTGGAGGATGGACTCGTCTGCGACACAACAAATTCGAGATAGCAAATCAATAGCAAGACATTGGCTCCCCTCGTGCCCCCTTTCGAAGCCGTCACTGTGGTATCAGTCAGCATATTTCGTATTTAATGAGCACTTTCAATCTTACAGAAACATTTGCTCAAATGGAGTATCGTTGTCTTTTGACGCATCTTTTTGCAAGGCGTCATAGATTCCTTCTCTGACCAACGCCAATGTGTCCTGTTCAGGAGCTGTTATCTTCCGTTTCTTGGCAGAATATTCCGTCGAGGAGGGTTGGCCATGTGTGAGGTCTAGCTGCTCAACTAGTTTGCACACTTCTTCATTTTGGAACCGAGACGGGTGTGTATTCCCATCCACTATCTCTTGCTGCGATAAGTTGATGACTTGCCGAAGTAGACATGTGCATCGCTATTCAATGAGCCTCGCTGTACTCAAAGGTGACGGGGGAGATGGTGGGGAAGTGGTCTTACCCAGACGTCGGTGTCTTCACCGACGGACAGATTTTGAGATGACAATAACGTCATTTCTCGCACGATCTTCGAGGCTGCTAATCGACCCAAGGCATGCGATTGCATCGATACTTTGGCAATGGTGACAAGGGCGATGCAGAAACGTAATCTTACTTGATCTCCTTCAGCATCTGTCCGTGTTAAATGGAAGGGTGACAGAATCAGCTCCCCGCATAACAAGATCAACAAGGTCTGAGCTTTTTTCCCTAGCGAAGAAGCAATATCTCTGTTTTCGGAAGCAGCCTTAATTACATCGAGCATGATGTCCATGTTCGGAACTGGTGATTCCTGCGTATCCACGTCGCGCCCAGCTTGGATATTGCGCAAATCTAGCCAAGCGTCCAGAAGCCACGGTCCATTCTCCATCAGCGATGTAGTGCAAGAAAATGAAGCATCATTTGATGAAAATGGATATATCAACACTTTCGCTAGGCTCGACGCTTGTCGGAGGATTTGCGATGCTGAGGTAATAGTATACGACGTACGTTGCGTCATTTGTCGATGGTCTTCGCTCAATATTTGGTCTAAAGCAAATTCAGGTGGTAGCCGGAGATTCAGTGAGATATCTTCTCCTAATTTTGGAACGTTAGGATCTTGTAACTGGTCAATAAGTCCTATGATAGGTCAGCATAATCAATGGACACTCGCTACCAGTTAGGGGTTACCCACCGGTCAAGGCCGAGCGTAGATACAATCCTATCCCGGTAGAAAGCTCCCATAGTGTCCCTGTTCTTGCCACTACGAGCAAAATATACTGAAAGAATCCCTCAATTGAGCTTTCCAGCGCAAGACACTTAGGGTGTCCCAACAGTCGAAGCAGTTGAGACAACAGCCAGATCCACAAAGGCTCGTGTCCACGAAAAAGTAATGTATGACTTTGGGACGTATATGCAAGGACCGAAGGCGTCTCTTTTATTGTGAATCTCAAGAAGTTGATCGCTTTCAAAGACTCGGTACGAACATGTGACTGATCCAAAAAGGGATCGTCAAGCTTCAGGCCCTCGAGCACAACACGACAATATACATATATAAGCATATGATTATGCTCTATCCGTTCGGCCGGTGTTTTGAGGATTTCGGGGCTATCCTTGACACGCTGGATAACAGCGAAGAGGCCCTTGAGCTCGACATTCTCATCTGATCGGGAGGATTTCGTAGAGCTGGAGATGTTTTCGACAAGCTGTGCAGCCAAGGTAGACGGCGGCGGGCCATTCTTCATCGTATCACCCGCCATTTCGCTAAATTCGAAGGAAGCATGGTTATTGGCACCCCCAGCCATTATCCATCTAGAACTGATACCAACACGAACATGCTGTTACAGTGGCAAGAAAATTGGCTGCAGTTGGGGGACGCGATGGTGACCCTTGCCATGGCGGGGCAGAACGCGAGCACACGTGATGCCTAGCCACATCTAAGGAAGCTACCCAGTGACGATTAATTAATCTACGCTCTGCACAGAACAACAGCAACACAGAAAAATGGTTCATTGATGCATTTTCTACAATTCAAATCTTGACTTCGTGGGTCATCTTCTTGCTATCTGTTTTCCATTGGGTCCTGTTCTTCCTTTTATTGCTGAATCTGTATTCATTCGCAAACGCCGACTGGAACGCCGTTGCTCTGGGTTATACTATGCTCGCCTCTACTCCTCGTATCGCACAGTAATGGCATCATGCGTCATTCCTAGCAAGTCGGTTGAGCTCAGTTCTGCAATAATATTTGCTTTCATTTGCTGCTTACCTCCAAGTTTTACACTATATGTAATCATGGCCGACCCATAGCTGGCCTCAATGGCACCACTTAGACAATAGTATCGATGCCAACCCATGACTCGGGTTTCAGAGGCTGCTTTTACTGACTGCGGTATCCTATTCAGGTCGAGTGACAACGTGGCCATGCATGTGGTTGTAGAGCTGACATGGATCGGAACATTCCCGTCGTTGTTGCTACTAAAGATCTCGATCTCTGTTTGTGGCTCGTGGCCCATGCCAACGGGGACGTCACACTGGTACTCGATTGTCGATGGTTCTCCTTCAGGATATGACTGCCCCTGTTCCATTTCAGTACTCGGTTGTCTCAATTACTCAATTATAATGTTCATTCTTACCTTTTGGATGAACCAGCACATTTCGGCCACAACGAATTCGCCTTCCTTCTCTGACCAGAATCTGGAATAGTTGTTGTCAGCACCATGCCATACGAAACTCCCTCTGTTAACTTACGCCTCATTTGCATCGTGGCGCCTCTTATCGTACTTGGCGAGCAGGCATGTGCCGTATGACCGCCTTGCGACTCGAGACGTCACTTGGATCTGGGCTAGCGCAGGCTGACAGCGTCCAAGTCCGTGAATCGCCGCGCCTTTCACAACTGCCGCCCATCCATTCTCAGGCTGAAGAACCCGTATACTAGATGCAATAGCATCTTTAATACGAGATTTGAGGTATCGACTCTGGCCAAACCCACCAACAAGCACTACGGCAGCGACATCATCCCCTGCCATATGGAGCTGCTCCTGGACGAGACAGACAATGTCCTTGATAATTGGGCTGAATATCTTATTCTTCATCTCCTCCTGCGGTACTGTGTATCGATTTCGTTTAAGACCAAGACTCGCATCAACTCTTATCGTTAACGGTTCGCTTTTGGTCGAAAAGTCCTTCTTAAACTAAATCGCCTTAGAATCGCATACAGGTTGCTATCCCGGTTTGTGTGTTCCACATACCGATTCAAATTCGTTTATTGCAGGAACGAGACGCTCGTCTGTCCAATACTTCTCCCCATGGGTTTGTTTAAGGTGACGTCGAAACCTCATGTTGAGCATAGATGATCCGCATTTACCACCGGTGCCTTCTGTTACCTCCTTGACTTGCAGCCTCTCTACCTTTGTGACTTCATACGAGATAAGATCCACTGTACCTCCGCCAGCATCACAAATCACGAATTTCCGACCAAGGCGTAAAACTGAAGGGCTGAGATATTTCGCTGCATACAAAGCTGCGGCTTCCTAGTTTGTATGAGCTTTGTCCAATTCCACCTTGGTACCATTAGCCAATGACAACATACTGGTTCAGATATTAGAACGATCCTTTGGTTCCCACAGAAGCCTGCCATTGCAGCGGCCCGCTCGGTCGCCTGTTTAGCAGCATTGGACCAGATAGCCGGGACTGTAACAACAAAGTCCATTGGTGTGGAATATAGTATGCTGGGCGATAATTGCTTTTCCAGCACGCTTATGAAGTGGGTATGAAGACAGGACAAATAAATTGTGGTCAATTCTAGAGCCGATTCGCCGTCTTTATTCTTGTTCGTCCGTTCATCCAACTTCCTACAAAAATTCTTTCATGAGCCTCATTCTAACTAGCACCTCTATTTACTTACTGACAGTTTGAAAAATCTACTTCTCTTCGCTGACTCGGGTATTTGGAAGCCCCACTGCCAACCATATGCGACTTTGCGCAGTTCAGTTGGCACTTTAGGACTACTCTGTGACGAGCTCGTTCCGGGCCAGTCGGAAACAACGTGCTGGACATCAGGCTGGGGGAAATAAGCATGTCACCGAAATCTCTAGGGGCAGCAGCCTACCTACGCGTGTTGTCTCTGCCCAAGAAATGCCAGAATACGTTGTGCCGAAATCTATCGACACAACAATCCTTCTGTCGCTCATTTTGACGGCTCAGAAGTAATCATCAGAAAACGCGTCCCATCTTCCAAAGGATACCTAGCGTTCAGAAAGACATCAGAGTTATTACGTCCGAGTTTGCCTTGCAAACAATTTCTTTCTGGTCGAAGCCAAGGCTTGCTTAATGACAGTAAGCTGCATTTGCTAGAGAATTGATCAAGTTGTTGGTGCCCAATGGCTTAAATAAACTTACTAATAATATGTAGTCAGGCTCCAGGAGGCAATTCTCATGTGCGTCATCACAGAGGCGCAATTTTGGGGCTCAATTGAATCACGAGGCATCGATCAGCTTTTTGTGGCAATGCGGTTGCATATCCTGGGGACCTGCATATTGCAGCCCAGTCACCCTGCAGGTGCCCAACCATGCAAAGACGACGAGATTATCAACATTCCAAGCTAGATCTTAACTCAATTGACTTTCTCAAAAAAAAAAAAATGGGCACCCATGTTGTTTAGCAGAAACGCTTTTTTTTTTGTTCAAGGCTTTTGGTACCTGTTGCAGGATCTACTCAGTCCAAGGCGGATAGCCTATAAATGTGTAGTCCAACGACGACACACAGTATAGGGATTTAATTGGTATGACAACAGGGCACTAATCTATTGGACCTGAACTAAACATAGGAGATGCGTCCAATGCGAGCGCTTCAGCCATTTCCTAGAAAAACAACAACCCAGCCAACAGCCAGCAACGAAACTTACAGAACCACATGTAACACGCGGGAAAGACCATCAAGAAGATCAACAAAATGACACCATTCCAACCGCCCAAGCCCTCGCTTAACACGAGACTCGACAATGAGATACGACTTCGGGAATATACGGAGAGCGTCCTAGATTGTCGACAAGATGAGCTCGAAACGCAAGAGGTGGAAAACGCGAAATTACACAAAAAGCTGGATCTGCTCGAGAAAGAGCTGCTCAAGACCCAAACCCAACTGAAGGAAGCTCGCCACCAAGTCAAGCTCAAATCGAAACAACTTCAAGATGTCAAGGACCAAATCTTCGATCTCCAGCCACAGAGACAAGACATCACGGAGAGCGAAGCCCAAGACTCGTACAAGAAGCTCCTCGGCAATGTACAGCGCTGGATTGAGTCACGAATGACACCAATTTTCGACGAGTTGGATACTGGAACCCTGACAGGACGGCATGTCGAATCAAATCAGGCGACAAGATTTGTGTCCTTGATGCGGGACCCTGCCAAATGCTGTGTCGCCGTGGACCAATCCGACGAATTTATCTTCATGGGCATTATCATGAACTATCTATGGCATGTGTTCTTCACGAAATCCTTCTACTGCCCACTTGATGATTCCGACACCGACATCGGTTGGATCAATCAAGTGCAAAGTGCCATGTCCAAACTTCCTCGAGGTACATATTTCCATGCCCTCCTTCCTTTCTGATCTATTCAAGGCAATGATGCTGATACTGGCCAAAGACGTAGGGCATTGTCGCGAGTGGAGAAGCGAGACCTTGACCGCTATAACTAGCCAGTCTACATTTAAAGCCCGGAGAAACTCATATATCGATCTAATTTCAGAGGATCTCGCCTCACTGCTGTCCGCCGTCGTACCCGACGCATCACCGACTGAACTGCAAGTTTCAATAAGCCGGAGCATCGTCGAGCCTGCAGCGGACCTAGCTCATCGATTGCATCTTGCACCAAGAATGTTTGCTCTGAAATGGACAGCCCGGAGTGCATGGTCCAGGCTCGAGGCCTACGAGTGTATTAATCTTGCCGCTGGCGGCACACCGGTAGATCTTCAAAGTACAATATCATCATCCTCATCCGCAGCTCGTCAAAAAATGTCTTATTTATTCGATGTCGCTCCAGGACTGTTTGTCGAAAGGCAAGCTGGATATAAATCGCCTTTAAAGACCGTTTGCAAACCAAAAGTCCTTGTCTACCCTGGCAATAAGGAAGTGCCACAAACTGCAACAGTGGCTAAATGGCTATGGGATCACTCCTCTATATTACAAGATGGAAATTGAAGCTATCTTATCTCTCCTCGCTTAACTATTAATTCTAAAGCGCGGACCGTCCATCCTTGTCTTTTTAGTCAATAGTTTGCTTAACAGAGCGAGCTGGTGTATAATGGCGGGACAAGAACAGACGACAACTCACCTTGACTCGCTATGAATGAAGCGGTGCCACATATTTCGGCGGTATTAAACTGTGGGCATGGTACATTATTGTTTTTATCTTTTCGAATCGGCTCTGTCTAGATATATCCCAGGTGGGTTGCGGCTTTCGTCAGATTTGGCGCTGAACGACTCCTCATCAATCGAGGTTTCTGCGGCCTCTGTCTGAGCTTCCGCGCTGGTTCGTTTCCGTTTTCCTGGGTCCGGGGTATATAGGGTCGAATGCATTGTTGAATATAATCATCTCCGATACCGAGAACTTTGGCGTCTAATAGGCCGAGATTGATGCGACTCACGTACTCCTCCTTTGGAATTCCTTGTTCAACATGTATGAGGCTCACGTACACCAGCACATCGCTCTCCCAGTTCTGTGGAGCCTGCGGCCAGTTCCTTTCCGTATTGAAAGCAGACCGGACAACACTAGACGGCCCTCCCTTGTCGACGATCCACGAGACGGGGCGGCGATATAGCGGCGCTTGTGCTCGATAGAAGATGATCCGCATGTAATGCTTATTGTACGCATGTTTCGGTACTCCCTCGTGAATATCCAGCTTTGCCTCGTCATTCTGGTCAATTTCGTATATCAGCCCGTCGACCGAGTGTTCCTTGGACTCGATGACATTGGCGTACCCGCGCTGGTTGATGTGCCACTGATAGCCGGGGAGGCGGCCTCGGCCAACATATCTACTATTCGGACATCGCTTCCGCATCTGCTTCATATGAAGATTACTGCCATAGGCAAAGTAGAGCTTTTTGGAGGCAGGCGGCTTGGTATAGCCCGGGGTCGACATGATGCGTGATGCTTGACTAGCGTGCTGGGAACGTTGGACAGGTGCAGTACATAGCAGAGCGAAAGATGCACGCACTCATTGACTTGAAACAATTGGCTGGGCAAGACGCTGCGTTTTTTTATTCATTCAACATGACAGTGACGAGATTAATCGGCATCAGGCGACAGTGGACAGAGCAATACCGTTTACGACCCGGTGGATCTACTGTGCATATGTTGGGCAGCAAAGCGCCGTATGCTGCAGGGACCCGAAACACCACCTCCAATGACAGCTCACCACGTTCAACACAGAGAGCCTGAGCTGGCATGACAATTAAGGGCACGGGGTAGCTTTCAACATATTGACTCATCTCATAAGGGGCGGCCTTCTCATACCCGATGTATATTGGGTACGAGTAATAATGCCGTCAAGCAAGGGTTGGACACTGCTGCAGATAGTACGCCTGGCCCATGTCCATCCCCGGCCATGCATACATATGCCTTCAGCCTCCACCGTCTCACATTAGATATTTACTTATACCTGTACTTCCATACATTTGCTTCTTTCCACAGCAGAAGCTTGTGAGTCAAGTGCTGCAAACCTGAAGCCCGTCTCCGCCTCAACCGTCGGGCTCGTCCATCGTTGGCCATTCAGACCCATACCCCCAGTCTCACAACGGATTCCACACCGACAGTATGACGTGAATCTCATAACCACATCCCGCCGCATGATTCAAACAGCCTTGAATCAACCATGGTCCGACACTACAACTTTGGCGTCGAGATCGAGGCCGTGGCTAAACCCTACGGTGGTGGCGAGAGCTTTTCCAACGTGGACTGGTATCGCCAACTTGCTCAGAAGCTGCGCAACCGTGGCATCCCCGCCATCCATGATGATTGCTCCAAGTACAGCAAGCATCCAGAGTATTATGGCGGCAAGTGGTTTGTCACGCGAGACGGCTCACTGAAACGGCCTCGTCCTCTAGGTTCGTCACTCTGTCTCTTGCCACCTTGGCATATATAACAACCCGGTTTTCAAACTAACAGCTTCTCTTCCCTCACAGTATGCATGGAAGTCGTATCACCAAAGCTTGACACCCTCCACCCCGTCAGCCACACCATCTCCGACTTCTGGGAAGCCATGCGCGTGCACTTCAACCCCCGCCGAGACACCTCCTGCGGCGGCCACGTCCACGTCACCCCCGTCAGCCTCAAAAACAAATTCTCCTTGAGGTCCCTTCAGAGGATCGCCTTCGCCTCCGTCGTGTACGAGGACTTCCTCGCCGCCATCCTGCCGCAGACGCGCCGCGAGAACCCGTACTGCAAGTTGAACAGCATGAGCCCTGGATCCGGCCTGCACGAGGCCCTAGCGTGGGGGAAGAGCAGCGAGTCGTTGCAGCGCGTGGCCGACGAAATCAAGGCCCTCAAGAACAAGATGGAGCTGTGTTTCTACATGCAGGGAAACAGGTACGTGCTCTGGAACTTCCAGAACATCTTCCCGAATCCCAAGACGGGGAGGTGTACGGGCACGGTAGAGTTTCGGGGCGGGAACCAGTTCCTGAATACAAGAGGGACGCTTGCCTGGGTTGCGTTTGTGCTGGGGTTCATAACTCTGGCGATAAAACAGGTAAGTTTCAGTTCCCATGCCACAGAAATCCGGTCTCTTGGTCTCACAATTGTGGGTTTTCTTGCAGAATCTCCTTGAAAATTTCACAGGATACGTATCCCCAGCGAATCCCAATTTCCCACACCGCCTAGCAGAGTGGTGGGCAAAGGTCCGCAAAGCCGCCAAGAAGTCAAAGATGAGTCGTCACCTCCCCAAGGAGCACGAAAAGATGAAGTCCAGGTGAGTGAGTGGCTGAGAGTGCAGTATTGTGATATCACGGGGGTCGCTGTACGCAGCAGTATTTCCAAGGCGTTAAGGGAGACAGCGAGTTCGAGTTCAAGATACGAGATGAATAAAACAACAGAAGCACAGCAACTGTGCGAAACCATTAAACAGCAGATTAGAAACTTTAAAAAATGTATATCATTGAGCATGTAAAACATCTAGACCAAATCATGACCATGCTAAGAACGCCCCGTATGTGATTTCGACCTTATGGTTCCTCTTTGCTTGCTTCTTCCTCGAACAAAACAAGTACTGTACCGGCTTTGCAAATATCCTAGGCCATTATGTCAATATGAAATCTCAATAAGAGAGAATGAAGGATACTTACGCCTTCCTTGTGAGCCAACTTCTTTACAACGCCGTCCTGCGGCGATCGAATCACAGTCTCCATCTTCATAGACTCGATCCTGCAAGGCCATCAGTTAGCGCCCCTATCAAGACCTGCATCCAGGGGTTCGGGGATACTCACACAACAAGCGGTGCGCCCTTCTTCACCGTCTGTCCCTCCTGCACCTCATTCTTCAGAATCTTGCAGGGCATCGGCGCAGCCACCGAGGCCGTTGCCTCCTTCAGCCCAAGAGCCTTCTCATACCACGAAGGAGGAAGCAGGGCAAGATCAGTCTTGATTCCGTGCTGGAATATCGCCACCTTGGTGTCGTTTTCATTCTCTTGCGGTACGACAGAAGAGCTGATCCTCTCTTCCGGGAAGCGCGAGTTCAACTTCACCACTGCGCCGTCGGCCTGTGACTCGCTCACCACGTTGTTGAACGTTTCAGGAGTCTCGCCCTTTCGCGTGACGGTAATGTTGTACAGGTTATGGCCCGTCTGGGTGACCCTCGCCTCCACCACTTCACCCTCTTGCTCACTATACCCATCAAGAACCTTGAATGCCACCTTCCGCTCAGCCAGCACATTCGCTTCGCCAAAGCCCAGGGTTTGGCCGTGCGGCGTGGCGCTCTTCAGCTGCTTGCTCAACATACCAAGCGCAGCCTGAGCGAAGACTTCATTCTTGATTTTCCGGGGCTTGAAAAGCTCATCCCTCCACTTATCGATGAACCCTGTCTCAACATCACCGGCGATGAACGCCTCCGTCGCACACACCCGCTTGAGGAACTCGACATTTGTGCTTACTCCTACAATCTCAAACGCACGAAGGGTAGATGCCAGCTTCGAGATGGCAGTCTCTCGTGTGTCACCTCGCACAATCAGCTTGGCAATCATACCATCGTAAGCCTCAGAGACGACACTGCCAGACCCAAAACCCCAGTCCAGGCGAACGTCCTCGCTCTTCAGAGACTCAGGAAGCACAGCGTGGACGAGCTTACCAGAGTCAGGCATGAAACCCTTTTCGGGGGTTTTCGGCGTAGATTCGAGCTTCGATAGCGGCGCCAAGCTGCTTCATTCTCTCCTCAACCTGGCTCTGATCGAGCGGTAGCTTCTCGCCGGCGGCAATGCGGAACTGCCACTCCACCAAGTCCAGACCGGTCACCATCTCCGTAACAGGGTGCTCGACTTGCAAACGAGTGTTCATCTCCATAAAGTAGAACTTGCCACTGTCCTTGTCCAAGATGAACTCGACAGTGCCAGCGCCGACGTATCCGACAGCTTCGGCCGCCTTTCGCGCCTTGTTCCACAGGTCTTGTCTCGTAACCTCGTCAAGATCTGGTGCAGGCGACTCCTCAAGCACCTTCTGGTGTCGTCGCTGAATACTACAATCTCTCTCGCCGAGCGCGACAGTGTTACCCAGCTTGTCGGCAAAGACTTGGACTTCGACGTGCCTCGGGCGCACAATGTACTTCTCCACAAGCATGACCTCGCCACCCTCGCCAAAAGACGCCTTGGCCTCGGCTCTGGCACTACGCAGCTGATCCATAAACTCCTCCTCCTTCATAACAATGCGCATGCCCTTGCCACCACCGCCACGCACGCTCTTGAGCAACACAGGGAAGGTGACCTCCTTGGCATGCTCCAACAGCTGTTGCTCACCCTGCTCCGCTCCGTGATATCCGGGAACGCAAGGTACGTTTGCAGCATTCATAATCTCCTTACTGCGCGCCTTATTCCCCATGTCCGCCATGGCCGTGGCCGGGGGTCCCACAAACACGATGCCCTCCTTCTCACACTTCTCAGCAAACTTGTAGTTCTCGGACAAGAAACCGTATCCAGGATGCAGGGCCTGAATGCCATTCTGCTTCGCAAGGGCTATGATCTTGTCGCCGTCAAGGTACCCATTGGCGGGACCCAGCCCGAGCGACTGGAAGCCCGAGGAGGCATGCCAGGCGTTGGCGTCGACGTCGGTATAGACAGTGGTGGCGCGGATGCCCATGCGCTCCGCCGTCCGGTTAATACGGAGGGCGATCTCGCCACGGTTGGCAATGAGCACCGAGGTGAGAGCCGTCGTCTTGCTCGAGGAGGTCGAGGTCGAGACATAGCGAGGGAGCGGCCTCAGCGGAAGACGCCGAGTATTCCTTAGAGAACGCATGGTTGTTTAGATGATGAGAGTGGAGGAGAGGGGAGGATGCGGATTCAATTGACGTCTTGTCTGCTTCGTAATTAAACTCAGAAATCCTCAACGCCCATGGAAACAGAGGTGCACAGAAGTGTGAGAAGGGAAGAAATTCAACTAGTCGAGTGGACGTTCTGAACCCGTTTGTTTAGCTGAATTGGAATGCCCTTCCTCGGTGCTGGCCGCGGACGGTTGCAAAGGGTCTTGCCGGCTGACCGTGGAGAGCCGAAAATAAGCGTGCCACTGAAGTGTCACTGATTTTTTTTTCCCCATCCTTAAGCCGCCCCCGCGACGTCACCTCAATTCGGCTTTGGAGCACTGCACTGACCAGTTCGTACAGCAACCAAATGACTAAGCCTTCACCACTATTACTGCTCGGGTCTTTGAGGTACCAGTTACCAGGGACATTAGAACCCTGCCAGGCTAGGCAAAGAGTTGGGCATGTAGATAAATGAGCTACAACAAGCAAACCAATCTATAATCTTCTCTTGATAGCTTTGAAGTGAAATAAAATAAAATTGGGTGGTTTCTCTCACGATCATTATTAAAATACTACAAGGTTGTTTAAAAGTAGATGGTCTTAGTCAGTATGTTCACTATCAGCCGATAAGTCAAGTCCTCTGTCCCGTCTAGTCTCCGGAGTCGTTGCTCCCCTCCCCCGCATTAACATTCCCTGCCACAGTTGACAAGCAAGCCAGAGCCCCAACCGCCATCCATCCTTCGGAGAGCTCGGCCCAAGCTCTCACCAGCTCCATCCATCTCCAAACACACCATGGACAAGATACCCCTAAACTACGAAGCCTCCGAAGGCGATACACACAAGCAAGTCACCGACACGCTACCCTCAGACGTGGTCCAGTGTCTTGAGAATGCTCGATTCGTACGTCAACCCCTCTCCCTCACTCACCCCTCCCCCGCTTTCCACGACAAGAAGCTTTCGCCGCGCGCACTCGTGCTCACATCGCGAAATAGCTTCATCTGGCGACATGTACCGATAATGTGCCTCACATATCGCTGATGAATTACACCTACCTGCCCTCGTCGCCCTACTCCTCTCGCCCCGTCATCGTCATGACTACCAACCAAGCCTCCCGAAAGACCATCAACATCGTCGCAAACTCCAGCGTCTCCCTCCTCGTCCATGACTGTAAGTAGTACCCCCAGCGACTCAGCTTCATCATGGGAACATCTGCTAACCAATTCGTCAAAGGGGTCTCCCACCGCCCACCAACTCAAGGCCGACGCCCCTCCGGAGGTTCCCCTGGCCCAGAACACCGCTCTAGTCTCGCTTCCATGCTCCTCAATCTCAACAGCTCTGCCATGTCCAGCATAAGCGCCACCATAGGAGGTGCCGCCAGGTTGGCCCCCGTGGGTTCTGAAGAGGAAAAGTACCTCTGTGACCAACATCTCGAGAACAACACATTCGAGGAAGGCGAGCCTTTGTTCCGCCAGGAGAGCAATGCGGGCGAGGACGGTCGCAGGAGTCACTTTGTTGCTGGAGAGGAAGTGCGGGTCATTATTGTTGACATCAAGGACGTTCGGATCAGTGACTGGAAAGGCACGGTGAGGGATTGGGCTTTGACCCCAGAAGCAGCGCCCTTGGTCAATGGAACTGCCTGAGGGCTGGGCTGTACACAATATAAAATGAGTTTATCACTAATTAACGCGTGGTTTGGTTCTAGGCATCACAGGGGTTTGGTATGGACACTATCAGGAGTGGTGGGTCAAGGCTGTTATTATATTAAGCAACATGATGCAATAAACGAATATTTCATTCTCACAATACTCGTCCTACAAACGATGTGGGATCATATCCCAGCTATTACCACCTCACCATGTTGATCCGTGATTTCCTTCGCGCCAAGTTCCCGCTTTCTGTCTCGTGTCATAAACGACCAGAATGTCATTCGAAATACAATCCTCGCAAGGAAATAATAACATGCCACTGGCAAGTACCTTTATCTGGGGACATTCCGCGTATCCATCCAGAGCCAAACGCCACCGATAATGCAAACACAGGTTTTTGTCGCCTAAACCTTGGTATCTCGTAAAATACGAACAAACAGTGAAACACCAACTTTTGGTGGCCTCAAATCAAGACTACGTAGCCCACTCCACCACCTCAAGCGCCATCATGACAAGGATCAATGTAGATGGAAGAATCCTAGAATACGTAATCAGCACACGCTTCTCATAAAGGACAAGATATCGTAGATGGAGCTCTTACCAAATGACATAACTCTGGAAAAGAATTCTGCCCATTGTCTTCTCATATACCGAGTTGATCTGACAAATCTGTGCCAGCTGGAGCGCACTTGGAGCTCCAGTCAACAGGAAGCATACCACAATGAAGATGGGATCATCAAGGATGCTAATGTTCAAATACTTGGCTGCGATTGCCAGGATTGGTGCCATCACCAATGTAGGCAGAACCATGCGGCTCAGAAGCGCTGCGACGAGCAGCTTGGTGCCTATTTCATTCTCTTCGGCATCATTGTCGTTGCTATCTTCTCGCGTCATGGTGTTTCGGGCAAGGTTAGCTCCAAGCACAACCAGGATGAGCGGAACGGCGACACCGCCGCTAGACTGAATGGCATGGGTGACACTGTTTTTTACAAAGGAGCCATCTTCGAAAAAGAGCTTCTGTAGCATCGGGATAGAAGCAACCAAGATTGCAATCAACATCGCCCACAGCGGAGGGTTCATGAAATCCCAGATGAAGTAGCAGGTCTTGCGACAGGCAGCTGCGAAGAAGGACAATATCGCCTGGATAGGCCGAGGTAGGCGCTGGTACAGACGACAGAAAGAGCCGGCTATCGTGCGCTGGGCAGATACCAGTTTAGCCCTGACAGCATGCATGGTTCCTTGTGGCTTATTGTTTGATAGTTCGTTGATGCCGTCAGTGCCAATTCGTGGAAAAGAGAGGATATCGACGTTGTCGTGCCCGTTCATTGCCGCATGGTTGCCAGACAAGGCGGTCGGATGTTTGGAAAATGCCTTTTTAGAGAATGGAGAATCGGCTTCTTCATCAGTTGAGCCGGCCATAGAGGCTCTCGAAGCGCTTGCAACAGGAGTTTGGCCTTCGGGTACATAATTGCGAGAGTCAACACTACGACCCTCGTCATCTTCGTCCGCGGTATCTCCATCTAGACCATCAATAAGGGCACGAGCTTCGTCCTCATCGTGCTGCTCCTCATCCCGGTACTGACCCTCTTCAGCGATGTCCTGTTGATATTCGGTATATTTGTCCTTGGGTGCAAGTAAGACATGATAGCCCCAGCTCCACCGGACCAACTGGCCAAGCTGCTGAAAGATGAGAAGGTACAGAATACCACGAGCGCCAACCTCGTCATCGTTATCTCCAGGGATTCTGTCCCAATGAAGGCCCTGTATCGTCTGAGAGAGGGAGAGAACAAGAGAAATAGGTAGAGAGTTGGAATTTCCAAAAACGCCCATGGCAGTAACAAAGTTGGCGGCTCGCCTGTTGAATCGGAAGGCCTTTCCGACCAAGACAGATATAATCCATGAAACGAAGGTCTGGACAATGAAGATGACTGGGATGATGGCCAGCTCCGCCAGTTTCTCTGCATTCAGCTGAGATCCCAATTTTGTAAAAACTACCGGAATAATTAGCTTCGAGCCCATGTTATAAGCCTTCTAAACCAGCCAGAAGAGCTGGCGAAACGCAACTGAAGCAGAGGGCAAATAAATAGGCATGTTGCAAACGTACTCAGGCATGGGGTAAATAGCATGACATTCAAGTTGGCTAGAAACTTTTGCTTGTCGGCATCAAAGTGGCCTAGGCGTGCAACAATGTACCCAGGTAAGCTGACGCAGACGACCTCCAACACGGCTTCAAAGACGAGGAGGCAGAGATGAGCGACCGAGGAATGGGCACTTTGGTTGGGTGTGACCTCAAAGACCTTGAGCGGATAATCGTAGGCATTTTGGGCCAGCTGAGTAATTCGAAACGAAGTCGGCGCCAGAAAGCCGTTAGGCGAAGCCATCAGCGGCAATAGATATTTGTTCCCGTTGTCTCTTCGTGATTGCTATCGGGTTGATTGAAGGTGTGTAGGTGAGACTTCAATGAGGAGGGTATCGGCGTGGATTCTCGACCGCGTCGGAAATAAACAGGAGACGCGATAGTCGCAAATATTTCGAGATCGAAGGGCGATGTGGAAAGGATTGGCAATCAGAGTCGAACGGGTCCAGTGCTCTCTTTTGAGGGCAGAAACCGGGATGACTAGACTGGAGCTAAGGGAGGGAGCCACGCCGTACGCTCCACGAGCAACAATAGCCAATTAACCTTAAAACTCAAAGCGAAGGCAATGGATGGGGGGAAATGCCGGTTTGGAGACAGTTTGGGTAGTATTGCAGCAGATGGTGAGACCAGGAATTCTGTTGGCGTCGTCGTCAGCTAGAGCTTCCCGGCTGGTGCAGCTTTGTTGGACAGGACCAAGCCAAAGCACAACTGCACTCTGAGGTGGCTGCAACGTACCTAGTGGTGTACACTGCAGGTGCGTGGAGATGGCCGCCTGGGGGTCTGATTGCACAGCGTGCGCCAGCCGTGAAATCTGTACAAAGGGTGTCTCGGGTGAGACGGCTGGATTGCGCCGTCGTCGAATGGCTCGGAGTTTCGAGTGCTTTACCTAGCTTTGTTCAGTGCTAGCAGCAGTTTCGATGTGTGTACGGAGTAAGGTTTGAAGTTTGACAGTCATTGAGCGACTGGAGGGATTTTCTGATTAGATAGGTCCCTATGATTCAGGCCTCCATCATGCAAAAGGTACAAAGGTACGAAGGCGGCAGTGCGGTACGTACACTAGCGGCTGCAGTGGCGACAGGAGGTAGGTAGTGCGTACCTGTTCTAGCCTTGTAGGGATAGCAGCCGAAACAGGTCCGGCCAAGGCTGCCTGATAGCTTCCACTATTCCAGTTACCTGCGCCCCCATTACGGTGAGTCGCTCAGCACTGTGTACGACGCTTCCTGAGGCTGATGGATGGTTGCGGTCACTACGAACACCGCCTAGGTACCTAAGCAGCAAGCCAGGCGATCGAGGAGTCTTTATCATGGCATAAGGGCCGCTGATTTACGTGGCGCTTGAGCAAAGGAAAGCTAGCAACGCAATTCCGAGACACTATTGATGAGGATGAGAAGCCCGAAATGGTGTGATGAAGCGTTTCGGTCTTCCTCCCACTATCTCCCATCCTCACCTCAGCCGCCCGCCTACCATAGTACACACCCAGGGTACCTATTGGCCCAGGGGTCAGTGGCAGGCAATAGCGCGGTTGGCTGGCCTGGGCCGTCAACACCCACCTGTGCCGCCTCGCACCACGCTGTCGTCCACACAGGGGCGCCCATCAACGCACGCTGACGTCTCCTGCGCTCCAGTTGGCCCGCCAAGAATCGAGATAAGCCTGATGTCCCAGAAAAAGCTGGGACCCATCTCGATGTCACTTATCAAACTTATCTATCCTTTTACCCTCCCCTCTTGGACTCCGATTAAGCCTGCAGGTCTTAGCCATGTTAGGGCAGGACGCTCACAACTTCAGAACCATCCAGCTATCCAGGCACTCAAGAGCAGATACATCACTGACTTTCAGAAATCCTTTGGTGCCGTCTGTTACTCCAACCCTTGCCACTAGACCAGACCCTGCTAACATAGACAGACACATGCCTGCGGCAACAGGCTCCAGAGAGAGGTGGAGGTTTGTCTGCTTTAATCGTCCCGGAACACGTACCCCTACTTGCCTCCGACCTAGAAGATACAACGATCATGGCGTTCTTGGATGATCAGCCACCACCACTGAGAATCCGCGTTCGTCAGAAACCTGTCACAGCACCAGCCTCACAGCCATCCATTTAAAAGTGACTTTGACTCATAAGTCTTATATCACGGCTCTTTACTTGGCACTCATGATCTGTGTTTCCCATCGAGGTTGCATCCCCCGCGTTTCACCACAGGGCTCCCGTGTGTTATCTGATTGCTGCACGGATTCACGGGGACCAATGGGCAATTTCTACCCAAAGGTCCGAGTCATCCAAGTGTCCGAGTCGTGCGTCAGGCAATGCCGGCCGAACTAACTACTCTTACCGCCATCGTTGCACTGCATATTCATGCCTCAATTTTCTCTTGTTACTGGCAAGCCCATTGCGGCTGTATGTTAGGGAATACTACTTTCCTACATCATTAATTTAAGGCTGCTGTGATGTGCTGTCCTTCGTACAATCAAAATGGGGCCTCCAGTCGACATTGAAAACGCCTTCACTAACAATGAATGACTACATCTGTTCTCACAGTCCTGTCCTAGTTAGAAGCTCGTGCGGACTCTATCAAATGGGTCCTGGTAATTCAAGTGCAAACAATTCCGGTTCGTTGTTGAAGATCAGCCAACATAGAGGGGCAAATGAACGCCGTCAACATAGACATTGCGCGCATCGTGTCTATGCAGTTGCAAATGTCAAAATCAAGGAAAGATAAGAGACCACGCACGCAAGGCAGTGCCAGTGCATCCGTCGACAGCACATACAAGCCAAGCTCGAAGACATGACATGCTGTTCCAGGAAATACCTCGACATAAGAAACAAAGGGCGTTAAGGTTTCAACTTCGACGACATATAACTCAGAAACTATACGGATACATCCATCCATCTATAAACCAACGTTTGAGCGCCCAGCTAACCCACAATGCTTCGTACACTTACTTGCCTTGATAACTGGTGGTCGCTTTCCGGATTAATTGCTCCAGGGTAGTACTACTTGGTAAGGTGAGATCATCAAGCTTCTTCCTTCCATGATTGATGACGTCTTTGGCCACAAACCCACGCCTATCTGTGTAGCACAATTTATCAGACCAATCACACTTCTGAAAAAGGTTGACAACAAATTTATGACGATCCATTTCATCGTGATGACACTACTCGGATTGTTGTCAATGTTTACATCGTGATAAGGCTTGATATTGCGTCAAGGCGTGTGTGAAGTATCTTGCTGGAGTCGGATTCGCTCAATATTTATCACAGACGTCATTGGTATCACAAGATCACCACGGTGTTAAGCTTGGCCAGACAGGAGTCACCGGTTGCCAATATCAATGGGAATGAAACCGGATTCCAAGAGCGCACCACTGCCTATTTATTAACGGCGCAATGCAGCTTTAGAAGCTCGCTTAAAGTAATGACAATGCGAAGTAAATGGCCCGTCTCTCTGAATGTAGTTGCGTAACTCAATACGCGTAATGTACAACATATCCTTGCCTTGATTAAGGCTACCTACCCGGGGAAAACATGAATGCTGTCAAAAGAAACAGCAGGCTCCGCCCTTACTTATCTACTAGGTACCTACGACGTTATAAACATGTGAATGCCTGGTTCACCCCTCGTCCAGTACCGCATTGTACTTGCTGTCCACTTCTTGTCAAGGCTTCGAACCAGGGGGATCCATGTACGTAAAAGTACTTGACTCTGGCGAAGAAGGTACCTGAAGAGCCACTTCAGAGTACTTCGTAATCATGCCCTGTTGTGTGGCTTGTTAGAGACCGTCGGAAATGTACCAACACAGGTACCTCATTCCTGAATTTGCTCCTGCCTTGGCTGAGGAAGTGGTGTTTGTGGCTGGCATCACCTTGAATTGATCTTTTCTAGACAACTGCTGTGATGCTCAATTCAATTTCCGACTATTCTTTCTAGCTATCTGGATTTTTTCCTTCGGTTTCGTTCCCTTGTCCACTGCGGCTTTTATTTGTCACAGATTTCGCCTTGATCTGGGTTTGGTCCGTTCTTGGAATTGCGCACCGCAACCGCAGAGGGGCAAAGTATCAACCAACCCCGCGACTGTACTGTGGCCCCAGTCAATTTCGATCCTCTGGTCAATACCGACGACAACAAAGGTGCAATCTTGCTCACATTCATCGCTTCCGATCTGTGTATTTCAACTGTCACCCGCCTCTCAACCGCGCTCGAACAAACATCGTCATCCACCACGACTCACGGTACAGGTTGTCGTGCATTGCGGCCGTCTTCCCTCCTCTGCAGCCAACACCCCCACCAACCACGTTACGATCTCTCGCTTGCGAGCTTTGTGCATCACTGCCCGAGAATAGTCTGTCAACTGCGTTCCCCTTCTGCATCCTCCTCGCGTCTGTGGTCGCCGCCTCTGCTCATCCGTCACCCTCTCACTCATGGGGACTGCCACGCTTACTACAGATTAATCGATTGCGGTGCTTCTGCAGCATCTCTACGGGCAGAAACACCCAGGAAGCCTTCGCCTCATTTCTTGATTTGTCGCTCTGTGCTAAGCGGCACCCTCTCGACCCCATGAACGGCTCCGAAAAAAATCCGGTTTTGCCGGACGATATCGCTCACGACAACAATATGGAATCTCCGTGGTCGCCAGATTCGGGAGACGACTCTTCTGAAGCTGGCACACCTCTGGAAGCTCCATGTGGCAGTAAAGATTTCCCTGCTGCTAGCAGTTCGTTAAGCCCCCCAAAGAGGGTGCCATCGCTGAAGACAGTCTCAGAGAATCGCAACATGAGCCCAAGCTCGACAGCCCTTGGTTTCCTGGGCCAGGCTAGGAACCCTGTTCGAACATCCTCGTCCTTTGCTGGCGGCGCAGGCGCCGTCAACAACGATATCGTGGCCAAGATGCGTGGGTTTTCGCAGCAGCGGCTGCAGAAGGGCATATCACCAGGGACAAATTCACCAGTCACGTCACAGTCGCCCTCAGTTGGGGGACCCAACGGATTCCCTGGGTCTCTGCAATCGGCGGCTGCCATGCAGAGGCCTGGCCCAGTTTCGCATCCGAAATCCGCACCCGTCGTGCCAAAGTCGTCGTTGAGCGAAAGAAGAGCCAATAAAATGGGCATGGGAATGAAGCTCTCTGATATGGGCGGCAGCAGCCCTGCACCCGGATTACGCCGAGCAGGTGCCCCTAAACTATCAGATATCACAGGGGAGGGTCAAGGCGAGCAGCCAACCGGGCAGGGGCGCGGGTCGAAGATGGACGATTTTAAGAAGTACATCGATACAGAGAAAGGCTGGATCACATTTGACGGCGCAGCAACAATTACGCGGACTGGTGTCAACTTTTCAAATGGAAATACATTTAGCATCTCCTTGGACGAGGTGGAGATCTTGGAGGAACTTGGCAAAGGCAACTACGGTACCGTCTACATGGTGAAGCATGCTAAACCAAAGGTACCTCGTTTCGGGCATGGTTTGTCAGGGGTGCGCCCCAAGAACTTGCACCACTCTCAATCTGACTCGGGAGTCATGACGCGAGGGCATGAGGATGGCGATGTCCATGGTGACGGGACAACAGGCATCGTCATGGCCATGAAGGAGATTCGACTTGAACTTGACGATGCCAAATTCACTACTATCTTGAAGGAACTCGTCATTCTGCATGAATGTGCCTCGCCTTACATCATCGATTTCTACGGAGCATTTTTCCAAGAAGGTGCCGTGTATATGTGCATCGAACACATGGATGGCGGCTCTATTGACAAGCTATACTCTGGAGGCATTCCGGAAAATATTCTTCGCAAGATCACTTATTCGACGGTAATGGGCCTCAAATCATTAAAGGACGACCATAACATTATTCACCGGGACGTGAAACCCACCAACATACTCGCCAACACGCGGGGCCATATCAAGATCTGCGATTTCGGAGTGAGTGGCAATCTGGTGGCTAGTATCGCCAAGACAAACATTGGCTGTCAAAGCTACATGGCGCCAGAGAGAATATCGGGCGGTGGGATGTCTCAGGCCGGAAGCGCGGAAGGCACTTACAATGTGCAAAGCGATATTTGGAGTCTGGGACTGACAATCATCGAGTGTGCCATGGGCCAGTACCCATACCCGCCTGAGATAGCATCCACTATCTTTGGTCAACTTAACGTGAGTAGGCCGGCCCCGAAATTGTGGTATGGAGTGAGGGTACTGACTTTGTATTGAACAGGCCATTGTTGAAGGCGAGCCCCCAGGTCTGCCTGAGGAGGGATACTCGGATACCGCCAAGGATTTTGTTGCCAAGTGCCTCCACAAGGTGGCTAAGATGCGACCAACCTATGCGCTGCTGGTGAAACACCCATGGCTGAAGCCACTATCGAACCCATACACAATCACCGAAGAAGCTGAGGAGGGAGAAGAGGCGGAGCAGATTGCGGAGGCTGTTGGAAAGCTGAATGTTGGCAACTCCAGCACTGACGACGCCGAGGTGGCTGAGTGGGTCAAGTCAGTCCTCACGAGCAAACTAGGGAAATCAGAAAATGGTGGAACCTCACGACCTGCGCTGCATGCAGCGCCTCTGGACACTACCAGCCCGACGAGCAGCCCACTGCTGAACAAGTGAAGAAACCCACTACCTGGGAGAAAGCGCACTCCAACGGTCTAGCAACGAGTCCTCGGGAACCATGATGGCGTCTTGAGCGATCATTGTGGCTTGATTAACTGGACACACAAACTTGATATCATAGCTCGGAGAGGATTGAAGACCACTTATCCCTCACCACGACGCAGAGAGCCTCCATATATTCACCACCTGCGGGTGAAAGCGGACAACAGCCCTCTAACCAGCGTCGTTCCTAGACGGAATTGGAAGTAGCCAGGCGAATGCCTCAAGCTGAAAGAAACCCCGCCGGTGTAAGAAAGCATATACGACAGATGGGGGGTCAGGCTGAGCGGGCAGTTTCAGTATATATAGAATACCTAGACGTTGTAGGTTTGCGATTTCGGAGAGCGGGGTGGGTGCGAAATTGTTGGTGTCGCATATACGAAGACACGAACACAAATAAGACAGCGAGGGCAACTTCTTGAATTCACCTTTCCTTTATACGTGATCCTCCTGCCACTTGCGTGTCCTTTTGTGAATTATGGACATTCCTACGGGAGATCTCTCTGTGATTATGATGCTATGGTGGTGGTGGTGAGCAAACGCGTCATCACCACTCCTCCTCACAGTAGCTATAAATAAACCGGGTGTATCAGTACGTATTCCAACTACATACCCGGTAGTATTTTACTCTTCGCCGAGGTGTCTTGACAACGCTCCGTTTTGCTTTCGGTCGACTGGCACGCAAATCACCACTGGATCTTGGGCCGCGTCGTCACCTAGGTCCCCATGCCTTGCGAGAACGTTGCGAAAGTGAATTTGATGCGAGGAACGCAGGTCGCATAAGCTGCAGTAGCCTTCCAATGAAAAAGAGGATGCAGATAAATAAGTGGTTGAACTTTTTATTAAAACGAGCGGCATTTGCGCAACCAAATTATCAACAGAGTAATAAAAATGTACTTTATTACAAGGTTCCAAATCACGCCGGTTTTATCCCTTCTTGCAACCCCTGCATTACAACATTCTCCAAATCTCTGAACTCCAAAACGCATCGTGTAGTCTTGCGTGTGTGTCGCGTTGTGTCGCGTGCGTGTATCATCTGGCTCGCACTGAGCTCAGGTAGTTTGTAACATTAAGGTCCTTCTATGTATGTGACACCTGGGACCCGTAGGTGCTCCACAGCATGTGGAAATGCGGTGAATAGCAGCACGTAATCGCCCAGATGAGCCATGACAGCGCCTCGGCGTCATCGTCGTAAGCATCGTCGTAACTGATCCGGGGACTCGTGATATCGGGCGATACTTCGAGTTCTGCCCAACCTCCATGATGAAGTGGGACAACCTAGAAAGCTCGTGTCATGGCACAGATTTAAGAGTAGTCATCCTTGACCCGGCGGCCGTCGTAAGAGCGCGTGCTCTTACGGCGCCAGAAGCGGCCGCGACTGCTGGTGGACACATTGCCCTTGTCAGAGCGCATTCCCAGGGCGAAGAGGACGTTGGCGATGAGCAGAGCGGCAAAGCCACCCCAAAGAAAGCCCATTGCGTAGACACCAATCTTGGCGTCCTGGTTGTTCGCCTTGAAGTCCTTCTGAGCAATGACAAACGTGGCGCTGCAGCGGACGTTAGATACGAAAAGGGCCACTTTTAATTATTGCGCGGTGGGAGTTGGGAAACTTACGTTGTCAGCGAGGCGGCAACGGCATAGCACAGCAGGGCCACGCTGGACACAAAGTAGGAAATGGCAGCGCCGAGACGACCGCAGCAGGCGAGGAAGCCAGTGAAGAAGGTGATGACCTCAAAGACGAGAGCGATGAGGATGAAGACCCAGCCGAATCGCCACAGGTAGTAGAACTTGAAGGACGTTGTATCGCCACCATGGCTACCGATGAGATCGGAGGGAGCACCTTTGGCGTTGGCATCCCACGCACGGCCAAAGGCTGGCGCCGCCTTGGCCTTGTCGCAGTCGTTGTTGCCGTCGCCGCAGATGTAAAAGTAGGCCCATTGTGTGATGTCGCGGGCGCCTGTTATATCACTGGTGTCGGCGCGGAGGAAGTAGGTCTTGTTGAGGGGCGTGGTGTCGTTGAATCCCGAGAGAACGAGGAAGAAGAGCATTAGGATGGAGAAGGCAAGGAGGACAATGGCCCCCAGGCCGAGAGGTGCGTCTAGAGACAGGCATGGTCAGTACGAGAGCTGTATAGGGTTGACCGCAAGACGATGGTATGGGTTGTGTCGAGGCTGCCGTAGCTAGTGCTGTTGTTGTCGTGTGGGGATTGATGGTGCGGTGACGGCAAGATGGCAGACTGTAACGCGGGGCTCTGTAATGTATTCGCCGTAACTGTGAACATCCTTTTTCGCATTCGACTCGCCACCAGCAACCCACAAGCGTCGTGGCGACGCAAACAACAAGCAACAGGGCACATCGAGGCGACGACTGCATAGTAGAGGGCGCAGGGAAACAATACATACTCTTGGGCATGATGCGACTGAGCCGCAACGGCGATTGTTCTTCTTTTGCTAGCCAACACTTGTTTAAAAAAGTTTTCGACCAGATCGAGGGAGGAGATGGTGCACGCAATAGGAATACAGGTGGGGAGAAACGGGATGGAGAGCAAGAAAGGAATTCACGAGCAACGAGAGCTGATCGGGGATGCGCAGTAGATTAATAGATTTGGGGTGGGTGGAGCGGCGTCACTAACTGAACTACGGAGCAGCTACGAGACTAGCAGCTTGGTTGGTGCTGGAGCTGGTGCGACGTAGCTACCTTGCCATTGGGCCCATTTCTCAGTGGACGCCAGTGGATTGGTGGGTTGCTACAGTGCTCTTCCCGGCCATCGCGAGGCTTTGCCCTACCATGGCTTACAGACTCGCAGTATGGGAGGTGAGCATTTGGTGGATGTTGGGTTGAATGCTTTAAAGACGTCGTGTGCCTATTGTTTGCGACTGCGTTACCAGGTCCTCTGCCTACTTGTAGGTGCATCTTAGTGTCGGAAGGGATACTGGCTAGAGCGCATCCTCTGCGACAAACGACGTTGGCATCACACTATCATCACACGACGCACCTAGCAGTTCCAGCCAGCGGTAGGGAGGATGGATGTGGGCAGCCCGCACGCACGTCGTCACTCGCCTACAGAAAGCCAGTCGCTGGATGCAGACGCGCCACCCCAGTCTCCCATCCAATCCTCCTTGGTGGTGAGAAAAAGATACATGACTTTTGATTAACACCACTAGACTCATGGTTTGGACGAAAAAAAACAGGATCTGACGGGAACCACGCCAAACGAACTAGCACAGCAAGCAGTTTAGCTCATGATGCTACCGTTTAGTGTGCTGGGTCTCAAGGAGCGGGAAGAGATTAATCACTGCGACTGTGCACGTCGAGCAGGAATCCAGGTAGCAAAAGGGTGGCCCAATCTCACAGGAGCTCTCCGTTGGGCAATTTTTCATGTGTAAGACAGGCGTGGGTACTTTGCGTTTGGCGCGCTTCGTGGTACTGCCGCAGGTACTGCCGCTGGGAGCGCTCATTAGCCTGTGTCTGGGACTCGCGAACTGTCTCAGCTGGACCAACTGGATCAGCGATCCATTCTCTTGTTTGATTTTGTTTCTCTCTGTTGTTTATTACGTCGGCAAAATAGACCCTTGGCACAGTCCAATGCCCAAAGTCCAAGCACCACTCCCGCACGACGTCGAGATTACTTCTAGTGTTGGGTACATGGTTTACTGAGTCGTGAGCCCGGACGGTTGGGTCCCTTAGCCGTTCGGGGAAGACGACGGTTAGCACGGTTTAAAGGTTTCGTTGACTGGGCCTGAAGAATTATCAGACAAGCACGGTCAAAGTTGCCACCGAGCTATGGAAGTTTCGCCATCTTGACCGACACCTTTTACATCGTTCACGTCTTGTCGCTAGGAATTGGAGGGATATCATGTGGGTGTATCTGGGTGGGCACTGCACATCGCTGGCACTCAGTTGCTGCGGCAGCTGTGGTTACGTGCACAGTTGCGCTGGACCAAGTTTGGCCGGTGGGACCATGACGACATAGGTTGGCCCATGGCGACGCCCATTGGCCCTGGACCAGACAGCACACACCCGTCAAGCTGGAGCTCATTGCCGCTAACGGCTTAGTTTGTTTCTGGCCATTCTGCTGGAAAGCTTCAGGCCGCGATATGTCTCTGGGGTCTGCCAGCCATCAACTCCTCTGTGTTTGGCTGCTACCGAGGACAATGGATGCAGTGTCGCTGCCAGTACTTTGTTGCAAGTGGTCGCAAGACTCAGTGATGATGCGGCCACCGGCTGACAGGTGTGTGTTGTCAACTGGTCCGTCAATTGGCGCGCGTTGTCGTGCTCTGTAAAATGCGCCTGGCATCGTCTTTGAGACATGACTCTAATGCCTACGCACGCTATCAATGCTCCCCAAACTGGCATGGCCCAAACCTTCGTTTAGTGACGGTGCCTGTGCGACTGCTGAAGCGCCGGGTGCGTCCAGGTCAATGACATCATCCGCGATTCCCAGCACTGCCTCAGTAGCTTCAAGATGGAGACGCGACACTCCTAGTTCCTAGTTCGAGCCGGCCAGTCGGCCACTAAGGCCAAGGAAGGCGAAAACTTTTGCCAAACAAACCTGGTAGATGCCCGTTACATATCGGGGCAGGCGAGTGACTAGCTACAGGATGTCTCGCCTTTCCTCAGCGGCAAGCCCCCTCGAGGCCGCCACCAAGTGCCGACGTCACAGATGCACCGCTCGCTGTGGCTAGCCGAAGGCAGCGAAAGGGAGCTGGCGAAGGTTCAATATTGTGTGGGCGCTGATGCAGGATGCTCGCCGTTTGGGCATTGGCGTCATGGGCGGCGTCACCGTTGCAGACCAGTTGGATAAAAGGCCCGGTGCACGAGGTTCAGCTCTTTTGCAACGTGACACTGGTGAGGGAGCACGACGCCAAGTTTCGTCTGATTTCGCAGAATGAGCGGTCGTGAAGTCGACTAGCTGTGTCCGTACTATTCAGGAACTGTAGATTTGCCTGGTGCTTGATGTGCAGCGTCTAAACAACACACTCTTTGGCATGTCTCCCTTCCCTTCCCAAACGAAAGGCGTAAGATAGATACACTGCAGCCTCACACTGCAACATGGCTTCTTCGGCATGCTGGAGCGTGGGAACAATTGACCGCTGGCATGTGCTTGCTCCTTTGTTCGAGATTGGCAAGCCCTGTTCTGGCGCCACCAGGGTTCGTACTCTCACTTTGACGCCGGTCGACATACTCCGTACGCAGTTATTAATTAGGGACAATGGACTACAACCCAACCACTATTAATTACAGGCGCAAATAATCGTACATCTTCCAGGCGTTCTAGGCCCTAGCTGGGCACTCAATGTGTGTAGAGATGGCCAACCGCCGAACCCCGCTACTCAAGCCACTGTAGCCAAGCGCCAGGCTTCCGTGTCGACACTGAAGTTAATCAACTGCACTACCCAACACATCATTCGTCAACTCAGCTTACATAACCCCTGTTATCTGATCTTGAAATGCATCTCCGTGCTCAAGCGCCATACAACCACTCAACGACTCCTTCGAGTTTGTCTCGCTGGGGCACCTCAACATCACTGGGTCTATCCCCGCGATAAACGACTTGTACGGTGTCTCGTCGGCATCGAAGTCGTCCTTTGAACTCTCCACTTACTCTGTGCGAGCAGAGTGATCCAATCGAATCTTCCCAGTTAACATCGCTGATGCATCGAAGACAAAGTTATAACGACTGTTGATGCTCTGCTCATTAGACCGCCATATTATGCTGTATTATATTTGTCTTCGATACTCGTACGCCAATGAAACACCTGTATGTGTGGGCTTTACATATAAGGAGTCATAGCATATTTGCATCTGCGGATCTGGGCCTTGATTGCATTGCTCCAACTTTCAACTTTCAACATTAAACTCCTGGCAATACACCACCACCATAATGAAGCTCATAACATCTCTGCCCTGGCGGCTTGGTGCCACCGTCGCAGCTCTGACAAACAAGTCCATGTGCCGCTGGCCGGCCCATTCCTTGTCTACCCTCCACATCCGCAGCTTCAAATCGCCGACGATGGACTTCAACGCTCCCCAACACGTCGTCATTGGTACACAATCACCTCCAAAGCAATGCTGTCGGTGGCTTCGTGGCCTATGATGTGGCTGAAATGGTTCAGGAACAGCATCGAAGCCAATTTCTTGCCTGGAAGTCATTGTCGGACCAGGCAAAGGCAGGCGTTGACTGCCCTGTTCCACGCCTGTTGTCCTTTGAGTCACAACCTACGTTTACTCTTGGTCGTCGCCAAGATGATTTGATGCCTGAGCAGATGGCCCGCCTGGAGCAGCCTCTTCAAGTCAACTTGACTCGGCCGCCGGTGCCAATTAGCGAGGAGTTTCGACCCTGCGTCCGGAAAACCAACCGCGGCGGTTTGACAACATACCACGGACCCGGGCAGCTTGTTCTCTGGCCTATTCTTGACATGCATTCGCCTCTATATCCAAAGTATGGCGTTGCCTCGTACGCTGCACACCTCGAGGCTACCACACGGCGGCTTCTTTCTGATATCTTCAACCTCAAAACGTACTCCATCCTGGATGAGCCGGGTGTCTGGGTTGACTCCCCAGAGGGCCCGCCTCGGAAGATTGCCGCCATGGGTGTGCATCACCGTCGTCATGTGACTGCTTTAGGCATAGCAATCAACATCGACTTGCCAGTTATTGGCACCGAATACGTCAACCCCTGGGCACGATTCGTACCCTGCGGTCTGGAAGGGAAACTTGTGACGTCTGTTGCTGCAGAGATTGGCAGTGGCTACAAAGAGACAGGCGACCTTGCGGAGCTGGCAGGACGGTGGGCAACCATTTTTGAAGAGGGTTTGAATGACGAAGCCAAGAGGACATGGGGGACGATTTAAGGCTACGCGCATCTCTCGACATGGCATGAGCCTTTGATCACGATATGTAGATTGTAACATAATGTAAAATGATGACGAATGTGGATGGTGGGAGAAAGCTGACTGGAATTACGCAGAATCGTGGCTGGCGGCGTGTAGCAATCATGATGCAGCTCATCGACGACTTTTCCTCCCATTTATGTTCAAGGTCTGGAAAGATGGATAGATACCCAAGACTCTAAATAAACAGGAACGGCTATTTTAACCTATTTATAATCCATCCATGTTGAATGACAGGACAAGCTCGCCGTTTTAATAACCCAGTCTCTCCACATACATCACACATCCGTCATTCAAGGTTTCGAGCACCAACACATTCAGTATAGAATTGCCCCTGACGGTGAACCAATTTACGGGATTACATTCCTGAAGAAGGCAAAGAATAGAGGAACGAATACTGCCCATAGTGGTTTCTTATAGAGTGGCTGTTTCGACGTTGCAAGTGTATATATTAAGGTAAAGAAGCTACAGATGACGCTGACACACCATCCCCTATTCAGATGCTTCAACAAGACTCGTAAATGCTCTATTGTTGCCCAGTGGCAACGGCTCCCGCTTCAATGAAATTACGTATTAAATGGCCAAATACCAAATGCCAAACATGACACAGTTCCCCCATGATTCAGCCCACGGCTCCAGACGAATGCTTTCAAGATGGCAGGCCCGACAACTAACGAGAATGGGGTATTGCGCAAGAAGGGGAAGAGCGAGAAGGAAAATGACAATGGAAAATCAAATCAAATAGCAATGCAGCTCTCATATAACGTCGTGTGGTTCTTCCATGGCTCGTGTCACGTCTTCATGGCACGCGCATTAAAAGCCCCTCAAATCACACCTTGCCGTTGGGCGGCGATTCATTAGACGAGTGGGAGTTCTCCCTCTTAGGGGGGTGCGCAGAGGTCGCTGGGCTCTCATCTGGATCACTTACGGGTGCGGCGGCGGGTGCAGGCGGCGCCGGTGCTGGTGCTGGTGCTGGTGCTGGCGCCGGTTCAGCCGCCTTGGGCGCCTCTGCAGCTGGAGATGCCTCCCCCTTTTCAGCCGGGGTGTCAACCTTGGTGCCGTTTGAAGAATCAGAAGCCGAAGTGTCCTTGCTCTTGCCCTTGTCTTCCTTTGGCTTTGCTGGCTCAGAAACCTGGTTTGCTGGACTTTGGTCATCTGGATCTGCAACCTCGGGGATAGGAGCGAGTATGGGGGCTGGTGTAACAGGAGCGGCAGCCGGAGGAGGGGGCAGAGCGGGAGGGACAGAGCTGGGTGCTGCCGGCTGCGGACCTTTCCTCAGACCAGCGCTTGTAAGAGTCCATGGCCGCTGCCTCCAGAGTACATGTCGGGTCATTCATGGTGTTCGTCTTGACGGCCCTGTCGTACAGCCTGGTGAGCCGTGCAACCTCTCCACGGACCGTGACAGAGTCATCCGTGTCAATGGCGTCGTACCCGTGCAGCCCCTTGCTGATGCCGAACCACATGACAGCCGAGTTCTCAATCTCATCCACCACCCTGTCGAGATCATCGCGGAACATGCGGGCACGCATAGGCTGGCCGCGGGACTTGAGAAACGCAACAATCCCGGCAATAACGGTGTTGAGAGCGCCGAAGATGGTGACGAGGACCCTGCTGCTGTTGGTCGCGCCTAGGCCGGTCAACGCTGCGCCCAGCACGACCTGGGTCAGCAGCAGGGTGTTGACGAGCGTGGCGGTAAACATGTAGGTGCGGCTCTGGCTAGTGCGGTGCTTCACGGCGCGGCTGTACAGCGAGTCCGGATGGGGCTTGTGCTTATCGGCCGTTGGGTGGTTCACGGGGCGAACGCCGATGAGCTGGCAGAACTGGCTGTGGTGGTCGTGGTCGCCCGGGCCGGCCTGCGAGCCAGAGAATGAAGCGTTGGATGCTGGGAAATGGAGCAGCGGTGTGCGCTCGTCCATGATTGGCATTGGGGGCGTGGGGGGGTTGCTGATTCCGAGCTGGCTACTGTTCGCCTTGATCCTGGAGTTTGGGGAGCGGTGGGAAAGGATATATCAGGTGGAGAGGAGTGGTCGGATGAGAGCTTGGAGCTTGGAGCTTGGAGCTCGGGGTTTGGGGTGGGAGACTCTCTCTTTGCCTCTGTGATAGCCTGGTTTTGCACACGAGCTACCGACGCCTGTGGTGGATGAAGTAGGCCGGTTGAAGCTGTCGGCTGAGACTAGGGAGGGGGGAAGGAGTGAGGTGAAGAGGAGAGAGAGTATCAAGGCGATGTTTAACCACCGAAGAGGGTCAACGAGATGGTTCAAGAGCGGGCAGTCGTCTGGTTCGCGGCCTGAGGCCCGCCATAACGCCATATCAGTGCGATGGGCTCCATCAGGGATAGTCAGTCTCAGTTGGCAGTTATCGATTGGGTCATTTAAAAGTCCCCGTAGCGCCCCCGCCCGTGGGCCGTTCCGGGTCCCGGAAGTCAATATACCAATGGCGTTGGCGCTGGATACTGCCTACCCGGTAGTCTCTCATTTGTGTCCAGACTGCGAGAGCATCAACTACGTACGAGAAGGCATTAACTGGGCGGCAAGGTAGACCGGGAAGCAGGGTTTGCGCAGAGTGTAAATCCAGGTTGGTGTGTGGGTGTGCGCCCGAGATTGGCTGGAGTTGATTAATCACACCATCAGTTGATATATTCAGGGGCCAGCCGAATATCATTCGCCAGATTTGGTGTTCATCGTTAGAGACGCACGACCATGGATGGAGTGGATTTTCCAAACAGATGACACTTTGTTTGGTACTATAAGGCCTTAAAAATAGTATGTAACAGTGAGCAACTAAAAGCAAGTTGATCGGTGCACGGATACATGAAACAATAGTATTTACTGCGTCCGAGAAACAAACGAATTTCCGAGTCGCATTGCGATGCCAAACTGACCAGCACCGCACTCAACTGCTTTGTTCCCGACTTTTCCAACTTTACCATCCTCACCCGTAATTCGGAATGTCTAAATACAAGCATGTGCCTGCCAGAGAGAAGATTCATAAAATATTGACAAAATAAAAAAAGTATGTCGACAAAACACAAAAAGATATGCCTCGTACTGGAATCGAACCAGTGATCTTCTCATTACTAGTGAGACGCTATACCACTTAGCCAACGAGGCTTATTGGATGATGTAAGGGGATCTAATTATTCATTATGTTGTATAGTTAAGTGGGTCTCGTCTAAACTTTGGTTCACATATCTACCCGTGGCGTCTAGAGCATCGCCAGCTTCAATTGTACATGCTCCAGCCTGGAACTGCCGTACGATTTCAAAAACTGCGCTTTTGCTTGCATTTTATTGAGCTCAATAATACAAAAGGTACTTGTACGTATAGTATTTCCTTTGAAAGAAAATATGCGATGTTGAAATGCATCCCGAAAATCTAACCGTGTTTTGGGCAACTGCATGTTGCCAACGAGCTGCCAGTGTTGTGAATTGGCACCTCAATGCCATCTATCCAATTGGGCTTCTTCCCAACCATATCCCTCTACTTCGTATGCCTCCAATCTTTGAACCGACGCTGTGCCTGTTTGTTCTGTGCCCCAATTGACAGAGCCGCCAGGCCATTCGGCTCGTTTACCCTGTCAATTTTGAGTGCTTCGTCGTCGCTGACAACTACTGTGAGGTCTGATGTCTCGCTTCGTCCAGAAATACTCTTCGTGTCCGTTTCAGCTTCCGCTGCCATCTTCATCTTTTCATCGACCGTCAAAGAACACTCCGCCTGCTGTAGCTTCATGAAAAAGCAAATGACGAGAGCTATACCCGAAAACACGACGCCAATCCAGAAGATACCCTTGTACTGACCCTTGAGGTCCATCCCGCTGTCCTGGAATCGCCCCTTTGCCACATCCGCGATAGCAAGAAAGAAAGCACTTCCAAGAAATATGGTGATTGTGATGACAGCACCAGCGACGCCTTGGCGGTGTTTCGGTAGGCTCGTGGTGAGGAAAACGTTGCTGACGGTCCAGAGGATATCCACGCAAGCCGCTTCAGCCAGCATGGCTGGCATCACCCATGCCCAGTAGTTTGGATTATCAGGCATGAGAGCAAATAACAGCATAGCAACCACCTTGGAAGCGCCTGAGAGGACGAGCAAAACACGACCTGGAAGTATATGCATGATGAGACCGCTGATCGTAGCAAGCACTAGGCCGCCTGCAGCCCACGGGGCGAACCAAACAGCACTCAACAACGCCGGCCTTTTGAGAACCAATTGTATGCTACGCCTGTTAGATTATGTATAAATTGTCGTGACGTAATTTGGACTTACTAGAAGTTGGAGTAGTACAAATACATGGCGAAGACGCCCCAAGTGAGTAGTAATACGGTAAGCATCCGTTTGATGTACTTGACACTGAAGATATCAGCCGGGATGAGCGGCGATGTTGCGACCCAGCCTTCAACGTAGACAGCGGCGGCAAGAAACGAAAGGCCGAGAAGTAGACAAGCGATGATTTGAGGCGAAGCCCAGCCCTTGGGTGCGTTGGTAGAGTCAGTGACGGCGTAGATTAGAAGTACCATGCCGGGGACCGTGGTCAGAACACCTAGCCAATCCATCTGAACGTTCATCTTGCGTGTCTCCTCGTAGTCTCGAGGGCTTGTAAGAATGGCGCCGATGCAACAAACACTGGCCGTGATGCCGCCCAGCCAGAAATACCACCTCCATGTTAGCAGTTCTTGTGAGACGCCTCCTATCATAATACCGGAGAAAAACCCAAGCGGGCAGATTGCGCCGTATAAGCCAAAGACCAGATTCTTCCTCGGCCCAGGCCGATAGGTTCGACCGAGAAGGGAAATACCGGCGGGAAGAAATGCGGCGGCGCCTGCGCCTTGCATCGCCCTACACGCAACAAGCATGGCGAAGTTTTGGGATGCTCCGGCAGTGACGGTCCACAAGATGAACCAGAGCATACCTCCGTTGAAGACAAAGTAGCCGCCGTACATGTCTGCCAGGCGACCCAGAGGAAACAGAAAAGCACCAGCCACTAGTGTCAAGGCACTAGATGGCCATGTCTGAGACTCAGGTGGGATGTTGAGGGGCCCGACGAGGTTAGGTAAGACAACTTGAAACCCGCTGATGATAAATTCCTAAATGAGGCGTTGTCAGTGACGCTGATATGAAAGGAATGTCGTCATGGTCTCTGGATCATGGCATAGAACGTACAGCCATGGCTAGGGCGCCGAGCATAGATGCGACGAAGGCGACTTCGACCCATGTTGAAGAAAATACGGCTGGCCGTTCTCGACCCAGTCTCTCGACGTCGACATCGCACGGCGCATCTTCTGCGGCTTCTTTTGATTCGATTTCCCTTACCCCCACGACCGGTGTAACATATTCCTGGGTGTTCTTGTGTGCCATTGGATTATCCCAAGGCTAGCACGTCGTGACCGAGGCGGGAGAAGCTGCGTCCAGGACAGTTCGAATCGTTCGAATCCAGATGAGCAGCAAACCGGGCGAAACACGGTAATGAAGATGGAGGCGCAAGGTTGATTCGGCACATTGGTTTTGAGCCCTGAAACTTGCCACAGCGTCTTTATATGTTGTTTGATGCACAGCGGTTCAAAGCTTGCCTTGGCCATTGCGGGTGCCATCGTCACACATCATTCCATCGTCCGGCCTTCCATTTCTTGCCCATCGAATAGGCGAGAGACACCCTGACTACCGGTGGTTTCAACTTCTCCATCATGCAAATTCGAGAGCTTGTGCAATAGCCCATTGGGTGAATTGCGCAACTCCGATGAGACACGGGAGGGAGAGACAAATTAAGAGACAAAAAGAAGATATGTGTCGCTTCAGGGAGGCATCGCCAAGGGGCAAAGGTGAGGACATTCCCCGGGCAGGTTAGGTGAATGTACAAAGTACGAAGAATACATCTGATATCTCCATCAAGGTGTCATAGGCCGAAAAGGAAAACATAGCTCCCACAAGAAGTGGACGAAGCCGCCCCATGCTATGTGTCTTGTGGCCTTGCCCGAGGATGGGCCGTAGTTTAGATTGGTGGTGGAAGCTAGCCATTGTGAACTTGACAGATTCCAGTGTATGGGCCTCAGGAGCCGCAAACGGCTTTTGGCTTCATGGCTGCATCGTAGGCCGAGACGGTGTTGCAAAGCGGCGTCAAGCGGCAACTATCGATTTGTTAGAGGCTTCTTGTCACACGTGGGGAGAATCTGGTGGAAGGCGGAGGTGGATCAACTAATGTCGGAGTTTTGCTTGACATCATCACAGTTATCATCTCGTCGAGAGACCAGCTGTCTGTCTAGCGAGCCTAGGTCTGGCTGTGGGTAGGGGTTGTAGAGGATGCTATCCACTAAACCAATAGACCAGCGCCCATCTCATCACTGCTCCACCTCCTCGGGTGGCCCCTCCAGAATCAATACGCCTACATGATGTAACAAGCCTGCTCTTGTCGTCGTCAATAGAGTGATGCACTCCAAAACGCTGCACCATCCTTTGAGGCTGTTTTAGGGATTCCGCGCTACATGTCTATCTCCTCAAACTTCGTTGTCACTGACTGGTGGCTGGGGTCACTTGAGTGCTGCAGGGTTTTTCGTCAAACGCCAGGCCATTTCCAATTCGGGCGTCTGTGTCACCTCTGGCTGGATCCCCATGACGGGCCCTATCAGGACAAGCTTTCTGCAAGTCTGATCCATGAGCCACTAGCGCCGCTGGAAAAAGTTGCGAGTAACTCCTGCGGATCATGGAGCGGACTACTGTGGCCCTCATAAAGCTGGTGTAGAGTGACCGTCAGTCTGTCACCAAGCCATCGAGCAACTGGTCAAAGCCAGAAAGGACAGGTTCTCGAGAGACCCTGCAGGTCCCCCGCCGCGCATCGGACGCACGATTTGTCGAGTGCTTACCCGTTTAGGTGCGCCAGTGAACGACAAGTGGCAAAGTTACAACAAACTCTGGCGGAGTATTATGTGCAGATAAGCAATCAATGAGGGGAGAGTAGGCGCCGGGGTCCGGATCTGTTCGACGGCTGTGACTGAGGAGTGATAGAGATAAGCCCACGATGCAACATGTTGCATAATTGGATCGCTCTTCTCGCGGAGAGGCGAAGGACCACAGGAAGAAGAAGAAAGACGCCCGGAACATCCGAGCGAGGAGAGGACATCCAGTTGACTTTGGAACGCTGTTGGAGAGCCTACTTCAGAAGCTAGAACTCAGGGAACCTAGCTAGTTATGTCTCTCCTATTTCCCATACTTATATGTGACTTGCGGAGATGAGCTGGGAGGCGGAGGGTCGTACGAAACGCAGCATGCAGAGTGGCACCAAAAGGCTAGAACCAAAGCTTGGTTCATGTATATCGTTGATGCCCTCCAGATTGCTGAGAGCTGTCGCATTATATCATCGGCAGTCATCAAAATGTCATGGACGTGGATCATGATCGGGGTCTCGGCATCCTTCAAAGGAACACTGGTCCGTCATTAGTACTATCCGTCATTAGTATCTACCTCACCTTAGCAGCAACTGAAGCTCCGCTCCATGTGTGTGTGCCTGACGCTCTTGCCTGTTTGCTACGTAGCTTTCTCTTTCCCCTCCTCCCTCCCCCCCCTCCTTCCCCATTCCATCATTCCCCCTCTCCAATATATCGGTACATGGCTTGCGCGGTTGTGTGTGGTGGACGTGGCGTACACTGTAAAGTACACCGTGCAGCAGACAATACAGCCCGCCACCCTGACTTATGGTTTACACACCAGGTATCACCACCACCGCCGACCACCAACCACCTCAACCACGTACCACAAGCCCTCGTTTCCCTTTTGCCCACCCCTCTCGACAGCTAGCGACGACCCATCGTTCGAGTCTAATCCAAGACCATCGTCGTCATGCCTGCGCCTGACCCCGTGCGCTCTCAGCGAAGACCAAATCCAAGGCCAGATGGTCAGCAACCGCACTGCCCATCAGACACATAGACAAGAAGCCCCACCGCATCCCAGTCGCCGTCTCACCACCGACCCCCCACTATAGTTACTCAGGAGCTTCAGAACTAGTTAATTCCATTCAAAGTTGTTCAAACAAACCTCGAGGCCTCTCTAGCAAGGCGTGCTTCATTCGAGTTTGCCCAGCTTCATCCTACACCCCTACTGGGGCTGGCGCTATCCCAAAACACATACCACCCAAACGCCCTGTCACAAAACTGCAGCGTCGAAGAAGCCTGCGCTGTGATCGCCACGTGGCCAGCGTGCCACAAATGCGCCCGGTCTAGGGAAGGAATGCCTTGGCTATGGCAAAGTTTTCGTATGAACAAAGGGGATTGACGCCCAAGAGGAAACGGCAAGACCGCCACTAGTCGCAGTCAGTAAAGTAAGTAGAACAGCAACTAGCTAATAGCGACCAGCCAGCAACAGATTTTATGTCACCAGTAGGCCCGACGGTTCGACGTTGGAGGCAAGCCCGCAGGCGGCACATGACGGAGTCAGCATAGGAGGAGCCAAGTGCAAGTGTAAATGGAAGTCAGTATCAAGCACTTTGGCCAGCGACAGGAGGACGGGTAGTGGATGACGAGCGGCACCCGTCGAAAAACAAAGAAATCTACGGATACATGCAGCGCTGATCGACAAGACCTTGCATCAGGTCAGGGTGCACACCACCACGAAACAAGACTAATTTTCCCACCAGCAGCCACAGCAGCAGCCACAGAGTCATTCGGGTAAGGATTACAGCAATCCCTGGATAACCAAAAACCAGGGGCGGACAGATATACACGCGCCGTCCGCAATCTCTTCGGCCGTCACGACTCCAGACAAGCTCATACTTCCACCATACGGCATATCAAGCCTCAAACAATGCGAACCGAGTCCTAGGTCATCTAACGGCACCCTGCTCTTGCCAGGTATCTCACCGCAGACTCAAGATACTACCTCGACCATCTGTAAGTACTTCGATAAATGTTCTTTCGTAGCACCTACTTTTTCTTCCATGTTTCTGCATTCCAAAATCTCCAGTCGTTAATTTGTATGCTCGGTTGGCAATCGCTAATAGTTACACTAACACTCAGTCGCCGACACGCGTCTGTCAAGAATTATGTGGCACGAGGACTCTCCTGGTGGCAACCCTTTCCGAGAACTGATTCCTCTGACCAACAAGGCACCCCTCCTTTGGCAAAGTTCTACATCAGCCACTTCTTGCCCATACACTGGTCCAACATCTTTCGTCCATTACCGCTATTCCTACGGGCTTGTCCGACCCGGTGTATATCTTGCACGATCCTAACGCCTCAAAGGATCTTGTTTTCGCGCAAGGGCACTCATCGATGCCTTGACTTGCTAAGCAAAAGGCCATGGGCCACTTCGCGAGGGTGCTCGATACACTAGATCCGGCATGTAGCGAGGTAGCCCTGGCGTCTATGCACTTCTTTATCAAATTTGACCTCATTGATCTTGAAAAAAGTGCGGGCAAAGGCTGGAAAGCTCACCTCGAAGGGGCTAGCAATATTTTAGCATTCTGACTGCAGCGGACAAAGTGCCAACAACAGTGCGACAAGCCGAATGTTGCGCGGTACCTGTGTAATTGCTGACTGCTTCATGTTAAGTGTCAAAAGTGTGGCAGTGAGTGAACAAAGGACGTAACTAATAAATGTACAACTAAAGCTATCACATTTTAGGCTCGACACTGGCAACCGGTGGACTGGCAGCTCCGCATAGCCAAATATGCCTTTCAACTTCTCCCGGTGATGGAGCGAGTCGAAGTGAACAGCTATCTCTCCTGTCCGCCCGAGATTCTTCAAATCATCCTTTTCGCATCGCAGCTCTCCCACGAAAGCCCTTCCACTGATTGGTCACTCTCTGCGGCAGACCGCGCTCTTTCACTGATTGATGAAGCGTTAAATTTTGATATAGCCGAGTGGGGAAGACAGCTGGAGCGGTCCAATGTAGCCGACATCGATAGCCGTATACACGTAGCGTCAGCGCACCGCTCCGCTGTTTGTCTATATATCCTTCAGGCACTACCTCTTGCACGCGCTGTGCGGCCGGTGGATTCAGACTTTCTGGTTGGCGATATTCTTAACCACCTATCGCAGATCGGAGTATCAGATCCCTACTTTAAGGCGACGTCGTGGCCGACATTCATAGCCGGTGCCGAAACACGAGATGCAGAGAAGCGTACATGGGCGCTCAAGCGGCTACTGGCCATTTGGGAAATCATCCCGTGGGGCTACATCTTTACGGCGATTGAGATGCTCAAGGCTACGTGGCATATGCAAGACAATCAGGGTAACGAAGCCAATGTCAACTGGCTGCAGGATTTAAGAGGAGTTGGCTTTGATTACTTGATTGTATAATTTTCTTGGGTTTGGTTTCCCGTTTTTCTGCTATACGTGTGTCTTTGTCATTTACGTCCTGTTGAACCTGCCTTGTAGTATTTGCTTGGGGCTGCCGTAGGCGAGTTTCGGAGTTTGTTGTGTGCTTGACAATGAAATTCCATGTGTCTTCAACTTTTGGTTGTATGCCGAGGCAGTGTAAGATGGGCGAGTTGTTATTGATATTTCAAAGGGGGAGATGATTGCGAGTTGTTTGCATTTAGAGCGAGATGATTTACTGCGTTTTGTTTGCTGCCAATCGTGCTCCTCAGGTGTGAAAGACCCCATAGGTCAGGGTCATGCATGTTATCAATGTTCTCTCATATTTATTTTATAATTTAAGAGACTGGTGATCTAAAAGAAGGGAAGTACCTCGGCGGCCTAGAAGTACTTCCCTCGATCTGCATATCCTTCTTCAGGGCGCTTTACAGATCACTATTAGCATATTCATCGCAAACCTCGACCAGCTTTTTATGAATCCCCGGCTCCTAAAGAGATACATGTCAGTATGATTCCAGATAAGGCGAACTGTAATTTGTTCTCTTACCGACGCGCTATGGCCAGGGGCCGGGATGAAGTAGAGTCTGGACAGTCCGGGCCACGCTTTGTGCAGCTCCCAGGCTGTTTGAGGAGGACAGGTCAAATCGTATCGTCCTTTCACTATTGTCACTGCAGCCAGCATCAGAAAGAACGAGTTCTTGGGGTTGGAGGAGTGGGTTGTATCAGCGTCAGTGGGACTTACACGGGATCTTGCTACAGCGAGCTAGATTCTTCCCCTCTAGTAGCTGGCCGTCGTCGAGCCAGGCGCCGTGGACGAAGTAGTGCGCTTCCAACAGGGCGTGCGTGACGACCCATCTGTCGTCGTTGAGCTTGTCAAAGGACTCGGGGCTGGGGTCTAGAGAGCCGATTGTAAGGTCCCATCTATTCCAGCTCTTTGCGGCGGCTAGCTGGACTGCAGAGTCTGGAGAGGTGAGCAGCTTATAGTACCCTCTTATAGGATCATCTCTATCCTCAGCGGGCAGGTAGCCCACAAACTTTGTCATACGCCTCGGGATAGATTTGCGAAGCGCCAAGCGACCCTCTACTCCACGCAAACTCTGACTTGCGTGCCGCGTCTACACCGCGGAGGACCAAGCTACTCACGACATCGGGGTGGCTCTGAGCATATAAGAGCGCCAGGGTGGACCCCCACGAGCCACCGAACACGACTTGCCACTTTTGGATGGCCAGGTGCTCTCGCAGGGCTCAATGTCTCTGATCAGGTGCTGCGAGGTGTTGTCACGGATTTCTGCGCTGGGGAGCGACTGGCCTGCGCCGCGCTGGTCGAAAGAGGACGGTGCGGTAGTGGGTCGGGGAGAAGTAGACGGCGCTGGAGGGGGATGTGCTTCCGCCTGGGCCGCCGTGGAGGAAGATGACTGACGGTTTGCCTGGTTAAGCAGGCTTTATAATACGGCTGTGTTTGATGAGACTCACTCACCTGGTTTCCCGCTAGGGTTGCCGTACTGCTCGTAGTGAAGGGTGTGGATGTCGCTCACTGGGAGGAAGCCGGCGTCGAAGGGCGCGGAGTGGTGATGGCCGCGTGCAGGCTCAGTGAGATGAGCCATAGTGCTGAAGTCTGCGGGCAGGAATACTGCTCCTTACAAGTCGGATGGGTCAAGGCATGAGAGAGTCGACAATAAGCTGATGGGTTGATGGATGATGTTACGGACTAAGTTGAGAAGTAGGCAGGGAATATAAACGCCCCGCACGATGACTACGACGACTGATGGACTGGTTAGGGTTGGGGAATCGGTGGTTCTTTACATTGCGAGTTTACGCACATGTTCTCAGTGCAGACGATGGTGGAAGCTGAAACGTTGGTTTAATTATATTCGTACAAGCAATTCATCCACATGCGTTGTCAAAGCATACTTCCTATGCGCAACTGGAATAATTCCTCCCGCCTGACGACAATCTTGGTATCTCTCCTCGCACTCTCATAGCCGCTCCGTCACTAATAGGAAAATGACCAAAAAAATCCCAAAAAAAATCCAAAAAAAAAATCATCCCGTGCGGTAATGCGGCGCCTGGCTAACCGTCGCCTTGCTGTCCACTGTCGGATCCAACTTATTCAACAAGTTGCTCTTGTGCGGGCCAGCTGTATTGGATGCTGGGCCAGGATGCACAAGGTCATTCACCACAGGATGGGAGCCGTACGGCTCATGTCGCCTAGGAATAGCTCCGCCGCCGACAGCAGTGCCGTAGTGCCGGGCTCTTCCGTCTGCATCTGAGTCTACTCGTGGGTCGACGGTATTGGCGAGCCGCGATGAGTGCGGGCCGTATGTGCCTTCCGGAGCAGATACGCCTGGGTGCTGCGGTTGGTAGCCGTAGCCACCTCCCACGTCTGCCGCTCCGTGGTTTCGATGCGCGACATCAACGCGCGGGTCGACGGTGTTTCCGTGACGGAACTCTTGCTGCGGCGCATACGCGACATTGTGGTGTGTCTTCACGCCGGCTTGTGGGACCCCGGAGTGGCCCACCCCGGAGTGGACGGCGCCGTGCTGCATGGGCGCAGACCCGTGCGTCGACGGTGGCACGCCGGGGCCCAGAATCTGGACGCCGCCGGAGCGGTCGTCAACGGTGGGGTCCAGCTTGTTGAGAATGTCGTGGCGATGGGGGCCCGTGGACTGAGGCGCGGGGCCGGGGTGGTGTGTGGTGTGATGCATGGTGGTTGTTGATGTCTGGTGTTGGGGGACGGGGACTGGTTGGTGATATTGCTGGTCTTTGGGAACGGTGCGAGATCCAAAGCACATAGCTTGAGGGATTGTTATTTAGCGGACACTTTGATGAAAGTAAAGTGTGCTATTGACGATGTCGACGGAGATGGTAACGACGATGTTCAACAACTCCAAGGCATATATATATATATATATATATCCAGGCCAAAACAATGATCTACAAAACATTCAGATACCAAACCAGCATCTTCGAGTGGCGTGGGAGCCATTGACTCGATGTGGTATAATACGACAGCAGATCAGTCGCTGTTTCTATACATGATGAGGTGAAGCGTCATTGGGGAGCCGCCGACAGGATGATGCCGGTGACTACCGGTGAAGAAACCTGTTTATTTTCCTAAAGGCTGCTCTTGGGGCCAGGCATCGATGCGATCATCCGGGAGTGTACAGGCGTGGCCATGTGTCAACGTGGCCATGAAGACGGAAGGGTCGCGGCGACATCATTGTGACTGGATGGTTACGATTCATCCTGATGGGTGGAGGGGTTTGAGAGGCAAGAGGCAAGCCAAGATGCCTGTTCGCCATGACCTCATACCGTGGGTGCCGCATCCCAGCCCCGATCCTGGGATAAGACGGCAGTGACTTACGCTCGGGGACAACACTCCGTATTAATTGGGAAAAGAAAGAAAAAAAATACCTCTTGTACCGCAGACGACAACCGAGCCCTATCGCCTTTATTCAGCTATTAGTTGGCCGATGGACTGCTAGGCCCTCCCCTTGAAACGGCTCCCTCGCCGCACTGTCCCAGAAACGCCCCGCTCGATTCAACTGCCGCCACCGCGACTAGTGCCACTCTATCGTGCATGCTCGCCGCACGATGCGCACTTGCAGGGCAGAGTGAGGCGCAGCGCGTGTTCGTATCGATGCTCGGGGCTAGATATGGGGCTGGTTCGTGTAGATGAGGTTTGGTTTGGTGGCCGCGACTCATCACTCGGCTGTCGAGTCCGAGGCAGAGAGGTAGGCGCATGCAGCGTGGATGTGCTGCGGCATGTCTGTAAGAATAGGGTATCAGCTGCGGCACATGGCAAATTTGACGTCGGTCGTGCGTAGAATCGTCTGTTGAGGAGTGTGATGTGGTGCTGTGCGCGCGGTGCGGCAGACGTGAGAGTGTGCATGCCGACTCCGACGAAGCGTCACGAACAGCCGAGATAGAGTACCACGGCCCATCCCTCGGATTAATCAATCGCGCCCATCGAAGAAACGAACCCCTTGCGCATCCCCCGCTCACCTGCAACAGTTTATGCTTCAATCCTATCCAGCCCAGCCTGGCATCCTCGCCGCCCTCAACTACCGATCTCGTCTGGACGCAGGGCGCCAGCCCTCCACCCAACGGTTCTGCCCGCCTCGTTTCACATTGGCCGAATCCGCAACACCACAGTCGTATTCAGCCTGCACAGCCAACGGGGTGCTAATCGCGGCTCTGGGGAGATCGCCCTCTTCACAACAACGCCGTCACACAGGGCCTGGCAGAGCACGCCCTCGTCAGCCCTTGGCCGTGCATCGGAAATAGCCCGCGCGCAACGGCACCTCGACCCCGAAATCTCAGCCCGCCTCCTTCATGAGTCGCCATCGCCACATCTCGCCAATCGCATCTGCTCTCTCGGCACCGTCACATCGTCAAGCGTAGTTTCAGGGCAAAACGGGCCTCGTTTTCTGAATATGTCCCTTTTTCACTGCCTCCTTCGGCACTCCGTTCGCCAGCCGTGTTGTGGGAAACAGCCTGTCTGCATCTAGTCGTCTGCCCAGTGCGTTCGCCGTGCCTGTGACCATGGGCCGTGTTTCTATGTGAGGTTCTTGTTGAATTGTCTACTATTTGTCTGGGGGCGGATATGTGAGCCCAGTCAAACACCAACGTCATGAGAAAGATGTATATATAGCCCCATCGCGGCATCTCTTCCTGTTGCTCTTCATCGCTCACCGCTTCAGCTCGCCTTGTATTCATCTTGTTTGTAATATCACTGCTAATAGCCCTGGCGGCTTTCGATAATTTCTTCACATCATTGATTTTTCATTCTACATCACCACATCTAAACTGTCACAATGCGCTACGCTTTCGTCTCCGCCGCTCTCATCGCCAGTGCTTCTGCCCACGGCCTCGTCACTTCCATTGAAGGCGCCAATGGCGTGTCCATGCCTGGTCTCAGCGGTTAGTATTCAGACAGATCACCAACGCTTCGCTTGAAGCACACTAATGCTCGGCAGTCGCCGACGGCACTCCCCGCGACTGTACCTCCAACGGTTGCGGTTCCCAGGCCGACACGTCCATCATTCGCGATCGCGATATAAGCAGTGGCAGAGCCAGCGCCCTGGGCCGGACCCAAGGCAACGGCCCTGTAGACGCAGCCACCGTAATCAAGACCTTCATGGGAACCGGAGGCAATGCCCCTACCAACAACGGGGCGTCAGGCTCTGCTGGTGTCGAGGACGACATCTCGGCCCTCCCCGGTGGTGCCGACGCCGCTACTCGCCGTGCTGAGCGCAAGAGACAGATTGGAAAACTATTCGGTGGCCTCTTGGGTGGCGCCGGCGCCGGCGGCGACAGCGACAGTGGAAGCAAAGGTGCCACTGGGCTTGCCGGGCTTGCTGGACAGGGCGGAAAGAAGAATCTCTTCGCTTCAGAGACCATTGTCGCCGATACAGCCGGCGCTGGTGCCAAGAGCGGACTCCCTACATGCTCTGACACCGGCGAGGTTTCCATGGTCTATCGCCAGGTTCGTGTTCAAACCCCTGCGCATCTCGTACATCAAGCCACTCACTCACGCATCACAGATTAACCAAGATGGCGCTGGCCCCTTGACCGCCGAAGTTGACGGCACTTCAGGGGGCACTGACCCAAGTGCTTTTCAAAAGGCCGAAGTCACACAGGATGTTCCTGGCCTTGGCTTCCAGGGACTGTCTCTAGCTACCGCCACTGAGTTTCCCCTCAAGGTTAAGATGCCGCAGGGTATGACATGTGACGGAACCGCGGGTGGTGTCAAGAATGTATGTGTCGTCCGCGTCCGCAATGGCGCCGCTGCTGGCCCGTTTGGTGGGTCGGCTGCTTTCACCATGAATCAAGCTGCTCGCAAGCGGGCCATCGCCTACCGCCTCAAGAAGCGCATGGAAATTGCCCGTGAGGAATAGAGTCTAATGCATAGCACGTTTGAGATGTAATCAATTTCACGCTGTTATTTTTGGTTGGGTGAGGGCGGAGATGAGCAACAAGAGGGCATGAGGTTCCAACGCTGGGCTTTGGATCGAGAGGTGGCTGGTTCGCTTAGATCTGAGGAAGATTGCGTGCACTCACGAATCACCCATGTGGCTTCACGCCGATTTGATGTATGGACGCTTAGCAAGCTGCTTTGCGAGAAATAGTAATGCCAATGGAATGGTCGGGGTGGTTTGCTCATAATTGGCAGGAGCAAACACTTTGGACTCATAGTACGGAGTATGTGAAGAGGTAATGTTCTTGGGTCTTATATCGCAGTACGGGAGGAATGAGGCATCGCCGTCACGACGAAGAGGCCGATGGGAAATCGCATAACGATATAAAAAGACAAATGAAACTCTAGTGAAAGAAGAGATATAATCTGAAAAGGCCCTTCACGCATACCTCGTGAATTCAAGACTAAACGCCGATCCATGCATCCACATTATGTTCATAACGGGGACGTGCGGCGAAAGCACCATTTGAGCCGAGGCGTGTCCCGCTTCAGTCCCAAGCAAAAATGAGTCATAAGACTTTGAAAATGATATGATACCCAAACTTCGACACAATCGTGCAAGTAGACAAGGACCTCCATAGTGCAGGAGATCCTGGGAGTAGAGTGGGTGAACCATGATGAAAAGATTTACCATATGCAATGAACATCTCAGAAATCACATTGATAGAAAACTCTCTTCTACCAACGACGACTACGTCACCAGTTAGCGGCTAAACTATTTATTCCCAGGCAAGTCATCCTACCTGAAAGCTGAGTCCGAGTTTGTTTGTCGCCGAGCTTTCCGCCTTGGTATCGAGTTTCGTTCAGAACGTTGGTCGTGGTCACTAGGAGACGCCTGCTTAGAAGGTACTCCTAGAAGCTCGGCTTCTAAAGAGTTCAGATCCGAGGACTTGCTACTAACGGAAGAACTCCTAGAGCCTCGCGAGCCACTTTGAACCACTCGAGATGATGATCGACCTCTAGGCGTGGGCAAATACTGATCAGTCGCTCGAAAATCGGTGTCATGGTGTGATCTGCGTGATGACTCTTCTAGCGGATCGCGTGCAGATGCTGTCGAGCGTGGTTCGACTAGGTCTCTCTGTCTGGGCTGTGGAGACCTATCCGACCGTCGCCGCTTCGAGCGATGCTCTTCCTGATCAGAATTATCCTCATAAAGTTGATCATTGTGTCTCGAGCCTCCAACAGGAGAATTAAATGCTTCACTCGCAGACTGATTTCTGCTAGACGTTTTACCCACAGACTCGTCACGAGTTGGTATTCCATTTGGCATCGAGACGGTTCTTGAACTAGGCTCCTTTGGCGAATCTAGTTCACTTTCTTTAATGTCATCGCCCTTTGCCGGGCTTGACTGCATTTGCACGTCACCTTCCTTTGGAGAGATGTGGGATGTTGTGTCTGCCGTGGGTTGGTTATTATCCTTGCTAGGTGAAGATTTCTGTGCAGAAGATGAACTTGGGCGCCGGTCTGATGGCTTTTCGTTTTGTTTCCCAGATCTCTTCTCGTTGTTATTAGGCAACTTCACGCCCCTGTCAGTCGTGTCCTTCACTTGTGACGCTCTCTGCTCAGACGACGGCTGTTTAGACGACTGGACTTTGCGCCGATTCTCTCGCTGGCGATGCTGCCGATCATGTTTACGTTTCAATTTACTTGCATGCTGCGGTAGCTCAGGAGGCTCATGGATACTTTGTGGAGGCTTTGGAGGGAGAGCATGACTAATTCTCGGCACCTTGTCTCCTTCCACTTTATCTTTGGGTTGTGATGGCCGTGGCGCAGGTGGCGAGCCATGTTGAGATTGCCTCTTTCGTCCCAGAGGTTTTGGCCCCGCGGACGGCGGTGGGTTCGGAAGGTGAGGTTGATGGGGCGGCCGGTACGACGATGCCGGGGGGGTAGATGGGATTGTGGCCAGGTGGTGGCGGCGGTGGCTGGTATCCATGAGGAGGCTGTTGATAAGGAGGGGGGGTAGTGAGCTGGAAACGATGGTGGAGGCACAGCGGGTCCTGGAGGTAGATTCGTATAACCCGGAGGTCCAACACGTGGAGCTCCGTAGCCTACTGGAGGAGGATAATGTTGTGGTTGATAACTTGGCGGAGGGTATCCAGGAGGATATGACTGTCCAGATGGTGGATAATGGCTGTAGGGGGGGTGATACTGAGGTTGAGCTCCTTGATAAGAAGGCGGTGGAGGTTGGTGGTGCCCAGGAGGTGGAGGCTGAGGATAATGGCCGATAGGAGGAGGACCAGCTGGAGGATTGGGGGCATATTTAGTAATGATTGGTCCCTTGGCTTTCTTTGAGCCATAATGCTGTGCTCTTCCGCCTCCCGATCCGTTCTGGGATGACCTCCAAGTGAGACCTCTGCAGTAATAGTTATCAGTTTGAATGCGCGTCTATACACCAAAATAAAATGGGGTATGGGGGCCGGGAACGTACGCTGGGCTCTCACGAGTGGGCTCTGGGCACGCAACAACCCAATGCCCCACGATGCCACAGTTGTAGCATTGGGGTTCAGGGGCTCGACCGCCTTGGCCTGAAGTTGGCTCGGGCATTTTTTTAGCATCCAATTGAGGGCCGAGATGAGAAAAGGGACAGCCAAAGCAATTCTGCAAGCCAGGTGCGAATAAATCCTCTGGGTCAGTACGGAGGCTCTGGCGCTCTTGTCAGTCCAGGCTGTGAATCACAACAGGTAAATCCCAGCTTTACGTAGCTCAAACGCTCGATTAGCAGGTAGCTAGCGTAATCCGACGGGTAGCTCCAGGCCCAGAAGGCGATGCAAATGGCTGGTTGACGCAGACGTTGGACTGGTGAGAGACGAGTAAGAAGCGTCCGAGGTGTGCAACCATCAAGAGCGTCGAGACAAGTTCATCGCTTGAGACCTCATCAATCCCCCTCCCCGAGCCTCTTCAGACGGATAAGATGGAGCCTCATGAACTGAAGCGGTGCGAATGCAAGAGAGCGATACCCATCAGCAACTTTGTGAAGGAAACGAAACAGCAAGTCGTGTATAGAAGGCTGAAGTCGCGCGGCTCGAGGCAGTCCAAGTGTCCACGTGAGTCGTGCACGGACCAAGTGGTTTTACAGCGGCCCATTACCTTGGTCAAGTTGGTGGAATGTACCCAACGCCTTGTTAGAGGCCCAACTTGACGTTAATACATTAAGAAAACAAATACGTGCTTTAATGGACACCATAGCTGAATCACAACATACTTAGGGACTCTAGTGGCCATTTCAAAGCAGGTCGGGGTTTGCATTTTTTATGCCAAATCGTGAGAATGTATACATCTCTTGGTACAGTTCATGTGCCACAAGTGTCGTACACTTATTTGGCGAGATACGTTGAGAATATAAACAAATGCCGTCCGCTTCGAGACACCACGATGCAAAATTGATAGACTATAAATTCCGCTCTGCCGTGCATCTGATTTCGATTTTCCTTCACAGGCTTTATTGGGGTTATTCCAATGCTTGTTCACTAATCGTTACACCTCCATCATCTCAGCATTATGCTTAGGTCTATGCGACTCCTACGAATACAGCGCAAATATAGTGGGGTGTTGACCGGTGATTGGTTCATTGTCGCCCCCATTGACCTCTGCTTCCGGGGATTAGCGGGTACCTGGCGGCTGACACACCTAATTACCAGAAGGCCCAACGTGCACAGCTACTCTCCGCCACGGTTTCTGTATTTCCGCCACGGCCGTTACGTTACCTGCAACCTCGAGCTCTCCCATAACGGGTAGCATATTCCTCACACGACCACTTCTACGAGTTCACCATTCATACAAGACGTATCCTGCGCCGCTTGAGCTATCCCGCAGTCTTCTGAGCGAAAGCCAGCTTGGCCCAGCGCCCATGTAAACGTGTGCTCTCTTGATCATGTTGTAGCATCCACCTCGTGCCCCTCCAGTCAGTTCCTTCGCCTGGAGCAGACATCTACTCGACCGGCCTTGATGAGGCCAGCGCGCATCTTGCTGCACCTTCGTCTATCATCATAGAATACATTATCCCCAATCCATCATCATCATGCCAAGTCTACCGTGTAAGTGCAATACCAGCCAAGCCGCACAAGCCGCACCGCCGGAGTTGCAATCAGTTTCTGACACGCCAGCGCTCGAACAGCAATCCGTCGACTTGGACGAGTGCATCTCGCGCCTATATAAAAAAGAACTACTCGCCGAGTCGGTTATCGAAGCAATATGCGCAAAGACAAAGGAGCTGCTCATGCGCGAGAGCAATGTGGTCCACGTCAAGGCGCCAGTCACCGTGGTAGGAGATATCCACGGACAGTTCTTCGACCTTATTGAAATCTTCAGGATCGGCGGCTACTGCCCCGACACCAACTACCTTTTCCTAGGTACTGTGCCCTCCGCTCGCTGCAGATGGATGGGCGACCTAGCTAACCGTGTTGTAGGCGACTACGTCGACCGCGGCATGTTCAGCGTCGAGACGATATCGCTGCTTGTATGTTTGAAATTACGATACCCCGATCGCGTCAATCTTATTCGCGGCAACCATGAGTCCCGCGGCGTTACGCAGTCCTATGGATTTTACACAGAGTGCTCCCGCAAGTACGGAAATGCCAATGTATGGCATTATTTTACCGACATGTTTGACTTTTTGACACTAAGCGTGGTCATTGACAATCAAATATTTTGCGTTCACGGGGGTATGCCATAGGGACACCTTGATTCCTTTTCTTCTGTCTCGTCGAGTGTCCAGGAACTAACCTCTGTCAGGCCTTTCGCCTTCAATACATTCTATCGACCAGATCAAGATTATAGACCGATTCCGAGAGATCCCCCACGAAGGCCCCATGGCCGACCTCGTATGGTCCGACCCCGACCCTGATAGAGACGAATTTTCCCTCTCACCACGAGGTGCGGGATATACGTTTGGCGCGCAGGTAGTCAAGAAATTCCTCGCCGTCAATAATATGAACCATATTCTTCGAGCACATCAACTATGCCAGGAAGGCTTCCAGGTTTTGTACGACGACAGGCTGAGCACGGTTTGGAGCGCCCCCAACTACTGCTACCGCTGTGGCAACATGGCTAGTGTGCTGGAGGTCAGTGATAACGGGGAGCGATTCTTCAACGTCTTTGCTGCGGCCCCCGAAAACGACACACACAAAGATATGCAACAGGGTGCCGATAGGCTAGCGGATGGGAATGCCCTTCCAGACTATTTCCTGTAGATGTGTCGCAATTGCGGCCAAGTGGGGTATGCCAGCGGGGCTGTAAGATAGGGGCATGTCTTTCTCGTTTCTCGCTGACATTGCATGATGTGGGCAGACGGCAAATAGAGTTGCATAGCAATGAAGTCTTTGTAAAAGTTCACACGTCCATCATCGTAGACACAACACGCGGCCTCTCGATACTGCTTCCTCAATTTCCAATCTCATAAATATCGTCTCTGTGTGAAACACAATTTCAAACACTGTGGACGAAGAGCCCATGCTGATTCACTCCTGGTCTCGTCAAAAGTTTGTATTTTTCGTATCTCATGACGCTAACAGCTCACATATGTTCGAGGACAGTTGTACGTATCCAAGCAACCAACCCCCCGCCTCGTCATCCCCAAACTCGACACTCTACCAGTCCTTGGCAATGTCAAAGCTCCACTCAAACTCGAGATGCTTCTTCTTATCGTCGTCGACGAAGCTAGATATGGCATTGTAGTGGCCGCGGGCGAGCATGCCGGATGGGGCTTCTTCTGGTTGGACTAGAGAGGTGTCAGAATGTACAGCGCTTTCTTTGTAAAGCGTCGGGGCGGGCAGTCCAGATACTTACACTGCTTGGTGTAGGTCGTTTGCTTGTCCGTGTTTGGTGCATAACTTCCCTGTCGAGTTATTAGTATTATTGGGGAAATAACAATCAAAGGGCAGTCCTGTTGCTCACAATCATCTCCGAATCCTTGGACACTTTTATGCCCTTTCGCTTCACAACCTGTACGTAATGCAGACCGCTCAGAATCTCGTGTTGGACCTTGAACTTGGCGCTCATGGTGAAGCTGGAGCCCTCCTTGATCTTGAAGGGCTTGTCCTTGAGGGTCTTTTCGCTGCCTGCCGTGGACAGGTCAATGGTGACGGGCGTCTGGTTAGGGGAGTCCATGGTGAGGGAGAGGATGATGCAGACCCGGGGGTCGTTGGGGTCTGAGATATCCTTGCCGCCGCCGAGGCCGAGGGATTCCTTATAACGCTGAAGGGATGCATCGCCGGCGTCTAAAGTTTCATCAGTTGATTGTTCGGTAGAGGTCTAGTGTGCATCGCTGGTGCAGCTCAAAGTATGGGCCAGACTAGGAGCAAGAGTCCGTCACAAAACTCCAGCCAGTCCCGTAAAGAGGGAAAGATGACGGAGACGCAAATTCTGGCTTTGAAGCTACCCTTCTAGTATACCTCCTCTCACTCACCCATCTGCTGGTATTCAGCCAAGCTCTGCTTAGGCTGGGAGAGCTTGTAGCCCTGCGTCTCCTCGGGCATGGTATCATCGTCGTGGGAAGCCATCTTGAGTAGCCGTCGTGTAAAGACTAACGTAGAAGAGAGATCCGAGGACAACAGCAAGAGTCCACCAAGAAAATCAGAAAGTATATACGCCCCACGGCAGAATCTCTCAAGTGACACAAGACTCAAAATAACCAGAAATATGCTTGGTGACTGATTGAGGTCGGTCAAGGTAAAAAGAGGCGGTCCTGGCGGGTTGAAGATGGAGGGGTCTCAGCGCCGTCCAGGTGGGGGTTGTTGGCTGGGGCACCCGCATCGCATTGATTGGCCATGGGGGCTGCAGGTTGCTCGAAGAACCATTTCAGGGGCATTTGTACGAAGTACTTGCAAGGCCTTTTTGGGCCCACGAGGTACGAGGTTTGGAAGTGCAGGAACTCACTGAGGACCCATGGAGACGCCTGCCGCGGCATAATTCAGGGTCTGCAGACATTGGCTGTTCACAGAGGCTCAGCACTATAAAAGGAATATGTAGGGGCCACGTTGTCTAGCTTTTGAGCGAGACGGGAAGGCGGTGAGTGGCGAGAGGATGTGATGGATCAATGCAAAGCGCCATTATTATTATATGGGAGATTTGGCCGTCCGGGCATCCAACGACTAGACGACATCCAACAAGTAAGTCGAAGGACATTGCGTATTCCCCACCGTCTCGGTCCGTTCCCCAGAATCTGCGCCTGGCGCTTGTTCAAAGCCCATGGCGAACTTGCCTGGATTTGGCTGGCTTCAGGTACCATTTGCCGCGATGTGTGTCCCTTGCCTACGGAAACCGCCAGAGCGAAGGTACGGAGTAGTCTACACAAATCCCACGGTTCTGTGGCTCAATGTAAGTTGGGAGGTCTGTGCCTCCCAGTTGTGCTACTCTGCCAGATCAACTCTATTGGAATACCATACACGGCCATGGACAGCGTATGATCTTGGATATCCATCCGTGTTCTGCGGTCCTGCGTGTTATGTAATGTCATTATCAGTCCCCAAGGCCACGAACTACTTAGTAATGCACGTCCAACAAAATTAAGGCGCTGTGCCAGAATGAACGGTGAGCAATTACAAGTGGCACCAAACCAAAAGGGGCAAGTCGTGCCAAGCACTAGTAGATACCTCTCAAATACTGACTGCTACCCTGATTTCCGGCATCTCCGTAGTCCTTGCCGTGTACCCTCACGTATCCAGCTATCGACCCCACTAGCGCGTTCTCACTCACCAGCCACTGAATGCCACTAGTCTCGAGCATCTAATTAGCTGGCGAACCGGGGTGAGGGGAGCCGCTTTCTTTCAATCCCATCCTTCCCATCCAACCCACGATTGATCCCCAGGGCCCAGTTCCAGCCCTGAGTCTCAAGTCTCTCCCTCACTCCCTGCTATGCTACAGTACATGCCTCTCTAGGCGCCTGTCTCCTGTAGCCTGTAGGTCCTCCCTCTGTCTGCCCAAAAGGATCAGCCACTGCTTCCCAAGCTGATCCAGCACACTGACTGATAGGTAGGAACCTTACCCACGCGCTAAGGCCACCCATTCAACAAAGTACCTCTCCCCCAGTCGACGACCCAGTCTCACCCCCAGTAGTGTAGTCTGTCTCTTCGCTCCCCCGATCGCGAAGCTTTCTTCTCTCCTCTCATTTGGTGTGACAAGGAGACACTTTTTTCTCTTCTCTCCCGCTGGCCAGCAACCGCCATTCTTCTTCCCATCCCAGCTCGTCCAGCAGCATATTATCTCTTTGGTCAAGACAGCATCGCTTCAGTCTTCGTTTCTTTTGGATGAATTGGTGGCTTGCTTGATACCGAGCTCACTGCCAGGTTCCTGTATGTCCTCTCCCCTACCCTGCACTTGTTGCGACACCTCAGGGCGACTCGATTTTTTGGCTCTCGCAGGACTCAGCACTGACGCGCTTTTCTTTTGATCCATAGATTCGACTACCGACATTGTCGCGCGCTATATAATTTTACTTTGTCTTCCAACTATATCGCGGTTCGACTCGTGCGCACAGTCGCTCACTCTCTTCATTTTCTCCAGCCCAAACCAGTCGCGCCGCGCCTGCCGTTTCCCGCGTCCAACTTCCAAATATGGCTCCAACAACCACAAGAACGTTGCCCGACAGGCACAACCACCTTATGATCGAGGATGTTCCTGATAGTCAGTGGAATCAACATTTTTCCCTCCCTACCATCCCTACCGGGGAGCATTGCCCAAAGTAAACGTATACTAACTTTGCACAGACGAGGAACTGGTGTCGCGACGAAGACTCGGCCAGACCGAACTCTCAGCACAGATGGCTGGCAAGGAGGAAGGCGAGCCAGCAGCCTTGAGCGCCTTCGACTACGCTCATCTCCGAGCACCTCTCCCCAAGGGCATCGTTTCGGGCATCTTCAAGTCCAGCCCTCCTACCTACTTCCTGATGCGCCGCAGCTTCGATGGTTATGTGTCTGCAACCGGCATGTTCAAGGCAACCTTTCCGTATGCCAAGGCGTCCGACGAAGAAGCCGAGCGCAAATACCTCAAGTCGCTCCCCACTACGAGTCCAGAGGAGACTGCTGGTAACATCTGGATCCCGCCCGTTCAGGCACTCGAGCTGGCTGAGGAGTATCAATCGTCCCCTGGATCAAGGCCCTTCTCGATCCCACCAAGATCTCCGTCAGCAACTCGGACGGGTCCTCCAAGAAGTCGAAGAATATCTCAGCCCCTCCAAAATTTGACATTACCAAGATCCAACTTGAGCTCGCGCCTCCTGCTCAAACAGTCGCTTCGCGCAGCTCTCGGGCTCGCCGGTCAGCTAGCCCCACCAAGAGCTCAAAACGCGGAACTACGTCGCCGCGAAAGCGAACAACCAAGGCCAAGGCGGTCGAGGCGGCCGCCGAGAAGGCCGCTCAGGTCAACGGCGAGACCAAAGAAACCAAGCAAGAAGATATTGTCATGAAGTCTTCCGAGTTTGATCCTGCTCTGAAGTTGAGTGAGGATTCCAAGGTGACGGTTCACATCACGGAAGAGGTCATCACCAACGCCAAGGGCGTGGAGACCAAGAACACCGTGACAGAGGTGGAGCTGCCCATTCCCACTGCCGGAGAGCCTCCCAGCCCTGAGGAGATTGCCAAGATGGTAGACCAAGCCAAGGAAATGGTGCAGGAACACAAGGAGCAGGAGAAGGAGAAGGACGCTGAAAGTGATGAGAAGACCGCGGCCGACGAGAAGAAGCCCAAGGCAGAAGCATCCGGATCTGTCAAGAAGGCGAAGCGTAAGGCAGCCGACATTTCTGTCAGCGAGAAGGACGATGACAACAAGGCGACTACGGTCAAGGAGGAGCAGCAGCCAAGCTCAAAGAAGGTCAAGACAGAAGCTGAGATAAGGAAAGCCAAGGTCAAGAACAGGGCGTTGTTCGGCATTGGCGCCACCGTGGCAGTCGGGTAAGTGCACGGTTGAGCGTGAGCGATGAGTATGAACCGAGACACTAACACCTTTAACAGAGCGTTGGTTCCCTGGCTTGCCAACTTCCTGTGAGGGGGTCGACGGTTGGCACAGCCGTAGCGAAGTAGACGACGACACTCGATGATGGGAGACGTCGTGGGTGGAGTTGAAAGAGGTGCCGGGATTTTGCTCTTTTATCATTTTTATTTTTTATGGTTTTTTCCCCAGGGTGCTGCGTGCGAGATGATCAAATACCCCCATCTCTAACTATACCTTGTCGCTGTCCTGCCTTTGGACATAGCACCCCTTGCAATTTTTCTGCAATGGCACATATGTCAGTCGTTGTCTCTAAATCAGCTGGGGGTTTGGCAGGGCGCGGTTGCTGTCGTTAAAAAGAAAAGATTGGTCCTATTGTTTTTAATTTGTAAAACGGATGGTGTGGGTTACTAAATGTCATGACGAGCGACAATGAGGAGGGCAAAGAGACTGCTCTCGGGAAGTGATTTTAGTCTTGTGCGTCTCTGGCTCGGCACCAATGGAGATGCTGGCCTGGGGGGTTCGAGAAGTATTGTAATAGCTAGAACAGATTATAAACACCACAATTCTATTTCATGCTTCTCGTAATGTTTGAGGGTTGTTGAGTGTGACGTCTGCATCCGGCGTGAGTTCATGAATGATGCGCATATTATAGCTTGCCATGGTACATTGGGTTCAGCCCAAACGGCCAACCCGCTTGTCACTCGCGCACAGATTAGGCACTGTTCCACAAATAGATTGAGGGAATACATAAAATCTTTATTTTGACCGCAATGTCCGTCCCATGCTTCTTCACACAGCTCCTGTTGTGAATCAATAGTCGCGTGACCCGAAACAGCCAGGGCTATAGGGTAGCCAGTCGAAAAGGGCCCTGCCTGAAATCCCTGCAGGCCCCCCTCGCTTGGCCCCCAATGTCTCTCTTCTCCATTCTCCATGCGGAACCCCAACACTTCCCCCTTCCTTCACCTTTATGGTGCATGGCTGGCAGCGGCAATGGGCGGCTTTCTCGGGACTCGGGGCCTCTGGTCTGAACCTCCAGTACCACCCCACGGTTCCTCGGGTCAACACTTGCTTCTCCTCCTCTCTGCTCTTCGTCGTTTGATGGGCAGCACGCTGGTGAGAGACTCGACGCCGTTTATTTCACCGGTTTGAAACTCTTGCCTAGTATGAGAATCGTCGCTTCCCGCCTGGGAGGCTTGGTGCAGCGGAGGGGGTTCTCCGGTACGGCAAGGCGGCTGGATAACTATGGCTTCGTCGGCCTCGGTCAGATGGTAGGCGTGGTGCCCTTGCCTCTTCTTCTTCTCGGCAATTGAATCGATGCCGTGGGCGCTGGAACGACCTCCGGCGACGACGGCGGTGAGAGGAGACAGAGAGCTAACCTCGGGTGTGCGCTAGGGTTACCAAATGGCGAAGAACCTCCAGTCCAAGCTCAAGCCGACGGACAAGGTGTTCATCTACGACATCAACACTGATGCCGCGAAGAGCCTCGAGGTGGAGCTCAAGGCTGCGGCGTCTGGGGCCGGGGTCGAGGTCGCGGCGAGTGCGTTTGATGCCTCTAAAGATGCTGTGAGTTGGAGCCTCACTACTTGGCACATTCCCCCGTCCAGACCCCCATGTACCCATTCATACTCAACACATCCCCGGTCTCTGCGCTTGCTATGATGATCCAATTACTTTGTTCTATCTATGATCTATGGGCACAGCTCGCTGGCCCCGTCGTGATTATCGCTTTAACACTCTGATGCAAACACCGCAACGCCATTGTCTCTCCCCGACACCCGCCTGTTCTTCAAACACAGTGTGTGTGTGTGTGCGTGTGTTGTCTACTGACGATTTTGCTTGGCAGGAAACCGTAATCACCGTCCTACCGGAGCCGAAACACGTGCAGGGCGTATACAAGTCCATCCTGGCCGAGTCCCTCCCCAAAAAGGACCGCGTCTTCATCGACTGCTCGACCATCGACCCGTCGACATCGAGGCAGGTGGCCAAGACGGTGGCCGACGCTGGCCAGGGCGCCTTTGTCGACGCGCCCATGTCGGGCGGCGTCGTCGGCGCAACGGCCGGAACGCTGACCTTCATGCTCGGCGCCGACGAGTCGCTGGTCCCCCGCGTAGAACCCACGCTCACCAAGATGGGCCGCAAGGTGCTGCACTGCGGCGACCAGGGAGCAGGACTATCGGCCAAGCTGGCAAACAACTACCTGCTCGCCCTCAACAACATCGCCACGGCCGAAGCCATGAACCTGGGCATCCGGTGGGGCCTGGACCCCAAGAAGCTCGCGGGCGTCATCAACGTCAGCACGGGCAAGTGCTGGCCGAGCGAGATCAACAACCCCGTCAAGGGCGTGGTGGAGACGGCGCCGGCGGGGCGGGACTACAGCGGCGGGTTGGGCATCTCGCTGATGAAGAAGGACCTGCGGCTGGCAATGGTGCGGCGGAGGAGGCCGGGGCCAAGATGGAGATGGCGAAGACGGCGTACGGGGTTTACGAGGCGGCGGAGAAGCTAGAGGAGTGCAAGGGGAGGGATTTCTCCGTCGTGTATAGGTATCTTGGGGGCAAGGAGTAGACGCCGATGAGAATAGACGAACGTTGAGCAATCGGACTAGACGTGGTGTTGAGTAGTACCGGCTAGACCTGCGCATCGACTAGGCCTGCAATGCCGCGCGTTAGCCCTGTAGACGCATGTTTCATGCTTGGTTTCAACCCGGCTCTGCCCCATGACATCACCCACGGGAGACGTTATCAGGTCTAGGATGACGGGTGCTCGACCCTGGCAGTTCTTGTCAACGGCATGCACAAGTCTCCACGCGGACCTGGTTATGTACCGTTGGTAGGTCCTCGAGCATTGTCCCGTGCGAGTCTCCGTAGCAGTCTGCTGTGGCGTTTCTGAGCATCGTCAGGGTGAGCGGGCGGTACGAGATCAACCTGGGGTATTTGGGTGTGTCGGTCTGGCGAGACAGCAATTGCATGCGAGGTGTGTGTGCTGAATATCCGCACTAACGTCCTTCAACCAGGACGTCGCGCCAACCTAGCCAGACCGCTGGACGACCAGTCCCGACTGGAGATGGCCAATGCTGGAACCTTGTCTTGATGGAATGGTAGGGACCCAAGTCGTGCTGGGCTGGCGGCCGTGCGCATGGCGAGTCGGCTTCATCGCCGTACGTGTCAGGTTCCCGCATGTGCCACCAGGGAGGCAAGGCGCACCGGACGGAATGCACAGTTCATGATGCACAGTGAAGGCTTGCACTCTACGACGTGGAAAACCAACGGCGGCACACCCAATAATCAACCCTCCGTCGACAAACCCAGCCTGCACACTCGGCGCAGCACCCGAACCAGACGACCCAAACACGAGGCTCAATCAAGATTCGCAAATTACGCGTATTTCGCACACGACGGTGGACAAATGAATTAGGCCGCATCCCGCGCAGGGGTCCGCACTGTATCTCGCCGTACGGGGCGCCAGGGCGGGCTAGGCGCTGGGGTGCATGTACGCGAGGTTGGGTGGGCGTCTGTTGTCATGGCTGTTGGTGTCCGAGCCTTCCGGCGAGATGACTCGATGGGTGTTGCGAGCATCCATGCACCATGCTTCATGTCTGCTGAGTGCTAGTGATATCACGGCTGTTGGGTTAATAAATGGCTTGAAGGCCAGTACTTGGGGGGGATATTCTCTTTGTATTATGGCGCAATACAGGGTGTCACAGTTAATAAATGACTGGAAGTATCCAGCGCTTGGAGGATATTCTATTCGTGGTGACGCACACTGGCGGGCTATCAGTCAATAAATGACAAAGTATCCAGTACTTGGAGGCTGTTCTTTGTGCTGTAACGCAGCAGCAGTCTAAACGGACTATCCAGCGCATGCAGCTTCCACTCGCCAGGGCCAGCACCCCTATAAGTCATGAATTTGAGATATGTACACTACATGACATGGAAGCTATATATTTACACGAGAGCATCAAGCAAGAAAATGCTCCATCAAGTACGTAGTACTCGCGAACAAACCCTAATTAAATAGGCCTAATTGTCAAGTGATTGAGATACTCGGACCTAGGGGTGTCACAGTCATTAGATGACTTGAAGTATCCAGTACTTGGAGAATTTCTCTTTTGTGCTGACGCACCACGGGCTATTACAGTTAATAAATGACTTGAAGTGTCTAGTACTTGGAGTATGTCCTCTTTTGTGCTGACGCAACACGGGCTCACAGTTGATGAATAACTCAAAGTACCCGATGCCTAGAGGCTTTCTCTACGCTGACGCAACACGGCTGTCTAGCCGCTAATTAGTCTGTATTCCTCACGTAGTCCGGCGCCACAGCGGCGATCATGGGCGTTGCATGCAGTGAGACAAGTGTCTCATCGGAGCCGCATGGCAACTTGATCAGATAATTATAGACGACGTTGGCAAATACTGACCCTGTACCCTTTGGCGTGTCGAGACTACAACGGGCATAGAGACCAGCGGTTTGCATCTCAACAAGACAAACCCCACCACACCAATCCTGACTGCGATACGATAATAAATCCCGGGTGCGCATTCGCCCTTTGGTGAACTCAACTCACGTACGGTTGATGTTATTTTCATTCGCCACAACCCGCTTGATGCCGTGCAGTCTCGACACAGTCAGAGGGACCGCGCCCATCAGATGCAATCTCAGATGCGCCGTGTACGCGGCAGGCCAGACGACGGCCCAACAGCCCGAGCCAGCCAGTGACTGCCACTGCCAGCTCGCAGTTCGCGAGCCCGCCAATGACGCCGGCCGCAATACGGCGTATAAACAAGCGCAATACACGTACTCGCAAAGGCCAGCCAGGCCCGAGGCTGACGGAACGCTGGGCCACCCGGCTGCTAGCGCTCGAAAGAGGCCCGCCGGCCTGATGCTAGTTGGCTGCGTGGCCCCTGTCGCGGGCAGGCTGTCGGCGCGCCGCCCTGCATTGGGAAGCGAATCTCCAGTGCGAATCGGGATACGGAGTACGTGGTGTTGCTCGAAGCGTCGTGACGCCGTGGCGATGGGACGAGGCGGCCTTCGTCACAGCCAGGCTCTTCGTCCACGCCCGTGAACCGTTATCTGTCCGTGGCCAGTCCTCTCTGCTCGACGTCGCCTCGCGGCACCCCAAGGCCAGCCCGGCCACGCCCCGTCGCGGCCCCCAAGAAGCGAGATGCACATCATCGTCCTACCGCTCCGCTGGGCAATCCCCATCCATCCCATCCACGCGCCATCCCCATCCACACCATCCATCCCGGCGCCTTTATACTCTGACCCCACGTCGCTTGGCCTCGCTCTCGTTTAACCTCGTCAACTTCGCGCCACCGGTTCAATTCATCTGGCGCTCTCCGCCCCCCCGTTGGTTGTGCGGGCCGCGTCCTCGCTGCCTCCACCTACTTACTCCTTCACTTCACTCATTCTTTTTTTGGTTCTTTATTCTTTATTCCGTATTCTTTATTTTTATTTAAACTTCTGCAACGCTCTTGCTTCTCCCTTGCCCCTTCTCGTTCTCTACTTCTGTTAGAACCCTAACCGTTGTGCCTCTCTCACCCCTCGGACCCGCGCCCGCTCCGCACCTCCCGGCCGATTACTCACGCAGTGAAGTCTCATCACCGAATCTCATCACCGAATCTCATCACCGAATCTCATCACCGAATCTCATCACCAATCTCATCACCAATCTCATCGCCGAATTCATCGCCGCCTCAGCAACGCCGTCTACGTCGCCCGCAGCACGCACCACAGCCGCCGCCATGACAAACTCGACGGGCGTGCATCGCATGTCCTTCGACGACTGCACCGAGGTCTCCGACTTTTGCCGCGTCGAGTTCCACCGTCCTGGGCTACTACCCCAACCTCGGGTCCGGCATCTTCTTCAGCATCGGCTTCGGCCTCTGCCTCATCGCCGCCGTTGCCATCGGCACGTGGAAGAAGACGTGGACCTACTCGGCCGCCATTGTCGTCGGGCTCATCCTCGAGTTTGCCGGTGCGTCCCCCAATGTCCTCCTGACCAGCCTCCGCGAGGACCACGCTCGCATGGCTCCGGAGTCGTGTGACTGAAGCTGACGCTCCCCAGGCTACTCGGCCGCATCCTCCTGAACCACAACCCCTGGAACAGCGGCGCCTTCCAGCTCCAGATCTGCGCCATCATCCTCGCCCCGACCTTCATCTGCATCTCCGTCTACCTGACCCTCAAGCACGTCGCCCTGAACCTCAACCCGGCCGCCTCCCGCATCGCCCCGAAGCTCTACCCGCGCATCTTCCTCCCCGCCGACCTCACCTGCCTCATCGTCCCAGGCCATCGGCGGTGGCATCGCCGCCGCCGCCGGCAAGGACAAGCCCGACCTCCAGGAGACGGGCAACCGCATGATCATCGCCGGCGTGGCCCTCCAGGTCGTCGTGCTGGCCCTGTTCGGCGTCATGGGCCTGGATTACTTCGTGCGGGTGAGGAAGTACTTTCGCAGTGCCGAGGGGCAGGCTGATGCCGCCGCCTTGATCGTCTGGAGGGACGCCAAGTTCCGCAGCTTCGCCTACGCCGTCATGGGCGCCTACGCCGTCATCCTCGTCCGTTGTGTCTACCGGTATGCAATCCCTCCCCCCTGCCCTCGCTCCTTCGAGCCCCGCCTCCGCAGTCCCGTCACTCTCGACTAACAGCCGCCTCCTAGAATCGCTGAAATGGCCGGCGGATGGGGCAACCACATCATGCAAGACGAGCCCAGCTTCCTCGTCCTGGACGCGACGCTCGTCCTCGTCGCCTGCGTGCTCCTCACTGCCTTCCACCCGGGCATCCTCTTCCCGCAGATGGGCAACGGCGGCCCGCGCTGCAGCCCGCAACGCCACCACCGACGACGAAAAGGCCAACGAGACGGCTGGGTCGTCCAACGAGGGTGTTACGAAGCCCGAGTCGAGCAGCAGCTAGGACGAAAGAGTGCAATGAAGAAAAAAACAGAGAAAGGATGTACCTGAAAGAAAAGAAAGAAAAAGAAAAAAAAAAGGGTGGGGGGACGTTTACGACGGAAAGGGTAGGAATGGCTACCATGGGTATGCGAACGTGATCCGAATGAGAGTCGAGTGAGAGTGGTGGGCGACTTGCGACGGAAAGTGCACGTGCGTGGATAGTGTCGTCTTGCAGATCGTTTTGATCTGCCCCATCATTTTGTTTTGCATATACCAAGTTAGATGGCGTTTGCGCTGGGACATCATTTGTAGACATTCTTGAATGGACACATAAGCGGGGCTTCCTCTCAGCTCACGGGCAGAATCATGGGTTTAATGACTATTTTGCATCTAAATTTGTAGTCTATCGCATCTGCATCATCAAGACTTGACTAATCTGTCGCCTTCCCCGTCGTCGCCACTCTCTTCCTCTTCGCTCTCCTCTTCGTCGTCTTCCTCCTCATCCGTCTCCTCTTCCTCTTCCTCTTCCTCTTCCTCTTCCTCTTCCGTCTCCTCACTTTCTCCCTCTTCCTCTCCCTCTTCCTCTGCCAGCCAATCGTCTAGAGTCTTGGCCCCAACCTTTTCCCCAAGACCATTGGTCGGCTTGACGGGCGCCGGCCTAGCCGCGTCGTCCAGCTTGTCGCCCGCTGGAACGGCAATACTCCTCTCGCTGTCATAACGAGAGCTCTCGCCGGAGTCGTTTTGATCCCGAAGGCGAGGGTCTGGCTCACTGCCTGGCCGAGCCCATTCTGGTAGAGATTCGTAACCTCGGATACCGTGGATGCCGCCGCCCCCTGCCAGCACCAGTGTCGACGAACCAAGCAGGAACCCCTTCCTGGATTCCGAGGGACTTGGGGCCTGCGGAGCCGGTTTCTCTGCGAGCAGCATGAGTGTTGCTAGTTGAGGCACCACCAACAAAGCCCGGTACATTCTGGCGCGATCGCGGAGGTCATACGAGGTGTCGTACCTCACGAGTAGCAGCGTGTAGTCCCACAGCAGCGCTATTGGATGGCTGTCGGCCTCCAGGGGCGGCGGGTCGTCCTCCTCTGCGCGCTGACTCTCCGCCTCATTTCGTCGGTTAATATGGTGTAGGTATACTTTGGCAGCTAGGAGTAGCGTCTGCTGCTTAGCTGCCTCTGATTCCTTGGCAAAGTCCTTGAGCAAAATGCGTAGCACATCCGGCGCAATGTTGTCCTCTCCATTCAGCCCCGAGAACTCGCCGACCAGCCAGATAATCGTAGCCCTGGCTTGGGGCTCCGTTGCCGAGTCAAGGTTCTTCGCCAAGCGCACCACCGTCCCTGCGTGTCCCTGGGCGTCCTGCTGTATCAGCTGCCGGATGACAGTGAGTGACTCCGCGGCAAGAGTGCCATCCAAGCTCGTGATCTGGCTCAGAAGCAACTTCAGACACCGCGGTGCAGTGGCGCTATCGGCCTTTGCGCAGCGACCGATGGCTCGTACCGCCTCACGCACCAGCGCCTTGTTAGACCCCTGAGAGAAATGCTCCAGCTCCTTTAATATCAGGCTCTTCACATGCAGGGGACTGTGGGGGAATATGACCGTCAAGATCTCCAGCTTCAGCTCCCAGACAGGCTCGGAATCGGTAGCCTTGACGAGGAAGTGACTCGCGTACTTGACAAAGTCGGCCGGCCTCATCAGACAGACCGAGACAATGTTGTACAGGGCAATCTGTTGAATGTCCGCGGCGCCCCTCAGCAGCGCAACCAATGGCCCGATGGCGTGCTTCAGAAAGTCTGGGGTGCCAACGTCGACGTAGCATCTCGTGACAGCTATAACAACGCCAGAGTTTCGGCTCTGAAGCAGAGGTTTGATGCTGTTGAGGAACAACAACAGATCTGAGCTCAAGGACGTCGCGCCATGGCCATTGCCGGAACTCCCTGTGCCTTCGTAAAAGTCCTCCGTGCTGGACGCTTCCTTATTCCCCGTCTTTGCGCCTTGCTGAGGAAAGCACCGTCGCGCATAGTACGTCATCAGACGCAAAGTAGCCAGCTGGCTCCACTCATCCATATCCACGAGTTTCTTGACCAACCCACGGTAGTGCTTATGTATCAGGTCTATGTTGTCCGGACAAACCTCAAGGAAGGCCGACACGGCAGCGCCAGCCACGATGTGCTGCTTATCGCCGAGGAGTGTAGCCAGGGTCTCAACCAGCAGCGGTTCCTGGCCAGGATCCAGTCTGTAGCACTTCGGTATCGCCAGGGCAGCTGCCTTCCGCACATAGGGACTCATATCCGCGACGCCCTTCTTGATGGCCAGCGCGACGATCTGACTGATGACCGGCACGCGGATGCCAGACATGGTCTTGAGGGCCAGGGCGCGCACCTGGGGGTTCGTGTCGGAGAGAGATTTCTGTATGGTGTTGATGGAGAGGAGGGCGAGGTCGGGTTCGAGCTCGGCGTGGTGTATGAGGTAGATGTAGACGAGCTTCTTGATCTCCAAGTTTGGCGAGGCGACGTTTTTGACAACGGAAGAGAAGAATGGCAGCGTCTTTTGGTTGCGGTACATCATCTGCCGGTGACACGATCAGCATGGCGCCCAGGAAAAAGCAGCATAGGCTCTGAATGGAACGGAAATGGAAACGCACCGATATCACGCGCCGCAAGCCCTCGAGCACCTCCCTGTCATGCCGGCTGTCCAACAGCCTCCTCATCTGATTCCGGTCCAGGGGCCTCGAGTTCGTCCGCGCGCCGCGCGTGGCCTGCGCAGCATCAAGCGTCAACTCCCTCGCTAAGCACACAGCGTCAGCCATCCAACAGCCTTCCCTGACATCCAAGATGGGGCAAAATGCACAGGCGAGGGACCGGGAGGCGACTTACCAGCCTCCATGAGGCTCGAGATCTTGGCCATGGACTCCATCTCGGCGGCTCGGAAGCGCCGAGAAGCACCGCTATAGCCTCTCTGGGGGGGTTACAGAGCGCTCTCGCCGGAGGAGGAAGGGTGGTGAAGGCCGATGTATCGCGGTGGCAGCTGGGGAGAGCCGCTTGAGGATGAAGGGAAGACGTGCAACATTTCAGGCGTTGAGGCGGGGAGCTGTACCTGGTGGCGTGTGTTGCGGCATGTGGGGTCCCTGTACCTCATGTCGTACTACGACTCGACTGCAACCACCACCTCTCATCATCATCAACATCTGGACTCGTCCATAAACAACTCCCTTGCGTCTTAATCTCTGTACACGACTCCAGACGCAACATCGGTAGCTCATACAAACCACAGCCATGGAACCCCTATAAGCACACCGCCAACGATGCCCCCACGGCCACTCGTCCTCTCGCCAGCAACCCCGTCGGAGCTCATCGCCCTCATCATCGCCCAGCACCGATATCCCACAACTCTCCTCGTCGGGTTCTCCAAGGCCCAATTCCTCCAAGGCCTCATACAAGACGTGCACAGCCAACAGCAACGACTAGACGAACAGCACACATCAAGCTCTCAGCCAGACGCAGAAGCACAAGCACAAACACAAGCACAAACACACGCAGACGGAGACGTACACGACCAGCCTCCATCTCAGCCCCAAGCGCCAGACGAGGAACAAGACCACGCCCAGCTTGAACCACATTGCGACCATGGCCTCACCCAACACCCTCTCCTCCGGGCACCCCTAATGCAGGTAGCCATATCCCGCCACATACGCCTCGTCTTCACCCCCACGGTCGCCCATCTCCGCGCCTACCTATCCGCTTTCTCCCCAGCCGACTCCAGGATTCCGCCGCCGCCAAACTTTAAGCCGTCCGCGGAGCCGCCTCTCCTGATTGCCTACGGCTTCCTGGAGCTTCATCGGGATGCAAGCGAATGGTCTGCGCAGGGACTCGGCATCTCCGCGGCCGCACTAATAGAAGCTGCTGTGGCAGCGTCGTTTCGGCCCGCCATCGTGGAGCCCAGGGGCGCGGCCAACCATGACCGCTTGGAGCAGTTCCTCGACCAGAATGTGCCCCTGCTGAGTGGCACGGAAGTGAGGGATGATGGAACCTGGAGTGGCCGTGCTGTACCCATACGAAGGGTCCTCAGACGCTGGTTCGAATTTCAACAGACAGAAGATGATCGTTCGCCGTAACGGCACTAGATGTCAAAGGTGGATGCTCCTGAATAAACGAGCACACTACCAAGTAGGGGCATCAAAATTGAAATTGCCAAATGGTCAAGGTGCTTAAACCTGATGGCATCGTAACAATTATCTCAAGAATGTGAAGGCTAAAAGAAACGCAAATGTCTATGCCTCCCAACCAACGCCAGCCCATGGTATCTCAGTCCCCCAATCGCATCAATCGTAACATAACCCGCACAGCATTCCCTCATGACCAAGCGAAAGACAAGCAACCTCTACGACGAAATGGTCTGCTCCATCTCTGTTATGTACAGTTTGACGTGAGACTCCATCTTTAGGTACTCGTCATACGCAGCGTGTACTTCGTTTTCAATATTCTCTTTGAGGTCCAGCATCTGCAAAAAAAAATTCAAAAAAATCAGTATCAGTAGCTCCAAGGTCGGGTAGGGAAGAGAACGCGTCACTCACCTTCTTCTCTGTCTGCTCAATCCTCACCCGCCGAATCTCCATCTCCTTCCCCTTATCTGTATGCTCCTCCGTCAACGTCTTATGCACAGCCCTCAACTCATGCATCTTATCCTTAGCTTCCGCAGCTTTCTGACTACTCTGCTCACGTAGCTTCTCCGTCCGCTCTGTCCACTTCGTCAGCTGCCGTTTCAGCATCGCCTCCGCCCTCTCTACCTCGCGCGCATTGTTGCCCCTCTCTGACAGCGTATCCTTCTGCTTTGTATTGCGCGCCCCCTCCTCCTCCTCTTTGTCGAGCTCTACCGAGATCTCTTCAAGGATCTTGATGCACGATGCCACATCCGCCGAGACCACCGTGAAGGAGTCGCTTGATGTCTGCAGCGCCCGCGCGCGCCGATCTAGCGAGTCAATGTGTGACTTATCGTTGTTCAGAATCTCACGTAGCTCCGCCAGGTTCTCCTGCAGCGACGATGGGCTCTGAAGTACATATGGCCGCAGTTTGTTGCTCTCCTGCTTAAGCGTCATCTTCTCCTGCGTCTTCTGTTCCAGCAGCGTTGTCAACTGCGTCTTCTTCTGCTTGGCTTCTTCTCGGCGCACCGCTACCCTCTCCTGGTTCCGCCGGAGTTCCAACAGCTGCCTCTTCAGATGCTCATTTCGCATCGTCTTTTCCTGGACCTGAGCCTCCTTGGCTCTGCGATTGTGTTCCATCTCCTTGAGTCGGTGCTCGTTTTCGTCATTGTCTTCGTGCAGGGTCTCGATGCGCGTCTTGATAGACTCGGATTTGTTGTAATGCTCGTCGATAACCTTGGTGTGTGACTCGCGGAACCGCACAAAATTGATGAGGTAGCTCAGGATCTTCACGAGTCGGCCGTACGTCGGCTTGTATAAGTCATTAAAACCCAGGTCGGTAATGCCACACTCCAGCAGCAGCCTCCGCAGCGAGGAGTAGAAGCCCATCAAGTTGCGCGTATCGGGGGGTATCACATCCGCGTACTCCCCGCAGATATCCTCCGCGGCGGCGCTCATGCACGGCTCAACAGTCTCCCGCGTAGCATTAAGCAGCAGCTCGGCGAACCACTCGAAGATCTGTTGGACATGCGTGGGGTTTGGTTTCTGAAGATCGGCGATGGTGAAGGTGATGCCAATGCCAGTGATGCACTCGACAATTTCGCGATCGGGCAGGCGCATGAACGCGTCGGCCTCTTCCTCCTTCTTGCGAGCTCGGCTCTGCTGCTGCTGGTGACTGGGGATGATGCTCATTCGCGGGTTGTATGACATCTTGCCGGGTGAATTTGCGCGCCGCGCAAGCAGTTTTGATGATTGATGTCGACGTTGTTTAGTTTGCGATGGGTGGGACCTCAAAGAGTTCGCGATGGGATGGATGGTGGGTTGTGGTGGTGGGACGTGTAAACAGGATGTGGCGTTGCTGTGGAAACACATATTACCACCATGTCGGGAGCCCACGTGACCGCTCTCAGGGTCAGTCCGACTGTTGCACTGCTGAAGATAGATGGTTATAGACAGGGACTGTTGATTGATTAAATAAAATCGGAATCAGCACGATAATGACAGCTCTTGTTTATTGGATGCTGCGTTCATTTGGTCCAACTACCTTTGGATACTTGTGGCGCCAAGACGCGTCCAAAAACCTCTGGTCGTTTATTCAGCGCATTGTATCGAACACTCTGTAAAGACGTACATTGTTTTATACAAGTCGAGTGCCTGGAGTCTAATAGTTCCCAATATGACCCATATAGAAGTCTGCTTTGCCACAATATGATACATCAAATCTCGGTAACGGCCTCTACACATGCCTCCTCATCAGCTCAACCAACATGGGTGGATTAGCCCCAACCATCTCCTCCGCCTTCTTGCCGCCCTTGAAGAACAAGAAGGTAGGCATGGCACGCACACGCAACTGTGCTGCCAGCTCGGGCAGCGCGTCTACGTCAAACTTGACAAAGTGGATTTTATCCTTGAACTCGGCGTCTTCAGAGTTCCTGTGAAGCGGAAAAAGACACGCAATCTCATTAGCAAGTTGTCTCGTCCTAGAGCGTGGCTAGTCTGCCGTTCCGCCACTGAATGCCATGTTTTGCGTCCTCGGAATAAAAGGCAGATAGATGAAACATGATGCTTACTTGGCTAGGATTGGCGCAATGGCCTTGCAAGGACCACACCACTCCGCGAAGCAATCGACGAGGACCTTATCGTTTGTGGCGATGACCTTTTCAAACTCTTCAACACTGTACAACACTCCCAGTCAGCGTTCAATGCGACAACCCTCATCTCAAGCCCCTGGCGGAGCTGCTCCAAGCCGAATAGAAATGAGGCTCAGCTTGAAGTCAGCTCCCGGGCCTGTCGCCTACTCACGTTGCAACGTTGTGAACAATCCTGTTGTTTGGCGTGCCATGGAACCGTCGCCTCTGCAACGCTCCACGCACCGCGAAAGCCGGCCGCACCGACCTCGACAGAGACTGCAGGAGATGTGTGGTAGACATGATGCGCAAGAAGATGTGTGCTGAGACGTAATTTGGGGGATGATAGGACTCGAATCGAGATTGAAACCTTCAAGTTATGAGAACGACGTAGGAACCTATGTCTTTAAAAATGCAAGAAGCGCTGCTGATGCCACCCAATGTGGGGGTCTGTGCCGCCGGTTTCAGCGGTATCTGTAGTGAGGGCGCCTGTAATACAGGCCCTGCTATATACTTCCTTGGCTTACGTGATCCTCGTTTCATCGTCAAGGCTTTCTTTCTGTGGACAATAGCCGCAAGCAATGGCCGTCACCCACCATATTGGCGGCAGCGCCAGCAAGTCCTTTCAGTGCGATCTCTCAACCCTCTCCATCTCTGTCTCTCCAACTCTATCTCTCCAACTCCATCTCCCAAACTTTTTTTTAGCCGGCATACGTGCCTAGCTGAAGAACGATGCCGCGCGCCGTACACTCGGTCCGCCGAACAAAGTCGCCCTGCATGACCACTTCGACTTCCTAAAGCGCTTCAATGCCAAAGAGCGCCAGAGCTTCGATATCGTTATCCCCGAACCACCTCACAAACCCAGATTACTATTCAAAATCACACCGTGGAAAGAAGTGAACTCCAGTATACAAAGGACGCTGGGGACCAGATCCATAACAAGAATTGTACAAGAAGACACCAGCTATTTAATATCAACTATAATAGAGACCGTGCACCTAACGTCAATTGCACAATCCTCGCCTTAGACCAAACGATAGTGGGTATCTAGCGTCATACAACTGCGGAATATCTAGAGGTCAAAGCTCAGAACTAGAAAACGAGGCTAAAGGTACAGCCAAACAACACCATGACACCATCTAACAATAGAAGAAGAAGCACATGGAGATTTCCTCGCGGACAATAACAACATCTAGCAGGCGGCTAAATTCATAAAGTTAGGGAACAGCGCCGCGTTTGGCAAAGTACCGCAAATAAAGAGAACAGACAACGTGCTCACAACTACGAGGAACAAGCAAGTGAATTGCTAAAGGCATTCTTTCTCCCACTCCCAGAAAACATCGAGGAGGAAGGCATTAGACCCAATCGCAGATCAGCAGTCCCAATGCCGCAACAGCTATTTAGAGCCAAATCCCGGAAAGCCGCAGGAGAAGATAGGCTCCATGCAATAGTATAGAAGCAGGTCTGGCCAATTGTTAAACATTAGGTCTTAGCGATCTTCCAGTTATTGTGGGAGAAGGGATATTATCATACTCATAGCAACATGCCAAGATCATACCACTCAAAATTCTCCAGTCAGTTATTGCGAAAAGAATATCTCATACTATTAAGACATGCAGTCTAATACCAGCAACCCATTTTAGAGCCCAGAAGTAGAGGCCAGCTAAGCAAGCACTCGTAGGACTGCAGGAACAAATATACTATACCTGGAGAGTGCAGAGAGCACTTAACCAAATTAGCTTTAATATAAAAAGAGCATACAACAGAGTCTGCAAGCAGTGACTTATTCAGAGAATAAGAGCTAATTAGAGGCTTACCTAAGAAGGTGACACTAGGTGGAGGCTTTCTATTCAGCGCTCACAGCTACAATCCAGGTCAATAAGCACCATCACAACCTCAAGACTTACCACAGGCTAGGCTACGTCAAGGCTTTCCTCTCTCTCCAATTTTATTCCTCCTCTTCTTCTTCTTCAATGTAGACATTATCTAACGCAAGATTGCATAGAGTAGAGGTTCTATTACATTTATTACTAACTTCACGACCTAAATAGCGGGCCCAACAGCAAAGGACAACCAGGAAGGAATCAAGTCAATTTCAAGATAGCGCCTTACTAGGAGAAAGTAGTGCAACCTTTGAGGCAGAGGGGATAGCTATAATACACTTCATTAAGAGCAAGCACGAAAGTAATCTAGAAGCTCTCCCCATTAGAGGGCAGGAGGTACAACCAAGCAGATATATAGAAATCCTGGGACATATCATAGACACGCGACTAAGGTATACAGCATGTTACCGGAGCAGCTACAAAAGGGCCCGAAGTAGCAAGAGAACCCAAGAGACTAAAGGGGCCTGCGCTGGCCACGGCACGGAGAATATTCACTGTAATAGTTGCCCCCATAGTGGACTTTATCCATATCACACTTGCCCCACGGCTCCGTCGGGTCCACGCAGTGGTAGACCAGGATGAGGCTAGGGAAGCAGAGACGGAGAGTATGCATAGCAGTGAGCAGTTCCGGCTGAAACGGCGTGGCTGGAGTAGGAGGAGTGACCGAGCTACCACTTTCACTACAAGAATCATCCCGGCTTGATGCGTTCTCCTTCACGTTGGGATGGAGAACCCGTACTCTGGCGTACTGCATCGATAGTCTACGCTCTTAGACGGCTGCCCGAGTTGCAGTATTACGATATCGAGGTGGTCAAGAACAATAAAGCCGCGGCGCTTACCTTGCGGGAATCACAAGCTCAGCTGGGAGCGGCAATCCAAAGCCACACGCAAAACGTCATCCGCGTGCGCGCACACTCTCTCATCTACCACTTATCACCGTCAGGAATTCTCAATAACTTTAAGGTGGGGATATTTCAGGGTATTAATATGAATCATCTACAGCATACGGCACTCTAAGAATATAAATGGATACTCTTTTGAAGAGTCAAACCGCCGTTAGGACGCAGCAGTTGTTTAGGCGCAGGTGCCAATCCATCATCCAGTTGCCATTAAAACTGCTTCGGTGACTTGGAATCTAGGCCCACGATTGCTATCGTTGGACGAGCGGCACGTGTGCTTTGACGATATGCTTTGCATGTCATCTGGGAAATGTTGCACCCCACTAGCGTTTTATATAATTATCATGTAATGTAGAGCACGTTCAAAATATTGAGGCAGCAATGAACATTGATTATGCTAAAAAAAGCTTTTAGGAGTGATTTGATTTATTAGATATTCAAGTCGACGCCAGAGTCGGCTACAATGCTAGAATATCTGTCTGAAGACAATCTGAACTGAATCGTGTAATAGGATGGGAATCCCATTGATTGATGAAGGACAACCATTCCAAAGCCGACCCCCCATCCCTCCCTCCCCCCATTTTGCAGCGTAATCGAATGAAAATTGGACGCAGTGACTCAATATCTAAAAAGTAGAGAGGACCTGGGAGTACCTCTCACTCTAGAGATCCGTGATATTCTCACTTGCAGAAAGCTGTGTGATGATCGGCACCTCTTTTGCATCCTTTCCTGCAAGGGGCACTGAATACGAGACATCCGTTGGAATTGCAGGTGTAGATGTCGCCCCAGGCGCAAAACGGCTCTACCGGGAGGGTCGCATTCGTAGCAAGGGTCTTGAGCGAGGGCTGGCGTTACGGCCAGGAAGAGAGCCAACAAAGAGGCGACGGCGGAGTACTGCATATTGGAGAAATAGTATCAGAGGAAGACTCTTGGCTAAACAAAGAATTTGCCGACTGAGAGGGGTGATGAAAAGAGGAATGGATTAAGAGGTCGCACATGGGCAAGACGGGCAACTTAAGTACAATTTCAATGAGAAGGCATACGGTAGTATAGGTTCTTCGATTTCTAACCTAAACCCCAACTTTAATAGCTGATCCCCGTGATGAGAATTTCCATTTAAAGTCTAGCAATCGCATGGGATATCGGGCAAGTGGAAAGGAACTTGGGGGCGTCGGCAGTCTATTCACCCGAAGGAAGGAACACGGGACCATTATTGGCGATATACACCTTATCTAACTGGAAACTTGCTTGAGTGCGGTCGGTGGTCGCCATGCTACACGCCAATAGGATTTAGGGGCTGTATTTTAAGTTGGTTAATCTTGGCAAACATGATCCTTTCAACTGTGACTGTGCCACTGCGCCTCGAAATAATTGTCACACGGCCAAGTGAAACCTCAAGCCAACGCATAATGCACCACTATGTAAGATAAGTGGAAAGAATAGATAGCACCGGAGAAATAAGAGGGTCCAACTATAACATATGCAAACAACATTCCCATCTGGCTCGACTTTGCAAGTTCTGTAAATACTCTGCATGGTCATGCCGTGTATGTGTCATGGCCCTTCCTTGCAGGCGGGATGTTCCAGCCGGCTGGACAATAGATTGGGACACACTACTCATTTGTTAGCTTAAAACTCTGTCGCTGCGAAACGAAAATATCTCTCTGCTAGAGGCTGAAATCGGCGATGCAGTCTGGTTGGGGGTCGGAAGCGGCACAGTGCCGATGGTATGTGCGCGGAGGAGTTCGCCGAGGAGAGACGTGAGAAGGACCCGCCTTTTCGGAATCATGGTCCGAAACTGCGTGGTCTCCACCACAAACCCCGCATGGGCACGTGTAAGTCCCACACTACGGGATGTCGATCCGACTTCTTGTTCGTTCCCATTCAGTGGGTCTGATGGTGGGAAGTCAAGAACAGGCCGAGGCTTCTTTCCGATCGCGCCTGCGAGTTGACACAAGTGCTTGATTATCATCAAGAGAAAGACAACAAGAGTGATGCAACTCATATAAACACTTCAAAGAGGGTTCTAGGAAAAGGAGCGTGACAGCTAATAGAGTAACTAACAGGGCAACTAATAGGGATAACGGAGTTTTAGGTCTAAGTTGCCTCCGAAATTACCCTCTCGGGCCTAGCCGTACTGACTCTCCTCATTCCACAATTACTCCGCACAGAAGAGTCGTGGAGGAACCCCTGGATAGTTTCCACTCTGGGGTGTCGTAGCCTCGGCAGCCCACCCCATTGGCATCTCAGTCCGCTCGTAAGGACGTCTTAGAATATAGATACAATCGACTTGTGCTGTTGAAAAACTTTGCATTTCAATGACTTGAATTGTGAGGCAAGCTCTGCTGACGCTCCGAATTTCCAGCACCACATCACAGTAAAACATTTGGATGCCGGATAGCAACTGGCCGAAAAAGACACCTCATTTTGCAAGAAATAGGATCGCCGGGTGTTGGTGATAAATACGCCCGCTATTTAACGTCCAAGGATTCGTTTACATGAGTTAGTGCATGTAGGATGAGAAAATTCCGGTCTAGGATCATCCATGTCGTACTATTCCAGCAATTGGAAGTCTTCATTCTTTCTTGAGACTAAGGACGATAGATGGAGATTTTGCGGGATGCTTTTGAGAACGCATGAAGGGGAACCTCCATGCCTTCCACGCTTGCTGGAAATTGCATGTGTTACTACACTATTACATTACGGAAGGGCAGTCTCAGATGAGGATAACGGCGCAATCACCCAAAGCTGTACGGCAGGCTCTTATCGCACGACGAAAAATGCCATCCCAAACGCTATCCGTGGTAGAAAGGTCTCTTCTAAGAGTGAAATGTTAGAGATAGCATTATGCAGGATATATTTTTACACATACATCTACAACTACACAAGCAGATGATCCCGTTTCTTGCCTTCGGAAAACAAGTTACCCCGGCCACGGACCGCTTCCCTGTCTGCCTGAACCTGGTTGTACCTCTACGCACAGCCTCACTATCTGTTCTGTGTCTATGGTCTTGTTAGGCCTTTCTTGGCACTCCTTGGCTCCTGTCTACTAATATTCACTCGTCCACGCTATGAGTATACAAGTGCTGTGGATAGCACTGCCTGGAATTGTCCAAGTAGTCCTGCCCTGAGGATTGTATTAGCTGCTTGTAATGCTATTAACAAGCCATAGGGAATGCGCTTAATGTCCATATATAGATGCTCGCCTGCCCACATCCTGTGTTATTCTTCTACCTAGTCTCTGCATTTAAATAGGATGTATTATACCATCTAGCGTCTGTGGCCACATCAGCACTCATCTCTGTTGGCCTTAATCATGCCGTGGAGATACATTTAGAGCCCGATCTTTTCTGTGAGCATCCATATTATGACGGAGCTAATGGACCTGTGGGTTCCACTGTGTATTAAGTGTCGCCTTCCCTAGTATTACGCCAAGTCTGAAGAGCTCTCTGTTGTGCTTGGCCATCTCCTAGGACCAGTCCTACTCGCTTCTTATAACTCGACGAATAAGGTCTCTCTATCTATCCATTTATTTATTTACGGACTATCCCAGCCGCATTATGGCAGCTATGAAGAGTACATCTATAAATACAGTGCACCCACGATCTGGGGGATCAGTCTCTCTCTTAGGAGACTAGTGCTTGCTTCCTTGGCCGCCTTGGCCGCCTTGTCCCCGGCTTCATTAACAGGCACTCCGACATGTGCAGGGATCCATCGGAACTGCACGTTCCACCCTTTGGTTCGAAGGTTTTCGAGTATCCGTACAGCCCCACGCGGGATATGCTGTCCCGAAGGGTGCTCTGGGTTGTTGGTGAAGATGGCGCGTCTGCGGGGAGGGATGCCACTCGAGTGTATATCAAGCAGAGCATCCACAGAGACCCAAGGGACGATCATTACCCTATACACTTATCGCAGATTCACCAACCCTGTGCCCCACGTTAACAATGCTAGGGCCAACAGAGTAGAAAGGCGCTTTGTGGCTTTTACCTCCATTTACTCACGGTGGTGGTCCTAATGGACTTCAAAGTGGTCAGATAGTGACGACTTAATTATAGCGTGTAGTACAGAGTAGGCGGAGGACATTTGTACTATTTTTAGTGGGGTCGCTAGTGAAGTGTAATTATAAGCTTATATTGTGCCAAGGCGAACTTTGAGCTGAATGTCCGGGCCAATTCCTCCGCCTTGCGATGTATACCTTCAATGGTTTTGCAATTATATGTTGCCGATAGATCTAACCGTAGGAGGGATACGTCGTCGATGTATCCAACTGCCTCCGTGTCATCTATTTGACATGGTTCGATTAGGCCTGCATTGTAGAACAGATTGAGAATGGGCGAGATGGGCGATGCTTGGGAATTCCTGTCTGAATTGGTGTTGGGCTAATCTGGCAAAGGGAAATCTGGCGATAATTGTTAGTGCATGCTGTGGCAATTCTCTGTGGATGGCGGTTACGAGTGGGTGCTGGTGGGATGCGCCAAAACGGGCATTTGGCGCCGACCCTTGTTTTAGCCAACCCGCCGATAGCAAAGCAACATTATTTAAATTCATCTTTCAGATTTCATATTTGGCGTTAAAGTGGATGGGTGTAGGCGCTGCGGAGATGGCGACACAAGGGGAGTGTTGCAAGGAAAGCGTGGTTAAGGCAGTGTAGGCCATCACCAAAAACAATCATCCACGAGTGCGATGCACCCGGCACCGCCCATCCGCCAGCACCATCTAAAAGCCTGTTCGGCTCTGCTACTACCTTGCTCGCCAAACGACGTTAGGCAACAACGTTTAAAAGATCATGATTAGATGTAGGCGTCACCTCAAGTCCTTGACCCTGACTGGAGAGACCCTTGTTTTATTTCGGACGGCTTATTTTAGCTCTGGTTGTGAGCACGTCTTTATTGTATTGACTTCTGGGCCTGCTGTAAGTGGTTTAAATAAGCCTGCGAGGAGCTAGGCTTAATATGTGTCTATTTTGGAGGTGTGTTTACGTTCTCGATTTGTTCTGATTCCTCAAAGTTAAAATAGACCTCTTATTTAGATGAACTATGTAATCCATGGCTATATATTGACTGAATCCTTCTCTGCCTTCAATGACAGATCAGACATGCATTGATATCATCAGGTAATCCCACAAACATCACAATGAACAAGCCCAATATGACGCCGTTCACAGTCGAGTTGACCCCACAACAGCGCTCTCTGTTAGAGCCACTGATCCGCGAAGATGCATGGTTGAGCTTTCAAAACAACTTCGAGGAAGTGCATGGTTTTTGGTCGACTGTAGTGCTTGACACATCTTTGTTAGGCGAAGCTACGAAAATGTTGGAGATGGAGACTGCGCTTCGAGCGCTGGACGATATAATTGAGGATGAAAACACGCCCTACTGGCAGCGCCGACTTGCCTATCAGCAACTGGCCAGAGTTCTGGTGTCAATTGAGCGACTCCTGACTAGTCGCAGGCCCATTATGAGGCGCCATGGTCATCGTAGTTCTAAGGCCCCTACCATTCTCCTTGACATGTACGTCAAGGCTCTAGAGGGACGACGCTCTCGAAACGACATTCGTCTCCGCATGAGACGGGCTAGACGACAGTCTGTTGTGTTTGGTGGATCGTTGTTCCTCATCTTTGCATACTCTGATGAAATAGACAAGAAAATGAATGCGTTGCACACCGGAACTCTGGAGTAGCTGCTAATAGTTGTCGCATAGAAAAGACTTCTCCGTCAAAACCGGTGTTTTGGAACATATCTCGAACGAAGCAATTTATGCGTGCCGTTTGCATTTAGGGGACAGAGCCGTGTTTCCAATTTGATGCTGTATTCATCCATTCAAGATATTTACTAAGAAGATAGCCTGCCACGTTAGATACAATTTATCAACAGAACTCTAATAGCGTAAAAGCCCAACCAATGGTCGTGAATGCATGCAGTCATGGGATTCTAGTGATGCCTAACAGTGAGACGGGTTTTTGCTGGATGCCGTGAACTCGTATGTGACTGAGCACGTCAATCGGTTCCCAAACCTCTGGTGACGTCGGGTCGAGTCGGACTTTTGCCAAGAGACGTGGCAGAATTTCGCCCTGGTAACTTCGCAAAGACGTATACGTTGCAGCCTCTGTGGCATACAAAGACAGAAGCTCCTGTGAGAGGACTGTTCCGTTCTCAGCATCACTCCAGTCATCTTGAGTATCCCTGAACCCATACTCGTTGTTCAGCTTATCCAGGAAACTTGTTATCTTGCCAGATTGCACAAACTCCAAGTACGACTCTTCGATTTGTGTCGTCCATGGCTTTATCTCATAATCGCTTCGCAGCTGGTTTGCCCAGCGTCTATCGAAGAGCTCAAGGAATGTGGTGGCTTCATCGATCCCATTCAAAACAACTGCAACTATGCCACACGACAGCGTCCATGATTGCTGAAGTTTTGCAATGCCAGGTCGAATTTTTCACCTCCCCTTGAAGGAGTCGCGAGGTGACTCAATCTTGAGCGAAAGTAGTTGATCTGTGTAGTATGAGCTAGCAGCGGGTTGTGATGATTCTATAGTCACTTTAAAGCGGGTGGTAAGAAATTGATAAATGCTTTGCCTGCGTTTCTGTGTGCTGTTGCTGCCGGGGGGGCATGCTGTCGGACTTTGTGTGCTGTAATGCGTGATGTGTAAAATGTGCTTCCATGTGCCTCTGTTTTCCTGTTTTCCTCTGTTTTCCTCTGTTTTCCTCTGTTTTCCTCTGTTTTCCACTGTGCGCCTCTGTGTGTAAACGATGGAGATGTCGTACAGAGTCGGCTGAATTAAAATTACATCACTTGTTATCTCATTGTACTTCTTAAGTAAGGGGTAGTGTAGTAAAGGTCGGTCCTGTGTCGTGCATCTAACAAAAACACATCGTGGTCGTAGTACGTACGACTCGAGCTAGTCACCGCAGACGAAGTAAGTTTCCGTTAAATAGCTTTAATAATTGAATAGGGAGAAGTGCCGTTTCACATGTCTGACGTGTCCCTGTTTTGAATTTTGAACCGTACATCTTTGAATTCGTCGCTCGCTGATATTCTCAAGTACAAATCCAGTCAACATGCCCATCCATTCATGATGCATTTCCTCCCTAAATGCAGACACCTACAATTCTGGCTTGATGCTACTTTCTTCATATCAACGATGTGATGCAGTCGCTACCAAACACTCTTGTGACATGCTCAGGTCAGCAGGAAAGGACAAGTTCTTCAAACTTGCCATAGACTGGGCGAAACTCAACAGTATTAAGATCACAATGCTTCACCACCACACCTCTAACCATGCCTCATCTCAATCCATGCGATCTATGCAATGTGCGAAAAGACAGAAATAAACACCGAGATACAAAGGTCCAAGAAATGCTGCATTTAAAAAGTGGAATAACTGTCGAAGTGTTGCTACCAACATCATTAGCAAGGGTAAGCAGCCAAAGGCATCTCAAATCCAGCTTTGATAATATCCGACATGACCAGACAAGTGCATCGTGACCAGCACCTTTCCCAAACCGAACGACCAAACCTCACAATGAGGTACTCCAGGACTTTAAACAATTAACAACTAATGTCATTGGTGGTACGAGCAACCCTCAAGCACCCGATTGAATGGTGTACTTTCAGGATTGTGTGCTCAGCCGCCTAACATTATCAATCGGGAAAACAAGGGGAGACGAGCCTGCATGGTATTCCCATGTGGCTGTGGGGGTATCGATTGCCGCATACGCAATTAAACTTAATGACACAAACAAGACTGAAACAAGAGTCCACGCTTCAGCCGTGGACATAGGGCGCGCTCGGCAATAACTTCGAGGGTATGGAAGATATGGAAAGCGGTGAAGGTGACAGGCAGCTTTCATGTTTAGGAATGCGGAGTGAGTGATTATCGTAGTTTGAAAGAGTTCTCGTTTTTTTCTTTTCATTTTTTTTGTGAAGTGTTTTGGTTGGTCGATATTTTGCGCATGTTTTTGTCATAATATTTTTCTATTTTTTTTTTTCTTGTTTTGCAATGTTGAAGGGAAGAAGAACCCGTGAATGATCGAATAAGGTCGGTTAAATGTGACGCAAGGAAACGGAAGTCTCAATAATCATCAATGGTTGTGTATAAATGGAACTCTTTCAACGGCGATATCACTCAGCACTGCGTACCTAAATCATATCAGCAGCTGTCCCTTCCCACTGGTTATAGTCTCGACTCTTCCGCCCCTTGCTGTCGATGGATTGTCTTGGCGTGATGTCCAGGAGCTTGGCACTGCCGGCGCTAAAGTTACGGGCGTGGTGCTTGCCAAGATTCACACTTGTAGCACGCTGCACATCGGCTTTTTCTACGCTGACCGGAGAGATGGGCGATGAGTTGTCGTCATCATCTCCAGAGTCGATATTCAGCATGCCCTGTCGACTGTGCATCTTCTCCCGATCGTGCGTGTGAGAGTGCACAACCTCGGGGTGCGCACCGACGGCACCCCACTTCACGTCGCTATTTCCCATCGACTCATCCTCATCGCTGCTGGGAAGCCCTTCCTCTGAAAGGGGCTCAACAGCAAAGCGAGTTGAGTCTCCATTGGGCGTGAGACGAGAGAGATATTCGTCATCTGCAATGGCCATGTCCTCCTGTGTACTGTTGGCGATCGAGTCAGTCGACACCGTCTTGTCGCGTCGGTTTGCTTTAGCAATGCTGTCGCGAATAGTTGAAGTTCGTCGGCTACCGACTTTCCCGGACAGCCATGAGCCCTCAGAGTCAATGGATGCAAGAGAAATAGATTGGTGGGGGTCAGCAGACGCGGCCCCATAGACTCTGTTTAGTGAGGGTGATGAACGCGAATTCTCTGCGGTGGCGAAACCTGCAGCTGTTACATTGTCATGTTCGATGTTTGTGGGCTGCGGGTCCACGCTGGACAATTGTTGCGTTGCAAGTTTGGGAAGTGGAGGTTCAGCCTCTGGCGACTGTACCCGAGAATCGGGTGGGGAGATCGGAAAGTCCGGAAGGTCTTCTCGGAAACGAGACCTGGTTCGCTTCGGAACTCCAGCGCCAGGTTTGCTAGACATGTAGTTCCCGGAATATCCCTCGGTGGTGGGTAGAACTTCCTCTCCTTGTAGTCTCGCGAGAGCGGCAGCTTGGGCGTGGGTAGCATTTTGTCCCTGTACTTGCGCTTGCGCTGACGCTGCGGCCTGCATCTCCTCTCGCGAGGTATTAGAAAACGAGGACGGGCCGGAGTTGCGGCGATTTCTGCCACCCCATCGTAGAAAGGAGGTAAATGACAGGCGAGCAGCTTTGGTACTCGCTTCCGAACCCTTTCGAGATGCTTCGTCCTCGGCTATGATATTTTTCTCCTTCTCTGAAGCCAATGTTGACTTTGATCTTGACTTCTTCGATCGAAGTAAACCGGCTAGTTTTGAGGCTTGAGGCAGTGCTGAAACAGCCTCCTCGGGCTCCGTTAATGGGGTTGGTCTGTTTTGTGGCTCATCTGGTCCCTCATTTGGAATTGTATCTGTTCGATGGAACGATTCAAGAGGGTCTTTGGAGATGGTCTCTTCGACGTCTGACATAGGGTCAGATCCACCGGACTCTCGCTTTCTTGAGGAGGTAACGACAGAGGATGATGGTTCGATACCAAGGCCGACCAGTTCGCGACCTAATACACCTCTTTCGAGATTTGCAGGGGGCGGCGAGCCTGAGTTCCTAGCCTCGGCTGCTTCCGCCTTCTGCTTTTCGGCTCTCCGTGCTAGTCTGCGCTCCATCCTCTCTTGGTCAGACTGTCTTTTCCTCGCTCGCCTTCGGTTATCTCTCTCCATGAGTTCGCGGAGTTCACGAGCATCCAAGCCATCGACAAGGTCGTCAATACGTTTATGTGCATCCAGTGCATCCTCTGGTAGCGCATCTCGATCTGTGGCCATCTTGCCCTGAGAGCCAGGCCGCACCGGGGCTGAATTTCGCGAGGGCGTCCATCGAGAGCCAGGAGCATAACGAAGTGTTGGCCGTGGGGCTAGAGCATCGAGCGCCGATATCTTGTACGAGATGAAGTCCGAGTCGGTGGAAATACTGGAGTGGAGTGAATCGAGAGGAAGCGAAGTCTCGGACATGGGATGGTTTGGGTGTCTGCCAAAGCCCATGGTTTTTGTCCTTTTGCTCCCCTGTTTAGTGACATGGCCGGCTGTCCATGTGTCTGCGGCCGGCCGGGTGGGCATGAAGTTGCTCATGGCTTTGATCTCCGCCTCTCTGTCGTGATCTTCTCTCCTTCGTTTACTACTTTTTCTTCGCGCTGGTTGATCGCTTCGTCTGTGATGTAGAGTAGGGGTTCTCTCCCAGGCAGGATGATCTCCAAGAGCAGGATTACCAGTGCGGCTCCGATCCTGCCTCGTCGTCAATGGTCCGCCGTGGTGAGCATCGGTTCGGTCGACGCGAATCGAGTCATTTCGGCCGGGGGAGAAACTGTAGGCGCGTTGCCGGCGTTGCAATTTTGCGGGCTCGGTGCGCTGTTTCTTTTTTGATGTCGCTCTGATGATGGCGCTGTCGTTCTGAACTCTCCTGGGCTGTCCGTCGGTGTCCGAGAGAGCGGCGCCTCGGGAGCGTTTGCGGGCGCTCTTGCGCCGGAATGGCCACAAGGCCATCTTGCTGGCAGGCTGAGCGACGTGTAGGTGTGGATGCTACGTGTGGATGGTCGCGGCGGAGATACTTTTAGACTTGGCGTAGCATGGAGTATCGTGAGGCAGCATCGTGGTGGTCTAGTGGTGGTTTCTTGAAAGAATCATCGGTAGGCGTGGTACGAAGATCGCGGGTGTGGCTTTGCTAATATCGCGTGGTACGAATTGTGTCAAGCAAGGGAGCCAAGGCAATAAGCATGCAGCTACGAGTATTGTGACAAGTGCGATGGGATCGGCGGCGTGAGGGTAGAAGTGTGTGTTGTGTAGCGTTTGCCAATATCGAATGTCTGGAGTGCGACAGTGTGGCGCGCGTCGGGAATTGGTATCGAACTATTGGAGAACAAACAGGCCGGCCTGGGCGTGTGGCACGTAATAGTTGCGAAAGGAGCGAGACGGGTGGAAGTAGCTGACGTGGTACGGCGGGCGGGATAGAATGCTAGTAATATGAAGGAGAATGTGAAGGGATGGAATGTGAGGCCAAACCACGGCTCGAATGACCAAAAGGGCTTGGTTGGAGGAGGGAAGAGATGAAGAGACAAAATGGGAGGAGAGACAGTGAGGGAGTGGAGGGAGAGACAAGGTCAGTTTTGGGGCGAGTGTGACAGTAGGCAAATGGATGTGCAGGGGATGGTGGGTGCTTGGCAGGCGCTGGGAAAGCCGCTAAGAAGGATGGAATGGCTGGGATGGTGGATGATTCCCGGCTAGATGCTAGGTTGCTACCGCCCACCGCCCACTAACCCACTGCCCACACCGGCCATCCACTAAGCCACCGCTTGACCAACCACTGCGCTGGGGGGCTCTACCAGTCAGTCCCCAGCAGGTTCTGACATGAAGGTACCCGTCACGGGGGCCAAGGAACCTGGATTACTACCCAAAATTAGATGCACAGGTACGTACCTGATATGGTACCTGGATGTGATGTGGATGTGGATATGCTGGGGCCTAACCATGAAGCATGCCACGTCCACTGTCAAGCGTCCACCTCTGACAGACAGGCCAGAGAGGTGGCCGGTACTTCGTATGAGGTACAGTACTTGACAAGGTCGAGGTCACCTCTGCTAGGTAGTCGGTTTACGGTCTAGATCCGACGATCTCTCCAGGAGACTTTGAGTCTTGCAAAGACGCGTCTACCTACTCGCAAGAGTGCACATGACAAACAAGTACTTGTGGGCGTGCGATTTTCGCGAGGGGTATAGAGTTGGGAAAGGGCTACTACTTTCTGTTTGCTAGGAGAGGAACTGAGTTTTACCAAGCACGGTGCCTAGGTATCTACCGAGTACGACGAATACTCCACCTGCCCGTCATGATTCTTTCTTGAGACCCATTCCCATACGACAGACAGTGCAGGACCCAAGACAAAAAGCCGAAAGATCCATTGGATGGATTTAGTGGCGACCGTGACTTGTATGGAGTACGGGGGACAGCCGACAATTCAGTCGCACAGAGTCGGTCGCCGTTTGACTGGGAGTATTTTTTCCCCCATGTTTTAATTGCATCAGCAAAGAAGAGATGGCTGATGAAGGTCAAGCCCGGTCGACTGCGAGGTGGCCTCTAGCTCCAAATCACTACTATGTACTCAACAACCGTGGTGCATGCTCGCAATCAATTACACCACCAAGAACCAATGCAACCTCATTCATCAGACCTTGAAACCATGATTCACTCTCATTCATTCATGGCTGGATTTGTATTGCTGAGAGGTGTGCGCTCCCCGGCCCGAGCTAGCTTCAGCACTACTTTAGGCCACCTAGTTTGTTCTAGCAGCCTTCAAACGACGGATCCATCCAAGCCAGTGTGCCATCCAGGCGTGTTCCGCAGCCTCTTATGGGGAGGGCTGCTGGTTGAAAGAAGCAAGGAACTTGCTTCTGCGGTAGTGCAACAGCCGAGTTTATAGCGGCACGGTACATGCACTTGCCGTACCACACCGCCCTGTAGACCATGACGACTGTTGGTGCGCCGTGTTACAGGGGTTGGGACTGAGGACGTTGGCTACCTAACTTACATGACTGGCTAAGTGGCGGCTGGCGACGGATAGAGCGGGGAAGAAGTACCTTCCACGGCGTTTGGTGCAGCGACTGGCGAGGGCACACAACATTCGGCAGTCAAGGCCGTTCTTTCCCATCAGGAGCCCTGTACTTGGAGATGAAGGCAGTCGAGACTCGAGAGACTTAAGACGTCGGTTATGCTTTTAGGCTCATATACATATCGGGCAGAGGGGCATATCTCGTCAGTGTCCAAAAGCCAACCCATCAAAGGGCTCCTGGCAGTACGAAGTACGAGACAGCTGTATTTCCCGTCTCGACGAAATAGGTGCGCAGCAAATTGACACGGTCTGGTGACCAACGCCATGGACCAGTGACCAGTGACCATTCTACGAGCTAGCATTCCTAGTTCGTCCTGTAAGGGATCGTCGATATCGTGGAGTGCATCGGCAACCACCATTGTTCTGTGGGAGAGCCTTCGAGCCGTCGAGTCGTTGACTGAGGCAACCCTCTTTGTCTCCAGAGACAAGTTCTAGACTTATTGGCGCATTGGGCTTGCATGTTTGCTTCTGATCACCCCGTGCATCTCCGAGTCACAGTGGTGAGACGTCTTGACGTCTACCCCGTACAAAGAATTGTTGTCGGTCTGACGCTCCGCTCTGATCCAGATCAGCAACCCCCGTGCATAGTAGTATCGATCTATCCCCCCTCTGCATCTTCAACTTGCTTTTTGCCGAGGAATTATTGACAGGAACAAGATAGGCAGTGCACTATCACCTGGCATCTATGAGACCAGCAAAGTCAAACACCTCATAAAGAATACACGGGAGTTCCGTCTTGGGAGATTGGGATTTGGGGACGGTGTTTATCCATCAACGAACTCCGCACAACTGAACCATCTCGTTACATCCCACATTTTTTAATATGGCTGCAATTCCTTCGGTACACCACGGTTTGCCCGCACTTGCATACCCGCCTTTCTCGTACAGTGCGTGCATAAGTGGCAGCATAAAGACGCCGCGAACCTTTTTAGGGCTCGTATTGCTCAGGAACCGTACGCGTCCAGCAACCTTGACTTCGTATTCAATCCCAACTCGGAGTCTCGACTCTCTTGGCTTATCCCAAATAGATCTCCCAACAATCACGGAATGGTAAAGGAGCTGAAGAGAAGAATGAAACGTGCCTTTCTAGGATGGTACTCAACACTATCTTGCTCTTTGCCGCGTGTCTTCTTCCGCATCGAGCCGTACTCTTCGTGGGGTAGTTCTGCTGGAGGCTCAAGGTTCCACCAGGGTTGTGTGAGGGTGAAGCTACCGATCTCACGTCTCACTCTTTTACCGTCCTACCATTGGTCCACGCAGTAATTGCGGATATCCGCGAGTCTGCACACAATTGCATTGTGTTTGAGCCTGACATCAGGCATCATCGCTCTGGATGCTTGTGGTAGACTGGTTGGCAGGGATCTCTATGCCATGCATCCTCGATTTCCTCATCCGCCCGTCTTGGCCTGGTTTTCTAGGGAGGATCGCTGAGGCTGTCTATTGTACCGGGATCTTATCTAGGTCCATTCCCTAACAATCCCTGTTTCGATGTGTTCAAGCACCCGGACTGTCTTGAGCGTGCAGGGTGGGTTAATGCGCGACTGGCTTCAGTTCGCTGACGCCGCGACACACGTCATGGCGGGACCCAAAGTCGGCGTGTCCTTGTCCCCTCCCAAAACCGGTTCTGACTTTGGGGCTAAGCCTCCATACCAGGCTCTCGTCCTGTGTCATTGACGAGTAGCCTGTTCCCACTCATTGAAATAGTGTGACGTCCTGGTCAACAAAAGACGAGACGCCGCCAAAAAGCACGCATTATGCCGTGGCTTTCAAACGGCGATGTGATAGGTATACATACGTAAATTGTGCAGGACACTCGCTCCTTTGAACCTGCTGTGAGAATATGTGGTGACGCATCTCAACGTGGCAGTTAGAGCACCGCATCGCCCTTTGCGTCCAGGCTCTGCCTCAGTGTTTCCATCTCTGCAAATCAGAACGTGTTTCAGGTATGCAACCCCCATTCTGTGCCTACTTGTTGTCTGTACCACGGCGTGGTCAAATCTGGCTAGGTGAGGATCACAAGGTAACGTCATCTCGACCGCTTTCGAGGCAGGCAAGCAGGCAGCCCATCCTGAATCGCACGCGCACGCATGTGAGTCTGTGTAGCAAGTGCCTTGTGAAAATGCGGTGCAGTGCAGGGACAGATCCCGTCGGTCTGGCCCGCTGTGGACGGTGATCAACCACGTGGTATTGGTGAAAACTATGGCGGCACAAGGTAGAGAGGTGTAGATCGGAGGCACACCCAGGGCTAAACGTTGAATGCGGCTAGAAAGACGCCGTTGAAACTCAATTTAGTTGCTCAATGTCTGCATCTCTCAAAGGGCTACACATTATTGTGCTCAGAGTTGCATCCGATAGTACAATACATTGAACCTCAGTGCTAATCGGTCGAGGGGCCTGTCACCTCACACCGCTTTACGTGCCGTCTTCGTGTTCCCAGACCTGCGCCTTCGCTTCTGAAAATAAATTACCTCGACGACATGGCACTCTGGAGTTGGTCCGCTGGCTGACCATGACATCGGCCGAGCATGGCAATGTCTGTTATGTGTTGCCAACGCACAAGTCGGCCTGGAATCCGACTGTGCGACGCGTTGGCCACCTACGGTTGCATCTCGCGTATCATCTACAGACGACAGCCAAGGTCCAATAGGCATATCGTCACAAGTGATGTGATGGAGAAACGAGGCTGAGGTGCGCTTGAAATTACAACCTGGAACAGTACGCTGTGAGTTGGCAATGTGGCATCACTCAGCTTTTGTTCCTTTTGGTCCACGTGGAAGCGTCGTCGTAAGTACCGTCATGTTCTGTAGCGATTAAATAGAGGGTATTTGTGGCATGGGGATTTTCGAATGAAACGTGGTGTTTCATATCACGCCTCTAGCGAGCTACATCCAAGTAAAGCTGAAAAGGCGTCCTATTTGCTTTTGCCAACGAAGAATATATATATATATAAAGAGAGAAAAAGGAAAAGAAAAGGGGAAGAAGGGCAAGAAGGGCAAGAAAACGGTAGCATGAGGCCACTCTAGATAAGCAAACACTCCAACGCCTCAAATAGTTTCCAAAGTCCACGCGGCCTCTCAGGAGAAACAAAAAAAAGAATGCCGAGCAATGAACAGGATCATGTAGAGTATCTACCCGGTTTCATGGGTGCTATGATCCTCAAAAGCAAAAATAGGAATCGCTGGAGCTTCAAGGAAGCCAGAGATATGGTTAGATGGGGAGAGTAATTCATATGTATTAGTTCATGTACAGTACCACACTCAACTGGCAGAGCGTTTGGTTGGACCTTGGAGCGTCTGTCCTGGTGGGCCAATTGCTGTACTTGGCAGGGGAACGAACACACACATGGCTCATCACATTTCTGTTAGTCCAGGCCCTATCTAGAAAATAGACGACATTGGAATCACCAATCACCCTCTCTTTAATTTACGTCGCCGTTCTCGCAATCAGAACCTGTCGTGGAGGGCTGGGCAGGTGAGTCTGGACGCCCCCTCCTGCGTCGGACCTGGGCCGCGATGCGGAGTATCATTACTTGATAGGAATGAGCCTCTAGGACTGCACTCCCCGCCCAATCCCCATCAACGTTCGCCATGTAATGCACCAGCCAGTGTTGGGCCTACCTGCTGTTTCAAAACTGCCAACTTAACTATAGTCGTAAACATGTCGAACACGATTGTCATCGTCGGGTGAGTACCTGGCAGCGCCCCGTCGCCAGCACGTCAGCTTACAACCAACCTTGTTAGAGCTGGAGTCTCGGCACTCACATCGGCGCTCCTGCTATCGAGGGACAAGACCAATACGATCACCATCGTTGCGAAGCATATGCCGGGAGATTATGACATTGAATACGCATCGCCATGGGCAGGTGCCAACTTTTGTCCGTGAGTTTGTTGGGGGTGACGAGTGCTCCCTGTGCAGCCTCACCTAGACTGACCTGTGCAATCGACAGAATGGCTGCCGCAAAGGACAGCCGGTGGGAGCGTCGCACCATGCCAGAACTGAAGCGGCTGGCACGCGAGGTGCCAGAGGCGGGCATCCACCTTCAGAGTTTGTAGTCCATCATCGAGGTAGACGCAAGACAGTCGCTGATAACGCGGCGATAGAGCTGGACATCTACAGGCGCAATCAAGACATGCAGGGCGCGGGCCATCCCACTGACCCATTGTTCGATCTGGACCCGTGGTATAGAGACATGGTAGGTGACTACCGCGAGATGAGCCCAGGTGAGGTCCTCCCGGGATTCGACTCCGGCTGCCACTTCACGAGCCTTTGTATCAATACGGCCACCTACCTCCAATGGCTGCTCGGCCAGTGCCGCAAGAATGGCGTCGTCGTCAGACGCCGCATCATCGCCCACATCAACGAGGCCAGATCACTAAGCCACACTGGGTCTCCAGCAGACGTCATCGTCAATGCCACAGGATTAAGTTCAGGGAAACTCGGGGGCGTCGCCGATAAGCTGATGGCGCCGGCTCGGGGCCAAACCGTCCTCGTGCGGAACGAGTGTCATCCCATGCTCGTCACCTCGGGCACTGATGACGGTGACACAGAGATTGTCTACGCCATGGAGCGTGCGTCGGGAGGCGGGACCATCCTCGGTGGCACGTACGATATCGGGAACTGGGATTCCACTCCGGACCTGAATATTGCGACACGCATCATGCAGAGAATCGTGAATATTCGGCCTGATATCGCGGGGGGGCAAAGGCATCGAGGGACTCAGCATCGTTAGACATAACGTGGGGCTTCGACCGTACAGAGAGGGCGGCGTGCGTATCGAGAAGGAAAAGCTCGATGATGCGACGTGGATCGTTCACAACTACGGGCACGCAGGCTGGGGATATCAAGGGTCGTATGGTTGTGCGGAGAGGGTGGTGGAGCTCGTAGACGAGGTCGTCAAGAAGAACGGGGTTCCCAGTCGAAAGGCTGCGACTGCAGCAAAACTATGAAACATCTGTCTGATGCCCAAAACCAGGTTTTCTATTGTATACAGTTGAAATTTTTCCGAAATCATTTACAGTGAGAAAGCTAGTCGGTGAACATGGCGGACGTGATGAGGCACTGTCAGCGCTGTGCAATTTCCGAGCACAGCGCACCAAGACCCCTAAACAGGCAACCAGCTAATTAGTAGTCGAAGCTCGCCCTCCCAATTAACCCGCGTCCGGACGCGACCTCAACCTCCAAACAGCCCCAACAGCACAACATGTCGCAATCCGATGCGCCAATCCACGCAAAGGCGACCCGGTTCGTCCTTGACGTCGCAAGCGGCCGCCATGTGCTCGGGAGGCTCATCCCGCCCGCGCTGTGGCTGTTCGACGCAGCGCTGTGCGGCCTGATCATCTGGAAGATTCCCTGTAAGCAAATCCAAGCTGCTACCATGCAGAGCAAGCACCTGCAGCGTCATTGTCACTCCCGGACACGCGGCTAAACGAAGCGATTCCTTTGCATCTCAATACAGATACCGAGATCGACTGGGTGGCGTACATGGAACAAGTCAGGCAGTTTGTTGGTGGAGAGCGGGATTACACGAAAATCGAGGGCGGAACTGGGCCTTTGGTCTACCCTGCCGCCCATGTGTACATCTACACGGGGCTCTACTGGCTCACGAACGAGGGCAAGGATATTCTCCTGGCACAGCAGCTGTTTGCGGTGCTCTATATGGCCACGCTGGGGTTGGTGATGCTGTGCTATCGGCAGGCCAAGGTAGACACCACCGCCCTCCATGCTCATTCATACTCGTGCTGATGGGTAAAATCACTACAATAGGTCCCGCCGTACATCTTCCCTCTGCTCATCCTCTCGAAGCGACTGCACAGCGTCTTCGTGCTGCGATGCTTCAATGACTGCTTTGCCGTATTCTTCCTCTGGCTCGCAATCTACTGCCTCCAGCGACGATCGTGGACGCTCGGTACCGCAGCATACACCTGGGGCCTCGGCATAAAAATGTCACTGCTACTGGTCCTCCCAGCCGTCGCCGTAGTGCTATTCCTCGGACGCGGCTTCAAGGGAAGTCTACAAATGGCGATCCTCATGGCGCAAGTGCAGATTGCCATCGCCATCCCCTTCACCGCCAAGAACTGGAGAGGCTACCTTGGCAGGGCGTTTGAGCTATCGCGGCAATTCAAGTTTGAGTGGACTGTCAACTGGCGCATGCTGGGCGAGGAGTATTTCCTGAGTAAAGGTTTTGCTTTGACGCTACTTGCTCTGCATGCTACTGTAGTCTTCGTCTTCATAATCGCGAGGTGGCTTCGTCCCGCTGACCGGCCCCTTACGGCCATGATACCAGCCCTTCTGCAAGGCAAATCGCCATTCACTCAACAAGAGGAACGCCGAATTTCCAGCCGCGTCACTCCCGCATACATCATGACCAGTATCCTCTCCGCCAACGTCATTGGCCTGCTCTTCGCAAGATCCCTGCACTACCAGTTTTACGCCTATCTCGCGTGGGCGACTCCATACCTGCTGTGGAAGGCTTCCCCAAGTCCACTGCTGGTTTTCCCCCTCTGGATCGCGCAGGAATGGGCGTGGAACGTGTTCCCAAGCACCGACGCAAGTTCCGCCGTTGTGGTTATTGTTCTAGCAATAACCGCGGTGCTGGCCTTTTTCGGGACCGCGGAGGACCGTCGACTCTGCGGAGAGAGCTGCGGGTGTCGAGGCAAAGAATAAATGATGCAGTTTTGAAATCGCGGATTCGATTTCCAGAGGCGTCGCAGCCGTCACTCGTCTTCGGAGTCACTGGGCGGCATCTTGCCAACGTTGGAATCGTCTTCGTTGTCGCTTAAATCGTACGCATTCTTCCCGAACTCCTTGGGCCTATCCTGAAGTTAGCCCACCATCCATTCACCCGGCATAGCTTCCGGGAAGCCGAGTAATACCAGTAGGGCTGTTTCCGCCACAGCTTCTCATCGCGCACAATATTCACAATCTCTCCCGCTGCTCTACCGTCCTGCGCCTCAGTGTCATACCGCTCTGCTAGGACGTACCCACCGCGCCTGACGAAGATGGTGTTGCGGAATCGCTGGGCGAGCTCAAAGACGACTGTTTTCTGGTTGGGCAATTCGCACGTGTAGAGGTTATTTCCCTCGGGCTTGACGATGCGGACGACGCTCTGGCTGGGTTCTAGGGTGTCGGGAGGCGTGAGCGACTCTTCTGCCGCGGCGAGAACGTTTCTCTTGGGGCGGCCCATTGTAGCTGTGGTGTAATGGAATGCGTTCGGAGTGGTGCGGTCAAAGTTTGGTTCAGGCCAAAAAAAAAAAAGGCGGGCTGTCAGGAAATTTTGGCGCATCGCGGGGTTGGGCATGGAGGGGTAGGGGACCACTGCAGATGCGGCGCCTAGACAAGGACATCTTTATTGACACTAGGGAGGAGATCGACCCGTGAATATAACTTTTGAGCTCAAATGCTTCAATTGAAACCTACCCTGCTCTGCTAACTTCATGTCCAGATGATAGCCTGTGTCCTAGACACTCCATTCCTAATTACACGGTTCTAAATTCCTGGTGTCATGTTCTGTGCCTCCATTCCAACTATCTCCTGATTTGCTACTCTGAGAACTCCACTCCAGAAAACTGTCAATCATCTTGCAAATCTTCATCACTTACCATCTTCTTCTGCGGCACGTGTTTTTCTAAGCTCTTCAAGGTAATCGGCCTTGGCATTACTTCTCGTGTAAGAGTACAATAGAAATTCGGCCATGTTGCCGAAGAGATGCTGTGACAAACAGCCCCCGTCGATTCGTGCACCGTGCTGCAAGATAAGGCACATACAATATTTAATGTTCAAGAGGCGTTGGTTTATCGGATTGATGGCCAAGTGGTTGTAGTTTGTGTTTCTAGCGTCCAAAGCTTTTGCGACGAGACGTCCAGTTCGTTTGCGAAGGCAACATTACTTCTCACAATACCACAAAGGACACGTCCATTCAACACTTCATTCAAGGAGACTGACTATTGACGGCCCCTGTCACGTTTGCTATTCGCAGTCTACATCGTAATTGCCCAGCATAGGATTCTGAGACTTACTTTCGCAACCAAATCATTTGCAAATGGCTGCCGGAGGAGAAACAGAAAGATTGAGCTCCTAGAAGCCACCAGAAGTCGATGAGACACTAGCCAGCCGAGCCCGACGCCCAGCATCAGCGCTATGGATAGTGGCTGTTCCAACTCGACGTTATCCCAAGAGCCTGGTATCTTAGCAAAGAAGGAGGCTATATTGTTTGTCTTTGTCTGGTACTCGTCCACTCTCGCAATGAGGATGGTGATAATACGGAACTAAGTGTGAGAATCGGCGGTCCTGGCAGCTAGTTATACTGTGCCTGGCTAGGTTCGGGTCCCCATTTTCATAAATAGCATGTTTTTTGCCCGTCTGTTTCTCAGAGAGACTTGAAATGTTTGAATCATCTTGACGTAATATCGTAGAAGCATGGTAACGCCCGCAAATCCCAATTGGACCTGCGGTCTCAGCTGGCTACTACCTGGCAGGTTATGGTTGGCTGCACTCGTGGAGAATCACCATGCAGTAAGACACGACAAGGTAGATTGTGATATGCCTCAATTGGAGTCCCCGCAGTGTCTGTGTGAGTTATACACTGAGACATTCCTAGTTGTCGGCATTTTTTTTTATTTGAATATATGCCGTCGGTGAAAGACGCTTGAAAGTCGCTGTCCCGTTCGTCTCATTGGAAGCAATATTGTCATTCGTATCTTTATGGCACAGCGTGGCTCTGGAACAAAGCCACTTCGTGCTTCATCTAGACTAGTGATGTACCGTCCTATCGAGGTGAACTTGGCTTGATCACATTTGTGACTACGGTTCTTGCACATGCATGCATGGTCTCAGAAATGCCAAATAGCGCCATCAGTTATCGCAGTTTTGTCCTTTAACACAACACAGCGCCAGCCACGAACAAGAAAAGCAAACGAGGACAATCCCGAAGAGGGGTAACAGTCAATAGTGAGTACCTACATGTTTCAGCATATAAACTAAGACTATTCGCTGTTTTTATGTCAATCTTGGATCTCACAGCTCATCGTTGACTACCAAGCCTCAGACCCGCTTCGTATTATAACCACCATCTGGACTAAGGCGCACCACCAAACAATATGAGATTCCTCATCCCTTCTCTTATATCTCTTATTTGTCATGCCGTCTTTGTGGCCGGCTCCTTCACCGTTCCTGTCATATTCACGGTGTTCTATGACCAGAACAACCCTGCCGACGGCAATATTCCCGTAGGTGGTCGACGTTTGCCCTCGTAATCAAAGACTAATAGCTTCAGGATTCTGTCATCACACAACAAATGAATGTATTGAACTCGTTTACTCGGCAGATAGGCCTTAGCTTCGCGGTTCAGAGTCTTCGACGGCTCCCGGTACCATACAACTTCCTCCACGGCTGGGAGTCTGGCAATGCTGTGGAGCGACAGATGAAGCAAAATCGCCAAGGTGACATACAGACGCTAAACATCTATACAGCTGGGTTTACCCAAACTGGGCGGGGAGCTGTAAGTGATATCAACAGCTGGTTATTGTAGCACTGCATGGTGCGTACTGACTGGTCGAAATAGGTCTCGTCTTTCCCATGGAAGTATCAGGAAAACCCTCAAAACGACGGCATTATAATTGACTATAACGCTCTCCCCGGCGGCAAGTACATAAACTTCAACACAGGGAAGGCTCTTGTTCGAGAGGTGGGACACTGGGCTGGTATGTGCTTCATGATAACGCGGCTTTCTCTTGCCAATCTTGAGGCGCGCCGTGTTCACGACCCTGGAAGAAGAAGAAGACTATCTGACAAACTCCAAGGACTGTTCAACACTTACGAGGGCGGTTGCGCTGGTGGAGACTTGGTTGACGATACGCAAGCCGAGGCTTATGGAGCGTCGGGATGTCCAACTGGCCGTAAGACTTGCCCCGGGGGGTTGGGCGACGACCCAATCCACAACATGATGGACAGCACAGACGAGTATGTATTTTCCCTTCTAAACCGTTTGCCCGGTAGTGCGAATCTTCGCTAACTCATGAAAAGTACGTGCCGTACGGGGTTTACTAACGGCCAGTACAATCGGATGGCGCAGGCCCTAAGACAATACCGCGCCATCAACCTCTAAACCACCCACGTAGTTAGCAGCTGGGATCGTGAGGATACAGCATCGGAGATGAGGTCTGGCACCATTGTGCATTGGATGGAGCTATGTGCAGTCTCAGACGGGGTGATCCTTCAGGAGCCCCTGCTTAATGCTTAACGACTCTGCTCGTGCTAGATCTATAGGTAGACACGGTAGGCTTTATAAAGAAAGCATGCTGGATGCTATTGTGATTGATGCTGTGAAGTAAGCCACATATTCTCTGTTATATCTGCCGGCCAACCGAATGTTCTCAATGGGATCCACGTCTGTCTTGCTTGAATGCCGGGCTCGCCGTCAACTGGGTCAAGTCCTAAAGGGCACATCCCAGACGAACAAGCCCTATTGTTCTAAACCTTTGTGTTCACGCCATGTGGGTGCTCTTACTTTTGGGCTGTTTGTAGAATAGAGGCAGCTTCTCCGTACTGATGAACAGAAAAATGCACTTGAATCAAAGTCTGCAACTCCTTGTATTCGGCACAGCGAAATGCTGAACCAGTTTCGGACACATCTCAGGTGAAACACGCTATTTGCTGCCAAGATTCAAATACACCGAGGTTGGCCTTTTCATTGAAGAGGCGTAGCTTTCCCATACGCCACCATCAGGACCACGGCCACCAGAGCATGTCCTGAACTACACGCATTACAGACGTCCGGGTCTCCGCTTGCCGTGCCTCCCACAGCTTGAGCAGTGGCTTTGCTAGTCGCGGCGGAAACATACTCTCGAGTTCAGACGACGATGCCAGGCACGAGGGATGGGCACCGTGTTGAAGGAGCGCCTCAGCCATCTGGGCCAAGAGGCTGAGACGCGTGGAGGGTAGCTTTGACGCACCGCTGATCTCGGCGCGGATGCTAGCGAAGAATACCTTGGATATCGTGGAGCCAGAGTGTGGTGCATTGGGGCTTGCGCCATGCCGAAGCAACGCCTTCAGCATGCCAACGTACACATTCGACAGTCGGTGGTCTGGGGAGTGCTCCGAGAGGCGAAAGAGGGCCTCGACAAAGTCGCCCCATCTGGCAGTGTAGCCCGAAATCTCGTTAACGTCGGCTCCATGACCGAGGACGAGATCGAGTATGCGTTTCTGCCTGACTGCCCACGTGTAGTTCAAGCCGGAGTCTGACATGGCCTCGCTCGACGCCGCCAGCCAGCCGCCCCAGAGTGAACCATTTATATTGGCTCTTCTCCTGTTGGCTTCGTTCCATAGCCTGCGTTCAAACTTGACGGGTAGGGATTCCCGACTCAGTCGCTGCGTTCGGCAGCCTCTATTTGGGTTCGTACCTCGACTGAGGAACAATGACACCACCCCGGTGAGATCTACGCCGTCGCCGCTGCCGGGCTTTACGCTCTCCGTGAGCGCCTCCTGTAGAAACGAGCCATTTACGACGGCCTGCGCTCGGGTCGCGCATTCTTGATGCTGAGAAAGGTATTGCGAAAGGCCCTTGGATATGGCGAAGTCGACAAAGTATCCTGGATCCCACGGGGTCTCTGCGCCAAACGAAGAGGCTACATCTTCCACGACATCCCGCAGCTCGTCCACCAGTTCTGCTTCAGAGGAGCCCGACTCAGTTTCGGCCTGGTAGGCGTAGATGAATGTCTCGGCCAAGATTCGAGTGAGAACCCCCGACCGTTGGAAATGGTCCTTCTTAACAGGCATAGACTTGATGAGCGCAACGTAGGCGCGGAAGATGACGAGGTTGGCGTTGAAATCGGGCGCTGCGTTGTCGAGAAACTCAGCCATCTCCTTCGTCAGGAGGAAATCGCGGACAGTGCGGTGGAGAAAGTTGACCCTTGGTCCGAGGTAGTCTATCGCCGAACGGTCGGCCTGTATCTCAAGAAGGCCCTTGCAGCGGCCATCTAGACGGCGACGCATCTGGCGCCGCCGAGTGTAAATGTCGTGGTGGTCCATCGGGCTCACGGGGCCGTGCAGTGCCGGAGAGTTATCGTCGGCGCACTCGTCCACCAACGAGTATAGCATGATGCTCAGCGGCTCCTCTGCGCGCAGTGCCGTCTTGAAGGACTGCGCCATTTGGCGGTAATATATAGGTTCGATGGCGTCGAGCATGTGCTTGAAGAATGCCTCTAGATCTTGAGGCAGCTGGCTAATTCGATACCTCAAGGTTGCGAGGGAGTCGCTGTTTGTGAGGCCCTCGTGAAGCGAGCGCACAACCAGAAACACCCACAAGAAGACTCCCTGTGCCTTGTTGGTAATCTCGTGAATGAGAGCGCTGCTTGCGCTCGAGTAGTCTCTCCAGTTGGGATGCTCCTTCATCTTACTCTCCGTATAGCAAAGGATGTCGTCTCGGGTGAGATCTTGCAAGGAGAGCCTCCAGGGGCTGTTTACGCCGTACGCGTCCCGGAACACGTTCCATGGCCGGCTGGACACACACAGTTTGACGTTGGACGAAGCGGCAAGTCGCTCAAGGACCCCGATGAGCCTATTATGGTCTCCGCCGTACTCATCCAGCCCGTCGATGAAGAAACAGAACCGAACAGACATGTCGTCGCAGGCGCACAAACGATCTACAATCTGGGTGAGCTCAAACATGGACCATGGCCGGCCCTCTTCCCCCGGAGTGAACCCTGCCGAATAGCTGTCGAGGGCGAGGTCTTGGGGAATAATCGTAGTGGCTAGGTGAGGACTTTGTCGAAGGATCTCGAATAGCAGGGATCTTAGAAGCCCCTCCGTCGACTTTTGCAGTCTGGTGCCCGCGCTCCAGAAGTAATGACATGCGACGACACACTCGTGAGGGTAGGACCAGGTGGTTAAGAGGTCCAACGTGCGTGGGTGGTCGCCGAGAAACTTGACCAGTGTCGACTTGCCGGAGCCTGCCTTGCCAGAAATCCAGTAGATGCCCTTTTCAGCCTCCAACCATTGGGAAAAGTTGCAATCGTACTCCGATGCCGCCGCCGCCGCCGCCGCCGCCGCCGCCGCCTCTTCTCCTTCGGATTTGCGTCTGAGGGCCCAGCCAAAGGTCTTTGCGTGCGCCTCCGCGATGCTGCGATGGCGAACAGGCATCGATCTGAAGTAGAGGCTTCGGAGGATCCTCTGCTGAGCCGATACCTCACAAGCGTTCTCGGCGAGGTCCAGCAGCTTGTTGGGCAAGTCGTTGAAGTCCTGGCGAGTAAAGGCACCCTCCTGTGAGGGCAATTCCTTGGTAAGGGATGACTTCAGGGTGATGCTCTGGATGGCGCTGGATATTTCGTCGAGTTTGACTGAGTGGTTCAGCTGCATTGACAGGCTGACTTCCCTGAGCCTTTTCAGCTCTCGCAGGACACTTGACTGCTGATTACTGTGACGATGTCAGAGACAGGAGCCCCGGCGGCGTTTTTGAGATGGTGGTCTCATACCTTGTGATGGCGACGAGGTGCACGACGAGCTCCTGGCGATATTCCTTGAGCCTGGCTGCCACGTCGGCAACCTTGCGCTTCCCCCATGTTGCTGTGATGGCAGCATGGAGACTTGCAATTTTGCCGCCCGGCGTGCGATACAAGCTTCTAAGGAGGCCCTGGAGCTCGACAGCGGTGCTCCTACATTTCTCGGAGAGCTGTCGCAGGGCTATCTCCTCGGCTATCTTCTGCTGGGGCTCGTCAACGACGTCGGAGGCGCCATCCAAGTCGTCTATCATGAAGCCAAGATGCGAGCATATGTCGTCCAGGGTCTCATGCTCCTGAGTGAGTCCCTTGGCCGACAGGTAGATCTCTCGAGACGTCGATATTAATTTGGAGCCCAACTCGACGAACTGCACAATGGCGGCTGCCACACCCAACGCAGTGAAGGGATCCATGGCTCCGTCCCACGCGATGAAGGTTTATGGACGAACAAAGAAAGGCGCAACCACCATGGTGACGGCATCGGCGGTTATGTACATTGAGAATCCCAAAGCTGCATGGGATGGATGGCAAGTTGGCGCCGTGCGGGGACGCTTCAGCTATATAATTATCTACTCGTATGTTTGGGGTTGAGGCTGACTAGCTCTCTGGCTGTGTGGCTGTAAAGCTGAGGAGCCGTGTGATTGCCGCGTGCCCTCCTCCATGCCTGCTTGGTGGCTGGCTGGAAACATCCAAGCACCGTATCGCTCACCAAGGCAGGCATCATTGCGCAGTATCTGGGCAATGAATGGTGAGGCGGTGTTCTTGTAATCGCGTTCAACCTAGACGTATGGCAAACAACGTGCGGGGCTGAGCCTCGATATATTATGTATTATATGCAGCATATCGGAGGCATACGTCCATGAAGGCCTTGCTTGCATTCTTGTCATCTGACAAGCCTTGTAAATGAAGGACCGACGTAGCTAAAGGTTCAAGTACGTGCTTGGTTCTCTTCTCCATGATGTCCTTTTCCGAGCAGCACCAAAAACACCATGACCATGGCCTCAAAAATGGCACGGATACATCACCAAGTCGTAAACGCCCCCGCCAAACGAAGCTCCCCGCACACGCATTTCCTCCTTCTTCCTTGCTGGCGCCACAAGCACAGCTGACTCGGGCGGCTGGCGAGATACCAATGCGCCTCTGTCTCCGACCTCCCCGTCGCATTCGCCCCATACCGAACCGACTGAGACAGCCTCTGGCGCGAGGACGCTGGCTTTACTCCTTGCGGTGAGATAGTAGAATGGGTGCTAGAAAGGCACGAAAGGGAAAGCTTTGTCATCTTGTATTTATATCTGGCTACTTGGGCGCCGGATCTCCTCGAACTGGGGCCCTTCTCGCGGGTGCTAGGAAAGGCTGTTACAGTTTATCCCGGGACTCGGGGTTGGGATCGCCATGATGCCAAGACATCACCTGCTACCTCCAGGTTGCTACATTCACGATAGCGGCGGAAACGAAATTATTGCGATAAATTCTTGGTGTTGTCGTCAAGAGTCCTCTCTGACGCAGTCTAATTATATGCTATTAGAATCCCCCAACTCCTTTTTTAAAAATGAGACAAGTGCGTAGAAAGCCTAGGACGAGAGCGCCTTGTCCAGGCTCTCAATCAATTTGGGGACTAAGAAAGTGATGGTCAGCAACATTATCATGGTTGTAGAAAAGAGACAAGGCAGCTTACTGTGGCCTTCCCCAAAGACGAGCGTGGGCCTCAGCCGGACAGTCTGCTTTCCGCAGGTGCCAATGTTTACGCCGAGGGCCTTCATTGTCTTGACAAGCTTGGCGGCATCCTTTGTGTCGAATGCGATGAAAGTTCTGTAGGCCGAGTGGGTTAGCATGAATGCAGTCCTGCCTGGATGATGGATGATGCTGTCACTGCTTACCCCTTGCCCTTTCCACGGAGGTTGGCGACGTTGTCGGGGTACTTTGCGCTGAGCTTCTCGAGCTCGGCGAAGAGAATGTTTCCAACGTGAGACTGCGAGCATTGTCAGTAAGTATGCAGTTGCAACGAGTTTTTAATATCCCCCCCCCCCCCCCTTGCGTGTATCATCGTTGACTTACGCATTGCTCCACGAGCTTCTCACTGAGGATAGTTTCAACGATGGCCTTGCTCAGAACAGCCCGGGCTGGGTCCCCAATCCAGCTACACGATAATTAGTACCACGGCGCTAGAGATCCTGCATGCATGCAACTTACGTGTTGAATTGACGGAGGGCCTTATCGGGCGTCAGCTTGCTGTCGCCGTAAAAGTAGCCAGCCGTCTGCGCCTTCTTGGCAAAGGTCACGATATCGGGGGGCGACGGGAGCTCCCAGTGCTCGTGGCCCCAGAACTTGCCTGTGGCTCCGAAGCCAGTCTGCACTTCGTCGGCGATCAAGAGGGCGCCGTGCTTCTTGGTGATGGCCTGGAGGCCCTGGAAGAAGGCGGGCGAGGCGTGGAAGTCGCCGCCCTCGCTCTGGATGGGCTCGACGATGACGGCGGTCACGGGGCAGTGCCTTTATAAACGTCAGCACGGCAAAGATTTCGTATTTTGCGGCATCTGCAACCCACCATGTCTTGATGAGATCCTCGACAATCTCCAGGCAGCGCTTCTCCTCGGCGACGTTCTCCTCGGCGTACTTGTCAAGGGGGAACTTCTGGATAGGGAAGGGCGCCTGAGGCCAGTTGAAGCTGGGAATGTCGAGCTTGTGCAGGGCCTTGGACCTGGTAGTGGCCAGACTAGCAAAGCCACGTCCGTGGAAGGAGTTGGTGAAGCTGAGGACGGCAAGATCGGGAGATCCGGGCTTGGCGTTGTTCATGCACGAGACGAGCTCCTCCTCGGTCCACTCGACGCCCTCGCCTCGCTGCTTGCGGCGGAAGAGCATCATGGCGGCCTTGTAGGCGAGCTCGTTTGCCTCGGAGCCCGAGTGGGCTGTGAAGATGTAGTTGAGGTCCTTTGGCGCGGCCTTGAGGATGCCGTCCCTGATGATGTCCGGCCACCGGCTGGACGGGAAGGCCCCCATGGCCGGACGGTTGACCAGGGCCTGGATCATGTCCGTGGACTGTGCGGCCTTGACGAGGGCCGGGTGGTTGTATCCCAAAGGGATGGATGCGATTTGGCAGTATCTGAGGAATGTGAGCGAGTCGGGCGGGGAGCGTCGCTGAATGAGAGAGCTTACACATCGAGCAATTGGTTGCCGTCGGCATCGACGATGCTTTACTCTGGTCAGAACACGGTTCACGCACGATGGGATTGTCGCGGGCGAAGAGAGACGCACTAGTTTCCAGAGCTCTTCTCATAGTCGGCCACGAAGTTGACTGCCCGCGCATCGAAAAAGGCACCCAGCTTCTGAGAGATGGCCTTTGAGGCGGGACCGGGCACCTCGGTGGCGACCTTGACGTCGAGGACAGCAGACATGTTTGATAGGTGAGGTTACTGGAAAGGGATGATGAAATGCAATGCAGGAACGGCTCCGCGTCCTAGTGGATGAGCTCCAACTTTATAAGCTGCCACCCCTTCGCCACGGCTTATCTAGATGGACCACGAGGTCGCTCATCCTCCTGCTTCCACTCTGCGTCTAGACCGGCCCGGATATCTGCGCTGGTAGCCGGTCCCACTTTTCCGCATTGTGCCGGCATTCGCAGCCACTGCCACCCAGTTGACAGCCGGGGTACAGAGGAAAAAGTGGGACCGGAGAGACAGACCGGCTCCCTGCGGGTGTGGTATTAGGTAAATTTTTAGGTAAAGTTGATCATGTGCCTGGTTTTGGGCGTCTGCATCTAACTGCATGAGTCGAGTGTACGTAAGGTGCGTGCAATGGTGCAGCTCCGGTCCGGGGATAATGGATGGGGTTGGGTCTGTGGGTGGTTTGCTTGGGTGGTTGGACCGGAAGAGCGACGAGGCTCCGGACGGGTGAGGATGCTGTTGCACGCTGCACCTGAGAGTTTGTGTTGGTGGTCACTTTCACGAGGCAAAGTTCTTGTAAGCTTGGTTGAACAAAGACAGAGAATGAAGGCGGGAATGGCAACGAAACATCATACAACGCCCCATGTGCGAATCTCACACCGACATGCCCTCGCTCTCCGCCATGTCCCCCAACGTATCAAACTTCCAATCGTAAATCGCGGCCTCTCTATTCCCCATCAAGGCACCTTGCCTCACAATCCAGCTCGACCTGATGCCCATCTTCTTGGCAGGGTGGTGATCGTGGAACTGGCTCTGCGCAGTCTGCAGCACCTGAGGCTTCTCAATGCCGAACCTGTGCTTGACATCCCGCAGCATGTACTCAAAGTTTCGCAGGTCCGGCTTGTAGCTTCCAACCTCTTGAGCGGTGATGATGCGATCAATAGGGACGCCCTGCAGCGGCCCCGCGTGCGACTCGGCGAATGACTCCCGGTCCACGTTGGACAGAATGACCAGTTTGAAGTGCTTGGATAGTCGGCGCAGAGCATCAACAGTGTCGGGGAATGCAGGCCACGACCCAATGGATGTCCCGAAAGCCTTGCTCTCATCTGCACTGGGGGCAGCGAGGCCCAGCTGGGAGGCGACCTTTGGATGGATGGCAGCCAGGAGTTTGCTATAGGGTAAGTCGGGCGTTGCCGTCATCTGGGTGCTCTCATTTTCATGATGGACCTGGAGAACCTGTTCGCGAGAAAAGCTCGCGTCGTTGGTGATGAGCAGAGGTTGGTAGGCGGCCCAGACACCGGCTTCCCAGTCGATCAAGGTTCCATAGCAGTCAAAAGAGAGGAGGCGGTGATCTAGTAGCTTGGCCATTTTGCAGTGGAGATTCTGCTACCGAGTCTGGCGGGATGGAGGTGGATCTTGCAGAAGAATGAAGAGCTGGAGCACCTAACTCCTCAACCACTTCACTTCAGCTTGTCCTTGTCACGGCCTTTATAGTTCTTCCTGCGCGTAATCGCTTCGCCACTTGACATTCAGCACGCCCTTTGCAAACTTGTTTCCGCCCTCGAGATGTCAAAAATGTCCGAATGCCAATGCTTCGACACGCGGCGCAAGGGCAGGTTACCTCAACCGATCCGGTGGTGCATATAGATAAGAAACGGGGCCGGCCCGGATCCAAAGTCTGGAACTATCCGCCGCCGGTTGTGCAGTGAAAGCATGTAATTGCCATCCTGCGACACACCGTCGTAGTAATCCGCTCCCCGCAAGACATGGGAGCCGCTAGCATGCCACGGTAGCTGAAACAGGACTATCCAACGGTGGCTAATCCGTGCCGAGCCTGCCAGCAGTGGAGGTTGTATAAAGGACCAGGCGGAGGAAGGCGGTCCATACAGTCTCTACGCCCGGCAGCTTTTCCGGGGCCGGTCATGACGAGACAGGGGGATCCTTGGCGAGGCCGAAAGGGGAAACCTGGAGTTTAATAATGTAGGCTCGCTTAATCGAGCAATTAGACAGGCTGATTTTGCTAGAGACTCGGTGGTCGCTTTCTAGAGTCTGGGCGAATTGCTCGATCGACTAGGCATCGGCATTCGCGATGATACTTGGACGAGAGTGGATCCGTCAAAATAGGATAATGATAACAAAGGCATTCAAAGTTGAAGAGTGTTGTTCTCTTGGATTGAGGGAGAGGCGCGAGCGTTCGATCCGATGGCCAAGATCGGGTAGGGATCCAAGAGGACTTGATGAGACCGTGTCCGAATGCTCCATCGGAAGTCATTGTAGAAGCATTTCCTCGTCGCCCAGCGCATCGTCAAGCGCAGACACGGGACCGCTTGTCCAGCGCTTGGGTGTAAGCGATGAGGACGGGGGTTGCCTCTTGCAACTTGCCCAGTGAGACATTGCAACGCGTAAATTCTGTCCCCTTCTCATGACCTAGTGCGAGTGGCTTCCAGACCCTCCCTCCCTCCCTGCCTGCCTACCAGTGCCCGATCATCGTTAGCCTCGCTCCATCCTCCGTAGCTACTGCCTTTTGTGGCAATCTTATCTCTCATCCCCCTCGTCAGTAATCGAGCACAGGCACGTTCTGCTCGGAAGAGGCGCCTTCCAGATGCTAGTCTGTAGACTAGCCAGGATTCTGCCTGTCAGCCTCTTCCGATCCTCAACCAACCCGTGTCTCATTTGCCCTTTATTTCCGTCAAAATTTGATTATAAGTCTGCCTACCTCTGCATCCCTACACAGCATTCGTCTCTAGCTCCCTTACTCTTGCTCGTAGCGCCCCCGCTGCTCAATCACCCATCACCATGGCCTTATCGCGACTTCTGAGCCTCGCGCTCCTCTCGTCCGCATTCACAACGTCTCTCGGTGCATTATTCTGCAAAAGCGAATCACAGCCGAATCCAATTGCATCCCAATACCCAACACAAACTACGGGCACTATCAATGGCACCGTCGCCATCCTCCCCATACCATTCTCCCTCGCCCGAAGCATCATCCCGGCCGAATACGCTATTCTGCAGCACGCATATCAATCCCTGCTGCCGGGATTCCCCAATGACATGTACCCGGCTATGCTGCAGTCCCAGCTTGACCACGATGTCCAGGCCTCGGGCGTGTCGCCGGGAGACTTTAGTCGCTCCGGAATCTCTTTCCCATTTGTCGACAGGTTGAACGATGGCTACACGTCCATGGCGTACGGAGACCAGATTCTCCTCAGCGCGACAAATCCTCTAGCAATTCTCGGCACGGTAGCCTACGGCAACACCGTCACTGGCGCTTCCTTTGACCCCAAGTGCGATGCTTATGCTTGTCTCAGTGACTTTGACTGTTCGACGAAATATTTCAAGGCCTATGATGCGCTCCATCCTAGCGCTGGCCCAAAGATCAGCCAGGTGTTTACTCCTTCAATAGCCGAGTCCTCGCCTTATTCGCTTGATTTGTGAGTTTCTGACGGCCATTCGGGCTCTTGACTCCCTCCTCTAGTGGAAGTCGATGTTAATCTTGGTCTGCAGCTTCAAAAATGTCACAAACCAGCCCCAGTTTTCCAACAATAAGCTGTTCTGCGACAACTACGTTCGTCTGTTCAATGCATCTGTATCTCTGCCTCCCTACCAGCCTACATTTGTCCGTGGCAGCGTTCGCGCCGTGTCGCCGTTCTTCGCTCAGACAACAACTTGGCCGGATGTGTGGGGATTACAGATGGACAATGCATTCATCGAACACAACTACCTCAACTGCCAGAGCCTACAGGGCTACTATTTCTCTGGATAAGAGGGGAGAGGATGAAAACCTAGAAGAATGCGAGCATGTGCCTACCTAAATACCCAAAGATTCATGGACTGTATGATGCATGAAAACCCTGGATTACGATTGAGTAGCGTGTTACCCTGCGTACTGTGCGTAGCATCGTGACACGTACGTACTTCACATAACAACAGTGTCTTTAGTGACGACTGATGGTAGATGTAGAACGCATCTTGAATCGTTAAGGTGTAATTATTACTGAGAGGGACATTGTCACCAACAAATAGGTAGGGCTAACCCAAGTAATCAGTGTGAGCAGCTAAGTGTTTATGAGATCGCTCGAAAGGATCTACCTCGGCATTCACCATCGACTAATGCAGTCGCCAGTCACAGAGAAAATGTCAGAGTTAGAGTCTAGGACTCCGCAGACATGCACACATATCCACAATTTGCAGTCAGCTCCCTCCATTCCGTCTCCAACATCTCATCACTAAATACAACGCCTCCAATCACACACGAATTCTAGAAATGACTGCCTACAACGACCTCAGACTCGAGGAGGCTACCCTCGATGACATCCCTGATATGACTGAACTTTGGTTCGCGGCGTTCAAGGACCCCGCTCTACAACGACTGTGGCCAGACACTCCCGGCGTGCGCAAATGGTGGGATGGGGCTAATCGGCATGATATCATTCACAAGCCATTTCAGACATTTCGTCAAGATAGTCGACCCTGGGTTCGATCGATGCGCAGGGCCGGGCGCGGTTGGTGGCATATGCTAAATGGGACATGTCTATGCCTGATGAACGAGGCCGTCGGTATCCGCCCTGGCATGAGGACATGCCGGGTGAGGTGTGCGATGCGTTCTTCGAGAGGGAGGAAGATGAGAGGAGGAGGGTGATGGGGGATGAGAGGCACTACTGTGAGAGATTGTAGCTCGACGACTCACGAGTGTGCTTGATGCTAATGGTGCTTAGATTTGGACACGCTTGGAACGCACCCGGACTACCAACGACGAGGAGCGGGCTCCATGCTTGTGAAATGGGGATGTGATGCTGCGGATAGGGACCGTGTTGCTGCGTATGTGGATGCTAGCAAGGCTGGGGCACCGCTTTATGAGAGGCATGGGTTTGTTGACGAGAGTGGGACTGATGCGGGTGATGTAGCATCTATGGCTAGGCGACGATAGACTGCTCTTCACCCATTCGTCATGGAGTTTCAAGAAATTGGGTAGAAGTTGAGTACTTGGGATTGCTGCCCTTTCGGCGTTGCGGAGGGAGGACATACGAGGTCTTGATGGGGGTTTGCAGTGCTAGGGTTGATGATACCGGGTTCCAGGACCGTTCTATTTCGTTTGCATGTTATAAGACCCGTTATTGCCTGCTCGCGAGATGTATATATGGACATATATCTACAATCATCAGCCAAATGGAACCTAGGTATAAAACATATGATAATCTGTAAAGTAAGCGCTAGCCACTCAACATCACTCCTCAGACCACAATCACTCTCCCACACGCAACCATGCGCCACCAGATTTTCATGAAAAGGTAGACCATGAGAAAATGACATGAGCCTCCCTATCCCCCTCCAGGGCATTCATAGAATTCTCATCAATTCTTCGGATCATGAATCATGACAGAGCTGTATTCCGGACTAGCAGTGAGATATTTCGAGCTCGAGGATAAATAACCGCTATGAAGGCTCGCATGACCGAGAATGCTGTTGCTATCAGGTTGGAAGGGGGATTGCTAACGAGAGTGGTTAACGTTGCTTGGTTTACTATCCGAGTGTGAGATTACGGGATGACATATACGCACTTTGAAGTGGAGGTTAAGGGTGAGACGCCAACGGCTTTCGGGTTCCGCAATCAACATTATCGGGCCAGTCGCACACTTTCAAGTCGTTATTGAACTCTAGACCTTCAGGGCATGCAAAGAGCTTGGCGAATCCCTCGGAGCACTCATAAAACTGGTTGCAGAACTGCTTAGTCTCCAAGAAAGTCGAGTGGCCTATCAGGTCGATATCAGGACATCTGCTGTCCCGATAATACGGTTTATCCGGCTGGTCATCGCCGTGGACGAGGCTGGCGAGAGTGAAGAACACAGATGCCGTGAGAAGGGAAAGGAACTTCATTTTCGGGGAGTGTGGCCTTGAGAATGCAACTGGTTGTTCAGAGAGATATGTATGGCCGTCTTGTGCAGTGTAGAATGAATGCAGTGCTGGATGAGCAAATGAGATCGGATCAACTGGGAGGGTTTATATAGTCGCTTGAATAAACCTCGGAAAACAAATTTCAATAGTGCCTGCCGCCGAGCAAGGCTTTCAGGCAAACAGGGTTTTTGGCTCAGTTGAATGTCTCAGTCTGCGACGAATTGACGTCTGATAATGCAGTATTTATGGGTACAATAGGTGATGTGGCGCGCGCGCGGAGGGAAGATGAGACACGGCAAAGATGTTCAATGTTAGTGCTATTGCGGGTAACTCCCGCGCCTGCAGGAAGAAAAGATTGAGTAATACAACACACGCCCCGTACGTCGTTCAACCTGCCATCACGATGTTGCTTGTGGAATGCAAGTGGGTTAATAAAAAGGAATTGCAAGACAGCTGTACATGCCTAGCTACCTGGGGAGCTAGTGTCAGATGTTACAATACCCTATCCTTCTGTGTTTGGCTGATGATCTCGGTGGCTATCGAGAATGCTCCCTGTCCTGCCTCTATCTCTCGCGTTGAGGCTGCTAATTGATCAAATACTCTGCATTGTCCTTATGATAGTACTGATGATGATCGTTGTCAAGTTCGTCCCCAGCCGTAACTCCCTTCCCCTGATGTTATCTCCCATGCATTGTGCGTTGTGGTGGCTGCACTGCATAATGTCTTGGGGCCCAAGGCGCTTGTTGGGCCAATCCAACAATATCAACTCGAGCGGGGTTGGCGTAGCGAAAAGACTTGTAATTTGCGGTGATTCTCTTCATGGCTGGCCTCGACTTTCAGGACTGGGAGGTACTGTTTTGTATGTCCCTGCCAACATTTGGCATGACCATGGCTTTGATGCGTCTCTCGGCATGGCTATATTCAGCTAAGTAACGACTACGCACATGTCGACTGATACAAGTAGCAGTGGTTGGGCCCAGTATGCGAAGGAGGAAGTAAATTGCAGAGGGCATATATCGCAGATCGCAATGGAGTACCATAGTATGATTGATGCGTATGTGGCCAACCAATTATCTATACTCAGGAGATGAAATTGGCGGTGACTATATAGTAAATATTGTTCCCGGGCTCAAGGTGATGCATGGATTCCAACAATTCCTTTTCTCCATCTTTGCTCTCGTGTACGCTCCTCTCGCCACAGCTACCTGTTGCGGAGACTTTTGTCTTGGCAAGTGGATGGTCGAAGTATGCGAGACATGACTGGTTATACTACATCCACAGCTAGGAGATGATGCTTGTTGATAGTCTGTCCCTTGGAGTTCTGGAACCTGGGATAGATGTTTGCAGTTAGGTTGCTGTTGTTAGTGCAGCAGAAGTGAGGAAGTTCTTTTACAAGTTCACCCACGACAATGGAAAGCGAAGGGATATGTGAGTTGTTCTAAAGCTTTCATCGTCCACTTGGTAGCTGTGCAGGGTTGGGGTTAGCAACGTCGACATCAGGGAATGTTCTAATCGTAGGTTGTCATGACTGCGGTGCTGTTTTGTCAGTCCATGCGTTGTGTAATGCACGGCAAAAATGTAGATTCTACAACTTGCTTAATCGTGTGTATTAGTGGATTGTATATGTGACGCCATGATCATTTTGAATTTCTTCAACACCAAGATGAGTTGGCATTTGTGGTTCGCGATAATATAATCCTGGGCCATACTGTCGACCAGGGATTCTGTAACAGTTGCGACGGAATTGCCATTCCTCCCCCAACTCAACTGACTATTCGGATTTGAGCAATCCTTAGATGAAGAATACAGACGCTATTACCATAAATAATGGCTGAATATTCAATAGAGGTCTATGGCATAGAGCAAAATATTCGTACTGACTTATCTTCATAGTTTTAGAGAGAGGTTCTTTGTATTAATGTCTAATTATCGTCTCTGGCTGGCGCGTCTCGTCCCTCCTAGCTGCATTCTCTAATTCATCCATCCATGTTCCATCTACGCCAGCATGGCTATGCTTTAGATGCTGTCGAAAATGATGCGCTCTGAAAAATTTCTTTCCCAGCAGACATGTCTGAGATGTGTGAACACGGGTCATATGATCAACGCGTTTCATTAGGTCCTGATCCGAAACTTGCATCCTACCCGTGTGCCCGCTGTCACCGGATCGCGGAAACGCCTCACCACAGTAACCACATATGTCACTCTCGCCAGGATGGGCGGGTGATTCATGGAATATTACATCAGTGTCTGACAGGTTCAAGCAGGACCAGAAGTGGCGACGAACGTGCCAGGAATTTTGATGTTGTTCGGCTATGTCCTTGGTCCTGAACCTCTTGCCGCAGAATGGACATTGGTACCGTTTCTCCGCCTGATGTATTCTAGTTTACTTCGTTAGTGCCGTATAGGGGACAAATAAGATGAATGAGAGGACGATTATCAGATTTTGGCCGATGGGATAGACATACCTTAACGCTTCATCGTTCTCGAACCTTTTCGGGTTCTCAGGACAGCATTCGCATTCATACATGACGAGCGGATACGTCCTTCGAACGGAAGATGCTCGATGCAAAGCATCGAACTTATCGAATTTCGGCGATGCAAGTTTATTGTGAGTAGACTCAGGTTCGTTGTGACTGCTCGCGGAACCAAAACTAGCGACACTGATTTTTTTCCTTACGGCTTGACGACTAGAGCCTTGAGGACTGCTTTCACGCGAGGACTCCTTTCTTTTCAAGCTGAGATTGGATGTGTCAATCTGATGAATTGTGTCCGTGGCACCGGAAAGAACTCGAACCCATGAATCCAGATCCATAGCTGATGCATATTCAGCGAGTTCACTTTCTTCAGGCACGTCTTCCCTGAGTGCTACCCAGCGGTCCCACGTCGCCTTGTCTTTGAAACGCTGGATAATCGTGCTCGGATCAGCCCCGTCAGCCTCCGCTAGTTGAGCGTGGCTAAACAGTCTGACGGTAGCGTAGGAAAGCAGCGCCGGATAGGCTTCCAGGACTTGGGATTGGCTTGTGTCGGAGAAATTTGAGAGAAGATCAATTCTGGGCGCATCTAAAGGGGCTGATTTGGCGGCAAAATTCTGGGTTATTGCCATCCATCCAACGATGTCTACGCACGATGTTGAGCTGTATGATACCAGTGCCTCAGTTGTAACTGCGTTCTCCCTCCCTGTAGCGAGTTTTCCACCTGGTAGCCGTGTCTCCTCGTCAGCAATCATGGTGTGACGATATCTCACAGGCTCTTTAGAAAAAGAAATTGAGGATAGGGCGGGAGAAGAATTAGAGTGTATGCCATCTGATGACGACGCTTCTAGTCGGCGATTCTCTTGTCGTTGTTCCAACTGTCGCCGGGATTTTCGGGTTCGTGCTTGAACGAGGGCATCTAGTTCGGCAATATTGAGATACTCTAAGCATGTGGCCATTATAGAAAGGTGCCCGCTACCGATAGGATGTGGCGTCAGATTTGGGTCGAGGACGGAGAAGCCGTTACTTCTTAGGAAGAAGTCACGCACTGACTCATGTATGACTTGAACGAATCTAGTGTCGCCGTGTTCTAGATCTAGCGATCCCGCTCTGGCGTAATCGGACATCCTTTCAACGCCCGAATCCTGTAGCTCACTTGACCTGGTCCTTTTCACCCTCGACTAACCCTTTGGAGAGGCTTCTAATCTGCCTCTCAAGTTGGTCGTCGTTCTCCGTGAAGTGATCAGATGTGCGCCACTCACCGAGCGACGCTGGTGCAGGTTGTCTGATGAAGGCCATTATGTGATACCACTCATGAAGACGAAGGGGTTTCGTTGCCAGGACAGCCCACTGGAAAAAGCGAGCAGTGAGCTCCCTGGTCTCTCCCGACTGAGGGAGGAAAACATGTCAGAAAAGAGAGTCTCAAGAGCTTCAGGCACATTCTGAACCCTTCTAATCAAGTACGGCACATCCTTTCCGTCGTCCCAGCTCTTGAGCATGTCGTCCACCACCAGCACTACCCATAGAAATACCCCAGCCGACTTGTCCAGTATGTTATCTCTCAAGAGCTTCCAATTTACTTCGTGGCTCACGATTCCCAATTGGAGTCTTTGCTCTACGTAAATGGCAATATCATGGCTGTTATGTTGCTCAACAATTATTTCGGGGCAGTTGCTTACCGTAATAGAGGGAAAGTGTCGACTGGATATGCATATATTTAGATCCACTCCTGCGTGATAAGCTTGTCGTTGTTATTTGCCGCCAAAGTAGCCATGGTTCGAATGCCACTTGAATGCGCACTCGTCAAGAGCATGCGATGAATGATCAGCGTCTTTTTTTCATTGACCAACGTTAGTATCCGAATACATCTTCTGAGAAGAAATCCCCTCAGCTCAACCTCTTGCCATGTGGCAGTCCTGTCCCCAAGGTTCCTCTACTTGAGTTTTTGTTGTCCCAGAAACTGCTGGAAGTGTTGCAGATACACACCCTCTCCAGGAAGAAGCTGATACAACAAGGATCGCAAAAGGCCAACAGGCGAGTGCTCAAGTTCATCTCCTTTAGCAATTGAAGAAGAATGCGCTGCATGGCATTCTGACTTGGCTTGTCCTAGCGCAACTTGGCGGAAGGCTGCGCTGACCAAAGTCGACTTCCCCGCGCCTGGCTTCCCCTTCAGCCAAAGCAGACCGTTGTGCTTGTCCCGGTTCCGACCATGCAGCCAATCCTGATATAAGATGTTGCTAAAGAGCCATTGGCACGTTTGCTCGACAGGTATTTCTAGGCCTTGTTGTCGAGAGTTGATATTCGGAAACCATAGAGATTGAAGGGCTTCACTCCCTTGATGGATAGAGGTAGCTTTGTAAGATTTTGCTGATGGTCTGCTACCCAATATTGACCAGCGACGATGTCGTCGCTCACGTGGACTGGTGCTCTGCGCGTTTAGCCTCGTGATAGAGTGGTAATCGAAATAAAGCTCCCAGCTAACCCTGCGATAATTGGATCGTCGATCCCAGAATACCGACACATTTCCAGGTGATTCGCTTGAAGGGTCTCAGCGTGTTCACGATAGTCTCCAAGCAGAGAGGAGTAATCTGGAACGACCTTTCTTCCAATCTTAGCCCAAGTTGAGACCTTCCTGGAAAGTCTTATATTCGAAAATCATACTTCCTTCCATACCCTAGAAAAACTCTTCCTGTACCCGTTCAAGATCTGTCGTCTTCAAACCAAGCGCGTCAAGAATAGCAGGTGTTGTCTCCATGCCCAATATTCTAAACGAACGATCGGACCAAATTCACCGAGTGCCCAGCGACAATCTGGGCTACCTCGATGAGGTGTGCCCAGAAATACGACTGCAGCAGCCGACTCGACAATATTCTTATGCATGCTGTCTTTGGACAATGAAGACTTCACGAGCATCTAGCAGACATCGTTTGTAAGGGTTGACTGAAACCCGCGGTTTAAAAGGCATGAGCTTGGCTTACTTCCTTAATAATAATGCCTCCGAGACTGTGAGCTACGCATATCAATGGACGGTCGAGCTTTCGCTCCCTAGACAGGGCAAACAAGAGGTCTTTGCTATGTGAGAGAATGCTATTCTCGTTTATCGCGCCGACCGCGTACTTTGTGATCTTGCTGTCATAGCCAAACACAAGAATGCGTGAATTTGGACATTCTTCGGGAAGGAGATCCGCAGGCCAGAACACAGACGTGGATTGGGCACCGCCATCCTTCTCTGTCGCAGTAGAGATGGCTTCTGTCGCGGCCTTCGGTGCTGCCTTTAATGAAATCCGGCGAAGACGGGTAGTGATATTACGGAAACCACGACTTCGCCCTTCTTTATTGTCAAATGACTGAGAGTTCTCCAAAGATGTAGGCGTATCCAAACGTTCAATGGGGCGGGTCCATGTTTTGAACGGATGGCCCTGTAGGCCGTGGACGAAAAGGATACTACAGTGAGAGTCAAGGTCAGCTGGTAGCATCTACGGCCTCGGGTTGCGGGGTAAGGACGCACTCCACGACGGACGAGCTGCCCTGGGGCTCATATACGATGGAGATGCCAGTATCGGTGCGATGGTCTTGCATCTTATATCATGGCGAAAATGGTGACAGTATGGGGTGGAGCCGCCGCATGACCATGGAAGTTTGATGTTGAGGCGGCAGGGTGGTGAATAGGCTAGGAAGAGCGGCTCAACATGAAGTATGACGGTCTGCTATTTTTGGATTAGCGCCTTGCTTGACCCCGCTTACCGCGAACAAAGTCCATATTTATTATGCAACCTTCGCTGCAAAGTACAGAGTACTTCGTATGAAAGACGCAGGCTGCCCAGGTTGTTAGGTGTCTCTTTTTGCGGAGTATTCTTCCTTGTCTTGTCTCTCCTCCCTGATTAGGCCGTGTCTGGGAACTGTCATGGTGTGGCTAGTTGCTCCCTCCCACCCTTGCCTCTCTGTATTTGTAAGTATCTCGACATGTGGCTCGCTAAAAGCCGTTTACCTTAGCGCTACGGTCAGCCGCTCTGGCGGCAGTTTTGTGTGCTATAGGCCGAAAATCCACATGCTGTAATGGGGCGGCGCTAGTGGCGGTGGCACGGTACTTCTAGGTACCTATCGGCTGCCCCATATCCTACTGGGGCCAATGGACAGCACTTTCCATTTCATTCGCCGACATCGTCATCACACTTCCATGTACTAAACAGCTCCCATGCAAAGAAATCGTCACATTTCTCTCCGACGACACGGTTTTGTTTTTGCCACATGGAGAATGATCAAAGGTCGCCGAATACAGGGCATCGTCGCAAACTAGAGAGGGAACGGAAACGTGCCACAAGAGCGTAGGTTCCTAGCTTCCAATCCGCAGTGTCCCGAGGTTCCCTCATGCCCAGCTAGAATGCTTACCCGCACTTCTCCAGATGCGATGCCTGTAGGCGACAGAAAGAAAAGTGTGATGGGGGTGTTGTCGTACATGTACGAGGTGCTCTTCTCTAGGCGCGGACACAGTTGCCTCAGACGAGACCGCCGCATCGCGGGGGTTGGATACTAGCCACAAGGATCGGCGTGCAGAGTTCGTGTTCCGAAAACGAGGCGGACGGTGAGTCAGTGAGGTCTCGTTGCAGGGTGGCAATGTTGAGCACGGGTGACCCAAGATAACACCTCGCACCTGTCCGGAATTTAACAGAGAACGCGCTAGGAGAAACCAAGATGGAGAGAGACCTAAAATGGTGCTAGGGCATGACACAATCCAGGTGCCGGGCGGGACGGGAGCGGCGGAGGTCCTAGGCTGGATATGAGTCCGTGGCCCCACCGCTGGGGTCTGGGTAGTTCCCGCGGCGAATTGGTGAGTCCTGACCCGAGCGCCGCGCCAAAGCGGGCCACGGCCCTCGCGGGGGTGTAGGAGGCAAAGGCACGATGAACGAGCCGAGGGCGCATGCTAGGGAACCGAGGTGGGGCATGATTCAAAGCTATGCCGCATGAGACGCGACGTTGGATTTGGAGTCTCTTAAAGAAGCTTTCCTATAAGGGGAACAACAGACTTCCTCTCCGCCAAACATGATGTTTCATCCGAGAATTCCGAGTTTGACTCAGTGATAATAAATCAGCATGCAGCCTCTTCAAGACAAACATCACGCGGTATGAGGACCCGTTTATAAAAGCGGATGTTTTAAACTAGTCGCTGACCCTGATTTCAAGACTACTCATGGGAGTTTTTCACTTGACTTTTGACCTATGCGCATCAAGAACTGGATTGGATGAGGGATTGCCCGCTGTTGACCAGAACGCATGTTGGCCAAACGCTTCAACCCTTCCTGCACAGAGACTAATCATGTGTCTAGCAGCCTGCGAAATCTACTACGACAAAATTCAAAGAATACTACCGTCCTGAAGAGCTCCAATCTTCCTCTAGCACACTCAACCTCCTCTCATTGCTCCCACCACGAGCCATTACTGATTTCCTAGTCCATTGCTTTTTTAGACATGCTGAAGCCAACTACTTTTATGTCCAGCGAGACTGGCTGATTGTCCAGCTTGACTTGGCTTACCAGAACCCCGCATCATTCGCTCACCGCGGTGTCGGGACTGTGTGTATAATTTTCATCCTACTCGCTATTGGGACGCAATATGCCTACCTCGAGTCGTTGACTGAGCCTCCCGATAATACCCCTCGAAACCAGGAGGCTAAGGCCGGCCGGTTTTCTGAAGACTCCATCGGGGTTACGTTTTATCAGCAGGCCTGTCGACTGCTACCTGATGTTATGGCAGTCTCCTCGCTCGAAAGTGTGCAGGCTTGTCTCTTGATGGGGATATATACGTTGCCGTGGGACGCCTGCGGACTCTCCTACACATATCTGAACTTGGCTTTAAACCTTGCTATAGTAAATGGCATGCACAGAAGGTATCCAAGCGAAACCGGGGATGTTGAACTCCGCGAAATGCGGAATCGAGTCTGGTGGACCGTCTACACCATTGAAAAGTATGTCGTATCAACATTAACCCGAAAGCCCACTGCTAAACTCACCTTCCACAGACGTGTCGGCATATTTCATGGACGACCGAGGTCAATTGCTGGTATCGATGTAGATGCCACCTTACCGACAGATGGAACTGATATTTGGCCGTCATCAACACCCTCTCATGGCTCGCATGCCCTAGCAACCATCCAACTGAATCTCCATCTGGATAAAATTGCACAAGAAATGTAAGTACCTGCAGCGATACGCACCACTCCAGAACCGTGCTAATAGAGCTCAAGGTCTGTTCTAAGAACTCGCCAGCGATCAGAATTGTTAGATACCTTGACAAAGCTTGTCAATCTCCAACACGGGCTTCACCGCTGGTGGGACGGCTTACCCAGCGACGCCAATTTCAAAGAGCCAATATCCCTTTCAGATGTTTCTCGGCAGTGTCTTCACCTAAAACTAGAATACTGCCTAGTGCGTATGTATGTCGGCAGGGTGTTCATCCTTACCCATGAGCGGCGGCTCAGCAATTCCAGTCCAGACTCAGCAGCGGACACTCCAGGCATGCTATCAAACAAGAAGCGACTTCGCTCAATCCTTGTAACGGACTGCATAGAAGCGGCATTATCAGTCATGGATACATGTCGTGTAATTCGCAGTACAATCGGCCTTGCCCGCGCATCATATACTGAGTTTAGCTCTTGTCGGGCTGCTCTCCTGGTCATCACCACGCAATGTCTTCACAAGCGGACATATAGATTCCGCCAAGCCTTGAGAGACGGTCTAGCCATGTTAAAGGAGATGGCCTCTGGAAGCGAGTCCTTCAATTCAGAAGCATCGCTAATCGAGGCTTTCGAAAGAGCCATTGCAAAGATCGACATGATAGGCAGCACCGCTTCGACCGGCGGCGAGGGGCCTGACTCCGACTACGCGAGGTTTAAAAGATGGGAGCAGCACTGGAAGGGTGACTCTTCCCTTCTAGATGCCGCGGCTGACCGGCCGTCAGGGGATGCTAGCGCGCCTCCTGTTTTGCTAGATTCGAATAAGCAAGATGAGGGTATCTTTGGGCAAAGCACAGCGCCCATATCGTCATTTGCCCCTTTCTTTGGGGTAGATGGCAACTTTGCGTCGTTCCCACAGTCGCTAGATGATTTCACGTCATTTTTCGGGGAGCAGTTTGGCTCAACCTTTGATGCAGAGCCAACTTGAAAAAGACTAGCTAAGATCTGTCGTAATTAAAATTTGATAGTAATGAAATTATTTGCTGGTTAATAGCCCCAGCCCCTTGGGCGTCTCGCAGAGTCTCCCGCAGATACGAACAGCACGATGTGCAACATCCCATGTCTCGCCTAACCAACCTGCCATGCCGTCTTGATATACTCCTCCACATCCGCAAGTAGCTCGCTCGGTCTCTCCATCGCCTGCACAGATTCAGTAAAGAAGAAATGATTCAAAATATGTCTCGACGTACCGGAAAGTGGCCACCATGCCCATGCTCGTTGTAAGATACGAGGTTACAAGTCCTAGCCACCAAGCTTTTCGGCATGGGGACAATCTCCTGGGCGAAAAGCGAGTAGCCGCAAGGCTTCTTGACAAAGGGGAAGTTCATCTTTGGTCGGTTTGTGATCTGGAAGTATGGTCAGCATGGGTTTGGAACCTTCAGGGATCTGTTGGTGGTTCCAAGGCGTACCACACTGATTCTTGAAATCTTTGGGTTGTCGCCGGCGGCGCAGGTCATCTACAGTTTCGAGTTAGTCATTCATCATTAAAAGCAAAGAAGGAATGGAATGGAATGGTGCATCTCACTCCGCGGTTATGGTAGAAGCATCTGTTGATGGTGTCCGTCATCCAGTACAAGGTGACGCTCTGAAGGATTGTCTCAAGAGGCGGATCTTCATCCGACCACTCCAGGAATTTCTCCCCAAGCCTACACGCTCGTCAGCGATTTTCTCAGTGGGGCGGTCTCCAGCGTATTCTCACCAGCTTAGCAATGCCAACGGACTGGAACTCAGTGCGAGTCCTACGGTGGCCGGCCTTGTCCCCTGCGCCAAGGCAAATGCGAAGCTCGTGTCAACGAACTCCCCGGCCTTTTGCAGTGCGTTTTTCTCAGCATCATTCAGTTTATCGGACTCATCTACCGGTGCCAGGGCTATCATGTTGACATGCATCCCCTTGCAGGCATCGTAAGTGATTGTGATCATCCTGCTGAGAAAGCTGCCGAGATCGCCGCCCTGGACAAAGTATCCCGAGCCGAAGCCCAACCCTACCATCAAGTTGTTGATTGCTCCAGCGGCCATGTCGATGCCGTAATCTTGGTCGATGGGCAGATCTGAAGAGTATGCGTATCCGGGGAGGGAGGGGACAACGACATGGTATGGCAAGTCCTCTGGAGAGTACTTGTTCTTGAGCATGTCCAGAATCTGGACGAACTCGCAAACGGAACCAGGCCAGCCGTGAAGGAAAGCAACCGGGATGGCATCGGCCTTCTCAGAGAACAGCGCCAGGAAGTGAACATCGATCGTGTTCCCCCCCGCATCTTTTACAGGCGCCTTGAAGTTTGGAAATGAATTGATTCGGTCTTCCTGCTTGCGCCAGTCAAAGTCGTTTACCCAGACGTCCTTTGCATTCGCAAGCCAGTCTCGCTTCATGCCGTACGTCCTCCCCGCATTAGTATTTTCGAACACCTCCGGAGCTATCGGAGAGAGCTCTAGGAGTTTTCGGAAGAGCTGCAGTTTTTCTTCTTGGACGTGGGCTTTGAATGGCTTCACATCCAGGGTTGCCGCCGCCGGCAGCCTCGCGTATTCGGCCATTTTGCGTCTGGTCTCTTCGGGCGGGCAAGTGTAGAATCAGTGAAGGGAGGAGAAGCGAGCGCGCATCTACGCAGGCCATGGGGGGTTATGTAGGTGGCCATGTATGTCCGTCCAATGTGGTAGCACGGGTGTCCAACGAGGTAACGCACGCGTCCAACGTGGTAGTGCGGGCGTCCAACGCGGTAACACGGGCCGTCCAATGTGCATCCCCCGATACGATGGATGGAACTCTGCGGAGTGACGGAGATGTTTGGACGGAGTAGGGTCTCATTTTCCTGCATCGGGCAATAATCGCCCGGCTCGACTCCAAGCAAGCGGGAGTGTGAATGTTTCGTGCTGCTTCTTTTTGGCGGAGTTTGGAAATGCAGGTCTCAGACCTGTGTCACACCCTCCACGGTGGTGGTGCCGGTATGTAGGGCCGGTAATTAGTACATACTAAGTTAGTTAGTACTTGTACTACACTGAAGTAGTATATATACTAAACGAGTTGGTCTGGTATTAGGATCAATACTAATGCCAAATTAGTATAAATTAATACAATTTAATATAAATTAGTGTACAGATTGTGAGCTATGATGAAGAAACCAAGTTATTGATTTATTTTAGTATAAAATTTCCAAGTTACTGATTTTTTTTGTCAGAGGCAAAGCTGCACAAACGGGATAAGTCACTTGGGGCCCTATAATTGGGGGCCCAGGCGGCGATGAAAGTGAAGGGGAAAGCCTAGTAGGTGAAGAGGGACAAGGACTAACATGCGTGATAAGAAAGCAATGGCGAGATGGCAAGAGGGTCATAGCAAGAGGGTCATAGCAAGAGGGTCATGGCAAGAAGGTCATGGCAAGAGGGTCATGGCGGGAATCTAGCATCCTCACAGCTGTCTCAATGGTCACGACCTACTAATTTTCACTCTTCTGAAATACCTGATTTGTCTGATATCTGTAGTATAAAAAGCCCAACATTGTTAATTTTCAGCATAATTTTTTAGTTCATGAATTTTAATCTTGAAAATCCTAGGTTGATAATTTTGATATAAAATTCAAGTCGTAACATGTGATTGAGTCTCACCATTGAGTCGCAGAGTTGCCTTTCTACAGTGTAGCATCATCATATCCCTGTTCACGGCAATAAATGCATGCGGGTAATTTACCCTGTGGTATCCACTTTTAGTAACCCGGTCCAGAGGCTGGCGGTTATCCAGGTATTTACCCAGTTTACCAATCCCTCGCCGTTATCCCAGTGTACATAATGAGATACATACCGTATATTTGTACTCCGTAAAACAATATCGTGCATAAAAACAGTAGTATCAATTACATAATTAAATATATAGTGAGGACTCCAGCATGAACGCCAAAATTACTTCATGGCTTTATTATGCAGAATTGCGCACGTAAAAACCTTGGAGGGTAATGTAAGCGGAGATAGTACTGAAGGCGGCATCACAGGCTTCGTTCTTGGGCAGCATTAAACGAATATTGCGACTGATCCGCCACCAATAGACACGCGACTCGTTTTCAATACTTGAGCGTTTTAACACACATCCGCAAAGACATCGACGGTTGATGTGTTTGGCCATGTTCAAAGTGTGTATGCCATTCGACACTTGCTCGGGTAAGGCGAGGAAAACGTATGTCTCCGACAAAACGGGCATGAGATTGTAATATCATTTGCCATCTACAACTCATGAGATACCAAGAGTCACAGTAAGAGGGAGAGCAAGCACGAGGAGGGAGATGAGCTCTGACGACTGCATGACGTAGATATTATTGTGTTGGATTGACGGCGCAGATAACGTCGTACATTGCCTACTCTTTGACGGCGTCTTTAATCCATGTGTTCCTAGAACTCAAGAATAATACCAATTCCCCGAAAGCCGCGCCATTATTATAGTAGCATCTTTACTTCCTTAGGTGTGTAATCTCCAGTGAGCCTCCCTGCAATGGCTCTAGCAAGCACGTCCTTCACCCTCTTTAGCTCCTCCCATATCAATTCAAGACCCCTTGGTGTATCGCTCACTATTATGGCCATGTTGAGGTTGAGGATTATGACATGTACCATAATTAGCATACGCTGGGAAGGCACGAGAAGCCAGTGTTCTCTCACGTTTATCTTCGGTCGTGCCATCATACCGCACGGACATGTTTCCAAACCCAACCCCAGGCCACACTAAGTGGTCCACATGATCCTAGTGAACAATGTTGAGCACGTGGAAACCTCTCAAGTTTTGCACGATGTCCGAAGTCAACTTGCAGTCCACCATGTCGGTTGTAAGGGGCACCAAGTCGGGCATAGACTCGAAGCGCAAGCACTTACACAGCACCTGTAAAATCGTCTACTCCACGCGTCCATTCGCCTTCGGACAGGCCCACCGTTGCTTCGACTCCGCCAAGGAACCGCGTTCAGCGATCGGCTGGTGGGTTGGTTAGTACCGCAAAGAGAGAGTCACGCTTCATCCACAGTTTTTGGTGCAGACGTGCGATTCGGGGCCGAGTTTGCGCGGCTTCCTTTTGAAATAATTCTTCGTCGTGCGTGTCTGAAAGAAATGCGGAAAGCCAACTTAGCGAACGGCGAACATGTATCCCCAAAGGAGCAAAAGCCCATACCGCTTTAGGAACACTGGTAACAATGGGGTTGCGATTCCTGGGGTTATGCGGGAGGCGGCGGACCATTGGACAAGATGGACGTTCGGGTTGCGGTTCTTGCCAACTTGCATGATTTGAATGGATTTGTATTCCAGCGCTGAGCTGATATGGAGCACTTTCGCGGCTCTTCATGCCTTTTCAGTTGCCGCTTTCCGCCGCCTAGGAACTATTCTTGACCATTGTGGCGCTTGAGATTGCTTAGGGGTGTCGTTACAACCTGAAAGCCCAAGATGTAAATAGAGAAGCAAAGCTTGAAAGTTTGTCGCCCGGGCAGCAGGCACTTTATATATCGCCTGACATCGTCCAAGCAGAAAGGTCTAGGTACATCCTGAGTGGTGTCAGTGGTGCATTTATGGTCATGGTTGTTACACAATGCCCTCCCGTCCACACATCTGACAAGAGAAAGCATCCCGTAGAGAGTCCCAAGTCAGCAACAACGACACAGCCTATCGCACTTTGTCACTATGAAAACATGTACATCTCTTGGACCTTAAGGAAGACCAGGGTAAATGAATTGAAGAATGAAGCCTCGGAGTCTAGTAACCACGCCTGCCATTTAATGCCTACCCCTACTTGCATAAGCTGCCTAAAGAAGTCGCTCTAATCGATGGCAGCAAGGCCACGGCATACACAGACTTACACAGGAAACAAGATTTGAAGCGTGTTGGCTGTGATCATGGACGTAGGTATGTGGTTTAGCCACGAGGCTGCTCCATTGCTGCGGGAAGTCGTCAAGGTAGGCATACGCCACAAACTCAATCGCAATAGAATGGCCATGCGTACACAGAAGCATATTTAGCCCATCATTAAATCTGCTCAAAAATAGACATGGAAAGAACGGGAGTCTGTGGAATAGTCCTAGAGAGCGTCCGTCGCTACAATCCTGGCGGATACCACCCTATGCATCGACACCAAGTCATCCACGACTTGGTTGGTACTGCATATGAGACGTACAATACAAATTATACTGCAGCTCACTGCTCATCAGCCATCAATGAATCTGTCATGAGAAACCCAGTCATGTCCCACCCAAGCAGCCCCATCCGTCTCATATCCTCGATGAAGAGATCCGAATCCATGTCCACGGAAAACCCACTCGGAAATGCCAGGTGCGGCGTCTCCAGTAGAGCGAATGTCGGATCCGCCTCGATCCAGCCCATATCGCCTCCTTGCTCGCGCCTAGAGTCCGCCACACCTGAACTCCCGGTTGCTTCCACGGTTAATGCGTTTTCGGTGGACGCTGGTTTAGTTTGGCCAGATGGAGCATTTCGCAGACGACCCAGGTAGTCCCGAGCCGTCCGCTCGCCACCCAAAATAGGCGCAATGTCAGGCACCAGGCTCTGTGCCTCTTGCGGCGGGGAAGAATCCCTTGCCGCTACCCTCGCCTCGCAGAGTTCCAGCATCTTGAGAAGTAAACGCCTCCCGTGTGCCGCAACGGGTATGTGGCATCCCTGTTGCTCGGCTTGGCCGAGGTCATCTGCCATGTCCCTGATCTGCTGGTGAACATTGGGTATCGGGAGCGATCCCTCGACCAACAGCAGCGCGACGATGGTAACGGCAATGGAGAAGACCACATATGCCTGCGAGAAGAACTTGCTCCGAGACGTCTGAGTGTTGAGCGTCCGCAGATGGCGATAGATGCGCATCGAATCCTGTGCCGCGGCAACGCAGGTCGTCCACACCGACGGTGTGCCGCGGTGGAGATGCTCTCTGTACATGCGGATGCGCTGCGTGTGCATGCACGACCGTATGATGTGGTGCTGCCAGGTGATGCGCTCCCCAAGGGGTTCCGGGAGACTCGGCGGGCTGCCTTTCTCATTGAGTTGACAGTACCAGGGAAACCCGTCGATGAGGTCGATGAGCTGACCGTCAAGGCCTAGTATGTTTTCGTAGGAACGGCGCTCGTCTTCAGCGTGAGAGAAGTAGTGAAAGTTGAGAATGTGGAACCCGCGAGACTTGAGTATATTCATGCTCATCTCGGTCGGCTCGTCCATCGGTCGCGGGCAGACAGCGTCTTCCCTCAGGTCCGAGTCCCTACAGTTGAGCGGCAGCGGCACTCCTGGAGACTGAAGCCTGATGAGCGGCGGTCTGTCAAGGCTGATGGTCTGAAACATGTCTGTGTCGACGAGATCCCACCAGATGCGATGTCGCATCTCATCATTCAGGTTCTTGGACGGGGCGGTGTCTCGGTCGAGACGCAGTGCCTGCGCCGCCCTAACGGCTTGCGCGAGGCGTCTAGAACAACGATAATGAGCAAAGCACTATGCATTAGAGGAACTCCAAACTTACGAGTTCATGGCTTCAATCTGGTTCGTCGCGTACCAATACATCTGAGACACGGAATACGTCTGCAGTTGTGTCAGACACGGCTTCGACTCGTAGTTCCCCGCCCGCAAAGCATGCAGCGAGGCCTGATGCCAGATGTGAGCAAGGTTGCGGATAGCATCCCTGGGGAAACCAACGACGCCCACCGCTTCGAGCGGCACGTAGAGCGCGCTGGTCGATATGATGGTGAAGAGAAGTGACGTCCAGATCAAGTCCGTCTTCTCCAGCCCCCTGTCCCAGAACCGGGTGTACTCCTGGCGAAAGGACGGCTCGTGAATACTCTGAAAGACCCAGTTGACGTGCTCAATGTAAAAGTTGACCAGGAGATCGCATTGCGGCCGCGACGGGAGAACCGAGCAGAGCTGCTGATTTGCCATCATCCACCTAAACTGCTTGTTCGTGGCCGAGCGCCATGATCCCAGCTGATGGTCCTTGCCCGACAACTGGGCCAGCAGCTGAGGCAGTAAAGGCAGTGTGAGCTGCATCATGTCAAATGTCCAGAGCAGAGCCAGGCCTTCTGAGACGGGACATGAGTCGTCCCGCGGAAGGCTTGGTAGGCTATGTGGTGTGTTGAGACTGGCAATCCTATCGTCGGTCACAGTTGCGGCCACAGACCCGGCATCTCTGCCTCCGGGTCCGGTCCTAGGCCCGGGTCCGGGAACAATGAACGTTGCAGATACGGCCGACTCAGTAGCCGGGGAACGAGTTGACCCCCTGAGATTCTTGCTTGAAGTCTTGCTTGAAGCCCGCTGAGGGGCCGGGTTCTGACGACAACGTGCTTCGCGGTTATAGCGTATGCAGGTTCCACAGGGGATCTGCCTATCACACCGCAGTTTGTGATTACGACATGCCAGACAGCTCAACGGCAATCGATTGCCCCCTCCACGCCGGGGCAGTTGCTGGTGTGTTTCCTCCGATCGGGGATGTGGGCTAGATGAGTCCTCACCCGGCGCCTGCATGGCTGCCCGCATGGCGGATGTTAAGTAGCGGATGCACAACACCTACCCTGCCTAGACAGAGGATAAAACCACACAAAGAGAAGCGAAAGTCTGTCAAACGCCGGTCGAGGTAGAAGTCGAAGACGGGGAACAGTCCGGAACCCAAGACCGGAGATGAAACACATCAGCGCCAAATCCGGTTAGGCGACCGGAGATGGGACGCCGCTCAACTCCGGTCTGTCGTAACGGTACACATAAATAATATAGATTGCTTGGAATAACACGCGTATGTGTTTGAGAGGGCTCGTGCTGGCATTGATAGCCCCTGCTTTTCTCTCTTGACTTCCGCTGGGTATCGTCAAACGATGTTGCCCGACAGGTATAAAGGTATGCCGGTCGCCCAGCTTAGACCGTCCGCATAGTCTTCCTGAAGGCTAGAGGTGTTTAAATCCCATTAATACGAATATGTCGTTGCCACAAATTCCAATAGGAACGGGAAAGAAGAGTGTATTGATCACTGGGTGCGAACTGACTCCATCGTGTCACAAGTCCGACTCCATCCAGTTCTGACCATCCACAGCTGCTCACCAGGCGGAATCGGACATGCTCTAGCCAAAGAATTCCACGCAAAAGGTACCAAAGTGTTGAACATGCATTCAGATGCACTTCTAACAATTGTCTAGGATACCATGTCATTGCCACTGCGCGCAGAGTTCACGTCTTGGCGGGGCTGGCCGACTTGGGGATGAGCACGCTGCACCTCGACGTCACGAAGCAAGAAACCATTGACGCCGCCTATGAAGCCGTCAACAGAATAACCGGCGGAAGATTGGATGTTTTAGTTAACAATGCGTAGGTACCAAGCCTCTCTCGATGAGTCCTAGAGTGCTCACAAGCTCACCTATCAGCGGTTCAATGTTGCCGCGGCCTCTGACCGACGTCACCACGGATCAAGTCGCAGGATCATTTGCGACAAACGTATTCGGGCCCATGGCCATCGTCCGCGCCTTCGTCCGCTCCCTGATCACAGCCAAAGGCCTCATAGTCACCATCAACTCCTGCTCCGACCGACTTCCCCACCCCGTGCATGGCGTATACGCCATGACGAAGGCAGCGAATGCCTCCTACATGCGCACTGTGGCAGCAGAGCTCCACCACTTTGGCGTTCGCACGCTCACAGTCGTCACTGGTTTCATCGCAACGAATATCGTCGAGAGCGCACCAAGGATAGCATTCCCTCCCGACACGCTGTTCTCCGCCATCGAAGGCAACATCTACAACGGCCTCACGCCGCCCATGATGAGCGCCGAGGATTACGCCACAGCCGTGGTAAAGGAGACCATGAGGGGGGAAGGCACCGACCTGGGTCCGTTGGGACGCTGGTTTGGGACAAGGGAGTGGATATGGCTGGGTGGCATGTCGACGCAGTTCTGGTTACTGACTGTGCTTGGCGAGAGCTATACGCAGTGGCTTCTCGTGCGGATGTGGGGATTGGGGAGGCTCAAGGACGCAAAGTTGAAGGCTTCTTGAGCTGTTGCATGATCTGAGAATGTGACTGGCTCATGCATAGAGAGGCGTTCTGCTATTGGACCTGCTGAGTCTCGACGAGAAGGCCATCTCGCTGTGTGTGCCACGGAGGCAGCGTAATTCGACATCAGCATGAGATTGATCGGGCCGGATGCTTCTCCCTCTGTCCTAACATTGTACATTATAAATCAAGAGCCGTAGCAACCCTTTGTCAAGCCATGATGATCAGGCGACTTGACAAAATGCGGCGCCTTGTGCGACGTCGGTCAGATAAATACTGGCTGTAGCGGCCTTTCCGTATTTGGTATATCCGCAGGTATTCTTCCGCCACGCGCCACTAACAACGGTTGAACCGCCCCCAAGACGATTATGGGCCAAGCAGGCTATAGAAAAGGCATTCTCATTCCCTGTCATGGAGAAACGTCGGCTGGCCCAAGTCCTAGCTGTGGAGTCGGTGAACAAAAATAAATGTGCGCTGGGCAGAGTGGCTGCCGCCTCGCCATGTCGGCCCGTCTGGGCCTGACCAGATTCTCGACGACCAACATATCCCAATGCTGGTAGAGAGGAGCGCAGGGCTACAGCGTTGACCAATGTAAAAAAAAAAAAAAAATAGGTTCAGACTCCATATTTCCCTGAACTGGACTCATGGACTTTTTAAGAAAAACGGCTAGTTAGACTATCGGGCCTCATCGTGAGAGACTAGTCGTGCAGCGTAGACAAAGACGCCCAAGGGCTGCATCATGGACGAGTAAAGACCGAAAAGGGAAACACTTCCAACCTCCCGTGCCAACAACGCCACATTACCCTGTGACTTCGAAGCGAACGAAACAGCATCAGGCTCGCCTGCACGTCGTCCATCCATGTGTGATATGCGACCCTGTTTGTTGGCCTGTTCACCGCGACGGCCGCCGGCTGATACCCGAGCCGGACTATAGCCACAAATCCACCTTTGCCTAGTCGCCGCATCCCGAACAAGGCATTCCATTGGTTTGCGTGGGAATCGGAGTCATCTTCCTGAGAAAAGAGGAATCCGATCGTGGAGAGGCGGGACGAGCAAGGTCAAGAAAATATGGGGAGGGTGAGCCTCGTCCGTGGCGACACCGGCAACTATCCAGCTTTCCCAGCGCCCGTCACCCATTTCCATCCAGTAGCTTGGGAAATCTCTGTCTCTCCGTCAAAAAGCCTGAATCTCCACAAGGCAAAGCTGTCCCGACCCCATACTTTCCCTCCCCCCTCAGGCAGCCCATTTTGACTTGACTCCCTCATTGATGTAAACGAAAGAAAGAAATAAATAAAAAAAGACCGTAACTATCTTCTTACTTCTGCATTTACTGTCAATTCCTTTTCTTGCCTCACAATGGACGCATCCATGCTCCACGGCCTTGTCCAGGTCCAGTCCGCTACCGGCAAAGGCCCCTCCTCCGGCTCCGTCGACGCCGGTGTCCCGCCCGCAGCTCCGGCAAAGGCCATCTCGAGGACCTATCCCGGCGCACCACTGGATAACGAGTCGATTGAGCTTCAGCGCCTACCAACAAACAAGGCTGCATCAGCAGCCGGTACACCCCGCCGCTCTGCAGATGAGCCCGATTTGGAGATGAGTCGACCGGCCACCCCGGAACCGGCTGGTGAGGTTGTCGAGGCACTTACCAGCGTATGGGAGCCCTTTATGAATAGGTTTAGGTTGATGGCCGTGTGCTTGGCCAACTTTGGCAATGGGTTGAGCGACAGCGCTGCGGGGGCTCTGATCCCTTACATGGAGACGTATGGACGCCCTCGCCTGCACCACGCTAATCCCTCTTCTTGTCTCGCCACAGCTTTCCTCTGGTAATACGAGTAGCTGACAATGGAAACAAATCTAGGTACTACAACATCGGTTATGGCACTGTATCTCTCATCTTCGTCGGTCAGGCCATCGGCTTCATCTTCGCCGCCATCTTCCTCGATTCACTGCGAGCCAAACTTGGCCGCGCAAGGCTGCTAGGTTTCGGCCAGACCCTGATGACCTGCGCCTACATTCCCCTTGTTGCTTCTGCTCCCTTCCCCGTCATCGCCGTTGCATTCTTTTTCGTGGGATTCGGGATTGCCGTCAATGTGGCCATGGGCAACACCTTCTGTGGCGTTTTGCAGAATGGGACTTTCATGCTTGGTCTCCTCCATGGGAGCTACGGCATCGGCGGCACAACGGGACCTCTTATCGCTACAGCGCTCGTCACTGTTGCCAACACCATCTGGAGCCGATATTACCTGTTGACACTAGGACTTGGAGTCGCTACACTGATCCTATCCCTGTGGTCGTTCTGGAACTATGAGAAGGAGCAGGATCCGGCGGGCAGGGAGTTGGACAGACCAACCGAAGACAATCTGTTACTGGGCATGATATCGGCCATGAAGCTGCGCGTCGTGCTCCTTGGCGCCACCTTCATCTTTGCCTACCAAGGCGCAGAGGTCTCCATCTCGGGCTGGGTCATCTCGTTCCTCATTCACGCCCGCGGAGGCGATCCGGCTTCGGTGGGATACGTCTCTGCCGGTTTCTGGGCGGGTATTACGGTCGGCCGATTCTGCCTGTCTGGTCCGGCGCAGAAGATTGGAGAGAAGCGCTTCGTCTATGGACTAGTAGTAGGCGCGATTGCCTTTCAGATCCTGGTGTGGTGGGTGCCAAACATAGTGGGCAACGCCGTCGCCGTCGCCATCGTCGGTCTGCTCTTGGGGCCAATCTACCCCTGTGCAGCTGCCGTCTTCATGCGCACCTTGACCCGCCGCGAAGCCTTGAGTGGTATGGGATTGATCAGCGCCTTTGGTAGTCTGGGTGGTGCTGTGGCGCCATTTATAACCGGCTTACTAGCACAGGCGGTTGGAACATGGGTCCTTCATCCCATTGTCATTGTGCTGTTCGTGGGCATGCTGCTATGTTGGTATGGCATCCCGACTGAGCGGAAGAGGTCAGAGTGAGTGCGGTAGCAAAATCCGCGTGTTTTCATGTTCATATGGGGCTTGAAGAAGGCTGGCAAGCTTGGGATAATAATGACAGTGTCTGAAATTAGCGTTATGGTATATTCAATACATCTCTAGTATAGTGCGTAATCGAAAGTTGAAAGATGGAGATCGAATTTGCGTACTCTATCAGCTCTATAAGCAATGTAGAGATGTTTGTCTAGTCTACCGTCGTCAAATGCATCTATTCGCGTCGCTGTCGCATCCTTTTCATCCGCATGTTAGTTTCATAGTTGAAAAGAGCTTCGTCTAAATCCATGTGCTCTAGATGCGGCCTCTAGCTGCCTCGTGAACACTCAGCTTGCCAGCAGCAATATCTTTGCAAGTCTGTGTAATGCTAGTCCAGTCGCGGAAAGTAACAAAAGGGACTTTCTCGGTTTCACACCACGTCACGAGGTCTATTTTGAGTCCATCAATGTCAGTGGTCCTGCAAATACCAGGGGCATCAGTAAACATACCCTTGTCTGCTTTGGCGAAGAGAAGGTCTGTTTCCTTGGCCGCAGACAGATCGGAGACACCGTCGCCAGCATAGAATAGTGTAGGACGGGATGGGAGAGAAGAGTACTTGCGAATCTCGAGGGACTTGTCGTGGCCATGAATACTGGATTACGTCGTCAATATGTCTCAGTAACGGTTGGGTTAAAGCGAGGAGCGTACCTGTCATCATGGAACTCAATGCGCCAGCCACCCTTCTCATTGATCTGCAAACCGTCCCTCGGCACCACATTGTTGCTCACAATCTGGATGTTCCACTGCCCCTCGCCCAACAGCTTATCCAATAAAGCACGAATGATGGGCTCCATACCGCCGCTGAGGATGACAATGGGCACGTTGTTCTCTTGTGACCAGTCATGAAACTCCTTGAAGCCGGGGTCAAGCTTAATCTTCTCAAGGAGAATCTGAGTGCACTCGTTGAACGGGACTGTGATGCTGTCCAACATCTCCTGGAACGAGTCACGGAAGTGTAGGCGGCCAGACAGCACATCCTTGTTACCCTTCTCGCGCTTCTCGACGCCGTATCCCAGGTTGTCGGTCATGTAGTCATTGGAGTCGGCGGTGGTGATGGTTCCGTCAAAGTCGGTAAAGAAGATGAAGTTTGGGTTCGTCGCGAGCGCAGGCGTGTCGATGGACTTTGAACCCATGATGGCTGTTTGCAGAAGATGCAAGCGATCGTGTTTTGAGCGAGTGCTGTTCTCCGATCTTGTCCCCTCGTTTGTAAATCGGTATTTTCCTAATTATCGATCAATAGAGCCAATCGCTCTGCAGCCGTATAACACCCCTTTGCTCTAGGTATCTGGGATGCTGCTAAGAATCGTCTGGTTGTCTCTCTGCTCTCGTGGAGGGGCAGTTTTTGGACGTGGAGGGGCAATGCGAGCGATGGGTCTTTATGAACAGGCGCAGAACATGAGATTAGATTAGCCGGGAGGAAACAAAATGCCTCTAACGGTCATCGACGGGGCGCTCAGGCGTTAAATGTTTGATAGGAAGCAAGGTTTCCACAGCTGGTCTAAAACATTCGTAGATCCATTAAAACTCCGCACACCCAAGAAATCTAACTCAGAATCTCAGCAGAAGGACGCCGGTCTTCGGTCAGGGTACATTGCGGTACCACTAACAAGGCATGGTGAAGAAAGTACCTCAAACCATGGGCCTTGGTTTTGTCGTCATGGAGGGGCATCGCAGTCTTGGTGCCTACGGCAGGCATAGCACTAGGAGTGGCCCTTTGATGCCCCGCTAGCTTGGGGTGGAGAGCCAGGGTCATCCCCTACAGTGCCCCCTGGTTCATCAGACCAACCCACAATAGGCCGTTTAATTAGCACCTACAACTCTTTGGGGCTCGGGGACCTCGGTGCCTGGCGACGTTGTGGCGGTCAGGCACTAAAAAAGCTGGTTGTCGGCTTTCTAGCCAAGGTGTCACACGGCGAGTTCAAGTTCAGGACCACAGCATTTCTATCCGGCTCCCACTCAACGTCAAACGGAGTCGCCCGACGTCGACAAGCAAGCAAGCACCTGCGGCTCCCTCGCAGGCTGTGAGCTGCAACCAATTGCACCGCCCCTCTTCGAGGACCCTCGAGGATGCAGCCATTCAGTCGTCAAGTGGCCCGTACCCTAAATGGCGCCGGTCGTCTTCCTCTCGAACTCCCAGCACGCCGACACAAGATCTTTGCAAGAATCAATGCTGTAGCAAAGACACGGTCTGTGTGTGTCCAATGTGGCATCCGAGACTTTGTGCCATCACGGAGATTCTACTCGTCTGAGGTACCGCCCAAGGATCCAAAAGTCCACACCTCCCCGACCGTCGACAGTCATGCCTCCCATGATTTGCCTTCAGCTAAAGAGCACCGACGCGGCAATCTGAACCAAAAGCTCAGCCATGTCATGGACAACGTCCAGTCACGTCTCGTCAACGCGTCGCACACCCTTAACGACCTTACTGGATACTCGGAGATTGAGGGTATAAAAGCAGAGAACCGCGCCATCGAAACTGCCTTGGCAAAATCCCACACGGACGTTCGCACGGCTCGCCAAGCCTACAAATCGTCGAATACAAAGCGCGCCAACACCCAGCGTGAGGTCACAACACTGCTGGCACGAAAAGATTCATGGTCACCCCGTCGACCTCGAGCGATTCACCGAGCTGTACAGAACCGACCACGTACTAGAGGGCGAGGTTGCGAAGGCTCAAGAGGCGCTGACGGAGTCCGAGGCTGAGGAACAGAAATTAAGCCAAAGACTGAATGCGGGGATATTAAGGCGATATCACGAGGAGCAAATCTGGAGCGATCGTATAAGAAGGGCCAGCACGTGGGGTACATGGGGTCTGATGGGTATGAACTTCATTCTGTTTGTTGTGCTGCAGTTCGTGGCCGAACCATGGAGGAGACGCAGGCTGGTCAGGGGCGTGGTTGAAGAGGAGAAGGGCGTGCTGGAAGAAGTCCGGGGCGAGCTGGCGGCCGTCAAGGCTGAGCTGAAGGCAACAGCTGCTGCCGTTACTTCTGCTAGCCAACCTATCGAACAGTCTCCTTCCACACAGCTAGATGGTCCAGGCCAGACTCCAGTTATCAGTGGGCCATGGCGAGAAATTGTGGTTGATCCCGCAAAGTGGAGGCTTGTGGCAGAAGATTTCTTCAGCGAACGACGAGTTGATCTGCGGATGAGAGATGCATCTATTCTAGCGCTGCAGGGTGCTGTTGCCGGAGCCGCCATAGTTGGAGGCACGATGTTGATCATGGTTCGCAGACCGTGAAATGGGGCCGGCCCCGACTGTACAATATTGAATCTCTAGATACCATGTATGATAATTGTGCGTGTGCTACATTTAGCGATAAATTGGTCATTGCTCTGTTATTTCGCAATTCAAGGTTTCATGTGTACAACAACAATTTGTTAATATTCTCTATCTTATTCAATGGTTCAAATCACATTTGTGTCTAAAGCTGTTTAAGCCAAGAAGGCCCCCAGTTATCGCTAGCTGCACGAGCAGCGGTCAAATGCTATCGTTGTGTCGTTTATTATTAGTAAATCATCCAGCATATAGTTTAGCTTTGCTGTACTATTTCAAATCTCAATTATCACCCGATTCTTTCCTCTCAACTCTCGGATAGCCGGAAGTGAGGCAGGCAACGTCATGTTTGGAATCATGGGAGAGTGGCGCAGTAATTGCTAGTCGTATCGGATTCCACATAATAGCACTGTAGTCTGGGCACTCACTTACTGAGTCATTCGTTCGTCGAGGCGTCCTAGAGTCCTCCTGTTAACAATGTCTGGGAATAAAGACTTCTGGGTCGTTGGGAGGCGGCCTCGAGTTGTAAGTGACGAGGGCCAAGACTGAATGTCATATTGTGTTCAGTTCATCCATCCAGCGATGGGGTAGCCTTTTGACGCGGCTTGTTAGCCCAGCGGTTCACCAAGAGATGATTGGGAACATAAAATAATATAAAAGGGTGATATTGATATGTAACCAGAATCACAGACGGGCGCGTTGCATATGCGGCTGACTGGGGACAGGCTGTCGTTCAGCCAGTCTGGTGCCATGGATGTGTAAACTCCAGAGTTTGTAACTGCAGCCCGGGCCGAGAGCGGTGTCGACCAATTGAGTACATATTCACAGAAAGCAAGAAGAAGAAGAAATCTCTTTGAACCATCACACGGTGCCTATATGTCGATATACTACTCCGCACAGGACACAGCAAGCTGGAACTTTGGCAGCCTGTCTCAGGGCAAAGAAGTACGTAGCCCTACTGAAAATGGTTTTCAGGCCGCTTCTACCAGAGTTCAACCATCACGATTACAAGCACAATTAGAAGCACCAGGACTCACGAGACAGGTAGGCACGAATAACCAGCGATAATCGGCACACGACAGCTTTGCAACTTCTCTCATGAACATCTGGTGTACAAGTTGAAGCTCTATGCGTCGAGGCGTCCAGCCCCAGTGAGTCCTACGAGCGGGCCTCGACAGAGCAAATAGTCCTGCGAATACGGAAAGTACTCAGTACCCCTCACGCGGCGTGCGGCCCGTCGCCCTGGAAGTAAGTAGTACGTACTACTTACTTCGTGACCACGACGGCTGTACTCTGTAGTAATCAATACGCAGAGGACGGGTCTTGCTTAGTTCAATAAGACATCTACCCTCCTGGCTTTTCTATTTTCGTTCTTGATGCTTGACTTTCTTTTAAATATATTTCTCTGAGCTGACAGATTCCTCCCCTGAGAACCGTCAGTCAACTGCACAGGTCATTGGGCATTCCGAGGTCAAACCCGCGACAGGTGCCGATCGTCAAGCCCAATCCGTCCCTTATCAGGCCCGTCCGCTGGAACACAGAACGCTATAGGCTAGCCTGTTCCTCGTCCAAGGCTGGACTCTGCACTGCAAAACGCACCCGACAAACCCCGCCACGGCCTGGCAGCTAACGAAGCCTCCCCCCGCCCATCACTGACGACATATTCTCTCTCCCACCACGGGAAACAGCACCACCACCACTGCCACCACCACTGCACCGCAGCTTTTGCCTCTTTCTCACCTCTCAAGCTCGGCCCTCTTCTTGCCCCCCACCGGCTGCCCTCGAACGCTCTTGAGACCTCCTCCTCCTCTCGACCCACGGCCGGCAAAGAGCATCGTCCCCTCGTCGAATAATCACTCTTTATTCGCTGGCGCTGCCGCCTCGGCAAGTTTTGCGTCTTCTCCCCGTCTTGCGCGTACGTATCGCGCGACACCAGACTGCCCATCATGAACGAGGACGACGCCATCCAGGATATCTACAGGAAGATAGAGCGAGAGAAGGCTCTTATAAACGCTGGAAATGCTATGCGCTCGCAGACCAACAATGAGGCCGTCCGATCTAGGATCGACTCCCAGATGCGGGAGGGCCGTCGGAACCTGCAATTCTTCGAGGACACGCTGCGCAATATCCAGATGAGAAAGGCCAACCAGGGCATGGGCAATATGTCACTCGATGATCAAGGGAAGCCCCCTGCCCCTCCGCCCAAGGATGCATCCGGTTTGCGGGGAGGACGACGCGTCGTATGGTAACTACGGCCAGCCTGGCCAAGGCGATATGGCCCCTCCGAGGGGTCCCTATGCCTCTCAACAGCCCGGAGCTGGCGCCACCAAGCCGAGGCCAAACTTTACCAAGCTAGGTGAGCTACCACGAGGGTGAAGAAACTGTATTTGCCAGGGCAGCGTGCATCAGGCCATTTGCCAGTGCTAACTTGTGTCTGTTGCGCTTAGATCTTATCAAATATGATACGCCTTATCTCGGCCCCAGGATCCAGCTGATGCTCTCACAAATCCAATTCAAGCTCAACGTTGAGGAACAATACCTCGAAGGTGTCGAGAAGATGGTACGGCTGTACGCCATGGAAGGGGACCGAAAGAGTCGGGCTGATGCTACTGCCCGCAAGGTGGAAAGCATGCAGAAAATTGTCCTCTTGAAGCAGGCCTTGAAGAGATACGAAGAGTTGCATATCGACATGGAATCCGCAGACGCCCAAGATGGTATGTTTCTCTCTTACATGTGCTCCGGATTTGAGACTGCCGCCTCACTGGCTCTTCACAGATAGCTAACACGCCCTGGCCAGATGATTCCATCAACACACCAAACTTGCGTAAGCCTCTCAGCGGACAGCTCTCCATACGCGTCCTGGCTGTAAAGGATGTCGACCATGCGGCCACCAAACGAATGTCCCGCGGTACAGAAACCTTTGTTACCATCAAGGTCGAGGACACTGTCATGGCCCGGACCAAGGTGTCTAGGACTGACCGCTGGGAGGCTGAATATCACAACCTTGACGTTGACAAAGCAAACGAGATTGAGATCACCGTTTACGACAAACCTGGTGAACACCCCATGCCCATCGCTATGCTATGGGTCAGAGTATCCGATATTGTCGAGGAGATGCGCCGCAAGAGGATCGAAGCCGAGATGAATAGTTCCGGTTGGGTCTCGGCCGATAGGATGGGAAACCCGGCCTCCCCCCCAGGCCAATTCCCCGTGAGCGGATCTCAGGGTCAAATGGGCTTTCCGCAACCGGGACAGGGCGGTCAAGGTCAGAGCAACGCACCATATGGTGACCCCGGCCCTCAGCCCCAGGTAAATACCGGCCCTATCGATGGCTGGTTCCATCTCGAATCCGCAGGACAGATGCATCTCCAGATGAGCTTCGTCAAGCAGAATACGGATCGGCGCCCTGTGGATCTTGGACTTGGCCGAAAGGGAGCCGTCAGACAGCGCAAAGAGGAGGTGCACGAGATGTACGGTCACAAGTTTGTACAGCAACAGTTCTACAACATCATGCGCTGTGCACTGTGCGGGGATTTCCTCAAGTATTCAGCGGGAATGCAGTGCGAGGACTGCAAGTACACCTGCCACAAGAAATGCTTTCCCAACGTCGTCACCAAGTGCATTAGCAGCAGTCGCGACGAGAATCAGGACGAGGAGAAGATCAACCACCGCATCCCTCACAGATTCCAGCCTTTCTCAAATATCACGGCCAATTGGTGCTGTCACTGCGGTTCCATATTGCCATTTGGCAAGAAGAACTGTAGAAAATGCTCCGGTGAGTATATCGTGCTTTCCTCACCTATTTTTATGGCTGGGTCTTCTAACTTGATTATAGAATGTGGACTTACATGCCATACCGGCTGTGCACATTTGGTACCTGACTTCTGTGGCATGTCCATGGCTGTTGCCAACGAAATCTTGCGAGGTATCAAAAACCAGAAACCGAAGCAGCCCAAGGAAATCAAAGGCTCGTCGCTGTCCGAAAAGACACTACGACAAGGTCCTAAGACGGGTCCTCCACCCACCCTGTCGCCCACATCACCAAACGCGCCTCCCGAGGGCTCTCCATATGCACCACCTGTTTCAAATGAAGCTACCCAGGCTGCTCGTGCGCCATACAACACCCCCGCGTCACCACAACGCCCAGCACTGCAAGAGCGGACATCTTCTAGTGCCGATGCTGCATCGGCAGCGTCAGCTGCCATGTATGCCAGCGCAGGTCAGGGTCAACGAGTCGAGCCGCCACGGCAGGCCGCTCAATACCCTCAAAGCGGATATGGCCAACAGCGGCCATACAACCCGGGTGACTATGCCCATGTTGCTTACACAGGACAGCCTCCAATTCAGCAACAACAACAGCAGCAGCAGCAGCAGCAGCAGCAGCAACAACAACAACAACGGCCTGTTCAACAACCACCTCCAGTTGTACAGCCTCAACAGCCAGTGTATAAGCCGGCCCCTGTCTCTGTGCCTACCCCCGACCCATATGCAAGAGATTCGAGCCAACAGCAGCCTCTGAGCCCGCAAAGTCAGGTCTCGGGCAGGACACCTCTACCCTTGGCCACCGAATCTGGTACAGGCCAACGAATAGGTCTCGATAACTTTAATTTCCTTGCCGTGCTTGGCAAAGGTAACTTTGGCAAGGTCATGTTGGCCGAGACCAAGCGAACGAAACGTTTATATGCTATTAAAGTCCTCAAGAAGGAGTTCATTATTGAGAATGACGAAGTGGAGAGCATTAAATCCGAAAAGCGTGTGTTTTTGGTGGCGAACAGGGAGAGGCATCCCTTCCTAACGAATCTGCATGCTTGTTTCCAAACAGAAACTCGCGTTTATTTCGTCATGGAATACGTGAGTGGTGGTGATCTGATGCTTCACATTCAGCGAGGACAGTTCGGAGCCAAGCGTGCTCAGTAAGTCACAGCCCGCCTGACAAATTTTCATTTGTGGAAACTAACTTTTGTTAAGGTTCTACGCTGCTGAAGTCTGCCTGGCCTTGAAGTATTTCCACGAGAACGGCGTCATCTACCGTGATTTGAAGTTGGACAACATTCTACTGACTCTTGATGGCCATATTAAGATTGCCGATTATGGTCTTTGCAAGGAGGATATGTGGTACAGATCAACTACAGGAACTTTCTGTGGAACCCCAGAGTTCATGGCACCTGAAGTATGTTGAAGAGACTGGCTTACAAATGACTGTTATACTGACCAGGACTCCCAGATTTGCTCGATAAGAAGTATGGAAAAGCAGTAGACTGGTGGGCTTTTGGTGTTTTGATATACCAGATGCTTTTGCAACAGTCCCCATTCCGTGGAGATGATGAGGACGAAATCTACGATGCCATTCTCGCTGATGAGCCGCTATACCCGATACATATGCCAAGAGACTCTGTAGCGATCCTCCAGAAGCTTTTAACGCGCGAGCCTGATCAGCGACTGGGAAGTGGTCCTACGGATGCTCAGGAGGTTATGAGCCAGCCATTCTTCCGCAATATCAACTGGGGCGATATTTACGGGAAGAAGGTGCAACCTCCTTTCCTCCCAACCATCAAGAACGCGACCGATACGAGCAACTTTGATTCTGAATTCACGAGTGTCACTCCAGTCCTCACACCGGTCCAGTCTGGTATGTTTAGTCCTGGATGTCCCTAATGTTTCTATCTGTTTGTATGCTAATGAAACTCTGTAGTTCTATCTCAGGCCATGCAGGAGGAGTTCAGAGGCTTTTCGTACACCTCTGGATTTGAGTAGACGAGCTCTACTGAGTGCAACGAACTACTCCTCACGATTTTGATGACCATGTAGTCCACAGCTAGAGGATGACGCGCTTCCCTGTAAACGCAGTGAGGGGGGCCAAGACGACAAAACGACAAAACGACGGTGAAGGGTGATAGATATGTGAAAGCCTATATCGAAACGAAAATACTCGAAACCACATGTTTCTTTCTAGCCAGGGAGATGAATGTTCCCACCTTCTTCCCTGTATACACACGCTCTCTGATGTCTCTGCGAATGCATGATATTTCCTTTGTCATTGAGGAAGCGCGAATAGCGGTAAAGAAAAAGCAAGACTGCCATTTTTTTGGGGGCGTCGACGACGGTGCGGGAGGGGTGTGGGGATTGGACCATCGTTTTCCATTTTGTGTCTGGATGTTGATAAGGCATGTTGATGAAAGTGGCGCAGAGAGTTCCGACTATAGTATACTTAATAGATGTGATGTGTGCTACAACATGGCTACTGTGTTGTTGCCCGTCGTACATTTAAAATGGAGGCATGCCTTGCATGATGTGGATGTTGTGCTACTGATCCGATTGCAGGCTTACAAAAATATCGACTTTGTGCATGGGGTAGCGAGATCAAGGTTTGCAACACGCATCGAAATATGCAGTACTAAATGTGAGGCAAATTTGGTCTTGACTCTATACATACTATTTGTCTAGATCATCCATCCAATTCTGCGCCAACACATCAGCTGTACAGATAATATAAGCCTTTGTTTTCTCCTCCTTTGAGCAAGTTTATTTTAGTTCGTGTACTCCTTTTGCAGCAGCTTGGCAATGGTGTTGAGCCTATGAATCAGTCAGTACATCATCGCATACTAGATGAATAGTAATAAGAGACTGGGGGTTAAGAGGAGGAGGGGCTTACTGAATGTTGCTGGTACCCTCGTAGATGGCACCAATCTTGCTATCACGCCAGAACTTCTCCGCTAGGGCCCTCACGGACGAAGCCCATGCCACCCATCCACTCAACAGCCTGCCCGCTTACTCTGCCAGCAACCTGAGAGGCATAAAGCTTAGCGATAGCGGCATCCCTGACGAAGTCCTCGCCAGCCTCCTTCTTGCGAGCGGCGTTGTAGACGAGGGCGCGGGCGGCGACAATCTCGGTGTATGCCTGGGCAATTTGATGCTGCATGCCCTGGAACTCACCAACGAGGGAGCCAAACTGCTTGCGGTCGTTCCAGACGTAGCGGACGGCGTTTTCGAAGGCTCCCAGAGCGAGACCCGTCATCTGAGCGGCGATACCAATGCGGCCCTCGTTCAGCAGGCCAATGGCGTACTTGTAGCCATGGCCGCGCTCGCCAAGCAGGTTCTCCTTGGGGATCTCGACGTCGTCAAAGTTGAGGACGCAGGTGCTGCTGGCGCGGATACCGAGCTTCTTCTCCTTCTTGGCGATGGAGAAGCCCTTTGTGCCCTTCTCGACAATGAATGCCGTGATGCCGCGGTAGCCCTTGCTGGGGTCTAGGTTGGCGAAGACGATGAAGACGCCGGCCTCCATGGAGTTGGTGATCCACATCTTGCTGCCGGAGATGCGGAAACCGTCCGCTGTCTCGGTGGCCTTGGTGGCCATGGCGAAAGCATCGGACCCGGACACGGGCTCGGACAGACAGAAGGAGGCGACAGTGTTGGTGGCCAGTCGGGGAAGCCACTTCTTCTTGATGGGCTCCGAACCCCACTTGATGAAAGCGGTGTTGCAGAGTGTGTTGTGAACATCAACGAGGACGCTGACGCTGGGGTCCGCGCGAGCGAGCTCCTCAATGCCGATAATGGCAGAAGTGAAGTTCATGCCTGCACCTCCGTACTCCTCTGGGATCTCGACGCCCATGAGACCCTGTTCGAAGAGCTGCTCTACGAGGGCGGGTTCCATGGCTTCGGCCTCGTCCATCTCGCGCGCCTTGGGGAGGACAACATCATTGGCAAACTTGGAGACGGCCTCTTGCATGGCGGCCTCGGTCTCGGAGAGGTGGCTGATGGGGGTGGGAGGGATCTCGGAAATGTCGATTGGGGAGTCGGCACGGCGGGCTGGTGTTGTGGAGAGGGTTCGCGCGGCGCTGTACGGTGTCAGTCCTTTTGCTTCTTTCATACAGGACGGCGTTTCTTGGAGCAAACATCTGATGTCTTGTACCTCAATGGCACACTCGGACACTTACACGTTCACCCGCGCGGCCATGGACCGCCCAGCAGCGGCGTTGCCAGCAACCTTCTGGGCCAATCCCCTGCTGCCTCGGAGGGCGGGACGCAATGCCCGTGTGAAAGAAGACGACATGATGTCCCGTTTGTGAGGTGAAGAGGTTGAGAGGAGAGAAAGAGAGAGTCCCAATTGGGGTTCTGGTTGTGATGTTGTAGGCAAGGGCGGCGGCTAGCAAGTCAACAAGCACCAGGCAAGAGGAATCCAAAGTCTAAATCTAACAGAGTGAAAGGCAACAGTTCGGCCACCGGAATACAGTAATGCCGGACACCGTGAAACACAAAAACTACTGGCGAAGCTAGGTTTGCGGGACTCTTGGATGCAACCCTTCAGCGTGGTTCAGAAAAGAGACCGGAAGCGATCAATCTGTGGGTGGGTTGGGGAAGCTCCTTCAGCCGAGGATAACCACGGAGTTCTGGCGTGGCTGCGTGGGGCACTCGTCCGGGGTTTATCCCTCTATTGACAGGTACGTACCTTTCAGGCAATTGCCAATTAAGGAAGACGCCCGACATGTGACGAGTGGTGCAGGGGAGCTTGGCTTTCGCAGCACGGGGGATGTAATATCCGATGGAGATTCAACACGTGACCTAGAAGATCTCCCAGGAGGTTTTGGTAGGCTCGCGATATCGAGAGCTCCAAGACGCCACGACAATCTTTGTCCAGATCCCCAGATTAACGTCCCGTGCGAAGCCAATTCACACGCGTTTCTCATCATGGTCGGCTCAATCGTTCGGCAACTCTTTGCCCCCGCCACACGGCGGGCCTTCACAACAGCATCACCGACCCTTACCAAGCTGCCCTCCCGACCTGCCGTCTCCCGTTCAACACCACTCTCCCAACAAACAGCCTCTCTCCGGCCCTTCTCGACAACTCCCGCCCGCCCAGCAACCCTCAACCAGATCCTTCGCGGCATCCGCAAGCCCCGCCGCGCACGCCACGCCGTCTCCCCCGCCCTCGCAAACAAGAACTGCCCGGCCCTCAAGGGCGTATGTCTCCGCGTTGGTGTCGTCCGACCCAAGAAGCCCAATTCAGGGGAGCGCAAGACGGCGCGTGTGAAGCTCTCTTCCGGCGCTGTCGTTACGGCGTACATCCCCGGTGAGGGCCATAATATCCAGCAGCATAGCGTGGTGCTGGTCCGTGGGGGTAGAGCGCAAGATTGTCCTGGTGTGCGGTATCATCTCGTACGGGGAGCATTGGACTTGGTACGTACCAACGGAAGTGATGGCTTCATCAATAATTCCAACGAACACAGTGGCGAGGGGCGGGAATCTACATGCTAACTACAACTTAGGGTGGCGTTGCGAGTCGAACGACGAGCCGGAGCAAGTATGGAACCAAGAAGCCAAAGAAGGCGACTGTTGGTTGATCAGAGGACATTTGCGGAAGATAGATTTGCTGTGTCATTAGATGAACTGGCAATGTAGAACAGCTAGTTGAGAGCCACGTTCTGTACATTAATTATCAACACTGTACACTGCCGACTGATAACCTTGCGTTCCTGGTTAATTTGCAATGTGAACAAGTGTGGTTCAACTGCTGATTCAACTACTTCTCGATTGAAGATGTGCATATTTACACGAGCATAGTTGTCCAAAAAGATGAAGAAAAACAAAGTGTAGAGCCAGACGCCTTTACTTCCCAGGGTTGCTTGCTCAGTCCATTTGCCCCCTAGTACTTTTCCCATTTACCCTCAATGCAGACCCGATTGATATGAAGCTCGTAGCCAACCATTTCCTTCACCGAGCATGATGTTCTAAAATACACTTTGTCCGCCCCAATGGTCATTCGTCAGGCTTCTAGTCCTGCTGGTTCTCGTATCCTTCTGGCTTTGACATGCCGTTGATATCGAAAAATCTGGAGGTGCCTGCCGTTGAAGTTGAATATTAGTATAGCCCTCTAGGTAGTCCTAAGAACCGCAGAATACGTACAGGAATAGCCCTTCCAGTCAAAGTTATCCTTCGGGTTGCAGTGGCACTTGAGGTCGAGTCGAGTCTTCTCGCCGGTTGGGCAGTGCGTGAAGGGTACGTGGTAGTAGGCAATGTCGTTGAAGAAATGAATCTCATTCTTGTTGAGCAGGAGACCTGCGGCGATGGAATGCACAGGAGCGTCACCCCAGCGCTCGTAGAAGAAGCCACCATCGTGGTCGAGGGACTCGAAGAAATCGATGTAGGCTTTGCTTCGCAGCCAGTTCAAGTCACCAACTTCAAAGTTAGACCACTGAATGCCCCTCAGGTCAGCTATGCAATGCCGTTGAATGTTCATGGCGCAAAGGAACTTACAAAATGGCAACGGTTATATGTGTCACCACCGTCGTCGCTGAGGAACTTCATCGAGTTGTCTGCTGCGATATGCTCAGGGTGGTTTTTGATGAAGTTCTTGGAGCTGTCCCACAAGGTCTTGATGGTCTCCTCGTACTCGTAAAGACTGAGAACAAAGCTGTACTTCTTCTTCTGCTCATACATGACACGGAAGGGGTCGTAGTGAATGTCGCAGTGAAGCTCGATTGAGGGCTCCACTCGCCAGTAATAATCGTAGTTTAGCATGAGCTCCTGGCGGAAGAAGAATCCCGACTCGAACCGGCACATGTGCCGGTAACTGATGGAATCGCCGTAGATGATCTTGCGCGCGGCCATGTCCTCCCGAACCTTCTTCGCCTTCTCCTGATCTATCCATTCGGGGAAAGACCAGTGCTCCTTGGGGATCTCGCCGTAGTGAGTCTTACCGGAGACGAGAGATGTGGTGATCTTCTTGAAGGTATCGTCGAAGGGCTTGTCGTTGAGGAAGACCCAGTCGTAGTTGTAGCGACGGTTGAAGCGGTCCTCAACATGTCGAATAGAGCGCGCGATATCCCAGATATCACTGTTACGAGCGAGGGTAACAAAAGTGGCATTCATGCGAGGACCAGCGTTGACAGAGTTGAGATCACTCCAACCAGCATCGTTGGGGGTCATGGCGAGGGGGTGCTCATTGCCGCTGTATTCGCTGGGTGTCTTGATGGTGGACACACCTCCGTCCTTTTTGTCAATGACCTGGTCTGGTAGAGGCGATGCCGCCGCCGGCGACGGTTGTTCCGCTGGTTGTTCTGCTGGCTGTTGAGCCGCTGGCGGTTTCGCCTGGGCCTGGGGGACGCCGTTATTAAGATTGATGGCGTCATATTTGGAGTTCGAGACGAAGTAGTAGAGGGCGAGCACCTATGTGATGAAAATGTGGCGGTTAGCTATCACAACAAATACGGCAGCGCCTATTTCGGTACGAGGCGGATGTGATGGGAAATGAGCGCAGCATACAACAAACGCAAGAGCGATGTAGCGCACGTAGCGCGCGTTGCCGGAGACGACCATGACGGGCGCTCTTAATGGTAAAAGAAAGATACCAGAGGGCTTCGATGGGAAGAAGAGAAGATGACGCGTGAAAAGGACAAAGAACTGTTGAAGAGATTCAGGAGCACGTTTCTTCCGATTAGGGGGTGGAGTGCGGTTGTTCTAGTGCCTAGTGGCGAAACAAGTCTCCCTAATGGGGCGACGGTACGGAGAATCAGTTGGTTTTCTAACAGGCCTGCTGGCGACCATTGAAGATGCCGACGACAGGGCCGGACGAGACGGCTTTGTAGTTGATGAGGGATCACTTAAAGAAGTCCAGGCGTGACGCTCCAGCAAGATGAACAGACTTGCCAAACTGGCAGGAAGAGACTGAAGGGGACTCAAGGGGACTCAAGGGACTCAAGGGGTCTGAGAGTCGTCGTGACGCGAACAGCGCAAGGGCGAGAATAGAGAATGGAGGCCCATCTAATACCGAACAGGCATCGAGGTGGAGTAATACATCTGTGACACTCCAAGATAAGACCGTATCCGTGGCTTTCTGGCTTTCGTCAGGGGACTCCAAATTTGTCGACACGAGGCGGGAGAGCGCTGGTTGGTCAACTCGGCCTTAGCTTGGAGACTCTGCTGTAAATAGTACAGTTGGCAATCTTGGCAATCTTGACTACTCGGAGTTAGCGCTGTACTGGACAGCCCCTGGACTGGCAGGGGCGGGGGCTTTAGGGGGGCTTTCTAGGCCGCCACCCGCATCAGTACAAGGACGCGGGAGTGAAGACAAAGCACCAACGCCACCTGTAAACACCCTGGGTTGATACCCGTTGGCCACTGATGAATCAGGGCAAATACCCAGCCATCTTTCTGTAACCAGTGGTGCGGAGTGAAACATTGCTACAAATAGGTACATGGTACAGAGTGCATGACGCTGTGGCATTGTTCGTGTTTTGGTACCACGCTAGGACCATCCCAAGGACCCAAGGAACGGAGTAGACAATAATGAATTACATGATGATACATGTACAAGCAATAGTAGCCAATGGCCTGAGAGTCGAGACACTCATGACTGACTGACTGGCGGTCCAAAGAATTTATTTTATTTTATTTTATTTTATTTTTGTCAATATGTTTCTCTTTGCCTCCATCTATCCGCTCACACACTTGATGAATAATGCCACCACCATTGCTTCTGGCATCTGTAGTGTGGCAGCGAGAGACTGGCTTTTCTTGTGCCGCTAGTGTTGAGGTTATCTGCAAATGTTCTGTTATTCGCAACAGCGCCAGCTGTCCACTGTATTTTTGACAGCTTGGCCGGCTTACTAGTGCACGGCAGCGATCAGCTGCGTCCCGAAGGATGACGAGTCGCGCTGCACGCGGTGACGACAAACTGAATTACTCTCTTTTACCTTATCAGTGTCCCACGGCCTTCACGTCATTAATCTCCCTCCAAAATTGCATCAACCGTGTTTATTCGCAGCTTGCGTCTAGACTCTGCAGCGTCTACGAGCGGAGTAATCAGTCTGGTGTTTGATCTAAAGTCAACGTCAGTCCCTAGATTGGGAGGCCCAAGACACCACCAACATGGCATCGCCAGGAGGCATCTCAGCTACCTCATTCACTCTCTTCCCAAGCCTCCCGGCAGAGTTGCGGAACCAAATATGGACCGAAGCCCTACCCGACCGCGACTCGCCCGCCCTGTTCTTTTATAAAATAGGCTGCTGGGAGCCTTGGCGCATACCAGAGTCTCATCCCAGCTACAATCCTGCAT